>OY726524.1:82182432-82871912 GCA_963383655.1 Bathymodiolus septemdierum | reverse complement strand
TAATGTTATAATGTCATAATGTTACATATGTACCCTCATAGTCAAATTACTGGATAAACGTCTTTAATGTTATAATGTCATAATGTTACATATGTACCCTCATAGTCAAATTACTGGATAAACGTCTTTAATGTTATAATGTCATAATGTTACATATGTACCCTCATAGTCAAATTACTGGATAAACGTCTTTAATGTTATAATGTCATAATGTTACATATGTACCCTCATAGTCAAATTACTGGATAAACGTCTTTAATGTTATAATGTCATAATGTTACATATGTACCCTCATAGTCAAATTACTGGATAAACGTCTTTAATGTTATAATGTCATAATGTTACATATGTACCCTCATAGTCAAATTACTGGATAAACGTCTTTAATGTTATAATGTCATAATGTTACATATGTACCCTCATAGTCAAATTACTGGATAAACGTCTTTAATGTTATAATGTCATAATGTTACATATGTACCCTCATAGTCAAATTACTGGATAAACGTCTTTAATGTTATAATGTCATAATGTTACATATGTACCCTCATAGTCAAATTACTGGATAAACGTCTTTAATGTTATAATGTCATAATGTTACATATGTACCCTCATAGTCAAATTACTGGATAAACGTCTTTAATGTTATAATGTCATAATGTTACATATGTACCCTCATAGTCAAATTACTGGATAAACGTCTTTAATGTTATAATGTCATAATGTTACATATGTACCCTCATAGTCAAATTACTGGATAAACGTCTTTAATGTTATAATGTCATAATGTTACATATGTACCCTCATAGTCAAATTACTGGATAAACGTCTTTAATGTTATAATGTCATAATGTTACATATGTACCCTCATAGTCAAATTACTGGATAAACGTCTTTAATGTTATAATGTCATAATGTTACATATGTACCCTCATAGTCAAATTACTGGATAAACGTCTTTAATGTTATAATGTCATAATGTTACATATGTACCCTCATAGTCAAATTACTGGATAAACGTCTTTAATGTTATAATGTCATAATGTTACATATGTACCCTCATAGTCAAATTACTGGATAAACGTCTTTAATGTTATAATGTCATAATGTTACATATGTACCCTCATAGTCAAATTACTGGATAAACGTCTTTAATGTTATAATGTCATAATGTTACATATGTACCCTCATAGTCAAATTACTGGATAAACGTCTTTAATGTTATAATGTCATAATGTTACATATGTACCCTCATAGTCAAATTACTGGATAAACGTCTTTAATGTTATAATGTCATAATGTTACATATGTACCCTCATAGTCAAATTACTGGATAAACGTCTTTAATGTTATAATGTCATAATGTTACATATGTACCCTCATAGTCAAATTACTGGATAAACGTCTTTAATGTTATAATGTCATAATGTTACATATGTACCCTCATAGTCAAATTACTGGATAAACGTCTTTAATGTTATAATGTCATAATGTTACATATGTACCCTCATAGTCAAATTACTGGATAAACGTCTTTAATGTTATAATGTCATAATGTTACATATGTACCCTCATAGTCAAATTACTGGATAAACGTCTTTAATGTTATAATGTCATAATGTTACATATGTACCCTCATAGTCAAATTACTGGATAAACGTCTTTAATGTTATAATGTCATAATGTTACATATGTACCCTCATAGTCAAATTACTGGATAAACGTCTTTAATGTTATAATGTCATAATGTTACATATGTACCCTCATAGTCAAATTACTGGATAAACGTCTTTAATGTTATAATGTCATAATGTTACATATGTACCCTCATAGTCAAATTACTGGATAAACGTCTTTAATGTTATAATGTCATAATGTTACATATGTACCCTCATAGTCAAATTACTGGATAAACGTCTTTAATGTTATAATGTCATAATGTTACATATGTACCCTCATAGTCAAATTACTGGATAAACGTCTTTAATGTTATAATGTCATAATGTTACATATGTACCCTCATAGTCAAATTACTGGATAAACGTCTTTAATGTTATAATGTCATAATGTTACATATGTACCCTCATAGTCAAATTACTGGATAAACGTCTTTAATGTTATAATGTCATAATGTTACATATGTACCCTCATAGTCAAATTACTGGATAAACGTCTTTAATGTTATAATGTCATAATGTTACATATGTACCCTCATAGTCAAATTACTGGATAAACGTCTTTAATGTTATAATGTCATAATGTTACATATGTACCCTCATAGTCAAATTACTGGATAAACGTCTTTAATGTTATAATGTCATAATGTTACATATGTACCCTCATAGTCAAATTACTGGATAAACGTCTTTAATGTTATAATGTCATAATGTTACATATGTACCCTCATAGTCAAATTACTGGATAAACGTCTTTAATGTTATAATGTCATAATGTTACATATGTACCCTCATAGTCAAATTACTGGATAAACGTCTTTAATGTTATAATGTCATAATGTTACATATGTACCCTCATAGTCAAATTACTGGATAAACGTCTTTAATGTTATAATGTCATAATGTTACATATGTACCCTCATAGTCAAATTACTGGATAAACGTCTTTAATGTTATAATGTCATAATGTTACATATGTACCCTCATAGTCAAATTACTGGATAAACGTCTTTAATGTTATAATGTCATAATGTTACATATGTACCCTCATAGTCAAATGACTGGATAAACGTCTTTAATGTTATAATGTCATAATGTTACATATGTACCCTCATAGTCAAATGACTGGATAAACGTCTTTAATGTTATAATGTCATAATGTTACATATGTACCCTCATAGTCAAATGACTGGATAAACGTCTTTAATGTTATAATGTCATAATGTTACATATGTACCCTCATAGTCAAATGACTGGATAAACGTCTTTAATGTTATAATGTCATAATGTTACATATGTACCCTCATAGTCAAATTACTGGATAAACGTCTTTAATGTTATAATGTCATAATGTTACATATGTACCCTCATAGTCAAATTACTGGATAAACGTCTTTAATGTTATAATGTCATAATGTTACATATGTACCCTCATAGTCAAATTACTGGATAAACGTCTTTAATGTTATAATGTCATAATGTTACATATGTACCCTCATAGTCAAATTACTGGATAAACGTCTTTAATGTTATAATGTCATAATGTTACATATGTACCCTCATAGTCAAATTACTGGATAAACGTCTTTAAGGACAAATAAACCAAAGGCCTAACGAGTGAGATTGACCTAGGATTTAATAAATATCTTTAAAAATATTTTCAGGGTTGGATTTCCTATGATGATAGTGACTAACATAGTGGCCATGGGCTATCTCCTTGTTTTCCATGTGGCAATCCAGTGGCATCCAAGTGTTTGTGGACAACTCAAAGCAGAAGATCTCTGTGAACGAGTTATCGAACCTGTATGAATTTGAAATTTCAGCATGTTGTGTATACTATTTTTTCCACAGAACAGAATAATATTGTGTTAAATAGACCAGTTATAATATGTGTATTGTTCATCTTTACCTTGAATAATGTAAACAACAGTGTCACAGATAGAATATCGTTGTATCAAAAAACAAAATACGAAACTAGCGTAATATTAGAACTAAACTGAATGCCGTAAATTCCAGTTCTTTGTAATGCAATACAAAAACATCTAATTAAAAAGCAAAATTTTCCTAATATGTAATGAGTCATGATCTATGAAAGTCTCTGTGTTTGATCTACATGACCGTAATTAGAGTCCTAGATATTCATGGAAATTCCGTTTATATCATATTGTATATTATCATCAACCTGAGAAATTATATACCTGTAATTAAGTTGATTACTTTGTAGTTGTTAATAGTATGCTATTATATTTCAGGGTTAGAATCTGGTATCAGTAATTGTTGTAAATAGCACAATTATGGTAGAAATATTGAATAATTTAGCGTTCTTTTTCTTTTGGTCACTGTATTGTCTGTTCTTCTTTAAATTACGGCTTCTGATTAACCCGTTGGCATCTTCAAACCTTTGTTTTATTTAACTTATTAACTTAGATTCACTTTAAATGCCTCTGTGCGTCTATGAGTATCATGCACAGCAAAAGACGGTAATCGTTTTTTAAATGATTAGAAAAAGAAGGCAAAAATTAAATTCAAATTTTGCTTTCAAGAATTTCATCTATTATTGAAATTTACAGTTCCTACAAAACTAACCATCACGATATAGCTGACATATTGTTGAAAGTGGCGTTAAACACCCTAACCCTAACCCTACAGTTCATACATGTACATACAGTAATCATTTATACAACAAACATTCTCTTCCCTTAGCCAATTATGGCCATCTTGTTTAGTTCCTTTGTTTTAATTGCTCATTAAGACTTAAAAAAATTTATTATGCTCTCCATTTTTCTACTTTGAGCATACGGATGAAGGTTACTTCCAGAAATATGCGGAATAAAATATATGTCTATTTTTTTTTATTCTAGAACATAATTAGAGTATATACAATTATAATACAGTCCATTTTATATTACTGTTAATAAATATATTTACCATCTCATCAATGAATATATCAAAATCCAAAAGGCAATTTAGACCTGTCATCCAGCTGTAGTCAACACAGGAAAACAACGATTTCTTTTGTCAATGAACAGATCTAGAGTAATAATGAAGGAACGGGGGTTTTGGTTTGTGAGAAACTGTATCTTCTTCCCCTAACATTGAACAATAAGTAACATACTTGGGACTTCAATTTTAAATGGGTAGCATATATAGATATGGTTTTAGATAAATATTTCAGATAAAATATGGAAAATATATACAAACCTACAATTCAGAACGGTAATTCCTTGAATTTATACATTTAGGTAATTTCTAACATTTAATGATTTTTTTTAATAGTTTTTCCTCTGTATATACTGCACTGTATGAAAGGTCATTAGAATAATAGCCCGTTATCAGCTTGGTGTGTCCATGAATTACGACTATCAACTTTTAAGTGAAAAAAAAAAAGATAAATTGAATGTAAAAATATCACATATATTCCATTTGTTTGTGAATCAGACAGTATACACCAGTAGATATGCTGGAGAATGACGAGACCTTACTTTCCTCCTTGTTAGATCTAGCCATACATTACTCTTGAAATGTTACATTATTCATTGATGAAATGGCATGTGCTTATGATGCTTAACGCCACTTTCAACAATATTTCAGCTATATTGTGGCGGAGGAAACCGGAGTAAACCACCGACATGTCGCAAGTCACTGACAAACTTTATCACATAATGTTGTATCGAGTACACTTCGCCATGAACGGGATGCCAACTTACAATGTTAGTGGTGATAGGCACCGATTGCATAGGTAGTTGTAAATCAAACTACCATACGATCACGACCACGTCGATCCCTGATGAAATGGTGAACAAGGGTTATTTTATATAGATACTACCATTCAATTACTAGTGAGGGAGAGAGGGGTGTTATTTTATGTAGATACTACCATTCAATTACTACAGTGAGGGAGAGAGGGGTGTTATTTTATATAGATACTACCATTCAATTACTACAGTGAGGGAGAGAGGGGTGTTATTTTATATAGATACTACCATTCAATTACTACAGTGAGGGAGAGAGGGGTGTTATTTTATATAGATACTACCATTCAATTACTACAGTGAGGGAGAGAGGGGTGTTATTTTATATAGATACTACCATTCAATTACTAGTGAGGGAGAGAGGGGTGTTATTTTATATAGATACTACCATTCAATTACTAGTGAGGGAAAGAGGGGTGTTATTTTATATAGATACTACCATTCAATTACTACTGTGAGGGAGAGAGGGGTGTTATTTTATATAGATACTACCATTCAATTACTACAGTGAGGGAGAGAGGGGTGTTATTTTATATAGATACTACCATTCAATTACTACAGTGAGGGAGAGAGGGGTGTTATTTTATGTAGATACTACCATTCAATTACTACAGTGAGGGAGAGAGGGGTGTTATTTTATATAGATACTACCATTCAATTACTACAGTGAGGGAAAGAGGGGTGTTCTTTTATATAGATACTACCATTCAATTACTAGTGAGGGAAAGAGGGGTGTTATTTTATATAGATACTACCATTCAATTACTACAGTGAGGGAGAGAGGGGTGTTATTTTATATAGATACTACCATTCAATTACTAGTGAGGGAGAGAGGGGTGTTATTTTATATAGATACTACCATTCAATTACTACAGTGAGGGAGAGAGGGGTGTTATTTTATATAGATACTACCATTCAATTACTACAGTGAGGGAGAGAGGGGTGTTATTTTATATAGATACTACCATTCAATTACTAGTGAGGGAAAGAGGGGTGTTATTTTATATAGATACTACCATTCAATTACTACTGTGAGGGAGAGAGGGGTGTTATTTTATATAGATACTACCATTCAATTACTAGTGAGGGAAAGAGGGGTGTTATTTTATATAGATACTACCATTCAATTACTAGTGAGGGAAAGAGGGGTGTTATTTTATATAGATACTACCATTCAATTACTACAGTGAGGGAGAGAGGGGTGTTATTTTATATAGATACTACCATTCAATTACTAGTGAGGGAAAGAGGGGTGTTATTTTATATAGATACTACCATTCAATTACTACAGTGAGGGAGAGAGGGGTGTTATTTTATATAGATACTACCATTCAATTACTACAGTGAGGGAGAGAGGGGTGTTATTTTATATAGATACTACCATTCAATTACTAGTGAGGGAAAGAGGGGTGTTATTTTATATAGATACTACCATTCAATTACTAGTGAGGGAAAGAGGGGTGTTATTTTATATAGATACTACCATTCAATTACTACAGTGAGGGAGAGAGGGGTGTTATTTTATATAGATACTACCATTCAATTACTAGTGAGGGAAAGAGGGGTGTTATTTTATATAGATACTACCATTCAATTACTACAGTGAGGGAGAGAGGGGTGTTATTTTATATAGATACTACCATTCAATTACTACAGTGAGGGAGAGAGGGGTGTTATTTTATATAGATACTACCATTCAATTACTACAGTGAGGGAGAGAGGGGTGTTATTTTATATAGATACTACCATTCAATTACTAGTGAGGGAAAGAGGGGTGTTATTTTATATAGATACTACCATTCAATTACTAGTGAGGGAAAGAGGGGTGTTATTTTATATAGATACTACCATTCAATTACTACAGTGAGGGAGAGAGGGGTGTTATTTTATATAGATACTACCATTCAATTACTAGTGAGGGAAAGAGGGGTGTTCTTTTATATAGATACTACCATTCAATTACTACAGTGAGGGAAAGAGGGGTGTTATTTTATATAGATACTACCATTCAATTACTACTGTGAGGGAGAGAGGGGTGTTATTTTATATAGATACTACCATTCAATTACTACAGTGAGGGAGAGAGGGGTGTTATTTTATATAGATACTACCATTCAATTACTAGTGAGGGAGAGAGGGGTGTTATTTTATATAGATACTACCATTCAATTACTAGTGAGGGAGAGAGGGGTGTTATTTTATATAGATACTACCATTCAATTACTACAGTGAGGGAGAGAGGGGTGTTATTTTATATAGATACTACCATTCAATTACTAGTGAGGGAAAGAGGGGTGTTATTTTATATAGATACTACCATTCAATTACTACAGTGAGGGAGAGAGGGGTGTTATTTTATATAGATACTACCATTCAATTACTAGTGAGGGAGAGAGGGGTGTTATTTTATATAGATACTACCATTCAATTACTAGTGAGGGAAAGAGGGGTGTTATTTTATATAGATACTACCATTCAATTACTACAGTGAGGGAGAGAGGGGTGTTATTTTATATAGATACTACCATTCAATTACTACAGTGAGGGAGAGAGGGGTGTTATTTTATATAGATACTACCATTCAATTACTACAGTGAGGGAGAGAGGGGTGTTATTTTATATAGATACTACCATTCAATTACTAGTGAGGGAGAGAGGGGTGTTATTTTATATAGATACTACCATTCAATTACTAGTGAGGGAAAGAGGGGTGTTATTTTATATAGATACTACCATTCAATTACTACAGTGAGGGAGAGAGGGGTGTTATTTTATATAGATACTACCATTCAATTACTAGTGAGGGAGAGAGGGGTGTTATTTTATATAGATACTACCATTCAATTACTAGTGAGGGAAAGAGGGGTGTTATTTTATATAGATACTACCATTCAATTACTACTGTGAGGGAGAGAGGGGTGTTATTTTATATAGATACTACCATTCAATTACTACAGTGAGGGAGAGAGGGGTGTTATTTTATATAGATACTACCATTCAATTACTACAGTGAGGGAGAGAGGGGTGTTATTTTATATAGATACTACCATTCAATTACTACAGTGAGGGAGAGAGGGGTGTTATTTTATATAGATACTACCATTCAATTACTAGTGAGGGAAAGAGGGGTGTTATTTTATATAGATACTACCATTCAATTACTAGTGAGGGAGAGAGGGGTGTTATTTTATATAGATACTACCATTCAATTACTACAGTGAGGGAGAGAGGGGTGTTATTTTATATAGATACTACCATTCAATTACTAGTGAGGGAGAGAGGGGTGTTATTTTATATAGATACTACCATTCAATTACTACAGTGAGGGAGAGAGGGGTGTTATTTTATATAGATACTACCATTCAATTACTACAGTGAGGGAGAGAGGGGTGTTATTTTATATAGATACTACCATTCAATTACTAGTGAGGGAAAGAGGGGTGTTATTTTATATAGATACTACCATTCAATTACTACAGTGAGGGAGAGAGGGGTGTTATTTTATATAGATACTACCATTCAATTACTACAGTGAGGGAGAGAGGGGTGTTATTTTATATAGATACTACCATTCAATTACTAGTGAGGGAAAGAGGGGTGTTATTTTATATAGATACTACCATTCAATTACTACAGTGAGGGAGAGAGGGGTGTTATTTTATATAGATACTACCATTCAATTACTACAGTGAGGGAGAGAGGGGTGTTATTTTATATAGATACTACCATTCAATTACTACAGTGAGGGAGAGAGGGGTGTTATTTTATATAGATACTACCATTCAATTACTAGTGAGGGAGAGAGGGGTGTTATTTTATATAGATACTACCATTCAATTACTACAGTGAGGGAGAGAGGGGTGTTATTTTATATAGATACTACCATTCAATTACTACAGTGAGGGAGAGAGGGGTGTTATTTTATATAGATACTACCATTCAATTACTAGTGAGGGAAAGAGGGGTGTTATTTTATATAGATACTACCATTCAATTACTAGTGAGGGAAAGAGGGGTGTTATTTTATATAGATACTACCATTCAATTACTAGTGAGGGAGAGAGGGGTGTTATTTTATGTAGATACTACCATTCAATTACTACAGTGAGGGAGAGAGGGGTGTTATTTTATATAGATACTACCATTCAATTACTAGTGAGGGAGAGAGGGGTGTTATTTTATATAGATACTACCATTCAATTACTACAGTGAGGGAGAGAGGGGTGTTATTTTATATAGATACTACCATTCAATTACTAGTGAGGGAGAGAGGGGTGTTATTTTATATAGATACTACCATTCAATTACTAGTGAGGGAGAGAGGGGTGTTATTTTATATAGATACTACCATTCAATTACTACAGTGAGGGAGAGAGGGGTGTTATTTTATATAGATACTACCATTCAATTACTAGTGAGGGAAAGAGGGGTGTTATTTTATATAGATACTACCATTCAATTACTACAGTGAGGGAGAGAGGGGTGTTATTTTATATAGATACTACCATTCAATTACTACAGTGAGGGAGAGAGGGGTGTTATTTTATATAGATACTACCATTCAATTACTACAGTGAGGGAGAGAGGGGTGTTATTTTATATAGATACTACCATTCAATTACTACAGTGAGGGAGAGAGGGGTGTTATTTTATATAGATACTACCATTCAATTACTACAGTGAGGGAGAGAGGGGTGTTATTTTATATAGATACTACCATTCAATTACTACAGTGAGGGAGAGAGGGGTGTTATTTTATATAGATACTACCATTCAATTACTACAGTGAGGGAGAGAGGGGTGTTATTTTATATAGATACTACCATTCAATTACTAGTGAGGGAAAGAGGGGTGTTATTTTATATAGATACTACCATTCAATTACTACAGTGAGGGAGAGAGGGGTGTTATTTTATATAGATACTACCATTCAATTACTACAGTGAGGGAGAGAGGGGTGTTATTTTATGTAGATACTACCATTCAATTACTACAGTGAGGGAGAGAGGGGTGTTATTTTATATAGATACTACCATTCAATTACTAGTGAGGGAAAGAGGGGTGTTATTTTATATAGATACTACCATTCAATTACTAGTGAGGGAGAGAGGGGTGTTATTTTATATAGATACTACCATTCAATTACTACAGTGAGGGAGAGAGGGGTGTTATTTTATATAGATACTACCATTCAATTACTACAGTGAGGGAGAGAGGGGTGTTATTTTATGTAGATACTACCATTCAATTACTACAGTGAGGGAGAGAGGGGTGTTATTTTATATAGATACTACCATTCAATTACTAGTGAGGGAAAGAGGGGTGTTATTTTATATAGATACTACCATTCAATTACTAGTGAGGGAGAGAGGGGTGTTATTTTATATAGATACTACCATTCAATTACTACAGTGAGGGAGAGAGGGGTGTTATTTTATATAGATACTACCATTCAATTACTAGTGAGGGAGAGAGGGGTGTTATTTTATATAGATACTACCATTCAATTACTACAGTGAGGGAGAGAGGGGTGTTATTTTATATAGATACTACCATTCAATTACTAGTGAGGGAGAGAGGGGTGTTATTTTATATAGATACTACCATTCAATTACTACAGTGAGGGAGAGAGGGGTGTTATTTTATATAGATACTACCATTCAATTACTAGTGAGGGAAAGAGGGGTGTTATTTTATATAGATACTACCATTCAATTACTAGTGAGGGAGAGAGGGGTGTTATTTTATATAGATACTACCATTCAATTACTAGTGAGGGAGAGAGGGGTGTTATTTTATATAGATACTACCATTCAATTACTAGTGAGGGAGAGAGGGGTGTTATTTTATATAGATACTACCATTCAATTACTAGTGAGGGAGAGAGGGGTGTTATTTTATATAGATACTACCATTCAATTACTAGTGAGGGAAAGAGGGGTGTTATTTTATATAGATACTACCATTCAATTACTAGTGAGGGAGAGAGGGGTGTTATTTTATATAGATACTACCATTCAATTACTAGTGAGGGAAAGAGGGGTGTTATTTTATATAGATACTACCATTCAATTACTACAGTGAGGGAGAGAGGGGTGTTATTTTATATAGATACTACCATTCAATTACTACAGTGAGGGAGAGAGGGGTGTTATTTTATATAGATACTACCATTCAATTACTACAGTGAGGGAGAGAGGGGTGTTATTTTATATAGATACTACCATTCAATTACTACTGTGAGGGAGAGAGGGGTGTTATTTTATATAGATACTACCATTCAATTACTACAGTGAGGGAGAGAGGGGTGTTATTTTATGTAGATACTACCATTCAATTACTACAGTGAGGGAGAGAGGGGTGTTATTTTATATAGATACTACCATTCAATTACTAGTGAGGGAGAGAGGGGTGTTATTTTATATAGATACTACCATTCAATTACTACAGTGAGGGAGAGAGGGGTGTTATTTTATATAGATACTACCATTCAATTACTAGTGAGGGAAAGAGGGGTGTTATTTTATATAGATACTACCATTCAATTACTAGTGAGGGAGAGAGGGGTGTTATTTTATATAGATACTACCATTCAATTACTAGTGAGGGAGAGAGGGGTGTTATTTTATATAGATACTACCATTCAATTACTACAGTGAGGGAGAGAGGGGTGTTATTTTATATAGATACTACCATTCAATTACTAGTGAGGGAGAGAGGGGTGTTATTTTATATAGATACTACCATTCAATTACTAGTGAGGGAAAGAGGGGTGTTATTTTATATAGATACTACCATTCAATTACTAGTGAGGGAGAGAGGGGTGTTATTTTATATAGATACTACCATTCAATTACTAGTGAGGGAGAGAGGGGTGTTATTTTATATAGATACTACCATTCAATTACTAGTGAGGGAAAGAGGGGTGTTATTTTATATAGATACTACCATTCAATTACTAGTGAGGGAGAGAGGGGTGTTATTTTATATAGATACTACCATTCAATTACTAGTGAGGGAAAGAGGGGTGTTATTTTATATAGATACTACCATTCAATTACTAGTGAGGGAAAGAGGGGTGTTATTTTATATAGATACTACCATTCAATTACTACAGTGAGGGAGAGAGGGGTGTTATTTTATATAGATACTACCATTCAATTACTACAGTGAGGGAGAGAGGGGTGTTATTTTATATAGATACTACCATTCAATTACTACAGTGAGGGAGAGAGGGGTGTTATTTTATATAGATACTACCATTCAATTACTACAGTGAGGGAGAGAGGGGTGTTATTTTATGTAGATACTACCATTCAATTACTACAGTGAGGGAGAGAGGGGTGTTATTTTATATAGATACTACCATTCAATTACTAGTGAGGGAGAGAGGGGTGTTATTTTATATAGATACTACCATTCAATTACTACAGTGAGGGAGAGAGGGGTGTTATTTTATATAGATACTACCATTCAATTACTAGTGAGGGAGAGAGGGGTGTTATTTTATATAGATACTACCATTCAATTACTAGTGAGGGAGAGAGGGGTGTTCTTTTATATAGATACTACCATTCAATTACTACAGTGAGGGAGAGAGGGGTGTTATTTTATATAGATACTACCATTCAATTACTACAGTGAGGGAGAGAGGGGTGTTATTTTATATAGATACTACCATTCAATTACTACAGTGAGGGAGAGAGGGGTGTTATTTTATATAGATACTACCATTCAATTACTACAGTGAGGGAGAGAGGGGTGTTATTTTATATAGATACTACCATTCAATTACTACAGTGAGGGAGAGAGGGGTGTTATTTTATATAGATACTACCATTCAATTACTAGTGAGGGAAAGAGGGGTGTTATTTTATATAGATACTACCATTCAATTACTAGTGAGGGAGAGAGGGGTGTTATTTTATATAGATACTACCATTCAATTACTAGTGAGGGAGAGAGGGGTGTTATTTTATATAGATACTACCATTCAATTACTAGTGAGGGAGAGAGGGGTGTTATTTTATATAGATACTACCATTCAATTACTAGTGAGGGAGAGAGGGGTGTTCTTTTATATAGATACTACCATTCAATTACTAGTGACGGAGAGAGGGGTGTTATTTTATATAGATACTACCATTCAATTACTACAGTGAGGGAGAGAGGGGTGTTATTTTATATAGATACTACCATTCAATTACTACTGTGAGGGAGAGAGGGGTGTTATTTTATATCAGATTGTGAACATTTACAGGCTTGATGGTCTTAAATGACAGCAAAAATGTGGAATTTAATTACAGCCATAATGTGAAATTTGAGATTTTCTTTTTGAGAACAGGTATTCAACATTTATGTAGGATGAGATTATACTGTTGTTAATATTTAATTTTTGTTTACTTTAACAATAATTTGTCTGATTGCCTGTTGTTCATCCTTTTTGTTGTTAAATAAAAATAATGATACATACTCTACTTGTCTTTCATACATTGTAGATATACATATAAATAATATATCTATTCCTGATGTTGTAGGGATAGGTACACTCCATCTTAGAGTGAGGGAGTGACTGTTCTTTAACACCAGATGAGCAATATTTCAGCTATATCATGGTGATAACAAGTTATATTCATCAGATGACAAGGATGTTTGCTTTTACTAGAACACTTAGTTGGATATTGATAGTGCTAGCACTGAAACAACAGTCAGTTGGTAGACATGTTGCTCCCGATTCCGAGCCAACCAGTCTTTGCTCTTTCTTCTTAATGCCACATACTTAGTGCAGAAGCTACAAAAACCTATTTTATAGTCCTTGGCTCCACTCAACGGTAGGGGGGGGGGGGGGAGAGAGACTTTAACCCACGCGAGTGGAGCATGCTAGTCATTACACCACTGATACAGTTACTTTTCCTTGGCTCCACTCAACGGTAGGGGAGGGGGGGGGAGAGAGACTTTAACCCACACGAGTGGAGCATGCTAGTCATTACACCACTGATACAGTTACTTTTCCTTGGATCTATCAAGTAACATTTTCTACACCATAATACTTTTACTTATGGTCATATTTCTAATTGCACAAAGATTGGTTATTAGTAATGTTTACAGTTGTTTATGCACAAATTTCCATTTGAATCAAGAAATAGTCTAAAGAAAAAAACCTCCGAGTGATCGCCACACAAAATTACAATACATTGTGAAAACATTCAATTATCATACATTCTGAAAGCGAATCTGTGGAGGTTTTGTATTTATATATATCTATCGCTATTTTGTTAACTTTCCCTTTGATGTTTAAAACCAATATGCTGAGAAGATTCAAATTATCGCTAATCACTAAGCGTTGTCAAGGACGCGTAGTAATATTGCTGTTTTCTAATATGATGTTATAATGATGTCACATTACCAAATCCTTGATAAACATACTATCATAGCGATAAAATAATTAAAGATATTTTTTAAAACTCGAGGACGTTTCTGTCATCTCTCATCTCAGGGTTTCGCTCCTTCGACGAGAAAAGTCCTCTCGTTTTAAAAAACATCGTTAATCACTTAGTATTGTCATTGGAGATCATATTACCATTAGGGGAGGTAATTAAACGGTTTAAACCCACCACATATTGGTGTCTTGTCTCAAACCAGGACCAGCATTATCAACACTACAATTCATGGGTCTTTGTTGTAATTTGAAGTGAGAGGTGGTTGTTCGTTTTCTTGACCATCACTGTTTAAACTTTCATTTCATATTTGATGAACAAAAGAACATAATATGAAAAGATTTATTCACATTCTGCACCAACCTCCTTGATAATATTTCAATTGTGAAAAGAAAGTTTAAACAGTGATGCAGACATAGTGTTCGAGATCATTATGGTTGTGTAAACTTGGTGTAATAGTATATAAATAACATATATTTGAAAGAATGACAGATTAAATTGTAACCAAGAGAAATTATCGTGAACCGAGGCTATAAAAGTGAAATATTGTTGAAAGTGGAGTAAAAGTAACCCTACTCCATTAACCCTATCTAACTTGTACATGGCAAACAAAAATAATACATTACCCCTATCTAACTTGTACATGGCAAACAAAAATAATACATTACCCCTATCTAACTTGTACATGGCAAACAAAAATAATACATTACCCCTATCTAACTTGTACATGGCAAACAAAAATAATACATTACCCCTATCTAACTTGTACATGGCAAACAAAAATAATACATTACCCCTATCTAACTTGTACATGGCAAACAAAGATAATACATTACCCCTATCTAACTTGTACATGGCAAACAAAGATAATACATTACCCCTATCTAACTTGTACATGGCAAACAAAAATAATACATTACCCCTATCTAACTTGTACATGGCAAACAAAAATAATACATTACCCCTATCTAACTTGTACATGGCAAACAAAAATAATACATTACCCCTATCTAACTTGTACATGGCAAACAAAAATAATACATTACCCCTATCTAACTTGTACATGGCAAACAAAAATAATACATTACCCCTATCTAACTTGTACATGGCAAACAAAAATAATACATTACCCCTATCTAACTTGTACATGGCAAACAAAAATAATACATTACCCCTATCTAACTTGTACATGGCAAACAAAAATAATACATTATTTTTATTTATTATTATTAGTGCATATTAATATTCAATCAGAAATGTGATAATGACAAAAGTTTATAACCAGTATTCTATTTGCGTCATTTATTAAGCACATCTATAAACTTTTTATACATTTTGAAGTGTAAAACCATACAGCACATTTTCTTCAATAATGCAATTGAAATTCAAAATGCCTCATTCTACATCACCTGATATTCTACAAGATGCCTCATTCTATATTACCTGATATTCTACAAGATGCCTCATTCTATATCACCTGATATTCTACAAGATGCCTCATTCTATATCACCTGATATTCTACAAGATGCCTCATTCTATATCACCTGATATTCTACAAGATGCCTCATTCTATATTACCTGATATTCTACAAGATGTCTCATTCTATATCACCTGATATTCTACAAGATGCCTCATTCTATATTACCTGATATTCTACAAGATGCCTCATTCTATATCACCTGATATTCTACAAGATGCCTCATTCTATATCACCTGATATTCTACAAGATGTCTCATTCTATATCACCTGACATTCTATATCTTCTACAAGATGTATATGATGTACATATTAATACAGTGATTATCAAAATCATTGATATTTTTAAATGTAACAAGATGAACTGTGAGCTAATGCTCACCTATGATACCCCCGCTCTTTGGCAAACAGAAAGTAGGAATCTGACAAGTCAAAAAACGCTTCCCACGATATGGGGCACCTATATGAAGCTTGTGACCAAATATCAGATTTCTGCCATTAATAGTTGCTGAGAAAAATGAGCATATATGTTCAATGTGTTGAAAAATCAACAAAGTCGGCAAACAGGAAGTAGGAATCTGATGGGTCCAAAAACGCTTCCCACGATATGGGGTACCTATATGAAGCTTGTGACCAAATATCAGATCTCTGCAATCAATAGTTGCTGAGAAAAATGTGACGAAAAATGTGCATATATGTTCAATGTGTATAGAAACCAACTAAGTCGGCAAACAGAAAGTAGGAATCTGACGGGTCCAAAAACGCTTCCCACAATATGGCATACCTATATGAAGCTTGTGACCAAATATCAGATTCCTGTCATCAATAGTTGCTGAGAAAAATGCGACGAAAAATGTGCATATACAAATGTATGTTAAATGTGTATAAAAATCAACAAAATCGGCAAACAGGAAGTAGGAATCTGATGGGTCCAAAAACGCTTCCCACGATATGGGGTACCTATATGAAGCTTGTGATCAAATATCAGATTTCTGCCATCAATAGTTGCTGAGAAAAATGTGACGAAAAATGTGCATATATGTTCAATGTGTATAAAAACCAACTAAGTCGGCAAACAGGAAGTAGGAATCTGATGGGTCCAAAAACACTTCCCACGATATGGGGTACCTATATGAAGCTTGTGACCAAATATCAGATTTCTGCCATCAACAGTTACTGAGAAAAATGCGACGAAAATATCTTGGACGGACAGAAGGACGGACAGAGGTAAAACAGTATACCCCCCTCCCCCTTCGGGGAGTGGGGGTATAATGATGTTCTATAGTTTAAGCCACGACACTTCACATAATGGAAAGTTCAACAGTAGTCCCACCAGAATGATAATTATTTAATTCTACATTGTATATCATTATCAATCATCGTCCCTGTGTCGTATATTCCTTGCCCCTGATGTAATTTTTCTTTTCTTAAATGCTACATTAGTGTCTTTGCCAAGAGAGGTAACTCTCTTTTCTTTAAAAATTAGTTTTTTTTCTTCTTTCACCTTCTTTTCATAGACAGTAGGGTTTACATTATCTGGAGGTGGAGGTTTTATGTCTACAGGGGTCGGAGGTAAAGGAATGTTTTCTATGGTGAATGGTTCTGTAGGAAGAGGTGGTAGTGGTATGACTTCTGGCTCTACGGGTAGAGGTGGTGGGGCTTCTGTTGGAAGATCAAGAAAGTCTGATGGGTACTCTTCTTCCCTAGAGAAGAAAATAAAATAATAAGGAAGGCAAATAAGAAATAAACAAATGTATTGAGTTACAAGTAGGTGTTTGAGAATATCATTAATGACATTACAAAATATAAATTATTTATGTAAAGATGATTGTAGAAAGTCAATGGCAGTTCTCCATGAACAAGTAATGAAACAATAATATCAAAATACAAGTTGAAAAATCTTAGAACATCTCTGTAACCAGGGGCGGATCCAGGATTTCAAGTTAGGAGGGGCGCACTTAAAAAAAAGGGAGGCACGAACATTTTGGGGTATTTCGTGTGAAAAATCTCGATTTTACACCAAAAAATCATATTTTTTCCAATTGCGGAGGGAGGTGCGAAATTTTTTTTGAGGTATTTCATGTGAAAAATCACGATTTTACACCAAAAAATCTTATTTTTTCCAATTTTAGGGGGGGCGTATGCCGGGTGCACCCCCCACCCCCCCCCCCCCCCCCCCTGGATCCACCCCTGGTAACCTGCATAGTGAGAGAGTGATTGTTGCTTAATGCCAATTGAGCAAATTATCACCAATATCATGTCATTAACAACTTACACTTCAATGAGATAATGATGTAGTAGACAAACACACTTAATTGGATTTTTATAGTGCCAGCTCACTGAAACAACAGTCTGTGGGTAGATATGTCGCCCAACTCGGACACATTATCCTGATTCCAAGCCAACCTGTCTTTGCTCTTTACATTTCAATGAGATGATGATGTCCGCATTACTGCTAGATCAATGACAGAAGTCCATGGGTAGACATCTCGCTCCACTCATACTACTTACTGTTTCGTGACTGTTTCCCAGCTACCATAAGCAGACTGTGGTACCCTAGGTAAAGGTCCTACTGTCACAGGCATATAAGAACTACTTTCTTCATAACTGTCTGGTTCAGGCTACAATATATAAACTAAAATGTATATACATGCAAAATCTTACAAATTCAATCAATCTCAAATATATTATGTGTATTCTGAAGTTTCCATCACCTTTCAATCATGAATTCACAATCTGTAGACATGAATGGTTCAGTGTGATCTCTATGAAATGTTTTTTGATAGAGTAATTTCTTTTTTTAGGAAAACCTTAAAATTAATTCCAAATCGTAATTTTCGCTAAAACTTGCAAAAAGCATCAGTAACATATAAAAGACCTGTCGTACCAGAAATATATACCAATTAGGTAATGAAGAATAGGTTAACAAAGCTGTTATCATACCACAAAGCCATTTACTGTCAAGAGGCCTGACGGACCTGAAATTATTGTCATGATCGTATGGTAGTTTTCAAATTTTTAGGATTTCAAACTACCTATGCAATCAGTGCCCATCACCACTAATGTTGTGAGTTTGAACCCAGCTCAGGCGAGGTGTACTCAATACAACATTATGTGATAAAATTCGTCAGTGACTTGCGACAGGTCGGTGGTTGCCTCCACCAACAAAACTGACCGCCACGATATAACTGAGATATTGTTGAAATTGGCGTTTAATACCATAACCCTAAGCCCTTAAATTCTTGTCGTGATTCATCAAAGCTGATTTTTCAACCTACCGTTAATGTCAAATTGAAAAAAGACAAATGTTTTGAGAATTTTTTTTCTGTGAATGGATTTACACTGTACCCCATTCTCACCCTCCTATAGCATCAGTTCAAGAACACAATCAAGTGAAATATTACATGGGTGTTACTGTCATTCATCAAACATAAGACAAGAGCAACATTGAATGTAACTATTGTATGCAGTTGGTTATATACTTTAAAAGTATTAATATTTGTGGTGTTTTTATTTTCGCAATTTTGGAGGTCCATTAAAGAGCGTAAAAAGCAATACCCATAAAAAACTCTCCATAAATATGACTCTGCTCCAGATTGGAAAACACAAAAACAAAGATTTTTTTTTTTACAAAGTTCAAATATCTACAAATTATAAGAAAATTATACTTTGCCCTGTCCATTGCTCTTGCTAGAATGAGCACAATTTTGCCCATCATAAATGAAATAACTCTCATACAAACATATAATTTTAGAATCAAATCGAAAATGTCTGGATCTTGTACCTCCCTCATTTTATTTTAGGGGCCATCGTGTAGTGGCCTTAATCGTACAGTAGTTGGATTTACAACTACCTATGCAGTCAGTGCCTAACGTTGTGAGCTTGAATCCTGCTCATGGGGAGGTGTACTCAATACAACATTATGTGAGAAAGTTTGTAAGTGACTTGTGGCAGGTCAGTGGTTTTCTCTGGTTTCCTCCACCAATAAAACTGACCGCCACAATAAAACTGAAATATTGTTGAAAGTGGGGTTAAACACCATAACCATCAACTATTTTATTTTTATTTTGTCCTTACCTCCTCCTCTGCTTTCTCCTTTTCTTCTTGTTCTTTTTGTTCTTCTACAGAAACATATTGTTCTGGTGCTATCCATATAGATTCTGGAAAAAATAAATGTTCTCATATATGACTGAAATTCAAATTGCATGACAAGAGGCTCACATGTTCCTGTCATACCTGTAAATAGAAGATTTATTGAGATATTGCCCATCGCATCATACATTATTTTTGATCCATCAGGACTACACCACAATAGACAGGGGTTTCAAAGTGGGCCGGTACCGGTACTTTTACCCGCCTGAGATCGTGTATAGTACCGGCAGAAATTACTGAACCCCCCAAAATTAGTGGTGGTCAAAACCACAAGTACGATGGTCGATAGGCTTGTGGAATATTTTTCATAAAAAATTAATGATCACGTCAATTGCTGAATTCTCGCATTCAAATCGAACAACTGCGTCACGACCAAGTTGATTGGATATTCCCTGTTTTAAAAATAACTTTACCTTAGAATCGTAAATAGCAGTTTGCACATGCGGTAAATAGATATGTTTTCGCCCCAACATCTTTTAATCCTTGTGTAAAACTCGGACCGGAACAAAGCTGACATCATTTCAAAACAAAAAAATGACCGATTACAAATTATGTTCAAACACAATTTAGTGTAATCTCCAGTAATATAAGTATGATCATTATGTATTATGAATATATGACTACACAATATTTTGTAAGATTTTTTTCATCCATTTAAAACCCAGGGTCGAATCATTCTGGGGCATACTGTCTTGTTGCTTAACTCCGTCCATATTGTTTAACTTCGGTAAAAAAAAAATAAAAACCTATGACTAATTTATTTACATATTTTGACAGGGCCCTACCGCGGTTGTTCACAGAAATGAAAGTGTGCTGAAAAACATTTTTAAAAGCGGGTACGAGGAGATCAAGGATAGAAAATGACTGGCAATCTTGAAAAAGGACCGGACATGGCTCAAATACGAATTATATTGTAATGTCAAAACACCGGCCCCCCTTTTTTTCCCAAAATAATTTTACTTTTGTGATGCAAATGTAAATAAATGTCTTCCCGCGAATCGTTTTTGTTCAAACATTTTTTTTGCACATAATTCGTGAAAGTAACAATATATATTGTTTTTGTTTAATTATATTTGTATTGATCTATTAAAATTATAAATTTTATTAAAGATTGATGATTGCAAATTAAATTTATACGTTTCATCAAGGACGTATTCTATCTACGTCCTTGGTTTCATTAATTATGACACTTATATGTCTTGACCCGAGCCTTTGATAAGTTTAATTACTGGTAATAAAGTAAAAAAAACACACAAGCCAAGGTATTGTGAAAAAGAAAAGGACAAAGCCAACAAAAGAATTTTGAGAAGTTTGAGCTTTGATAACAATGGCTTGGTCAAGCCTAGCTGCGGAACCGTAGCTCTTTATGGTCCTTTTGAAGATATGGCAGACTATCTATGAATAATCTTGGCTGAAGTCTGTAAACTGAAATATTCAATAAAGAAATGGGGGGGGGGGGGGAAATCCAGGCATTATGCATGGTCTTCACTCTTGGTGTAATCTGAACTTTAAAGTTAATGGGATTTTTCTTTCAAAAACACTTAATGTTTTGCAGTCTCTGAAGTACATTTCTTGGTCCACAAAATGCTAGATTTCTGGAGCTTCCGCCCCCTGGACCCCTTACGGCCCTCAGCCTAATTTTTTGGGTACCTCCTAAAATTTAAGACGTACCTCCTATTATATAAAACTTTGAAACCTCTGAATAGACCCTAGGACATTTATTGGTACAATGCTGAAATCTTCAAATCACAATTCTGCTTCAGGCCAAATACAATTGCATTTCCATAGTATAATCTTGAGAATATAATTTTAACAATTTTTCCCTTGAGGCTCATGTTAAATTTTGGAACTCTCGTTTTAGGTTTCTTCATTTTTGTAGTTCTATTCATTTTGTATTTTTTATTCATACAAGTTTGTATTTACAAATCATATTATGCCTCAATAAAAATAATCCAAAATTTTCATTGTCATACATATGCCAAGTTTGAGATATCATTTCCCTATATTGACAATCCTGTTTAGGCTCTTTTGTTTACTTGCTCTCAAAGACTTTTAAATGATTTGGATTTCCAATACGGTTGTTTTGAATCATTATTTTCGTCTGCCAGATCACGTGATTTCGATGGAACTCCCGGCACTGAACTTCCGGTGTCAATGTACACAACAAAAACTCCCAATCAATATGTGCCATTTTAACGTTCGATCCTCAACTTAAAAAAATCTTAACATTTTCTGTAAAAGACAGATATCAATTAAATTATTTTATTTGTATCAAAGACTTCAATGCAGAGACAAATACTTCTTTAAAATTAAATTTGTTTTCTTTTTTTATTTGCGGCTGTCAGCATCATCAAAGGAAAACGATCTGCCTTTATGTATATATTTCTGATATCAGACAGATAGTGGGGTACTGAACACCAGTATTTATTCAGCGGTTTCCTTGGCGTCTCCATATTACAATTACTTATAATCTACCGCATCTACGACTATGATATGCTGACGTTGTCACAGTAATAGCGTAAACACCGGAAGTCGCCCGACGATTTGTTCAGATGTCAAGACAAGAAAAAGACGGAACGTGGTCGGAATTGACATGATTCGAAACAACCGTGCGTACCTGATGAAGGTTATTCCAGAAACATATTGTGTGCACTAAACTCGATATCTGCGTTTTTATTCCAGCGAAATTTTAATGTTTTTATTTTTTTCAATGAAACAGGCAGATAAATTTGAAATGGACAGCACATAATAAAACCATAGATATCTAATTTAGTGAGCAGTACACATTTCTGGAATAACCTTCATCAGGTAAGCTTAAAGTCAAAAGATTGGAAAGCCAAACAAGTTAAAAGTGTTTGGCAGCAAGAAAACCAAAGGTCCTAAACATGATAGCCAAAATCTGGTAAGATCACCTAGGCCTGAGGGAGGAAGACAGTCAGATTTATACCATTGGTTTCTGTATTCCAGTAGTAAGAATAACCTTCTGGTGACTTGGCTTCAAACCATTTACATGTAGCTAGTTTCATCATTGAAGCTTCCTCTTTCTTCACTTTGGCCTCCTTTTCTGCCTGTTTTTCTGAAATAGAATTAAAATAGAATATTTATACTTCTAATTATGTAACAATTACTTTTCATGAATGGCTTGTAAAAGTTTCGATTGTATCATTATAATAAAAGCAGTAGCTTAAAAAAACAAAAGAATGGTTTAGTTTTCATTTAAAGATTTATTGAAATTGTTGATTTCTTACTTTCTAAAAGTATGTGTGTACATTTTTTGAATGCTGACCACAACTTACATGGTATTGAAAAAACAACTTGACCAGAGAGTTTATTACCTTTTGCTAGATATGTTAAGTAAACTATCCAGCAAGTTAATTACCTCTGGTTAATGACAGTTGACAATAACTCTAAAGACACTGTTAGTGTCAACAACATTAGTTATATTGTGGCTGTGTGTTTATTGATGGAGGAAACCAGAGTACCCGTAGAAAACTATCAACCTGCCACACGTCACACTTCATCAAATAAAACTCTCCACAGGCCTCTGTATAGGACGTTACACATACTGTGTATTGGTTAGAAAAGATATGGATGTAACTGAACATTAGAAGGTTCTTCAATAATGAGCATAACTCAAACCCTAAAATTGAGTGGAACAGCCCCTAGCCTGAACAGCCCCTTGCCTGAACAGCCCCTAGCCTGCAACAGCCCCTAGTCTGAAAAGTCCATAGCCTGCAACATGCAACAGCCCTTAGTCTGCAACAGCCCCTAGCCGGAACAGCCCCTTGCCTGAACAGTCCATAGCCTGCAACAGCCCCTAGTCTGAAAAGTCCATAGCCTGCAACAGCCCCTAGCCTGAACAGTCCCTAGTCTGAAAAGCCCCTAGCCTGAACAGCCTCTAGTCTGAAAAGCCCCTAGTCTGAAAAGCCCCTAGCCTGAACAGCCCCTAGCCTGAACAGTTCCTAGTCTGAAAAGCCCCTAGCCTGAACAGCCCCTAGCCTGAACAGCCCCTAGCCTGAACAGTCCATAGCCTGCAACAGCCCCTAGCCTGCATTTGAGTGTTACTTTTGACTTTTGCTGATATGTTACTTCAACGTTATTTCATTTTCCAGATGCGAGATTATCAACAAGAAAACAAAACAAGGGTAAAATAATCTTACAAATATCTTAACCCTAAAGAGAAGCAGCAAAATACACATTTTATAATTTTGATCGGACATCATGATTTTCAGCACTTGAGGCAAACATATGAAAAACTACAAATACATATTTCCTTATTGATTTTATATACAGATTTAAATGAAAATCTGAAGTGATGTCCAAGAAAAATTAGGAGCTGGTTCTATTTTTAATAGAGTAAAAACACCTAGTGCTGAAATGAGATTCCATCACATGAAAAAAAATACCTGTTCAGAAAATCAGTTTATTTATATATAAATGTTATTTTTACCACTCAAGAACACAGTTGTCTTATATGAGATTTTACCCATTGAGGACCTTAAACATCAATGAAATTTTACCTGTTGAGAACCCAGTTACCTGAAGAGAATATACCTCTCCTTGAGAACCCACAGTTACCTGAAGAGAATATACCTCTCCTTGAGAACCCACAGTTACCTTATTTAAATGAGATTTTACCAGCATCAGTTTTTATTTTCACACCATACTTTGCTGCAAGTTCTGGGTTGTCCTTCAAGTCTTTCTTAAAAGCCTCCATGGCAGCCTGAAATATATTTTTATTTTTCATATTAAAACTTTTTTTCAGATTTTAGAAATCACTATTTTATTTATCATGCTTATTGTAACCGTCTAGAACAAATCAGACATCATCATTATTATTATTATCTCATGAAAGTGAATTTTGTTCTAGCAATGCTATAGTTGAAAATGTTCTGATGAAACAATTGTACTTCCTCTATTGCTCATTATATTGTCATTACTATACAATTAATGACTTTCCATCAGGTGAATATCCTTGATCAATCCTTGTATTCACCCAAATTGAAAGTCATTAACTGTTTTATTATATGAAATTAAATCAAATTTAAGTCAGTATTCTATTGAATTCATCATCATTTACTGTTGCAAAGTGCCGACTTTGTTCCCCAGACACCCCTGTCTGCCCAACGTCTGCCTTTATTAATTTAATTGTGTACCGAAAGTAATTAATAAGAACGCATCTGATTAGTCGATGACAAAACTTAACCCGATGATGATTGGCTACTACTTTTAAGATAATTGGGAAACACCATTTCTATATTAAGGTGTCTGGAGAAGCTTTGGAATATTATGTTCACCTCTCGTGACTTTTTGCGCGGTGATTATAACGTTTTATCAAAGAACGGTACTAGTGACGTTAGCCAATCAGAAAAGACATTATCTGAAGTCATATAATAAATCATAATGAACATGAAAAGGTCTTGTATTAATATACACCTATTGCAACTGACTGATGAAGACTATGAACCGTGTGCACAGAGTGTAAAGGGCCGATATTTGTTGACAATATTAATACCTTTATGACAATTTGAAAATCATTGCCAATAGTTGCAAATTATATTTGAGCATCAATTATTTTTGTTTTAGGAAATCCCACATTGACATTGTGCAGAAAATAATCATCTGAATTATCTCCCTTATATTAGACACATATGCTTATTGAATGAACAATTCAGATATTTGTAGACAGATTTTTAATGCATTTTTGGAAAGGAAAACTTAAGAGTATCAGTTATATTAGATATTTTACAGTAATGAATGGGTTATTTTTATTCTGTTTTGCTTAATATTTGTAGAACATTACAACATCCATGTACGTTACGACAGAACACTTAAATGCTATTTAAAGATTTTTAAGAGAAAAGTTACACTTATTTATTCTTGCCATAACATTTTTCTGATTTTCCTTGATTTCTGTTTGAAAGTAACTTTTTAAGAGTAACTTTGGAATATCCTTTATTCAAATTTCCCATTTTTTCAAGAAATCAAATCAAATACTTGAGGAAGACAACCTTGGTAAGATATCAACCATCTTTTTGACTTTCAATAGTGAAATTTGTCAAAAATAATATCAAGATATCCAAAATTTCGCCATCAATCACTTTCAACGTTTGTTTGTTTCCGATCTATATTGATGTTGAACAAGTAAGTGAAATTGTTGCAGTGTTTAGCAGATAATATATTTTATTTATCATTTATTATCTTTAAACTGTTGAAGTATACATATACATGTAAGTATTATCCAAACGTTTTTAATGCATAGCTTTCATGGATGAATCAAAAAGAAATTATGGTTACTTTGTAGCAGCAGAAAATTTATAACCTTCAATAACTAGAATACCCTGTTTATTTGAAATAAAACATTAGTCTTTTGATCAGCTTTGGGATAATAATAAAGCTAACTTGTATATCAATTTTTTTATTTTTTTTACCTCTTCCATCTGTCGCATGTCATCATCTTGTTCTTCCTTTAATTTGGCCTGCTCTGTACTCTTCTTTCTGACCTAAATGTCAATACATATAAAAAGAAAGCTTAAACAGTGATGGTCAACAATTCCACAAATACCAACTAAACGAACAATCACCTCTCAACTCATTGAACAGAAAGAAGACCAAAAGGTCCATGTACTACATGTATTATATATGTAGGACTCGCAAACGTGTCCGGTTCCACAAACGTGTCAGATTCCCCAAACATGTCCGATTACGTCATCTTCCCACAAACGCGTCCGATTTTCACCACAAACGTATCTGATTTGGTTGGAGGGAAAACATCCACCACATTGACGTCATAATATAACAACAAAATATACAGCAGTTCAAAATATGGATGAGACTATTCCGGACGTTGGCTTTTCCATTATTGGAAATATTCACATCTGCATTACAACAAATGATCATAAATAATGTTTCCCCGTAATATTCTTACCATTTTAAAAGTTTCGTCTTTTTTATGTGTATTAACAACCAAAATGGTGCATGCCACAAATGGAACACATTTACGACACGTACATGTACATACAGAAAAACCTGTAACCCTAACCCATAACCCATAACCATACACAATTTGGTTTTCTCTAAATATTATACTTTTCACTCACTTATATCTATGGTTTTATAGCATAGTAATAACACTGAAACACGAACAGAATTGTAAACATGCATAAGATGGAAGAATAACATTGTTTCTTTGTAAAATCGGACACGTTTGTGGGACCGAATCGGACATGTTTGGGAGAGTTTGACATCACAACGAAATCAGGCTTGTTTTGGGATTCTCAAGTTGAAATTTGACGTCATAATATAATCGGGCATGTTTTTGGAACCGGACCTATTTCTGAGTCTTTCATATATGTTAAACAAATGAATACAAGATGAACTGTGAGCTAATGCTCACGTATGATACCCCCGCTCTTCGGCAAACAGGAAGTAGGAATCTGACGGATCCAAAAACGCTTCCCACGATATGGGGTACCGATATGAAGCTTGTGACCAAATGTCAGATTTGTGTCATCAATAGTTGCTGAGAAAAATGCAACGAAAAATGTGCATATATGTTCAATGTGTATAAAAACCAACTAAGTCGGCAAACAGGAAGTAGGAATCTGAAGGGTCCAAAAACGCTACCCACAATATGGCATACCTATATGAAGCTTGGGACCAAATATCAGATTTCTGCCATTGATAGTTGCTGAGAAAAATGCGACGAAAAATATCTTGGACGGACGGAAGGACGGACAGAGGTAAAACAGTATACCCCCATCCCCCTCCGGGGAGCGGGGGTATAAAAATGTGATGGAGAATAATGCTTAGGACTAACACAGAATTAATCAAACTAACAAATTTTTAACAAAATTAAAGCATGAGGAGGTTTCATGAATAACTATGTTGTCTTCTGTATCATTTTTAATAGGCTTCAAGTCAATTTGTGTCTCGTTAATGCAGGCACTCTAGCTGTCTCGTTAATGCAGGCACTCTAGCTGTCTCGTTAATGCAGGCACTCTAAGCTGTCTCGTTAATGCAGGCACTCTAGCTGTCTCGTTAATGCAGGCACTCTAAGCTGTCTCGTTAATGCAGGCACTCTTAGCTGTCTCGTTAATGCAGGCACTCTAGCTGTCTCGTTAATGCAGGCACTCTAGCTGTCTCGTTAATGCAGGCACTCTAGCTGTCTCGTTAATGCAGGCACTCTAGCTGTCTCGTTAATGCAGGCACTCTAGTTGTCTCGTTAATGCAGGCACTCTAGTTGTCTCGTTAATGCAGGCACTCTAGCTGTCTCGTTAATGCAGGCACTCTAGTTGTCTCGTTAATGCAGGCACTCTAGCTGTCTCGTTAATGCAGGCGCTCTAGCTTTCTTATTAATGCAGGCACTAGCTGTCTTGTTAATGCAGGCACTCTAGCTGTCTCGTTAATGCAGGCACTCTAGTTGTCTCGTTAATACAGGCACTCTAGCTGTCTCGTTAATGCAGGCACTCTAGCTGTCTCGTTAATGCAGGCACTCTAGCTGTCTCGTTTATGCAGGCACTCTAGCTGTCTAATTAATGCAGGCACTCTAGTTGTCTCGTTAATGCAGGCACTCTAGCTGTCTCGTTAATGCAGGCACTCTTAGCTGTCTCGTTAATGCAGGCACTCTAGCTGTCTCATTAATGCAGGCACTCTAGCTGTCTCGTTAATGCAGGCACTCTAGCTGTCTCGTTAATGCAGGCACTCTTAGCTGTCTTGTTAATGCAGGCACTCTTAGCTGTCTCGTTAATGCAGGCACTCTAGCTGTCTTGTTAATGCAGGCACTCTTAGCTGTCTCATTAATGCAGGCACTCTAGCTGTCTCGTTAATGCAGGCACTCTTAGCTGTCTCGTTAATGCAGGCACTCTTAGCTGTCTCGTTAATGCAGGCACTCTAGCTGTCTTGTTAATGCAGGCACTCTTAGCTGTCTCGTTAATGCAGGCACTCTAGCTGTCTCGTTAATGCAGGCACTCTTAGCTGTCTCGTTAATGCAGGCACTCTAGCTGTCTCGTTAATGCAGGCACTCTAGCTGTCTCGTTAATGCAGGCACTCTTAGCTGTCTCGTTAATGCAGGCACTCTTAGCTGTCTCGTTAATGCAGGCACTCTAGCTGTCTCGTTAATGCAGGCACTCTAGCTGTCTCGTTAATGCAGGCACTCTTAGCTGTCTCGTTAATGCAGGCACTCTAGCTGTCTCGTTAATGCAGGCACTCTTAGCTGTCTCGTTAATGCAGGCACTCTAGCTGTCTCGTTAATGCAGGCACTCTTAGCTGTCTCGTTAATGCAGGCACTCTAGCTGTCTCGTTAATGCAGGCATTCTTAGCTGTCTCGTTAATGCAGGCACTCTAGCTGTCTCGTTAATGCAGGCACTCTTAGCTGTCTCGTTAATGCAGGCACTCTAGCTGTCTCGTTAATGCAGGCACTCTTAGCTGTCTCGTTAATGCAGGCACTCTAGCTGTCTCGTTAATGCAGGCACTCTAGCTGTCTCGTTAATGCAGGCACTCTAGCTGTCTCATTAATGCAGGCACTCTAGCTGTCTCTCAATTTTAGGCTATCTCATAAAAACAGTCTGCTTTAAAACTTTTCAATAAGGAATTGATTTATAATTAATAAATTGTAAACAATGTCAGACTGTGCTTTATTTTACAAAAAATTGGTAAATTACAATATACATGTATCTACGGCCTGACAATATCCATGGTCAGATGCTATGACTGAGCCCTAAGGTAGTTATAATAATACCATTATAATCCCTATTTTTTTTACAAACAATAATTAAGGTCTTCATGTGAGATTTAGTATTTTAAAATAAAAATATTATTTGGTTAGTAAAATAAATTTCCCCGATTTAGACTAAAATTCCCAATTCTGTGTCTCGGTGACCCATATAAAAAAACATGTAAAATCATCACTGATGTAATATTCACAAATATTTCTTCACATGAATATCATGTTAAAAACATGTAAATATTATTTTCACATGAATTGAACTAAATTGATATTGACATGAAGGAATTTGTCTAGGCACCCTTTAACACGTGTATTTATGAATGTACAATATCAAGTGGTTGTTAATAACAACTTTATGACTACAAATTCTCCTAGGAAGTTATAAAATACTTAACTAACCTCCTCTATCTTTCTTTTCACATTTTCTTGGTGATTTTTTCCTCTTTCATGAAAGTCAACACTCTGAAAGTAACACAATAAAAATGGATTTGTTGCCAGGTTAAAATACAAAAAGCCTTACAGCAGATCATAGTGGAAAACATGCTTGGAGAGTGCCACACTCCTTCCAAGTTGATGATTTCAACCCTGCCCAAATCTCAATTTTTTTTCAGTCCCAGTCACAAGCTTCTGCCTAGGCTGGTCCATCTCTCTTTTCCATCTGGATTTTATATATTGTTGAACTTGTTCTCGTCCTGAATATATCTGAAATACTGCCCGCTGGACGTTCAGCAAATAATCAATCAGCATTATTATTATTTTGTCTGCCCCAAGCCAGATTTCAATTGGTTTATGTTATTATTTCTGTTTGGAAGAACTTGAGAATTGACAAAGTAGTAGCTTTATGTTGCTTTGGTTATGTCTAGTTCCTTTCATTTATAGTTTAAATTTTCATTCCTGTTGCCCATCGAAAATCAAATTACCCGATATAGTGGGCTACAGTTTAACATATGGTTGTATTGAAAAGAAAAACAAATTTGATGTTGCATCAGCTGATAGAAATTCTGGCGTGGAACGAGAAACATAATTATATCCTCCAAACTATTCAAAAGAAATCACCATGCATAAAATACCGGTTTACAAATTCTCAGCTTTTTTCAGACAAAGTGAAAAAAAACTTACTGCTTTGTTATCTGTGATCCAACAGTTGCAGAACTTACAATGTTTTTTTGGCTGAGATACCCAGTAGGTTGCCCTGCAAACAGACTTTTTACATTATAACCTTCATATTATAAAAAATCAACTAAATGTATTCTATAAATTTCTCCCGACATAAATTAATGAATAAGTTCACACATTTCGGTATTTTCCCCGTTTGGGATTATTTGTCTTTTTGAAAACTTAAAATCCTTCTTAATGCCAATGTTACTTGAAAAAGTGAGGGATTTTTATTTAACACCAAGTGAGCAATTTTTCAGCTATATCATGGCGAGCACAAGTTATATTTTTGATGTAATGATGATGATGTCCGCTTTGTATTACATCAACATGCTAAGTTGGATTTTCATAGTGCTAGCTTTCTGAAACACCACCCCCATATTGCTCCACTCTCAACACATTATCCAGACTCCAAGCCAATCAGTCTTTGCTCTTAATCCTTAATGCTGCCTGCTTAGCAGAGAAGCGACAAATACCAATGTCATCATCTTTGGTTTGTTTGTTTGTTTGATGGTGCTTAACGCCACTTTCAACAATACTTTAATTATATCGTGGCAGTCAGTTTTATTGGGGGAGGAAACCGGAGAACCTGGAGAAAACCACCGACAAGTCACTGACAAACTTTATTACATAATGTTGTACACCTCGCCCTGATCGAGATTCAAACTCACAACATGCGTGGTGATAAGCACCGATTGTATAGTCTAGGTAGTTGTAAATCCAACTACCATACGGTCACGACGCCACCCTTTGATTTGACCAAACCAAGGATCAACCCCATGATCTACTACACTCAAGGTGAGGATACAAGCTATAAGAATCCATAGGGCAAAATAAGTAATCATTAAATTCTTGAGTCTCTACCACTATCAAAATTATTTCCGTTTTGTTCTCATGAATATTCATGATTGACCACTGTCCATTTCTTTTATCAGGTGTTTGACCTTCTTATAATCTAATGTTGTACAATTTTTCTGTATCGATTGCTCGCTATACACAAGTATAGACAGGTTTATAATTAATTTGAAGGGCTCGGGTGGCTCAATGAGTTATGTAGTTGGATTATCTAACAACTCATACAAGCCTATCACCAATACGACGTGGGTTTGTTTTGTAAATTACAAAAAAGGGTGCACTCAACTGTGATAAGTGATAAGGTTTACCAGTTACTTGCCCATGGTCGGTGGTTCTCTCCTAGTACTCTGTCTTCTTCCACCACTAAAACTGGTCGCCATGATATAGCTGAAAGTGGTGCTAAACACCATATATAAAAAAAATCATTATAATTAATTTTCTTAATGTGACTATCAACTGCTTAGATTTCAATATAATTATCATTGAAAAATATTGAAAAAAGTATATCTGTGACAGGAAATATTTATGCCCATTCTTTCTAATATCCCTGCTCCATGTTTCGTAACGAAGTGTCTGCACATGCATTAAAAAAAAGCTTTTATTTCTTTTGTTGAATGAACGTCCTTTAAAGGGGAAAAAACTAAATTATAGTGAACTTATTCCCATGTTATCTCACTAACTACATGTATATCAAACATGCCACATATTATCTTTAGCCAAATTAGGTACAGTACATGTAGATGTTTCATCACAAATACAATGCAAGACAAAGAAACCTTTAAAAAATAAACACTAGCAAAGCGAGCTGAGAAAATTGGCCAGTGTACGTTAACATTAATATTTTGTTCTAATTTTATTATAAATAAATGTTGATAGTATTATAATGGCTCTAACACCAAACAGCTGTTTATGATCACCAGTCAATGGTGGCAATAACAATGCCAACCAGCAAAAAAGAATGATATCTCTGAAATGACTGAAAACTATCTATATGGTGAATGTACAACCTGTTCACATGATAAACCCACAGATATTAGTATAATTATAAGGTAGTTAAACTCCACCACAGATTTCCTCATGTCTTAATTTAATTGACAAATATGAAATATGTGCAGATATCACAATAAATAGTTCTTTTCATTTTCTTTCATTCATATCTTTAAATTTTGCAAGTGCAGCATGCATTATGTATCTTAATTTAAATTAGACAGAGATGATGAAGAAATTTCAGAGACAGAACTATGTTGTGTTTGTAGACAGTTCACCCCTATGGAAATCAGTCTAGGAGTTGGCATACAACTAACACAGAGCTTACAATATTTTTCAAGTCTACCAGTATTTCACTATTTATAGGCAGTACTTTTTTTTATTAAAATTTGAACAATTTTCATGAATATCTTATACAACACTCTTTAAAATCGGGAGGTACCAAAGACCATTTTAGGAGGGTAAAAGTACCTGGTACCATCTCTTACCGAAAGGCCTGCTAACATTGCGACAATTATAGTCTGTATAGATATACAGTGGAACCTGTCTACTCTGACACACCAAGGGACCAGGGAAATGTGTCGGATTGGACAGAATGTCAGAAAACTTAGGTTTTACTTTTAGACAACAGAAATTTGCAGAATTTTAACAAGGGCGGAACTTTTGCAAGCTTGATTAATGTAGGATGGTTTAAATAATTAGAACTACTGTGTATAGGCATGTTTATAGAATGCACACAGATGAAATATTTAAAAATATTAAACTTATATTGAATTTAATATATATTTAGAACAATTTAACAATTTAATAATATATCAGATAAAAGTTCATAAGCATGTCCTTTAATATTTCAATAATGATTTTAACAAAGAAAATGAAAACAGTTAATTGTAAAAGTAAAATCATATTCTTGGTAAACTTACTTTTAGTCCTAATTAATAAGCCTCTACAATCACCTGCCAATCAACAATTTCTAATGATTATTTATTTTTATACACAAGCCTGTCGATTTGGAAATAGTAATTATTTATCAATACACATGGAAACATGGTAATTTATTAATCAGAAGATCAAAGGGTCGGTTAAGACAGGATTAATTAAGTATAATTAATAAGACTGGGACTAGGAAACAGTGTCGGATGTCAGAAGTGACAGGTTCTGGAATACACAAGGTTTTTGAACAAAGACTGTTAAAGAAAATCTTTGGGACCAGAAATTGTTGTCGGATGTCACAGGATGTTGGAAATCTCAGGTGTTGGATTGCACAGGTTCCACTGTATTATAATAATAATAATAAATTCTTTATATACAGGGGTAAAAATAAGAAAAAGTCAGTAAGTAGCCAGCAGGGCCCCTAAGTTTCTTAACCTAGTAGCCTTCCACAACATGAAGTGGCCCTTCAAGCAAGTTGACCAACTGCACAAAGAGCAGTTGATGTACGGCCAGGCGTCTGGGGGGGGCGCTCAAGGCCCCCATAAGCTCTACGGTAAATGGTGCAAAATCCTGCATTCTGGCACTCTCCTGAACTCTAATTTGACATCTTGAAAACACTATTTTATAAGGTACATTTTCAAAATTTTATAAAAAAAATAATTCTTGACATTATCATGCAGACCTGTGTTGTCCGATCAAGACAATTGATCGCCTTAAAACTGCTAATTGCGATACTTGTCATTACCTTAAACTGTCACAGTTGGATTACTGGTTTGTATATTTTGTTTAATCTTAAGCATTGACCACTGTGTTGTCTGGTTAACAAAATATGTGTGAATTCAGCTCTTAATTTGCATCAGATTTTTGTATTTTTTTAGGGTCTAATTTAAGTAATTAGGACATCCTGTAATAAATGATCCAATGTGTTCATGTTTACTGCAAATAACACAAACCATCCCCTTCTCCATGTTTTTTAGCCAAGTAAATTCCTTTTCCCACCTAGACAGGAATGTGCGCTTTCTGTTTTCCTTCTCATATTTGCTTGTTTTTGTGGCGAGTGGTTCCGGACAATTTAATAGAAATTTGTACATTCTGTTGACATTATTTTACTGGAAATTAATACAAAATATACGAAGGATAATTCGGCCCTTATTACATCCGATGACTTCTTCACCAGTTAAAGAGCTATTTATATTTAACAGCAATGTTTGGGTTTCAACAATAAGTAATTCTATACTGTAGTATGAAAAGATACGAATAGTAAATATGAAAGACATTTGTTGTGGAATTTACAGCAAAAAAATCACAAAACTATGCCGTTTTACGTTTGAAAAGTGCCGACATGGGGCGAAAGGTTCAGGAGACGAACGCATACGATGAGGCTGAAAACTAAAATGCAAAACGGAAACAGATTGATACAAAACTTGATGAAGAAGGCACTTGAAACCAATCAGATTGCTTCATGCAAATAAATGTTAGACAGCTAACAAATCGTCAACAAATCTCAGCAATAAAATGTTTCCTCTAGTCTATGGTTTGCACAGATACTAAAAAATAAGGAGCCCCGCAGGATATCTACATTTGATCCCAAGGAGTTCTTCTGAAAATTTAGGAGCCTCGGGCCACCGCTTATTTCGATCCCTGATTTATAGAGGGTTAGTTAGTTAATAATTAATCTTCCATGAGGCCCTCATTGACATATTTAAACATACATTGTAAAGTACACTATATAAAAGTTATACACATCAAGCAATACATTGTAACATGTATACACAAAAAGATTAAGTAAACATTTGATGGTAATTTAAGGTACATCATCATTTAAAATGAGACTTTTAACTTTTGTTTTAAATGCATTATGAGAAGAAGCTAAAAAGTTCAGTTATTGCCTTTGGGATTTGTAATTTTTCACTTACAACATTTCAGGGAGAGTAAGGATTTTACGAAAGTAGTCCCTTTTCAAGAAAAAAGTTCCTTTGAGCCCAAATTTGATGGATTTACAGGGCTCACCACACATAGTAAAAACAGGTCGACTTGACTTCTCTCTCAGTTGACTTAAGGACGAAGTGAGGGAAAATCTGGGAGACTTCCGAAAATCAATCAAAATTTTAACGTTTCTTTCCCCACTACATGTAATGTATGCAGACACAAGAAGATGGCGACTACAAAACTGCTTTATTTATAAGGGTCAGAGATCAATGACAGTAAACATTATTAGTGTGCGTATGGAACACAATACATGACATCTCCCTTTTTTTTTTTTTTATGCTGAAAGTTCTGTAGCCAAACAAATGTCAAATAAATTTAAATTACAGTCTGAATAACGGATTGAATTAAAGTCTCTCTTGTGACTAGAAAATACTGAAATCAGCATTAAAACAAATATAGAGAACAAAATGTACAATGTCAAAAGTTTACACATAATACTCTTCGAGGTACGCGGGTTTCTTGGAAATACGTCAAGATCTCGTCACCATAGGTTGATCACTCGCCGCTGAAGTCGGAGTTCTTGTTGGTCAGATTTTGGAGTGTTTGTATCGTTTGCGTTTTCAGAAATTGGAAAATCATTATCAAATTGAGTTTCTTGTTTTTGAAACACATTTTCACCAGTTTTCAGAATATGTCTACGGTTTCTGCGATACAATTTATCATTTTCAGATCTCAATATAAAAGAACGTTCTCCATGATCAGTTTCTACTACAGCTGGTTCCCAATTACTTAAACCAATGTCCATTTTGAATCGCACAATTTCTCCCGGTGAGACTTCCGGAAGCGGCTTTGACTTCTTATCATAGTAGAATTTCTGAGATTTCTGACGTTTGACCAGTTCTTTTTGTTTCGACTTTACGACTTCAGGTTTTAGCAGTTCGGACGAAACCGGAAGTTTCGTTCTCAATTGGCGGTTCATCAATAACTGTGCAGGTGACAGTCTAACTCCATCAATCGGAGAAGCCCGGTACTCCATAAGAGAAACATATACGTCACTATTGCCGTGTTCGGCTTTTTTGAACATGTCTTTCACGGTTTGCACAAAACGTTCTGCTTCCCCGTTGGATTGGGGATATCGTGGACTTGAGGTTGTATGAATAAAGTCCCATTCTTTCGCAAAATCTCTGAAACTTGCACACGCAAATTGAGGTCCATTGTCACTTACTACCTCCATAGGGATTCCATGTTTCGCAAACATGGACTTAAACGCCGAAATTGTAGATGCACTAGACAATGAGGGTAATAATGCAATTTCTGGATATTTCGAGTAATAGTCAACACAAAGTAAATAATGCTTCCCTTTGAATTCCATCAAATCTGCACCTAACTTTGTCCACGGACGCGATGGAATATCATGAGGTTTGAGTGGTTCTCTGGTGTTTGCCTTTCGGAACTTGTTGCAAATACTACAATTTGAAATGAAATGCTGAATGTCATTGTTCATGTTACACCAAAAGAGAATTTCACGGGCACGCTGTTTGGTCTTCACTATACCAAGATGTGATTCGTGTAATTTCACTAACATTTCACGCTGTAGAGTTTTGGGCACCATAATACGCTGACTTTTGTAAAGAAGTCTATCAAGAACAGTAATTTCATCTCGAAAATTCCAATACTTTTGTAAGCCTTCGGGTAACATCTCCTTCAGGTTCGGCCATCCGGACACTACAACCTCACTTAACTTGCACAAATTGTCATCTGCTGCAGTCGAGTCTTTGAATTCTGCTAGTTTGGCTGAAGAGATGGGTAGCTGAGTTTCTACAAGACTCACATCAAATTCATCGTCAATCAGTTCATCGTTATTATCTGAAAGAAAAGCCCTACTTAGCATGTCGGAAATATACATTTCCTTACCCGGAACGTACACGATACGCAAATCATACCGTTGCAACTTCATTAACATACGTTGAAGACGCGGTGTAGCTCTGTAGAGAGGTTTCTCGTAGATTGCGACCAGTGGCTTATGGTCCGTTTCAATAACTACTCGACGTCCGTAAAAATAGTGGTCAAATTTTTGACAACCGTAAAGAATAGCTAACATCTCGCGCTCGATTTGCGCGTATCTCTTTTGAGTCTCACTAAGCACTTTGGAACCGTACGCGACAGGCTGTCCGTTTTGCAATAGGACCATGCCCATTCCTTTAGAACTGGCATCGATCGAAACAGTAACCGGTTCATCAACACTGTAAAATCGCAACACGGGTGCTGTTGACACAAGTCGCTTGAGCTCGTCAAAACTTTGCTGTTGCTCGCGATTCCAATGCCACTGTACATCATTTTTCACTAATATGCGTAGCGGATCTGAAACATCTGACAAGTTGGGAATAAACTTGGCCAAATACTGCACGAGACCGAGAACGCGTTTAACACCAGCTACATCTGTCGGAGCGGGCATTTCTTGTATGGCGCGCACTTTTTCTGGACTAACTTTTAATCCGTCTTTACTGATCACGTGTCCAACGTACTGGACTTCCGGAGCACATAGTTCAAATTTCGACTTATTCAACTTAAAGTTCATCTGTCGACACCTCTGGAGCATCTGTCAGACGCGACAGTCGTGCTGCTCGTCGTTTTCACCCCATACAAGAATATCGTCGACTATACATTCTACACCCGGTAGATCCGAAAACATCTCGCGCACTGTCTTACAAAATACTTCCGGCGCGGAACTAATACCAAATGGTAGTCTACAGTAGCGAAATCGTCCAAACGGTGAATTGAACGTTAACAACTTAGAACTGTCATTATCAAGTTGGATGTGCCAGAATCCGTGAGTCGCGTCAAATCGTGAAAATACACACGCTTTCGGTAATCTCTCGATAATTTCATCAATTGTCTGTAAATGATAATGCTCTCGTTTAATGGCCCGATTAAGATCTTTCGGGTCGAGACATATCCGTAATTTTCCAGGTTTCCGAACAACTACCATACTACTAACCCAGTCGGTTGGCTCGTCTTGTTTCGCGATTACACCAAGGTTTACCATGCGGTCTAACTCTGCACGAACTTGTTCGCGAAGTGCAGCGGGCACTTTCCAGGGCGGATGAACGACCGGTTCAACGAATGGATCAAGTTGGATGTGATGTGCTTTTGGCAGTTTGCCTAGTCCTTTAAATACATCGCCATAGTCTTTAATCAGTTCATCCTTTGTCAAAGGTTTATCAACGGCACGCACACGTACAATAGCACCTAATTCCGTACACGCGTCAGCACTAAGAATCGGCTGTGTATCATTCGGCACAACGAAAAACTTAAGCACGTAGTTTCGCTTCTTGAATGTACATTTCAATACTGTTGTACCTACATGATTGATTCTATGTCCATCAACAAGTTTAACTCCGGTCTTTTCTAAAGTTGAATTCGGCAACGACACACTACGGAACAATTTATCTGAGATAATGTTTGCTTGAGCACCGGTATCTAGTTTAAACATGATGGATTTCTGATTGATTGTAACAGATTCTTTCCAATCTTCACTCTGTTGAACACTATCAACGCTGACGGTACCAATGAAAAGTTCATCACAGCTGTCATCAAATGTTGAATCATAATGTAACGCATCAACTTTCTTCCTTCGTGCTGACATACAATACTTTGCAAAATGATTTTTCTTCTTGCAGGCATGACACTCTTTACCAAATGCAGGGCAGTTCCTTGGACTACGAGTCCTACCACAGTTTTTACACAACACCTGCTTTGCAGTACTTCCAGCACTTTGATTTTGACTTCGATAATTTAAAGTCTTTGGTTTTACTTTACGGACCTGTTTAATGGCATGCACTGAATGTTCATCTGTAGATTTTAACGATTTTAATTGTTGAGAACTTACTTCTTGGGCTCGACAAATGTCGATAGCTTTTATTAATGTCAATTCTGCTTCCCGTAGAAGCCTGGCCCTACATCCTTCGTTCTGAATACCACAAACAATACGATCGCGAATTAAACCATCTGATAAATGTTCAAACTCACATGGTTTAGCTTTTGTCTTTAAGTCCGTGACATAACTGTCAATACTTTCGCGTTGTCCTTGATTTCGAGTAAAGAAAACATGCCGAATATAAGTCAAGTTCTTTCTAGGTTCACAATACTCCTTGAATTTTGTTTTCAACACATCAATTTTCTGCCTATCATCTGCCACAATGTCAAAAGTATTGTACACACGTTGTGCGTCGGGACCGGCTACATGCAAGAATGTCGCAACTTGCACTTTCTCAGCTTTTTCTTCGATTCCGGTCGCTGTTAGGTAGAGTTCGAATGATTGGATTCATTCCTTAAAGTTTTCTGCTAAATTCCCTTCCAAATTTAACGCTCCTGGAGGCTTAAGTTGCTCCATGTTTTCGTTTTACACTCCGACACCATGTAATGTATGCAGACACAAGAAGAGGTCAATGACAGTAAACATTATTAGTGTGCGTATGGAACACAATACATGACACTACCGCATGTTCCCCTACCTTTCACAAAAACGAACGTGCTGCACAATGATCTTAAAAAGGATGCAATTAACGAGTTTGGAATAAAATATTGAACATCAAACCCTGTATGGGTCATATTTCAGGAACATGGGAGCATCTTTTGTGAATATTGAAGAAAAAGTATGATTATTGGTGAACAAAATACTGACTTGAAAAGACTGACAGGGCGATTTCATTGAAACCAAGGCGAAAAAGTCGCCCACTTCGCTTGGCTTGGCGAGTTCTGACTTAGTTGTATTTTAATACCTCTATGGAGGATTTGATGCATAACCTATAAATACTGAATTTCTTGGGGATGACCAAGCTATTTTTAGAGTAGGTGTTTTCTGTAGCATGGCATTTCACTGCAAGATTTTAAACATGTCCTGATATTTTGACAGAACGTAGAGGAACCATGTACGTTTCAGAAAATATATGGTCTTGGAAAGGTTAAGCTCAAGATAAAATGGCCAGGTAGGCTCGAAAAAACACAAATTTAGTAGAAAACCTTAAAAGAAATTAATTAGTGGTTTCACACCTTCTATCAGACAAGTATTACTGGACACATCTGAAATATTGTACTAATTTGAGATTTGCATAAATTGTGAGGATATAGAATAGAAATCAGTCACATTTTTTTTTTCTTACTTGTTGGATCCTTTTGCCTAAATTTTGATTTTTTGACTGTTGTTTACTTTTTGAACATAAAGGCACAACTGCAATGTGCTTGGTCCAATAGTAATTTATGTCAGTTATTTATATGCAGGGACAATCTGCTGGATGACATTGATTTCTGGTAAAAGTTAATGATCTCGTTATCAGTTGATGAATAGTTTTGCATGACAAAGTTTAAGATTTCAACAGAATGTTTATTTTAAAATATGAAAAGTAGTGGATTTCTGTTTATGTGTTCTGACTTTGTCCAGTAGCTTTCTGCAATTTCTCTCAGAAGGAAAATAGCTAAAATAACTGACAAAAATTATCACTGTATAACACAATTACCATCCAGGTTAGATGGTCAAACTTGAGTACACTTTTTATTTATTTTGTGATTTTAGTTTTTACTTTCAGACCAAACGTGCTTCCAACGTTGTTAGTTATTTTGAGTGCATTGTCAAGCTTATCAGAGCTCGAGTCATATTTGTTTATATTTCTCCGACTTTAAATATTTAGAGCCTAGAATGTGATAAGTTATGCAAAGCCGGTCAAGTTATGCAATTAAAATGGGCTACGGGCACGGTAAAAGAAAAAAAAAGTCATTTAGTCTATGTTCACTGTCGATTTCTGTACACAGTATTCGATATATGAACACTATTAAATAGCTGTAAAAGGTAAAATTGCAGCAAATTTCATGAAATTAAATAATTACATTGTTAATGCTACTTGGCAATAAAAAGTGTGATTGTACATGTAAATATCATGGTTTACTTTCCGGAAGTTTACAATTTTGCGCATGTGTTTCCGTACAAAAATTTGGCGGCGGAAGCCTTTTTAGGAATGTTTTGAAAGAAGAAAAGTGATTGGTCAAATTCGCCACAACCTCCAATTAACCATTAAATTAGACCAATCAAAAACAATGTACTGTTCGCTTTGTAAATATATGCGCATGCGTGTTGCGCCGTGTTGTCCCTGAAATCCAGGCACCGTAAAGCAGACAATGTTGTTGTGTCTGCGAAATTTGTATTTAAAGTACTAATAGTTCTCGAAAAAGTGCAGAAAGTTGTAAATTTTGACGACTTTTGTCATTTTACAGAATGGTGAGAAAATTCATAGTTAAATTGCTTGCATATACTAAAACTCGGCTTTGTTTATGTTTGGCATTGCGGTCGTGTCAGTTTTGTTGTATGTTTACATTTTTATGATTTGACAGTCTGTCCAAATTTGATGGTTGTACTTATTTAAGAAGAATTAATTGAATGTTGTAGCTTCTGTTTGCAACACCAAGCGAACTGGCACTTAGAATATAATCTTTAATTTGGCATACATTTTCAAATTGTGATGATTACTTTTGTTTTGGATGGCTGCCAACAATTTTGGCTTCTCTTTGATCATTTGTAATCTATCCATTTAGGAGGTTACCCACCTTTTAATTTGATTGATTGATTATTGTTTAACATGATACAGTGAGCAGTATTTCAGCTGTATTCAGGATAACAAGAAAAATGCTGAGGGAAGGGTGGGTCATTGGTTTGTCTGCCACTGAAAAAGTATGAACAGATGGTTTAAAAATTTAGTCTTTGTAACGAATCCTAGACATCTCGGTACCTGGACATTTTGGTACTGACATGAACATCTCTGTACTTGGTACTGGACAGTTCGGGACTTGGACAAGACAATATTCGGTACTGACCACAATTGTTTGGTACTTGTTAATTGTCAATATTTTTGTACTAGTACAGTACAGAAAGCGACATACCGTGATTGATCACTCTGAGAGACATAATTTTTAATCCTTTAAACATATCATCACGGACATAAATCCACTGTGATAGACCTAAAAAGGACCATAAAACAAGGTGGTGGGGATTAAATTTTATGGCTCTCGGTCACCTGTGCGCCGATTGATATTTTACCGCCAATTAAGAGATTAACGTTACCTGTTCTACCTGTTGACTTTTAATATCGTAAGCCGTAATTATTGCTACTGAAGGATGTATTTTTGACAATTAATTTTGTATCCTCTTGCTGTTAATATTTGACTGTTTGTTGCTTTTCATTGCCAAAGAATGTCTGTCTTGTTATCGTTTTCGTTTGTTTTAGAAAGTTCTACTTTATGACCTCGAGTTCTATATTAAGAATTTTGTTGAAACCGCAACTGAACTTTATCTTGTTTAATTTTAATTTCTCTTTTTTTTTCTACTGTTGGGTTGTATTCAGTATGTATTGAAATATTCGTAAATACGGGCTACTTCATCAATGTATTTTTTGTTTATAAGTTAAACCGCAGTCGCGAGTTTTTGAAGCACAGACTTTGCAAGCGCTGGTTTTTAGTGTTTAGTTGGTAAAGAGCAGACTTAAAATTGATTATTGGTTTATTTTGTGTTTTGGACTTTTACCTGTCGTATTGAAAAAAAATTAACAATTCAAGTAAACTGTTTTACACACATGGCTTGTTACGTAATTTCGTTATAGATGAAAATAATTTTCTTTAAAATTGCAAGCAAAAACCTATAACAATCCAAATTTACGTAGCCTAATGGCTACAAAAAGCGGAAAACTATGAGCATGCTTTTAATTTGTTCCATAAACTTTGAGTTTTTTTTACTGTATTTTGTCATAAATCTATTGGTAGGGAGGTCAGTGACTTCCGCCATTTTGTTTATATTCTGAGTTTAACAGTCAATCAGTAGTTTTTTTTATTTGCAATATAAAAAAATGTCGCGTAAAATGTGCAATGAAATGTGTCTATATCGTACAGGTAATGTTTAAAAATTATATAAAAAATATTGTTAATCAAATAAATCATAGTTTACATTGTTATTTTGTTGTCTGTTGGATACCCACTTTTGTCGGAAAACATGGTAGCCACAAAAATGGCACCGAAGTTTTTCCCACTTCTATTTTGAGATCGAAAAAAAACAAATGTTGCTGATGTTTTACCCTAAAAATAAAGTTATCACATGACAGAAGAAGCTTTCAATTTTGATTGGATAATGCCGTTTGAGGGAAAATCCCCCTTTTCGGAATCTATCTCGTCAAGAGAAAACTTGAGGCAATTATTTTTTTGTGAAATTCAACGTGATTCAATCAAACGGAAATCGCGGAACTCAAGTTTACCTTTCTTCTTGCCTATGCAAATATCTTTTCACTTCAATTAACTCAGCAACATTTGTTTTAGATAACATAAAGACCACTACCCCCCTTGACATGGCCGGTAAAATTCAGTCTCCGGACGAGTCTATCGTAAATTGGGTCGGAGCTGAACTGGAAGCACGTGGTGCAACAAATGACATGATTTACCAACTCATCACAATAGGAAATTACACTGGTACGTTTTAAATGATAGCATAGGCTACGAAAAATATATATTGTGGATGAAATCGTTAGATTTCAATATTAACAAATGTTACGAAATGACCTGCGTCCCCCTGTTATTATTGGCGCTTCCACATGATGGGAAATAACTCCCGCCAATAGATTGCAACACAATCGTCGGCTTTCTTTATTGATTTTTTTTTAGCGCAAACATTAACATTTTATTTGAAAGGCCCTTGAACTAGAATGATATTTTAGTCTCACAATCATATGGATGTTCATTGAAAAGATCGTTTGATAGGACATGACAATTCCCCCCCCCCCTCTTTTGGCAAAAGAGGTGCAGGGCAGGGGGTTAGTCAGGAACTTAATTTTGTCAAATTTAAAACTTAACAGTATTTTGAAATTGGTGAAAAAGGGAGTTATGGGTCAATACCCATAACTCCCTTTTTCACCAATTTACAAGACAAGCAATATAAATGAGGACTTTATTCCTGATTTTTTAATAATGATATTAAAATCAATTTTTTTTCAGATCCTTTGTCTTTATATATGATGTTAATTCTGCTGTGATATACTTAACTTGACTGAATTTTTCTCAGTTAATCAAATGCTCAAATCTAATTTATTATGGTTTATTTGGGTATTGATGTAACATGTAAGTGAACATGAAAGCATTCATTTGGAACTAATAGTTAAAGTTGAACGATTGATTGCTGAACATGCACTGAGCAATATTTCGGCTTATATATTCAAGTTGAAAAGAGGACAAGCAATAAAACATTGGCAAAAAATTACCGAAGCAACAAATTAAAGGGGAATATCCAAAGACCACAATCCAGAGACAAGGCGAAAATGTGAAAACAAAAAAATAAGAACTTGGTGAATTACAACAAGAAGACAATCCGGAAGGGGAATAATAAACACATTTTGAGGAATAGGATGGGTCATTGGGCTTAAAATTTTGACTGTCCTTGAAGAGGCGGGTATAATGGATATGAACAAATTTAGCCTTGTAACAAGCCTTTCAGGGGTCACAATGAAGTTTTTTTTTCGAACATGGCACCTTGGATTTAATCATCCCCAGTTGACACACACACTGGCTTTGAATATGTTCATTTCACACTGTTAGTTTCTCCATTCGGAGTAGGAGGACATGCAACAACGGACATAGCTTTGTATTTGTAGATTCTACACAACCTATGCTCTCCCTTCAGAAGGTTTTTTTTTTTTTACCACACATGAAGCTGTGTCCTATTTCTATATCCCAAGATTCCCATGATGTCATCAAAAATTAATAATTTATTGCAAGTATGTGTCTATGTTCTTAATTTCATGAGATTTACACGTTTTAGATTTCGATTTGATGTACAAATTATTTATTATATTACACTTTATATATTTTCCAGAAGAGTTGCCTCTCGCTAAAAGTCAACATGATCAGCTTACAAATTGTTATATATTCTGGGTTAAAGTGCTGTCGATTATTGAGGAGTCATCAGATTTAACTTTTAAAGAAAATGTTCCAATTGCAATGGAAAATGTATTTTTTGAAATATCAAATGTTGACACATTTATAAGGAAAATAAGAAATAGGGTTAAACTTGCAATTAAAAGGCAAGATAACAATCTTCTAATGGAAGATGTTTTTACAAATGTTCCAAATGTAGGAAAACAATTGATGGCTTTGGGCATAACTGAGAAATGGTTAGAAAATCCAGTTCCTATTGAAATCTCCAGTAAAACCTATTTTTTTGCAAAAATAAAAAGGGAGGTAATTCTATCAGAAATGCTCCTTTTAGATGCAAAATCTGATTTTTAAAGAAAATATAAGCCTGAAATGGGAGTACTTTGTTCATTTATACTTTTTTTAAGCTTTTATCAGGATAAATACAATTTCAATAAGAAAAATTGCTCTATAAATGGGTTTCATAGGTTGATTTCAACATTTTGACAATTTGGTGCCATTCAAAAAAGGGGCTTCAAAGCCATATTGGCACCAACATATTTTTTCTTTGATGAGAAAAAGAACCAATATTAACACTGAAATTGGCAGTCAGAAGTGCAAATGTTTACTTGAGACAAAGCTGTGTATTATCATTTGATATCTTAGCAGTCACTACTAGCACAGAAATCTAGACTAGCATCTTTTTTCATTTTTCGAAAATGACTGCTAACCTGGAAACTGACCAATTTTTTTAAAAAGTAAGCAAACAATGCCAATACTGAAACATGTTCCTTTAAAAAAAACAAAAAACAATCTTCAAGCAAAATAAAGAATATTACATGTAGAATTCGGTCTTTTACCAATAATCTGCATTGAATTCGGCCATAAATACAGCACAAATGGCGGCCATCTTGGATAAAATTTAGGAGTAAATTTCTATACTTGAATCGAGCATAACTTTTGAACCACTTGTCCGATTCCCAAAAACTAAACTGTTCTGTGATGGTATTGAAGAAATCTACACAGCTGTCATATTTATATATGAAAATTCCTTGCTTTAGAAAATAGCCTGACCTCCCTACTATTGGGTTGAAAGCCAATTAAGATTTGAATTTGAATAAATAAATAAATAAACTGGTGACATTTGATTTTGGTCAGATACTGTGTAATGTCAAACATTTGTAGAGGTAAAATCATGGTAAAGGTTATTTCCTTTCACGTTTCTAAACTTTCTGCAGATTAGTCGCTAATTTCCAAAATATATCCGTAAATTTAGTGACTTTTGGACATGTAGTACTTCTTTGAACGATCTGTTTATAAATATTTGTTTCGTTAATTTTTAATCAAATTCTTCAATGACCGTATACAGGTATAAAAATTATTTAGTACGTATTTCTACAACGAAAAGGGTTTTAACTGGGTTTTCTACGAAGATTTAAATAAAAAAAATTACTGAATGTATAAAAAATATTAGTGACCTAAAATGTAATCTTGAACTGGAAATACGCTTTAAAACGTAACAAATCACGTATATCGTGCATGTGTTTATGCAACTTCATTTGTGCACAAGCCAGGTCATGTGTCAATAAAATACTAGGTGTAGATACGCAATACACAGCCAAGGTTAAAAAAAATTGAAACATATTTGCACAACCCATGATTTCACTGAATTGAAGTTGAATAATCATTTATTATTTACATTTTATTCATCAATTCAAATGAACTCTCCGTTCTCGTGCTATTTTCTCCATCTCAGGATTTCATTCCCGGGATTACGTTCAAGGATGTTTTACGTTTTGAGGAAAGAAATAAAAAAATATTTTTTTTAATTCTGAGTACCTGAAAAAAAAAATAGGCGATTTAAAAACATAATTTCACCTGTACATCTTATCTGACTAGTTTACCTGTAAAACGACACACTTGATTACAAGATTAACACCTGGTGTTTTATTGCCCCCTGATCACCGACATGAAATTTTTTTAATCCCCATCACTCTCCTAGACATGACCACTATCACAGTGATTGATCACGGCATGTCCCTTTCTGTACTGTAGTTCTTTAATATATGACCCAAAAGTGGATCGATATGAGTTTTTGATAATTCCAGTGTAGATCGATCCCGGAGATCGTTGTTTTTGTATATTGATTTTTATTTATATTTTCATTATTTTGACCTCCATTTATTATTTACAAAAGTAATTATGCAAATTATGAAATTCACTGTGTTTGTTAAGAAAGCCCCGGTACTTTCATTTCATTAAAACGGACTGATTTATTGCTTTCCCCCACAAAAATTCTTCATACTTTGTGGTGGCGTTACCAATTATGCTGTGTGTGTTCGTGTGAGTAACTGAGGAAATTGACAGTGCTTTCCGGAAACTTTGAGCCGTAATGAAAGGGGGGGGGGGTTTGGCACTTTAAAATCTGATTCAACCCACCATTTCTTTAGAAATGCCTGTACCAAGTGAGGGTCATTACGGTTTTCACAGTTTTCCGGTTGTTGACCGATTTTGTCTGTTTATATACTTATGAGTTTTGACTTTCCCTTTGTAAGATTGTTCGGAGTTCGGTAATTCATATCTGCCAACCTCTGAAACACCAAATCAGGGTCATGACCCTCATTCCTAAATGAAAATGAGGGTCATAACACGTAACGACATTTTCGGCCATAATTATTGTAAATCGTATGATATCATATCTAGTTTAATATGTATTATTAATGATCATACATGTACCGGGTATGTATGTACAAATAAACAGCTGTATCAATAGACTATGTCATAGACTCTAAGCTCTGGTTATAATCACTATATTGTGTTCAGCTATGAAATTACAAAACTGAGTTTCAGCAGAAGTTGTTTTACTCTTCAAAGAATTGTTTGGCATTGTTACAAACAAAGACATTGATTTTGATTTCCTTTGAACCATCTCCAACTGCATATGGTTTTGTGACGGCATGCCTTGTAAGGTCATTCTTTGCACCGGATCCAATAGATAACTGTGATTTACAAAGAATGCAATATGCATCATTTACGCTATGATCACTGTGACTGAGCCAACTAAATTCTGCTTCCCAAGCTTTTTGATATTTGCATAAATATTTCTTTCGCTTATTGGGTGAGGAATAAGCAAGCCCTGATAAGGACCTATTCCTTCCAGTAGACATTTTGCAGAAATGATTTAACTTTTTTGTTGTAAAAACAAATCAAACTTTCCACAAGGGGATTAAAACTTTATTGTAAAAGACCCAATCATCGCTAATTACTTACCTCGAAGGTATATTGTTGTTGATTGTAGTTGACCATTCGGATTGTTGTCCTTTCGATAAGTAAAATCCCGGTATTTTCCGAATAAATAAATATTTCTAATATCTGGACCAATTCGTAGTGAAATCCGTGCCCCAACGAGTGTTCAGGGAAATGAGGGTGACAAGCTCGATTTCCGGGTGTGTCCCGACGAAAACGGGTTACTTGGCAGGTATGGTAATTTTGTTATTGCCCTTATTCAATATACGACATTTCTTGATTTTCTGTTTATAATTTGGGGGGGGTTAAATAAATTAATATACAAAAGCGATACAATTAGATAAAAAGGTCTTACCAGTGTTGCATAATCTGTGAACACTGGTCACATTGTAAAGCCTCCGGTCTGGGACGGACATTGCTGCCACAATCTATACACGGATACTCGTTCATTTTGCAGTTTGAATCTCAAATTAGGGTAACCCTCCATTATATATCGGCTTGGCAAATATTTCTCAAATAAAATTCAGCTTGTATCATCTTTTGAAGTCAAACAAAAGATTAAAGCATTGATCTACATGTATGATTAAAGAAATTAAATTTGGTATTTAAAGCTATCTAATTAAAACATTTATGTAATCAAAACAGAAATGAAAATAATCATCCCGTTAAGTTTATCTGTGATTTATTGATAAAGGGACTTAGTTATCAAAGCAAAAGTTATTTACAAATATTAATGAATTGCTTCTTTGATGTCCATTTAATTAAAGATGATTAAAAAAAACCACAACGTCTACATGTAAAAAAATGTTATAAATTTTTTTTAAATTCAATCAAATTATTTTTATTATTCAGTACCAAAATTTCCAGTACCGAGTACAGAGATGTCCAGTACTGAGTATCGAGATGTCGCATATGTTCAGTACTGAGATGTCCTAATACCTTTGTAACGACTACAATATCATGAATATGCCTACTTTTTTTTTCTAATGCCCCATTAAAATGTCTCCCCTATCGGCCACCCGGTGACATGCTGAGCACTCTGTGGATTTGAGCCCTAGGAATTTCACCAGCACTCTGCATTTCAATTTGAATGTCCCAATATTGATCTGTGCAAATACTGACCATCCCATACTTGTTTTATTTCTTTGCAAAGATGGGGCGTGCAGACACCTTGTTTTGACAGCAAAATATTGAGTGTGTACATAATTCTACATTGATAAATGACCTAACATTAAACAAATCACTAGAAATTTGGAGGTAATTGGTCAGTAATATGCTCAAGTTCAATTATGTGCAGCACTCATTAATGGAAGATACTATCTGCTAGTGGTGCACTGATCATCAGAAACATCGACTAATCAGTCGGACGTCAGTGTCCGATCCGATGGTCGATTCTGCAAATAGTATAATATGTTCAAATTTATTCTTTGTTTTTGTCATCGTTCTGAACCACATTGGTGGTGTAATGGTTTGCATGCTCGTCTCGAGTGCATAGATCATATGTTCGAGATCAGATCAAAGAGTATAAAATTGGTATTTGTTGCTCCTCCGCTAAGCAAGGGAAAAAAAGGAAGTCTGGTTGTATCGAAATCTGGACAATGTGTCCTAGTGAGGCGACATGTCTATCAGTGGACTGTTCAGTGTTATTTCAGTGATCTAGCACTATAGAAATTCAACTAAGCGTGTTGATCTAATACAAAGCAGACCTCATCTCATTAAATGTAAACTTGTTCTCGTCATGATACAATGTATGCATGTAGCTGAAAAATGGCTGAGTTTGTGTTATACAACGATCACTATAATCTCAACATGATTTTGGACAGTGGGTGTTTTATATTGATCCTGCAGGGCTCGCCAAACCAGGCGAAGTGGGCGACTTCTTCGCCTTGGTTTCAATGAAGTCACCCAATTTCTGTCAAAAAGCGAAGTTTTAGTCGCCTTGTCAGTCTTTTCAAGTCCATATTTTTTTCACCAATAATCATACTTTTTCTTCAATATTCACATAAAAGGAGCTCCCATGTTCCTGAAATGTGACCCATGCAGGGTTTGATGTTCAATATTTTATTCCAAACTCGTTAATGGAATCCTTTTAAGATCATTTTGCAAGCACGTTCGTTTTTTGTGAAAGATAGGGGAACATGCGGTAGAGGGGAAAGAAACGTTAAAATTTGGATCGATTTTCGGAAGTCTCCCGGATTTTCCCTCACTTTGCCCTCAAGTCAAGAGAGAGAGTAGTCAAGTCGCCCTGTTTTTACTATGTGTGGCGAGTCCTGTCCTGACTCATGTTTAATATTCACCAATACAATTATACACTAACTTACATGGTTTACTTCATTGCATATATAACATATGGAAAATAAAGTTTGTATATTATAGTACAAGCAAAACTATTGCAGGATTAACATATCCTTGGCATATTAAAAGGATATTATTTCGGTCTTTAGTAGTAAATTTTATGGCACAAACATATAATGTTTACATATCTTTTCTTTTTCAGGATCCTGTTGAGCCAGGTTAGTATAAATTTTAATTTTACTTTTATATAATTAGGTGTCGAACATTATTATACCCCCACTCTATGAGTGGGGGCTATATTGCAATCACCTTGTCCGTCCGTCCGTTCACACTTTCGTAACAGATATCTCAGCTTCTACTGGAAGAAATGATTTTATATTTGATATATGGCTTTGGCATGGTGACTTGTACCGTGTCTCCCCTTTCCAGGTTTACCGCACATCTACTCCCTGTTTACCGTGCGACTTACAAATGACCGAGTGGGGGTATTCTTAGCACGACGTAGCGTGCAACATCTTGTTATTATTATTTTACACAGTTTTTATAAATTACAAAACTAAGCAATGTCAGATTCAGAAATGTCTAAAGTTCTTATACTCATCCAGAGGACACTAGGCCACCCTTAAAAATATGTTTGTTTCCCACACCCGACCCTCCATTTCACCTATGGGTAGGTAGGTGGATTTTTTTTTTTTTTTCAAAGTTCATTCACAAATCTGGTTCCTTCAAAGTCGAGCAACAGATTTTGTTCATTTAAAAGTGTAAACCAGTTCTGAACGTAAATTCTGGAACAATATCGGAACTTCCGGTCACGATTTCCGGTAACCAAAAAAAAAAGTCGTCACGAAGCACCCAAAAAATGTTTCTCAAGTCACAACGTTTTCTAACGGTCGGTCGGGTGCGGGAAACAAACAATTTTTTTATTTTGGCCCTATCTAATTTATATATGCAGCATCCAGTGACAATATGTTATGTCTAGATTGACTATAGGTCACTATGATTTGACAAAAAAATTGAAATTTTCAATATGCTGCATATAGTAATGTAAATTCATGTACTTGTTTTGCTGTTCTTTATCTAAATGTTCAAAGAGGACTGACTTCATGTTAGATTTTTTTGTCATCATTAATAGCAAGTAATTTCTTGAAATGTAGACTGGGGTGGATGGAGCTCCATCACTGAAGCAGCAGAGTCCAGTATATCTGTGGAATCCTTCCAGAAACAAGATGATTCTAACATGAGCATAGGTGATTCTAGATCTGATTCTGTATATGAAGGAAGCAATGTTGGTGTAAGTAGTGATCTATATATGTATGTAGGTTAGGTTATTACCAGCAAGTTTTCAGCTATAACTTATGAGATGGTAAACCCTGACAGATATAACAAACTCATCTGAGAAACATAAATATCTGGAAACATTGATCTCTTGGTGTCAGGACATGAACCAGCATAAGTTTGGCCTGGGGTCTGAAGTTGAGATAAGTGAATTAGAAAATGTTTCAGTTAAGAAATAGTTGTTCATCCTATTCTAGTTGATATTGATGACCATTGTGTTTAAACTTTCTTTTAGTAATTCTGCATGATTATCAAATCAGGAGATATGGGGGTATGAATCTACTTCATGTACATCCAACAATTATTTTTATTGATAGGGAGGAGAGGGTGGTTGGCAAAGAAAATAATAGAACTGTTGCAATTCACTGACAAACTCTATTACATTTATGATGTTGAGGATAAAATATGAAATCAGATGCTAAATTTTAGCCCCCTCTAACCTAAGCGATGTGATGGTTAGGCATGGTTGTTTCAAGTGCGATAGATTGTTGGCAGGTCAAACCATAGACTATGGAATTGATTTGTTTCTGCTTATCTGCTAAGCATAAAGAGGTAAGAGCTAAGACTGGTTGACACTGCATTAGGGTAATGTGTCTGGATGGAGCGACATGTCTGTCTGTGAACTACATGTAATATGTGTGTTGTAGTACAAAACAGGGGTCATCACCGTCATCTTTACCTTAACAAAATAATGTAACTTGTCATGATATATCTGAAACATTGCTCATTTTACGATAAACGTGTTAAATAATAATCACTGACATTCGTTCAAATATCATTTGTGACATTTAAATAATGTCAAGAGGAACGTCCATTCCAACATGATTCATTTAAACTTGTTTGTTACAGGGTGAAGATGAATATTTCTCTGGCCTTGGTGTGTATGATGGATATGATAGTTATCAAGATGGCAGTGGTAGTTCTTCAGAGGAAGGAGATGATGAAGACGATGATACCTATTATCCTTCAGCCATTCCAAAAACTCCATACCGCTTCATCAATGGCAAGGATGGAATGGGTAAGTTTGTCACAATGATTATAACCGATTTTTATATGATATTACTTTATCAAATTTAGCGTGTAATCACAAGTTACAATGCATGAAATTATCATATTGCAAAATGTTTTAATTTGGTATGTACATATATGTATAACAGGTAATATAACTAACTGTCAAGAATATCCAGAAGAATAGAAATGAGGGGGGATGTTGGCGCAAGATATGTTTTTTTATTTATTTCAATATATAACCAGAATTGTTTTTGAAGAGTGTCTTAGACCAACAAATTAGTACAAAATATTTTTATCAAGAACCTTCGACCTAAATAGGAGAGACACCCATATTCTCACAGTTACTTCCCTTTGTTATCCCCTCGCCAACGAAGTTTCGAAGGGATATAGTAACGCTACCGTCCTTCCGTAACATCCTTGTGAACACTCTAGAATCAACATCCTTCAATGGATTTTGACCAAACTTAGTACATACTTAGTCCTTAGGAGAGAGTGGAACCCTATTGATTTTCAAGGTGAAGGTCACCAGGTCAGATTTTTACCACGTAACATCCTTGTGAACACTAGAATCAACATCCTTCAATGGATTTTGACCAAATTTGGTACATACATAGTCCTTAGGAGTCTGGAACCCTATTGATTTTCAAGGTCACCGGGTCAAATTTTTACTGCATAGCATCCTTGTGAACATTCTAGAATCCACATCCTTCAATGGATTTTGACCAGACTTGGTACATACTTAGTCCTTAACAGAATCTGGAACCCTATTGATTGTCAAGGTCACCGGGTCAAATTTTTAGGTGAGGGGATACGCCATGCTTTGCGTTGCCCTTGTTATAGACCTGTTAAGTTATTATTTCTATTTCTTTTTAGCAACATGTGAGAGATGTGGATCAGTAGGGATAAAACATGCCTTCTATTCCAAGTCAAAAAGATTTTGTAGTTTATCATGTTCCAGGAGTTTTGCAACAGCCAAACGAGAAGGGAAGCCATTGACCACATTTGAAAAGATTCCACAGGTAAATCAGGGGTTTCAAAGTTTTTTATAATAGGAGGTACTTCTTAAATTTTAGGAGGTACCTATAAAATTAGGGCCGTAAGGGGTCCAGGGGGCAGAAGCTCCTGAAATCTAGCATTTTGTGGACCAAAAAATGTACTTCAGAGACTGCAAAACATTAAGTGTTTATGAAAGAAAAATCCCATTAACTTTAAAGTTCAGATTTCATCAAAGTTGAAAATTTGCCGATGGCTAACTCTGAAAAGGTAGGCTTCCGGTCAAGATTGTGCTTTCCACCAATATTTCCATAAAATCAAATTTATATCATCTGATAGAGTATAACATTGTCTTTAAGAATATTTAAACGGTTTTTGACCGGGTTCATTGAATTTTGAGAAATTTGAAATCAAAAGTTGAAAATTAGACGACTACTAACTCTGAAAAGGTAGGCTTTTTATTTGTATTATATTATTTATTTCTTGAAAAGATAGATCTTAACCATAGCTTTTAGAATCCGTTTTGATTTTTATCCTAGGTCGAGTACTTTTCAAGATATGATCTTTCAAGTACCCATTTTGGGCTTACTTCCGTGTTTTCCCACTTCCTCGTTTTAGACCTTCCCATTACAATGCAATTCTTATTTGAGCCATGTCCGGTCCTTTTTCAAGATTTCTAGTAATTTTCTATCCCTTATCTCCTCGTACCCCCTTTTAAAAATGTTTTTCAGCACACTTTCATTTCTGTGAACAACCGCGGTAGTGCCCCGTCAAAATATGTAAATAAATTGGCCATAGGTTTTTATTTTTTTATACCGGAAGTTAAACAATATGGACGGAGTTAAGCAACAAGACAGTACGCCCCAGAATGATTCGACCCTGGGTTTTAAATGGATAAAAAAAATCGCACAAAATATTGTGTAGTCATATATTCATAATAATCATACTTATATTACTGGAGATTACACTAAATTGTGTTTGAACATAATTTGTAATCGGTCGTTTTTTTATTTTGAAATGATGTAAGCTTTGTTCCGGTCCGAGTTTTACACAAGGATGAAAAGATATTGGGGCGAAAACATATCTATTTACCGCATGCGCAAACTGCTATTTACGATTCTAAGGTAAAGTTATTTTTAAAACAGGGAATATCCCATCAACTTGGTCGTGACGCAGTTGTTCGATTTGAATGCGAGAATTCAGCAATTGACGTGACCATTAATTTTTTATGAAAAATATTCCACAAGCCTATCGACCATCGTACTTGTGGTTTTGACCACTGCTAATTTTGGGGGGGTTCAGTAATTTCTACCGGTACTATACACGATCTCAGTCGGGTAAAAGTACCGGGTACCGGCCCACTTTGAAACCCCTGGGTAAATACAATAAAAGCAATTGAACAATATATCTTTTTTGGATCACATTGACCAAATGTTCATTGATAGAAAAACTTTTCTCAATTAATCTTGTTTAATATTAAAACACTCACTGAAATTAAATTTTGCAGCAAGGGCCTTTAGGTAGTCCTCAAAAAAAGATTTGTCTTTTTAACATCTAATTTTGTTGTCATGGCCTAAATATTAAGGAACTTTTTCTTCAGAAACCACATTCCTATTGCACAGAAACTCAGCCTTATTTGTCATGGTGTTTTTTTTTTCAAAAACACATTCCTCATTTGGTTCAATTGAGCCATCCAATATGGCTACCAAAGGTGAATATTGATTTGCTGAAAATTGAAAAAGAAAGTGTCTGAGATAGATACCTGTACTACTGGTCTGTTTGGATTGAAATCATCTAAGAATGTTCCTTTACAAAGAAAAGAAACATTTGTGAAAATTAGAATCCAATTGCAAGATGATTGCCAAATAAGAACCTTTAGAACCAATACTGTACATTAATATTTGATTTGATTTATTGTGTTTAATGCCACTTTCAGCTATATCATGGCGACCCGTTTTAGTGGTGGAAGAAGCCGGAGTACCAGGAGAGAATCACCGACCATGGGCAAGCAACTGGTAAACTTTATCGGTTGCGAGTTGAATGCACCCTTTTTTAGCTCACCTGATCCAAAGGGTGATGTGAGGTATTGCCGTCACTTGGCGTCCGTTCGTTAACTTTTCATATTTTAATCTACTCCTCTGAAACATCTGGACCAAATGGAACCAAACTTGGCAGAAAGCATCTATATAAGGTCCTCTTTAAATTTCTTCATTTCGTCCCATTCCGCCAACAAATATGGCCGCCAAGGGCAACTCTTGTTTCTGATTGGCTAATGTTAAAAAATCTTCTCCTCTGAAACTGCTGGGCCAAATGGAGCCAAACTTGGCAGAAAGCATCTATGTAAGATCCTCTATAAAATTTCTTCATTTGGTTCCATTCAGCCAACAAACATGGCCGCTGTTACTAAAAATAGAACATATGGTAAAATTGCACGTTTTTGGTAATAACTCAAAAACCGTTAATAATATCAGAAATCTGACACGGTAAAAATGATCAGCACAGCAAGATCTAACTACCCTGAAATTTTGAAGAAAATCTGATTACCTATCTTGGAGTTATTGTTCGTTTTTCATCAAATTTTCAAAATTTTAATACTTTTTATTTAAAAAACTATAAGAGATAGACGTTATGTTTAAACAGCAAACATGTGCAGCATGTCAAGATCTACATGCCCTGCAATTTTGAAGTAAATCTGATTACCTGTCTAAGAGTTATTGCCCTTTTTTCATTATTATTATTTTTTAATTTAAACATTTTTGTCTGATATTTCAAAAACTATTAGAGATAAAGGTTAAGTTTAATCTGCAAACATGTTCAGCATGTCAAAATCTACCTACCCTGCAATTTTGAAGTAAATCTGAGTACCCATTTTGGAGTAATTGTCCTATTTTTGTCAAATTTTTAAAATGTTAATACCTTTTGTCCTTTATTTCAAAAACTATAAGAGATAGATGTTAAGTTTAAACAGCATGTCAAGATCTACCTAGCCTGTAATTTTAAAGTAAATCTGATTACCCATCTTGAAGTTATTGCCCTTTTTTCATCAAATTTTAAAAATGTTAATACTTTTCATCCTTTATTTCAAAAACTATAAGAGATAGATGTTAAGTAAATCTGATTACCCGTCTAGGAGTTATTGCCTTTTTTTCATCATTTTTTAGCTCACATGGCCCAAATGTGAGGTATTGCCATCACTTGGCGTCCGTCGTCCGTCCGTCTGTTAACTTTTTCATATTTTATTCTTCTCCCCTGAAACAACTTGGCCAAATGGAACCAAACATGACCGCCAAGATTAATTCTTTTTTCTGATTGGCTAATGTTAAAAAAATCTTCTCTGAAACAGCTTGGCCAAATGGAGCCAAACTTGGCAGGAAGCATCTATGTAAGGTCCAAACCTGGCATAGATGGTCCCTGGGTGTGTCCCTTTCAAAATTGTGTCCGACAGCCCCACCCTCCATTCAAGATGGTTGCTGTTTTTTAAGGTAATGATTATCTCCCTCTGAAATTTGCTTCAGTATCATTCTATTATCAGGTGAGCGATACAGGCTCAGTGTGCTGAGCCTCTAGTTGTAATTTACAAAGCTGTGCGCGAACCCACGACGTATTGGTGATAGGTTTGTATGAGTTGTTAGGTAATCCAACTACCTAACTCATTGAGCCACCCGGGCCCTGATCATTTGATGGTCCTTTACTAAGTGTGCATTTTTTGTGTTGATCAAATATCAAAAATGACAGTCATCATTGTTCAGATTTACTGCAGATTCTATGAAAAAGCTTTTTCAAAGAAGCTTGTCTGTAATATTTAGGTTAGCATCTGTTCTGGGTAATATCTAAATTACCAAATTCCAAACACTTATAAACAATTAAAGGCATACAAGCTGTCAGAATTGATTTTTTTTTTATATTAAAAGTTGCCAATATTCGATGTTTTATACTAAATGCAGTTGAAATTTTTCATAATATCAGGGCTCACGTTGGAGGGCGAAGAAGTCGTCTTGTGAAGGTTGACTTCGCTTTCTCGTTGGTCAAAAGCGAAGTTCAAGTCGCCTTGCAATTTTTGAATAGTCACCCTATGTCGCCGCCCACATATTTTCTCCACTTGTCATTTATGAAAATGTCGATATCGTGCACATGTTTATTGAAATCTATCATGTCCGTTATTAAGTATTTTGAAAGTGATTTTCTTGGAAAGTAATCCATTACGGTTTATAGAAACTTTAATTTCGTTCATTAAAGATTTTGTTTATTGTTTATATATGCCCGGCTTAAAATAAAACTTTGTATTTGTTTTTCGTAAACAAACAACAATAGGGCCATGTTGGTAAGGGGACGCAATACAGTACTGTGCTAACTTTTTGTCCGAAGCTACTTTCAACAAAACAAACTTTTGATTTATTTTTAGCTCACCTGACCTGAAGGGTCAGGTGAGCTATTGCCATCACTTGGCGTATGTCGTAAACTTTTTTAAAAATCTTCTCCTCTGAAAGTACTAGACCAATGGAAACCAAACTTGGTCAGAATCATCACTAGGGTGTCTAGTTTCAAAATTGTGTCCGGTGATGCCGTGCACCAACCAACATGGCGCTGTTACTAAAAATAGAACATATGGTAAAATTGCAGGTTTTGGATAATAACTCAAAAACCGTTTATAATATCAAACATCTGACATGGGATGAAAATGATCAGCACAGCAAGATCTATCTACCCTGCAATTTTGAAGTAAATCTGATTACCCATCTTGGAGTTAATGCCCTTTTTTCATCAAATTTGTAAAATTTTAATACTTTTCGTCTTATATTTCAAAAACTATAAGAGATGAAGGTTAAGTTTAAATTGCAAAAATGTGCAGCATGTCAAGATCTAGCCACCCTGCAATTTTGAAGTAAATCCCATTACCCATTTTGGAGTTATTTCCGTTTTTTCATCAAATTTTCAAAATTTTAATACTTTTCGTCCTTTATTTCAAAAACTATAAGAGACAGATGGTAAGTTGAAACTGCAAACATGTTCAGCATGTCAAGATCTACCTACCCTGCAATTTTGAAGTATATCTGATTACCCATCTTGGAGTTATTGCCCTTTTTTCATCAATTTTTTTTTTTTTTAATACTTTTCGTCTTATATTTCAAAAACTATTTAGAGATAGATGTTAAGTTTAAATTGGAAAAATGTGCAGCATGTCAAGATCTACCTACCCTGCAATTTTGAAGTAAATCCCATTACCCATTTTGGAGCTATTGCCATCACTTTTCGTCCGTCCGTTAACATTTCACATTTTAATCTTCTCCTCAGAAACCACTGAACCAATTGCAATCAAACTTTGGTGGAATGGTCCTTGGATGGCCCCCTTCCAAAATTGTGTCCGGTGATCCCGACTTCCAACCAAGATGGCTGCCAAGCAAAAAATAGAAAAAAGGGGGGATGAAATTTTAATTGTCCATTGCTGCTTTAGTACAAGTCAAAATGACCTCAAATTTTAACTGCAGCTACATGGCAAGGAGTAGTTTAACATTTTCTCGGTGTTTTTGTGTGAAATTTTTCTTTCAGCCGATTTATACCGATTATGCAAATTAGGCATATTTTGATAAAAGATCACATTTAAATCTTCTCCTCTGAAATCGCTCAACCAAATTAAACCAAGGATGGTCCCTGGGTCAGTCCCTTTAAAAATTAGTCTGATAGCCATGCCCTCCATCCAAGATGGCAACCATTACTAAAAATAGAAATTTCTTCAAATGGCCAAAACTGCTTTATTTTAAGCCAGAATGTGTCCAAATTTGAACTGTATAAGCATAATGATGAGCTTTTTAACATATATTATGGGATTTTTTATGAACTTTGAACTTTTGACCGATTAGGCATAAATAAGCAAAAAATCATTTAAAAATCTTCTTGTTAGAAACCACTTGGCCAATTTCAACCAAACTTTGTCTGAATGATCCTTAGGTGGTCCCCTTTCAAAAATGTGTCCGTCAGCGCCGTCCTGTATCCAAGATGGTCACCGTTACTAAAAATAGAAATTTCTCACCAAAACTGCTCTATTTTAAGCCAGAATGCCCAAATTTGAACTGTATAAGCATAATGATGAGCTTTTTAACATATATTACAGGATTTATTATGAACTTTGAACTTTCACCGATTATGCAAATTAGAAAAAAGGGGGGATGAATTTTTTTAAAAATCTTCTCCTCTGAAACTACTGTGTCCGGCATTTCAGAACACCGACCAAGATGGCCGCCACAGCTGAACTTAATTTAACATAGGACCCTATGGGAAATTCCCATAAAAATCTTCTTTGTCTGAAACCATTTGCTCAATAAGAACAAAATTTTGATGAAATAGTCATTGAATGGTTCTCTTCCAAAAATATGTCAGGCGGTTCGGCCCTTTGACCAAGATGGCCCACACAGCCGAACTTAGCTTAACATAGGACCCTATGGGAAATTCACATAAAAATCTTCTCCTCAGAAACCACTGGGCCAATTGCAACCAAACTTTTGTGGAATGATCCTTGGATGACCCCCTTCCAAAATTGTGTCCGGTGATCCCGACTTCCAACCAAGATGGCCACCAAGCTAAAAATAGAAAAAAGGGGGGATGAAATTAAAAAAAAAATCTTCTCTGAAACTACTGAGCCAATCTCAACCAAACTGTACTGAAATGATCCTTGGGTGGCCCCCTTCCAAAATTATGTCTGGCATTTCAGACCTCCGACCAAGATGGCCGCCACAGCCGAACTTAATTTAACATAGGACCCTATGGGAAATTCCCATAAAAATCTTCTTGTCTGAAACCATTTGCTTAATAAGAACAAAATTTTGATGAAATAGTCATTGGATGGTTCTCGTCCAAAAATGTGTCCGGCGGTTCAGCCCTTCAACCAAGATGACCCCCACAGCCGAACTTAGCTTAACATAGGACCCTATGGGAAATTCACATAAAAACCATCTTGTCTGGAACCAGTAGCTCAATTAGAACCAAAATTTGATGGAATAGTCATTGGATGGTCCTCTTCCAAAATTGTGTCCGGCAGTCACGCTCTCCCACCAAGATGGCCGCCACAGTCCAGTTGCGTTGTTATTGAAAGCAGCTTTGATCCAGGTGAGCGATTACAGGCTCCTAGGAGCCTCTTGTTTCTCATTTCTATGACATAAAATCATAGTTTACATATCAAAGATGTGCATATATGTGAAGATTGCAATTCAAAATTCGTTGAAAATGAAATGCACGTAGACGCTTCAGATATTTATCCATCCACATTGGTATTTTATACTCGACACTGAGTTAATATTACGATCTATTGAACTGTTTATTTACATACAAACGTTAACACATATCCAATTAAAAAATAAACTTTGAACTGCAGTAACTTTCCTCCATTGTTGCAATCTGATTTGAGGTCTGGCAAATAATAATTACAGCCTTTACTTTCTTCAGTTTTTGACTCGGTGGCAATTTACGTTTGTGCTATATTTTCATTCCCTACTGTACCGTACTCCTATATATAGTTGGACCATTGAGCAAATTGACAGAGACATCGTTCTTCTGCTGAAGATCACACAACTATGAGTTATTACAATTTGTGTGGTATTGGATCACAACACAGTAATATTTCAAAAGGAAAAGGATAGTGGGGATACATATAAAAATCACTGGTATGCAAGACTCCAATAATCAAGGTAGACAGAAATAAGAATGTGACATTGAATAGATGTCCTTAAGGTAGTAATGAATAAAAAAAAAAACCAGAACAAATCAGTTCAGACAGCTTTTTAACTATTTACTAAATTTGGGCAGGGTATTAAACGTCAGACGGGTCGCGAAACAGTGTTTCGATTAATCACAATTAACTTCTCCCAGAAGTCTCCCCGCTTCTCCCTGTGAGCTCTCTGAAAGAGAAGTCACTTCTCCCTCTAATTTGAAAGTAGTGGGAGCCCTGAATATCATACGTAAATAGCCTAGAACGAAGGAAATATGTCGCTGTTTTATTTTCTTGAATCCAGTAAAGAATCCAATGTTTATCCGCAATATTCATACATTCATACGACCTACACAGTAACCTCATTCGGTAAAGCATTTGTGCATGTGCAAAATTGTTTGTTGAAAAAAAAGCACATGGCACAAACCAAAACATTGACGGATTCTACACAACGACACAAAAAGGAGGATTCATCAAGCTTTGTGTAAAAATTAAAAAAGATGTTATACCGACCTACTCCATTTTTCAACACGTATGCATAATTTAGTATCTTTTTTCAGCCGAATCGTATTTTAACAGTAGAATTGCATCATAGTTTTTTATATATTCTTTTTTTTTTTTTTTTTTCAGGAGAAAACGCTAGGTGATATCTCTTTTAAATTAGAGATTTAAATAATGAACTTCATGTCTGTTTTTTTCGAAAAAAAAATATAATCAAGTCAACTCAAGTGTTATCAGTAATATGCAATACAATTTGTTTACAATTTTCCCTTTATCAGGCCCCTTTGCAGAGTTTGGGTGTGTTTTTATTGATTTCATCATGTATTTCCGATTTTAAGTGTCATTCTTACTACATACTATTTATATAATAATGTGGTCTTGTCCAGGTAACATGCCAAAATATTACCCAGGTCCGAGAGACATATTACCCGACCGAAGGGGAGGGTAATATGTCTCTCAGACCTGGGTAATATGTCAAAATATTACAGTACCACTACAGAAACTTACACGAAGTATAATAATATATATTATTCCACTCTATGATATTTATTCTACTTATATAGAAATTTGATTGGTCGAAACAATCCCACGTAACATTTATCAAAACATCGTATTTCCCTTATTTGAAATTCTCAAGATTTAACGCTTTGATCTTATAACGGTATAACTCCAGAGATGTTCCGAAATAATAATTTTGTAAACAAAGATGGCCAAAAGATTTCATTTGGCAGAATTCACCAAAACGTTGGCCTGGTGGAATAAAATATTCATTTCCCTTGCATAAGGGAGATATGAAAATTTTTTCACCCTCGAAATAGTCATATTTCACTCGGGCATTGCCCTCGGGAAATATGACTTTTCTCGGGTGAACAAATATTCATATCTCCCTTATGCACGGGAAATAAATGTATTATATTAACTGATTACCCCGGGATCCAATTTCATAGATATATTTCTTAAATTATATTAATTCTAACGAATTTACATGCAAAATGCTACCTGGTTATTTATAGCAGTTATCAGTATTCAGCAAACTTCGGAAATAAGAAGCCGACTTATAATTAGGTGTGTTAATAGCGATTCCACCGACAGACATTCCAATTCTTTTCACTAATTATGACATTATAACATATTTTTTAAACCTGGCTTCTTGTTCAGAACATTTTATTAGTATAAGATATCGAATATTGGCAACTTTTAATATAAACAAAAAAAATTCAATTCTGACAGCCTGTATGCCTTTAAGGACACTGTATTTAATCATATCAGCGTCTCATTACAAAAATGACAGAAAGGAACATAATAATAGATTAGTCTCAATAATTTTAGTAACATATTTTATACATGTATTGCTTACATATGATGACTGTAACAAATGAAAACGTTGTACAACATTTTCCAGAAAAAGATGCCAGGAAAGAAAATGAATTTCCCAGGGAAACTTCCACAACCAGTACAGAATACCTATCCAAAAACAATTACAAAGCAACCAGGTATGTATATCATTTGCAATGAAACTACTTTATGTATGACTTGACAAAATCACCATCAAAATACAAAAGGAATCAATTGAATTTCAATAAAAACAATATCAGCATTTTCATACATGAGTAACATGACATGTGTCAGTTTCAATAATACTCTAGTGACTAATCAAAAACACATGGTGACTCGACCAAGAGAAGTCAACATTCACCAGGCAACTTGGTTGCAATGTGAATTTTTATCTTTTCTCTTAATTTCTGATTACTTATTCTCCGCTCATACATCTCTTCAAGAAAACATGAATGAATTATATTAGGAAAGTGAAATTTAAAATATTACCCAGGGTTAAGTTGTCTAACTAAAACTTAAAATCCAGTTACTAATTTTTGCATTGTTTTGTTAAAGAAATAAGGGAGATAACTGTGTAATAATAACTGGTATCAAAATATTTCCAATAGAAAATAATATGCCAAAATATTTCTTTCAAGACCAAATCTGTTTCTATACATCAATGGTTGATGATTTATCAATATTTTTGTGTTGGAGTCACCTGTTTGTGGTCTTTAATGTCTTCACATCAACTTTCTTTTTTAGCGATTGCATTGATGCATTCAGGGTCAGTCATAGAAATATACAGATTTCTCAATTGTATCAATGCAAGACCAGGTGAAATGTCTGTGTGTGTATACCCTTTATGTTGTCTATATTACAGGAGGTGTGAAAGGTTTTGACTGGGGACCATATCTGGCACAAACAGGAAGTGAGGGAGCTGCTGTTAGTTGTTTCAGACATGTATGTTTGTATAATCTTGTATTAGCCAATAACAAAAATTGACTGTTCATAGTGAAAATTACAGTTTTATAAGTTAATTGTTCAATAATAGAACAAAATTAAGTTTAAAGGTCGCTATTATAGTTTTTCTAGCAAATATTTGTGGATAAATATAAAGGCAGATATTTGAAGAAAGCTGTCATGATTTCTCAAATAGAATAAAATATATTAATAATTTTATGAATTGCCCATTTTTATGTTGTATCATTATATATATGGCACAAGCTGATTTTTTTAGAAAAGCCTTTTCAAGGGGAGATAATCTGTTTTCTATACATATCGAGAAATAGCAAATAATTTTTTATTGAATATCAATATTATGATATATTAATACTGTTCTGTTAATATCCTAAGTTATTATTAAGAAACTCTAAACAACATTTTTCTAAGATACTTTTAGTGAACTTAAACCAACATTTGTCTTTGATATTTATATTTTAGTTACATACTGAGTATTCTTTGTTGTAGTGTCCCATGTCAGACCATTGGCAGAATATAAATAATGGAATGAAAGTTGAATTAGATAATCATTTATGTGATTTACAGGCCTTTTGGATAGCTACAGTTGTTAAAATAGCAGGTTGGTTGAAAATAAGCTTAAACTACATGTATGTATATGCCACCCTTTGAAAATACTGGGTCTAATTTAATGCAACATGGCTTACAATTTTTTAAGTGGGTAATATGATAGGCAAATTATTATTTTCTTGTCAATAACATGTATCTGGGAAAAAAAACTTTTATGCAAAAACTTGACGATAATGGTTAAAGCAAGTAGTCAAACTTGCATTATGGAGCCATTTTGTTTTCATCTTGGCCATCCTTCACAAAAGTTTGCACACACAACTCCTACATTTTAAAAGTTGATTTCTTAAAACTTTGCATGGTTGCTTATTATCATATGAGAATCTCAAATTGTTACACCATGCTGAGCAGACCATTTTTAAAGCAGTTATTGTCCTTTTTGACTTTTCATCAGAATATGATGTTTGATTGATGTTTAACACCAACTTTAGCAGTATTTCAGCTATATCATAGGGTTGGAGTAGGAGACAAATGTGTTTCCTTTAAAAACAACCTTTTATTTCATAGTGTTTCAGTGACTTAAGGAAGGTCAATGGAATTCTTAGTGCACTGCCATGATATCACAAAAGGCATTCAAATTTTATTTAATTTGGTGTTAAACCCCTCATAATCCTAATCCTGCATTTAAAAACCTTTCAGATGTTGATGTTTTTTTGTTGTTGTTGTCAGATTTAAACATGACTATTATGTTTCAGGTTACAAGGCATTAATGAGATTTGAAGGCTTTGGTAATGATTCTTCCTATGACTTTTGGATCAGCCTTTGTACACAAGATGTTCATCCAGTAGGATGGTGTGCTACTGTAGGGAAACCATTAGTACCACCTAAATGTAGGTATCAAGAAACATTATGTTGTGAGATAAAAACATCAGGGTGTTGAGAAATAATTCTGGTTTTATACTAGACAGAGGCTAATAATTGTTCAATCTTTAAGAAATGATAAAATATCAGCCAAAACTGTCAGCACCATTAAGGAATAAAAAAGAATAACAGACTGATCATTTTTTTGTAAATATTAACACTGTTGTTGTACTTTGAAGCTAAGAGTATTACTCCCAGATTGAAGTTGTAACTCTATACTATAAACATGCTAAATAAATAAATTTTCGGTGAACAATCTGTCCTGTAAATGTCTGTGTGAATTATTAACTGTTTTTCAGCATTTTCTTCCTGTTTGATATCTGTATTAAGTCTTCTTAAAGTAATAGTGAGATTCTAAAAGCAAAATAATGTAGTTTTTGGACTTAAAAGTTGCTAATATTTATTCAGATATACCTCAACTATGAGTAAAAATTGTTTTAGCAAAATGCATATTTAATGAGAGATTGACCAGTGGTGTTTGTCTTTGAATTAACCTGCAGGGGAAACCATTAAACATTTCATTATTTGATTGATTGGTATTTTTCATTATTTGACTAAAGAGTTATTTTTTAAAGTACATCGTATATTGAATTTGTGTCATGATTCTTAAAATTTTCTGTTCATTTTTTTTTATTTTGCAGGTATTCAAAACAAATACTTGGATTGGAAGGAATATTTAGTGAAGCGACTCACTGGTGCTAGAACTCTACCGAGTAATTTTTACAACAAAGTAAGTTTTAATTACAAAATATGTTTTTTAATTTGCATTTTAGATTTGAACAGAAAATGAGATATACAGTCAAACCTGCAGTAACGGTCACCTTTGTATAATGGTCACCTGCTCATAACGGTCACCTTTGTATAATGGTCACCTGCTCATAACGGTCACCTTTGTATAATGGTCACCTGCTCATAACGGTCACTTTCGTGCTCTCCCGGTTCGTTTTACTATATATTTTAATTCGATATAGCGGTCACCTGTTCAGTGTGGTCAGCAGTCATCATTTATTAGTAATTTTCAGCGTAAAACCTTTGTATAACGTTAAATTTATATTTTAGAATAACACTGGAAGTCATTTCGGAAGATCGGTATTTTTCTCAAATGCACTAAAAATATTGATTAATTTAATTAACTAAATAAACAAACCCTATACATTTTGTGAAGAGTAAGTTACTTAAAGGACAGTTTATACCCAGGGGTAATTTGATGTTTCAATTCATTACAATGAGATTAAAAATTCACTCCCCAAAAATATCGAAAACATCGTATTATGTATCTAGTGCATCAAGTCAAAATTATCAACATCTGTAACTATGAAAGTTTTGAAATTAGACGACAAAGTAAAAGCGATAAATATTTGTGATGGTGGGGAACGTTGTCTGGCTGTGGCCGAGGAGATGGGTGATGGTCGTACCCAGATAATAAAAATTCTTTTAAAAAATGTGAGATTTTGACGATTTTGAAAACAATGTTCCCAGCCAGTTCAAGAAAACATCAACATCTTGTAATTCACTAATTGGAAATGTAAACATTATCAAATTATGCTGAGATTGGTTTCAGGATTTTGTTTATTAAATATCTTTATTTATTTATTTGTATGTTTTATTCAAGTCATATCATATTCAGATAATTTCATCAACAATAAATGTAAACAATAGTAACATTACGACAGGAACAAAAATAACAAGCAGAACATAACATGTAATTAAAGTCTTTTATTTACAATTAATGTAGAATATGTCGTCAAATAATCAAACCCTTCATATAAAAGTCACCTGTATATAGTGGTCATTTTGTCAATCTCCCCAAGGTGACCACTATAGACAGGCTTGACTGTACATGTAGCCCCTAATTTTACCTATTTATTATTTATTTAAGTTTTACATTTAATGTGCCTTTCACTAATATTAAGGTTGGGGAATGCATCAGTTCATTATCATAATTTTAAATACAGTTTCTATGTTATAAGTGGTATATATCAGTGATGGAATTTATTTCAGATTATTGACATAAAACAATGTAATCATAATGCCCCTGTATGTGTGTGGTAATCATAATAACGCCCTCATCCAGGGAAGTATGTTATTTATTAACTGATTGCTTTATTACTTTATCAATTTGGCTGTTGTCTGCTGATGACAGAGGTAGAAATACAAATTGTAGTCCTTAGTTAAGTGGGTGTTAATTTTTCCAGTTCAGCAAAGTTCTATCTCAGTGGCCATGATTTCATGCATTTTTATAACCATTGCTTTGTGTGGACTGACGAGTAACTTACATGAAAATGATCACATTTTACAAGGAATGGATGGGGATTATAAAAGTTAAAGAAAATGAACAAATGCTGTCCAATGAAGTTTTTTGATTTCACTAAAAATTTGCATGAACATGATCAAGTTGATTTTATATGATTTATAATGATTTTTCTTTAGAAGCAGCATGTTTTTGTTGGAAGAACAACGTTCCACAATTTAATGTTTTTTGTATTTACAGGTTGTAGAGTGTATAAATGATATACCAATAAAGAAAGCTATGCAGTTAGAGGTTGTAGATAAGATGTGTGTATCAGCCATGAAGGTAGCTAAAGTTCAGGAGGTTGTAGGAGGAAGGTTGAGGTTACATTACCTTGATTCAAAGGTAGCTTGTCATTCTTCACAATTAAGCTTCTTTTTTTGGATTTTTTAGTGATGTTTTTGACAATTGAGACAAAATAGAGAATTTGTTAGTACCAGATGTATTCTTAAGAAAGTGCTGTATATTATTTACAATGTTTTTGAATAGTTCATGCATCCTGTTATACACCTCCAATGTTAGAATATATTGGAAATGTTAATGAATTATCTCCCTTCACTGTGAACTTGACTTGAGTTTAGAATCATTTGAATATATTACAACAGACAACTTGAAAAATTAGTCAAAATTAATTGTTTTATGCTTAAACAACCTGCCTTATGTTTGGATTTAATAGTAAAATTTTTGCCATTTTGGAGAAAAGACTTTTATTTCCTACATTTTGTATATTGTGGGACATATATGATGAATGATATGTGTGTATTAAAGTTCAATTTAATTTGTTTTTGATATTAATATTTTTTTTAATTTGATCGAAAAGTCCTTTTCTCCAATTTGTTCTGTAATTGAATAGTATCTCATGTTCTTATCACGCCATAGATTGGACCAGTGACTTCAAATACATGTATGGTGTTAAATTGGACCAGTGACTTCAAATACATGTATGGTGTTAAATTGGACCAGTGACTTCAAATACATGTATGGTGTTAAATTGGACAAGTGACTTCAAATACATGTATGGTGTTAAATTGGACCAGTGACTTCAAATACATGTATGGTGTTAAATTGGACCAGTGACTTCAAATACATGTATGGTGTTAAATTGGACAAGTGACTTCAAATACATGTATGGTGTTAAATTGGACCAGTGACTTCAAATACATGTATGGTGTTCAATTGGACAAGTGACTTCAAATACATGTATGGTGTTAAATTGGACAAGTGACTTCAAATACATGTATGGTGTTAAATTGGACCAGTGACTTCAAATACATGTATGGTGTTAAATTGGACCAGTGACTTCAAATACATGTATGGTGTTAAATTGGACCAGTGACTTCAAATACATGTATGGTGTTAAATTGGACAAGTGACTTCAAATACATGTATGGTGTTCAATTGGACCAGTGACTTCAAATACATGTATGGTGTTCAATTTTGTCTGAATGTATTTTTCAGGAAGAGAATGATGAATTTTGGTGCCATATGAAATCTCCATTGGTTCACCATGTAGGTTGGTCACAGACATCAGGACACAAACTTCATGCCACACAAGGTCAATATTTGTCTATGTACACATGTATGATATTTTTAGAATATGTTAATCTACATGAGCTTTGCTAAACAAGGAACACGGAAATAGTTGTATGGAATTTCCACAACAGTTATATAATGGACACTGATGGGAACCTGACAATGTGCCCTTAATGAGCAATTATATGTATTATTCATAAAATAGTTATAATGAAACTGCCCTTCATAGACAGTGATTTGTTATATACCGGTGTCCTTTAAGGGAGATTTGAATGTATTGAAACCAATTTAATTGAAATACTACTAATATTCCACATAAAAGAACAATACTTAGAACATATGTCTTTTGTAATCTGTTATTCTTCAGCTGTAAGACAATTTATACAGTTCCTCACAAATATTATAAAAATAGAAAATCTACTTGTAGGCAATTTCCATCTATTTTTACCATCGGTAGACTATGCTATTGTGATTTCAGAATTCTTCTGCATTTTGAAGCCAATATTTTATAATAATATTCATGTATGATGATGTCTTAGATTAGAGAACACAAGTTTTATTAGTTCACCTGGACCAAAGGTCCAGGTGAACTATTGCCATCACTTGGCGTCCGTCGTCTGTAAACTTTTCACATTTCAAGCTTCTTCTCCGAAACCACTTGGCCGATTGGAACCGAACTTAGCAGGAATGTTCCTTGGATGATCCTCTACAAAGTTACTGTTTTTCGTTCCAGTCGAATATTCAATATGGCTGCCAGGGCCAATAATATGCTCTGATTGGCTGAAATTTCAAAGATCTTCTTCTCTGAAACTAATGAACTGACTGAACCCAAGCTGTAAAGGAATGATCATTGGAATGTCCTGTACCAAGTAACTGTTTTTTATGCCGATCGGAAATCCAAGATGGCCACCATCGCAGGACATAGATTAACATTGGACCCTATGGGAAAATGTTCAAATGCCTTCTTCTCAGAAACTACAAATATTATTAAAGCCAAACTGTACATGAATGTTCATTGGATGGTCCTCTACAATCTTAAGGTTTTTTGTTCCGATATGAAATTCAAAATGGCGGCTACGGCAGGACTTAGTTTAACATTGGACCCTATGGGAAAAATGTTTCAAAATGCTTCTTCTCTGAAACCACTTGGACAGTTGAAACCAAACTGCCCAGGAATGATCATTGGAAGGTCCTCTACAAAGTTTCTGTTTTTTATGCCGATCGGAAATCCAAGATGGCCGCCACCGCAGGACATAGATTAACATTGGACCCTATGAGAAAATGTTCAAATGCCTTCTTCTCAGAAACTACAAATATGATTAAAGCCAAACTGTACATGAATGTTCATTAGATGGTCCTCTACAAACTGTACGTTTTTTGTTATGGTATGAAATTCAAAATGGCGGCTACGGCAGGACTTAGTTTAACATTGGACCCTATGGGGAAAATGTTTCAAAACGCTTCTTCTCTGAAACCACTTGGATAATTGAAACCAAACTGCACAGGAATGATCATTGGAAGGTCCTCTACAAGGTGTGTGTTTTTTATGCCGATCGGAAATCCAAGATGGCCACCACCGCAGGACATAGATTAACATGGACCCTATGGGAAAATGTTCAAATGCCTTCTTCTCAGAAACTGCAAATATGATTAAAGCCAAACTGTACATGAATGTTCATTGGATGGTCCTCTACAAACTGTACGTTTTTTGTTCCGATATGAAATTCAAAATGGCGGCTACGGCAGGACTTAGTTTAACATTGGACCCTATGGGGAAAATGTTTCAAAACGCATCTTCTCTGAAACCACTTGGACAGTTGAAACCAAACTGCCCAGGAATGATCATTGGAAGGTCCTCTACAAATTTTATGTTTTTTATGCCGATCGGAAATCCAAGATGGCCACCACCGCAATACATAGATTAACATTGGACCCTATGGGAAAATGTTCAAATGCCTTCTTCTCAGAAACTACAAATATTATTAAAGCCAAACTGTACATGAATGTTCATTGGATGGTCCTCTACAAACTTTACGTTTTTTGTTCCGATAAGAAATTCAAAATGGCGGCTACGGCAGGACTTAGTTTAACATTGGACCCTATGGGAAAAATGTTTCAAAACGCTTCTTCTCTGAAACCACTTGGATAATTGAAACCAAACTGCCCAGGAATGATCATTGGAAGGTCCTCTACAAAGTTTCTGTTTTTTTATGCCGATCGAAAATTTAAGATGGCCACCACCGCAGGACATAGATTAACATGGACCCTATGGGAAAATGTTCAAATGCCTTCTTCTCAGAAACTACAAATATGATTAAAGCCAAACTGTACATGAATGTTCATTGGATGGTCCTCTACAACCTTAAGGTTTTTTGTTCCGATATGAAATTCAAAATGGCGACTACGGCAGGACTTAGTTTAACATTGGACCCTATGGGAAAAATGTTTCAAAACGCTTCTTCTCTGAAACCACTTGGATAATTGAAACCAAACTGCCCAGGAATGATCATTGGAAGGTCCTCTACAAAGTTTCTGTTTTTTTATGCCGATCGAAAATTTAAGATGGCCACCACCGCAGGACATAGATTAACATGGACCCTATGAGAAAATGTTCAAATGCCTTCTTCTCAGAAACTACAAATATGATTAAAGCCAAACTGTACATGAATGTTCATTGGATGGTCCTCTACAACCTTAAGGTTTTTTGTTCCGATATGAAATTCAAAATGGCGGCTACGGCAGGACTTAGTTTAACATTGGACCCTATGGGAAAAGTGTTTCAAAATGCTTCTTCTCTGAAACCACTTGGACAGTTGAAACCAAACTGCCCAGGAATGATCATTGGAAGGTCCTCTACAAAGTTTCTGTTTTTTATGCCGATCGGAAATCCAAGATGGCCACCACCGCAGGACATAGATTAACATTGGACCCTATGAGAAAATATTCAAATGCCTTCTTCTCAGAAACTACAAATATGATTAAAGCCAAACTGTACAAGAATGTTCATTAGATGGTCCTCTACAAACTGTACGTTTTTTGTTCCGGTATGAAATTCAAAATGGCGGCTACGGCAGGACTTAGTTTAACATTGGACCCTATGGGAAAAATGTTTCAAAACGCTTCTTCTCTGAAACCACTTGGATAATTGAAACCAAACTGCCCAGGAATGATCATTGGAAGGTCCTCTACAAGGTGTGTGTTTTTTATGTCGATCGGAAATCCAAGATGGCCACCACCGCAGGACATAGATTAATATTGAACCCTATGGGAAAATGTTCAAATGCCTTCTTCTCAGAAACTACAAATATGATTAAAGCCAAACTGTACATGAATGTTCATTGGATGGTCCTCTACAAACTGTACGTTTTTTGTTCTGATATGAAATTCAAAATGGCGACTATGGCAGGACTTAGTTTAACATTGGACCCTATGGGAAAAATGTTTCAGAATGCTTCTTCTCTGAAACCACTTGGACAGTTGAAACCAAACTGCCCAGGAATGATCATTGGAAGGTCCTCTGTTTTTTATGCCGATCGGAAATCCAAGATGGCTGCCACCACAGGTCATAGTATTAACACAGAACCATATGGGGAAAATACAGAAATATATTCTTCTCTGAAGCTATTGCACTGATTGAACCTAAACTGTGCATCAATCATTGGAAGGTCCTTTACAAACTTTGTGTTTTTTATGTTGATCGTAATTCCAAGATGACTACCACTGCAGGACATAGTTTTTACATAGGACCAATTGGTTTTTTTTATTACCAGGTGAACGATACAGGCTCTTGAGAGCCTCTGGTTTTATTTTTACCCGATCTATGTAAAGGAATGTTAAAAATCAATGATCTACAATTGTAAAAATACAAATGGCTACTCAGAGTATCCACTGTCTACTAAAATACATGAAGACAATTACTGTAGCTGATGCAGATTTAATCCATGACTTGTGACAGGCAAAAAATGTGGTGGAGTTCAATCTTTTCGTGGGAAACACTTTTTTCCCATTAAAATATATTAATTTGACTATCAGTCATCATTGGTTGATATACAGGTTAACTATATGTAAAATTCCATATATTTTTTCAATAAATGATATTTCCTTACAGAATATAGAAACAAATGTTTGAATAAAGTAACAATGGATAAATACGATGCTGATGATGTAACTCCTGCAATGTTTGATAAGGTATATAATTACTGTCTTTTAGTGTGCATAATATGCACTGATGTATTATACACAAACAATTTAAAGAATCAGGGTAAACATGCTGCTTGAATAGTAAAAATACAATGTTATTAAAAGTAAATGGTTAATATGTGAGCGTCAGCGAGCTCTTTATGGTATAAAATGTGTACTTAGGATTTTTTGACAAACATGGCTGGACATACTGACGAATAAAAAAAAAATTGACGCTTTGTAAACACGTTCCGTGTAACACACTAACACACTCAACTAATGAAGATCTTCTTAGCATAAAGCGCAAAGGTGATCCTGAAGTCGCGTACGTCCGATACCACTGAAACCCGGAACCCATGTGCCTGTTTCATATTATTATGACTATCATAATGATGTAACTCTTGAAATGTTTGATTAGGTCAATAATTATAAAATGTGGTAAATCCTGAACTTTTAGATAAGGCTATTATACAATGTAGACTTTTGGTGATGTGTATCACTTTATGTTTCCTCATGACTTATTTGTGATAATGCTTCGTAGTATGATTTATATGACCGATTCTGGCACATCTGTAACAGATTGGGAGAAATACTAAAACTTGTGTTTGACATTTGGTCAGACGATTTGAAATCTTCTGTCTGACCAATTTTTTAGTTCACCAGGACCCAGGGCTCACCACACATAGTAAAAATAGGGCGACTTGACTTGAGGGCGAAGTGAGGGAAAATCTGAGAGACTTCCGAAAATCGATCCAAATTTAACGTTTCTTTCCCCACTACCGCATGTTCCCCTACCTTTCACAAAACGAACGTGCTGCACTATGATCTTAAAAAGGATGCAATTAAGGAGTTTGGAATAAGATATTGAACATCAAACCCTGTATGAGTCACATTTCAGGAACATGGGAGCTCCTTTTATGTGAATATTGAAGAAAAAGTATTATTATTGGTGAATAAAATATGGACTTGAAAAGACTGACAGGGCGACTAAAACTTTGCTTTTTGACAGAAATTGGGCGATTTCATTGAAACCAAGACGAAGAAGTCGCCCACTTCGCCTGGTTTGGTGAGCCCTGTCTGGACCAAAGGTCCATGGGAACTATTACCATCACTTGGTGTCTGTCGTCTGTAAACTTTTCACATTTCAAGCTTCTTCTCCGAAACCACTGGGCCAATTGGAACCAAACTTAGCAGGAATGTTCCTTGGATGGTCCTCTACAAAGTTTCTGTTTTTCGTTCCAGTCGGATATTCAACATGGCTGCCAGGGCCAATAATATGCTCTGATTGGCTGAAATTTCAAAGATCCTCTTCTCTGAAACTAATGAACTGACTGAACCCAAACTGTAAATGAAGGATCATTGGAATGTCCTTTACCAAGTTTCTGTTTTTTATGTGGATCGGAAATCCAAGATAGCCGCCACCGCAGGACATAGATTAACATTGGACCCTAGGGGAAAATTTTCAAATGCCTTCTTCTCAGAAACTACAAATATGATTAAAACCAAACTGTACATGAATGTTCATTCGATGGTCCTCTACAAACTTTAGGTTTTTTATGCCGATCGAAAATCCAAGATGTCCACCACTGCAGTACATTGATTAACATTGGACCCTATGGGAAAATGTTCAAATGCCTTCTCAGAAACTACAAATCAGACTGAATCCAAACTAAACAGGAATGTTCATTGGATGGTCCTCTACAAAGTTTAGGTTTTTTGTTCCGATATAAAATGGAAGATGGCGGCTACAGCAGGACTTAGTTTAACATTGGACCCTATGGGAAAGGTGTCTCAAAACGCTTCCTCTCTGAAACCACTTGGACAATTTAAACCAAACTGCCCAGGAATGATCATGGAAAGGTCCTCTACAAAATTTAGGTTTTTTTATGCCGATCGGAAATCCAAGATGTCCACCACTGCAGGAAATAGATTAACATTGGATCCTATGGGAAAACGTTCAAATGCCTTCTTCTCAGAAACTACAAATATGATTAACGCCAAACTCTACATGAATGTTCATTGGATGGTCCTCTACAAACTTTAGGTTTTTTGTTTCGGTATGAAATTCAAAATGGCGGCCACGGCAGGACTTAGTTTAACATTGGGATAAATGTTTCAAAATGCTTCTCTTAAACCACTTGGACAATTGAAGCCAAACTGACCAATAATAATCATTTGAAGGTCCTCTAAAAAGTTTCTGTTTTTTATGCCGATCCGAAATCCAAGATGGCTGCCACCGCAGGACATAGATTAACATTGGACCCTATGGGAAAATGTTCAAATATGAATATAATGACATATGGGGTAAATGTCAATGAGACAACAACCCCAAAGTCAAACTGTATCAGAAATGCCTTCTTCTCAGAAACTATAAATCAGACTCAATCCAAACTACACAGGAATGTTCACTGGATAGTCCTCTACAAACTAGGTGTTTTGTTCTGATATGACATCCAAGATGGTGGCTACGGCAGGACTTAGTTTAACATTGGACCCTATGGGAAAAATGTTTCAAAACACAAATCTGATTGAAGCCTGACTGTACATGAATGTTCATTGGATGGTCCTCTACAAAGTTTAGGTTTTTTGTTCTGATATAAAATTCAAGATAGCAGAACTTAGTTTAACATTGGACCTTATGGGAAAATGTTTTAAAACACTTCTTTACTGAAACCACTTGGACAATTGAAACCAAACTTTTCAGGAATGTTCATTTAGTTTTTTTATGCTGATTGGAAATCCAAGCTAGCCACCGTCTCAAGTCATAGATTTATGGGGGACCCAGTTGGAAATCAATCATTGGAAGGTCCTTTACAAACTTTGTGTTTTTTATGTTGATCGGAATTCCAAGATGACTACCACTGCAGGACATAGTTTTTACATAGGACCAATTGGTTCTTTTTATAACCAGGTGAACGATACCGGCTCTTGAGAGCCTCTGTTGTTTTTTTTGCCTTACTGAAAGGCAAGAAGAAAAGAATGTCTGATGTAAAATTGTGTGACAGTTGTCACCAAGACTGTTATAGAACGTACAAACATGAATTTTACCATCCATATAATGTATCTGAATTTGAGGTATTTATTCTTTATTGATTTATCAATATTTATGTCTATTTGGACATTTGTAAATAACATTTCTGTAATGTCTATTATTTTGATGTTCTCAGATATATATCATCTATAAACAGGAAACTCAATATATAATCTTTGCATTTTAGAAAAAGGATCCACCTCATGGAGCCAAATTCCAGGAAGGTATGAAACTGGAGGCCATTGATCCCCTCAACCTATCAGCCATATGTGTGGCGACAGTCATGAAGGTACTTGTTATAATTGATGCTAAAGCATATATATATATATATATATATTTATTTGTGTTAAAAAAATCATGTTGGATATATTTACGAAGGCCAAGTCTTGAATATACTTATCCAATTTTGGCGATCCTGTTTAGGCCCTTTGGTTTACTTGCTCCCAAAGCTTTTAAAAATATTTGTCTTTCCAACTTTTCGACTTGGCATACCTGATGAAAGTTATTCCAGAAACACATCATGCACACTAAATTTGATATCTACATTTTTAGCTCACCTGACCCAAAAACAACAGAGGCTCTCAAGAGCCGGTATCGTTCACCTGCCATCACTTGGCATCAGTCGTCTTACGTCGTAAACTTTTTCAAAAATCTTCTCCTCTGAAAGTACTAGACCAATGGAAACCAAACTTGGTCTGAATCATCACTAGGGTGTCTAGTTTCAAAATTGTGTCCGGTGATGCCGTGCACCAACCAACATGGCCACTGTTACTAAAATTAGAACATATGGTAAAATTGCAGATTTTTGGTAATAACTCAAAAACCGTTAATAATATCAAAAATCTGACATCAAGATCTACCTACCCTGCAATTTTGAAGTAAATCTGATAACCCATCTTGGAGTTATTGCCCTTTTTTCATCAAATTTGTAAAATTTTAATACTTTTCGTCTTATATTTCAAAAACTATAAGAGATAAAGGTTAACTTTAAATTGCAAAAATGTGCAGCATATCAAGATCTACCCACCCTGCAATTTTGAAGTAAATCCCATTACCCATTTTGGAGTTATTTCCCTTTTTTCATCAAATTTTCAAAATTTTAATACTTTTCGTCCTTTATTTCAAAAACTATAAGAGACAGGTGGTAAGTTGAACCTGCAAACATGTTCAACATGTCAAGATCTACCTACCCTGCAATTTTGAAGTAAATCCCATTACCCATTTTGACCAATTATGCAAATTAGAAAAAAGGGGGGATGAAATTTAAAAAAAAATCTTCTCCTCGGAAACCAGTGGGCCAATTGCAACCAAACTTTTGTGGAATGATCCTTGGATGGCCCCCTTCCAAAATTGTGTCCGGTGATCCCGACTTTCAATCAAGATGGCCGCCAAGCTAAAAATAGAAAAAAAAGGGGATGAAATTAAAAAAAAAATCTTCTCCTCTGAAACTACTGAGCCAATTTCAACCAAACTTTGCTGAAATAATCCTTGGGTGGTCCCCTTTCAAAATTGTGTCCGTCAGTGCTGTCCTGTATCTAAAATGGCCACCATTACTAAAAATAGAAATTTCTTCAAATGGCCAAAACTGCTCTATTTTAAGCCAGAAAGTACCCAAATTTGAACTGTATAAGCATAATGATGAGCATTTTAACATATATTACGGGATTTTTTTATGAACTTTGAACTTTTGCCTATTTTGACCGATTATGCAAATTAGAAAAAAGGGGGGATGAAATTTAAAAAAAATCTTCTCCTCTGAAACTACTGAGCCAATCTCAACCAAACTTTGCTGAAATAATCCTTGGGTGGTCCCCTTTCAAAATTGTGTCCGTCAGCGCCGTCCTGTATCCAAGATGGCCGCCATTACTGAAAATAGAAATTACTTCAAATGGTCAAAACTGTTCTATTTTAAGCCAGAAAGTGCCCAAATTTGAACCGTATAAGCATAATGATGAGCTTTTTAACATATATTACGGAATTGTTTATGAACTTTGAACTTTTGCCTATTTTGACCGATTATGCAAATTAGAAAAAAGGGGGAATGAAATTTAAAAAAAATCTTCTCCTCTGAAATTACTGAGCCAATCTCAACCAAACTTTGCTGAAATGATTCTTGGGTGGTCCTCTTCCAAAATTGTGTCCGGCATTTCAGAACACCGACAAAGGTGGCCGCCACAGCTGAACTTAATTTAACATAGGACCCTATGGGAAATTCCCATAAAAATCTTCTTGTCTGAAACCATTTGCTCAATAAGAACAAAATTTTGATGAAATAGTCATTGGATGGTTCTCTTCCAAAAATGTGTCTGGCGGTTCGACCCTTCGATCAATTTTTTTTTTAATTGTAATACTTTTCGTGTTATATCTCAAAAACTATTAGAGATAGAGGGAAAGTTTAAACTGCAAAAATGTTCAGCATGTCAAGATCTACAAAAAGTTTCCCACAGTTAAAAATGTGCGACAACTGTGTGAAGAGTTATTCCTCTTGAAATGCATTTTTTTGTTGACTCACTGCTTTTGGTTACTCAAATAATCTAAGGGAAGCAACTCCATTACAAAATGTGAAGTAGGAAAAGCTAAATTTTGAAAATCATTGACATATATGTTTTTTTACAGCAATTTTGATAACTTACATTAAAGGGGGAAGCCCTGCCCAAATTTTTTTGTAGAAGGGATCTGCAATGATGAAGGCTACATTTGTTAATTTTTTTTACCGAAGTTATCAAGTTTTATTGACTGATGTTGTTATTATACCCAGGTGAGCTATACAGGCTCCTGGGAGCCTCTAGTTATTGTTATAAGAAGGCACAACATTTAGAGATTTTTGTGTTAAAAAATCATGTTTAATTAAATAAAACCATTTACAGAGATGTGACTATATATTCTTTGTTATATTAAATGGCAATGGGAATAGGAGGCACATAATGTCTGAAACAGGTACTGTTGTTTTTAAAAAAATATTTATATAACTTATAAATTTATATTATTTATTGTTACAGGTTCTGAAGAACAATTATTTGATGATAGGAATTGATGGGTCTATAGCCCAGAATGGAACTGATTGGTTCAACTATCACTCAACTTCACCATGCATATTTCCTGTAGGATTCTGTGAAGTCAATGGAATTGAATTAACTCCTCCTAGAGGTTTGTAGCTTTATTAGGAATATAAGAGTCAGGTGCCACTTTTAAAAGTGAGTGGGGCCCAATTGCTAATAAACTATCAATAATTTAATAGGTAAAATATTATGTTTGAAGCCCTTTTTTTTTTGCTTGTCAGTTGTGAAAGCTTGCCCTCATACCCCCACTTACCCATTCTTTCCTGAAGCTAATTATACCACCCGCAACGAAGTTGTAGAGGGGTATGCTGGTTTCACCATGTCCGTCCGTCCGTCTGTAGACAAATCCTATGTCGTACGATAACTTGAGGTGTGTTTCTTAGAATCTTAAAATTTTATCAGCTGTTTACTGGTGAAGAGAGGAGGATCCCTTTCTTTTTTGACGATTTTCACTTTTGCCGTTCCAGAGTTATTTGACTTGATATGATGGAAAATAGGATTTTTACCCTATGTCGTATGATAACTTGAGTAGTGTTTCTTAGAATGTTTTGAAATTTTATCAGCAGCTTACCGGTGAAGAGAGGAGGATCCCTTTCATTTTTGACGATCTTCACTTTTGCCGTTCCAGAGTTATTGGACTTGATATGACGGAAAATAGGACTTTTACCCTATGTCGTATGATAACTTGAGTAGTGTTTCTCAGAATGTTTTGAAATTTTAAAACTAAATCTTTATCATTTTTATAGCATAATTTTTTGTAATATTTTTCCTAAGTATATACATTTTTATTTCTATTTTCAGGATATAAAGGACTATTTAAATGGTTTGAATACCTGCGACAGACAAAATCTATGGCAGCTCCAGTTAAATTATTTGATAAGGTAAAACTTATTGAAGGTACCTTTTCCAGAGAACAGGCCTTCAGGATATAAAACTTGAGTACGATTTTTGTACTCGAACTAAATGAATAGCAATTAGAACAATGTATTCAATGTTTAAAGTGTTCTGATTGAACAATTGTAGAATATCTATTTAGCTAACCTGAGCTTTTATGATCAAAAAGTGACTGACAGCCTTCTGTATATTGTTAACTTAACATTTTTTATGACCTCTGATTGGCTGTAGCATTTTTTATTTGTTCTTCAGACTTTCCAGAAGTGTTCCCTATGTCGTGAATATATAATAATATGATAAATATGGTTGTAACCTTTTTCGGGAAATCGGATTGCTGGTAGCATGCAAAGTAGTTTAGTAATGCTTTCATCATGTTCATAGTCTCACAATCACCTTTGGGGCCGTCGTGATCGTATGGTAGTTGGATTTGCAACTACCTTTGCAATCATTTCTATCACCACTAAAGTTGTGAGTTGGAACCCTGTTCATGGAGAGGTGTACTCGATACAACATTATGTGATAAAGTTTGTCAGTGGCTTGTGACAGGTTGGTGGTTTTCTCCAGGTATTCTGATTTCCTTCACCAATAAAACTGACTGCCACGATATAACTGAAATATTGTTGAAAGTGGCATTAAACACCATATCCAAACCAACCAACTGCAATCACCTTTTTCATGTGATGGTACATAGGGTCACTCTTATGTGACCCATAATGAGGGTTTCTGAGATCTTTCATGCCTCAACATATTTATAAAGGGAGCAAGCGATGGATTTGATTTTAATCAGATGTTGTTTTCATTTCTCTAGGAAATACCTAAACATGGATTCAAACCTGGTATGAAGGTGGAAGCTGTTGATTTAATGGAACCAAGGTAAGAAAAGTCAGTGGTTAAATCTAAATAAAATCTTGTTAATAAAGGAATTTTATCCTTTTATTCTACATATTTTCAAGTTAAAATTAATGTAATGTTGGTAGAATAATAAGAGTCCAAATTAATTTCTTACCAGTGTTGAAGACACAGATTTTATCTTTTGTAAATTAATGTTACTACAATTTTTTTGCTTTATAATATTTATATGTTTTCACTTTTAAGATTTATTTCCAGGTTTACATGTAATAGTAGTGTAGTTTGTTTGTAAATAAACATTTTATTTTGTATTACTAGCAACTGCATAGTTTGTGTTATGGTTAACATGCTTGTTTCGAGTGTAGTAGATTGTGGGTTCAAGCCACTGTCTGGTTAAACCAAAAACTATGAATTTGGAATTTGTTGCTTCTCCGCTAAGCATGCAGCATTAAGGAGTAAGAACAAAAACTGGTTGGCTAGGAATCAGAATAATGTGTCCGAGTGGAACGATATGTCTACCTGCGGACTGTTCTGTCAATGTGCTAGAACTAAAAATCCAACTAAGCAAGTTGGTCTAGAACAAAGTAGACATCATCTCATCAATGTATCTTGCTATCGCCACGATATGGCTGAAAAATTGCTTATTTGGCATTAAACAATAATCAATTGCTCACTATATTACAAGCTGATAATAGGTGATTTACTTTGAATTTTATTCTGGAAATGACATTTTCAGATTGATTTGTGTTGCTACAGTTGGTAGAGTAGTTGGTCGTTTACTTAGGATCCATTTTGATGGTTGGGAGACTTCTTATGATCAGTGGGTCGACTGTGAAACAGCTGATTTGTATCCTTGTGGCTGGTGTGAGATCATGAACTATGGTTTAGAGGGACCAAGGGTGAAAAGTAAGTAGAACTGTAGCTGTTGATATACATGTATATTATTAATTTTATTAGACAAAAGAATAAAACATGGACTGTTTCTAAGCATTTGAATGAAATATCAGAAGACATACAGCACTAATGGGAGTGATAATTTATTACATATGTAATTGTTTTGCACAGTTAAACTGTATCATTAAAGGTACTATATTATTGGAGCTTTTTCATTCATTCCACCCATAGTGAACAAATGGTTTTTGAGGTTGGCTTGACTATTGATATCTTACATGTGAATTATTGCTACATAGATCAAGTTTGATTTTCACCAAATACCTTTTCAGAGTTGCTTCCCTTGATAATGTAAAAAAAAAAAAAACACCAAGATTAATGGTTTCCAAATTGCTAATGACATCAGTTTTATACAAAGTCTATAATGTTTTTAGTAGAGCTAATAATCAGTCTGTTGTGATTGTTAGACTGTTTAGGAACATTTAAGTGATCTTAGATCATCTTGGTTGTGTTATGATAAGCATGCTATCCTTGAATGCAGATGATCATGAGTTTTATCCTTGCTCATGTGTCACCAATATTGACCATGAAAATGGCATTTGCAAATTCTCCACTAAGTACACTGCAGAAAGGAGTCAGTGCAAAGACTGATTTCATTGTAAACGGGATAATGTGTCGAAGTTGTTGCAGTAATCTAATACTCTATCAAATTAAATTAAGGTGTTTGTGTAGTACAAAGCATACATCATCTCATCATACAAATAACTTGTTCTTGCCATGATATGCCCAGGCTTTCAAGCAGGCCCTTATTTTTTGACAGCAGCCCTAATATTCCTTATTAAAGCTTCAAAATCCTAAAAAAAAGCCCTAATTTTTTGGTGAAAATCCTAAATTTTCAATTTTGAAAATTGTTGATAAATGCAACATAAAATAAGTGTTGGAATTAATGAAATCTAGCCTTAGTATACTTTCAGATAATGAATATGTTGAATTAATGTATTTCTCAGAAGACATCTTGGTGGTTATCAGCATCATATTCAGCATGGATTTGCACCATATCAGATTACTTTTAAATCTGGTTGTATTGATATGCTGAATATCTCTGTTGATGACCATTGGCATGATCTTCTGAGATGGTAATTAGCTTTTTAGTTCACCTGGACCAAAGGTCCAGGTGAACTATTGCCATCACTTGGTGTCCGTCGTCTAAACTTTTCACATTTCAAGCTTCTTCTCTAAAACCACCTGGCCAATTGGAACCAAACTTAGCAGGAATGTTCTTTAGATGGTCCTCTACAAAGTTTCTGTTTTTCGTTCCAGTCGGATATTCAACATGGCTGCCAGGGCCAATAATATGCTCTGATTGGCTGAAATTTCAAAGATCTTCTTCTCTGAAACTAATGAACTGACTGAACCCAAACTGTAAATGAATGATCATTGGAATGTCCTTTACCAAGTTTCTGTTTTTTATGTCGATCGGAAATCCAAGATGTCCGCCACCACAGGACATAGATTAACATTGGACACTATGGGAAAATTTTCAAATGCCTTCTTCTCAGAAACTACAAATATGATTAAAGCCAAACTGTACATGTATGTTCATTGGGTGGTCCTCTACACACTAGGTTTTTTGTTCCAATATGAAATGTGATGATCTGAAATCCAAGATGGCCACCACCACAGGTCATAGTATTAACACAGGACCATATGACAAAATACAGAAATGTTTTCTTCTCTGAAGCTATTGCACTGATTGAACCTAAACTGTGCATCAATCCTTGGAAGGTCCTTTACAAACTGTGTTTTTTATGTTGATCGGAATTCCAAGATGACTACCACTGTGCCTGCGGGACATAGTTTTTACATAGAACCAATTGGTTCTTTTGATAACCAGGTGAACGATACAGGCTCTTGAGAGCCTCTGGTGTATTTATGTTCTCCCTGCAGGTGAGTACAGAATGTTTTTCTTTTATATTGATTATTGAATTTCAGCCCTTATTTTTGTCAAAAAAGTCCTTAAAAAAAAATAACCCTTATTTTTTAAGAATTTTGCCCTAAAAAAAAGTCCTTATTTTTCACAAAATCTTGCTTGAAAGCCTGTATACCTGATAAAAGACTCAATTGTTAAACAGTAATCACTTGCTCTCTCCATCGGTGATCTTAAATATTTTTGTTTCGACTGGTATACATTTAACATGTGTGTGGTCTTTTTTCATATAAATACTTGTATGCTTGTATATCACAGTGAAAGAAACCACCGCTCGCCAAAAGCGAGAAGAGAAAAAATTTGCCGAGTACGTTTGTGTAACTTGTGTAAGAACTCGACAATCCAGCGACCGAACATCAAGAGGCGAGTTCCGATTATTTTGCACTCGCCCCTGTTAACCAACTTGACGAAGTAGTTTCTCAGTCAATGATTCCGTTAACATTTTTGATTCGACAATAAAAGATGTGAAGAAATTCTTCAAAATTGTTGATAGGACTAGCAGTGCAATGTTTCACGTTGATTTCTCTTATTGATAGAAAACGCTAAAAGATGGCATCCTATTGCGAACCGGAATCAAATAAAATTAATAGATACCTCCCAAAGTTCAATGCAAACGATTCAGATTATCTTAAATTCGAATTCAGTAGAGTAAAACTTGATGATATCAAATAAAATTGGGTTTGGGTGGACTTTATATATGGTAAAAAGGTAAATGTTAAAAAAATCGTAATTTTCGAGTCGGGGTCGGATTTTGCAGCAATGTAAAATATTTGCATTAGATTATTGGCGAGTAGAAATATCTACCCACTGGCCAAACTTGGCAAGTGCAATTCTAATTTGGCAAGTACAATTTTGAAGCAACTAGCCAAAATGGCAAGATAAGAGAGAAAAAAATCATTTCCCCCACTGATATCATGTTTATCATTACTCTTAGTTGAACCTGTATCACCAGTGACAACAGTGCCAAAACTTGTCAAAGAATCTTTCAGCAAAAAAAGAAAAGGAAAGACTCAGATCTACAAAGGTCCCAGAAAAAGTAATTATGTTTGAAGTTCATTATTGTTTTTTTTTTTGTGTGTTAAATATACATGTATATCTGTAGCAAATTGTTCTTTGATCAATTTTATAAGTGGTTTTAATTCGCCTGGCCAATGGCCAGGTGAGCTTTTGCCATCACTTGACACCTGTTGTAGTAAACTTTCTTCTCCTCTGAAACAACAGAACCAAATTGATCCAAACTTTGCAAAGGTGGCATCTTTCCAAAATTGTATCCGACAGCCCAACCCTTGCATTCAAGATGACAGCCTTGACTAAAAATATAAATTTCTTTAACTGATTTCAAATTTTATTTGCAGCTACATTGCATTGGGTAGTTTAACATATATTCTAGATTTTTCTGTAAATTTTTTTTTAGCTGATTATGTAAATTAGCCATAATTTGATATAAAAAAAAAATCACATTTTAATCTTTTCCTGCAATTGGTGAACCAAATTAGACCAAATTTGGCTGGGATGGTCCTTGGGTTGTTTCCTTTAAAAATTGTGTCTGACTGCCATTACTAATAATAGAAATTGAATTGCTGATTATTTCTATTGAAATAGTATTGGCATATTTTCTGAATTTACTATGTTAAATATCACTGTAAGTGTTGACCAAATATTATATGAAATCTATTTTTCATAGAGGTAATTGGAGCATCGTGGACATGATCGTATGGTAGTTGGATTTGCAACTACCTATGCAATCAGTGCCTATCACCACTAACATGAGTTCGAACCCCGTTCATGGCGAGCTATACTCAATACAACATTATGTGATAAAGTTTGTCAGTGACTTGCGGCAGGTCGGTGGTTTTCTCCGCCATGATATAACTGAAATGTTGTTGAAAGTGGCGTTGAGTGCCTTAACCCTGACCCTAATTTTTTTTATATCACTCCGAGTGTTTACCAAATATTATATGAAATCTATTTTCCATAGAGGTAATTAATTACACTTGTTACTTCTGTTTTTGCAGAGAGAAAACCAAAATTGTCACCGACAGGTTTTCCTTTAGGAGAACTAGGCAATATTAAAACAGAAAGTAATAGTTCATTTTCATTACAATCAGAGACCACCATCAAAGGTAGGAGTATATAAACATAGATATAGTGTGGGAAGAATTTCTTTTCCATCAAGATAGAACCTTGATTTTCATTAAGTATCAATTTGATTATCATATGTTGACTTACGTTTTAAGGGGCTGCATTTTTTTTTAGCTCACCTCACCCAAAGGGTCAGGTGAGCTATTGTCATCACTTGGCGTCAGTAAACATTTCAATCTTCTTCTAGAGAACCACTGAAGCAAATGGGACCAAACGTGGCAGGAATGTTCATTTGCATGGTCTAACCAAGTGTTGTTTCTTTCGTTACGATCGGTTATCCAACATGGAGGATGGAATTGAAAATTGTCATGAATGATCATTGCAAGCTGCTAACCAAGTGTTGTTACTTTTTGGACCGATTAAAAATCCAAGATGGCTTCCAGCGGGGGACATAATATAACATAGCGACCCTATGAGAAATATGTAAAACAAACTTCTTCTCAAGAACCACTGGATGGATTGGAACCATACTTGGCAGAAATGTTCCTGAAAAGGTTCTGATCAATTTTTGTTACTTTTTGTTCCGATCGGTTATCCAATATGGCTGCCAGGGGCCATAATAGCCTCTGATTGGCTGAAATTTTAAAGATCTTCTTCTCCAATACTACATGGAGGATGGAATTGAAAATTGTCATGAATGATCATTGCAAGCTGCTAACCAAGTGTTGTTATTTTTTTGGACCAATTGAAAATCCAAGATGGCCACCATCAGGGTACATAAGTTAACATAGCGACCCTATGGAAAATATGTAAAACAAGCTTCTTCTCAAGAACCACTGGACGGATTGGAACCATACTTGGCATAAATGTTCCTTGCAAGGTCCTTATTAAGTGTTGTTTCTTTTTGTTCCGACCGTCCTCCATTCAAGATGGCTGTTGTTACTAAAAATATAAATTTCTTCAATTGTCCATTGCTGTTTTAGTATTTTAACTGCAGCTACATGGCAAGGAGTAGTTTAACATATATTCCGGGTTTTTCTGTGAAATTTTTCTTTCAACCGATTTATACCGATTATGCAAATTACTGTAGGCATATTTTGATAAAAGATCACATTTAAATCTTCTCCTCAGAAACCGCTGAACCAAATTAAACCAAGCCTGGCAGGGGTGGGTCCCTTTCAAAATTGTGTCCGACAGCCCTGCCCTCCATTCAAGATGGCTGCTGTTACTAAAAATAGAAATTTCTTCAATTGTCCATTGCTGCTTCAGTATAAGTCAAAGTGAGCTCAAATTTTAAATGCAGCTACATGGCAAGGAGTAGTTTAGCATATATTCCAGGTTTTTCTGTGAAATTTTTCTTTCAGCCAATTTATACCGATTATGCAAATTAGGCATATTTTGATAAAAGATCACATTTAAATCTTCTCCTCTGAAACCGCTGAACCAAATTAAAGCAAATTTGGCTGGGATGGTCTTTGGGTGGTCCCTTTTCAATATTGTGTCCGACAGAGCCGCCCTCCATTCAAAATGGCTGCTGTTACCAAAAATAGAAATTTCATTAGTTGTCAATTTCTGCTTCATTACAAATCAAAATGAACTCAAATTTTGACTGCAGCTACATGGCAATGAGTAGTTTAACATATATTCTGGGTTTTTCTGTGAGATTTTTTCAGCCAGATTATTCCATTTAGGAATATTATGAGATAAAAATCACATCAAAATCTTTTGCTCAGAAATTTGAGTTAAAATGATCTTTGGGTGGCCCACTTTCAAAATTATGTGTAACACCACCATTTTCTATCAACTTTCGATGTCAAATTGAAAACCAGGTGAGCGATTAAAGGCTCCTGGGAGCCTCTAGTTTTGTATTCAACCAAAATATGAAGAAGAACAAAATATTTAAAAAATATTTAGTATGCAATCTACCTTAACCATACCTTGGCATTAACATTGAGCAATTCAAATTATCCGTCGGTCAAAAGTTTATCCTGTTGTATAGGATTACCAGTATTATGCAGCAAGTTTTCATTGAAGACTTTAAAAATATACACATACAATGTAATACAATGGAAGAGTGTTCATAGTAGGTTCAGAAAAAAGAAGTTTTCTTGTATATTGATTACGAGTATTTAAAGCCTTTTTCAACAATATTTCTAGTTTTATCTGGGTTGTCAAAAGGTTTTAATGGTGACCCCCACTACAGAGATTATTCTACCGAACTGCCAAAAGTCACTGTATCACATAAAATTGTATCTAGTACGCGTCACCACCTACGATGACAGCTACAACTTCCTCCAACTTGAGTAAATAAAAGACATAAGACTTTGTATACTTTTTAGCTCACCTTGCCAAAGGCAATGTGAGCTTTTGCCATCACTTGGCGTCCATCGTCTGTCGTCCGTTAACTTTTCACATTTTAATCTTCTTCTCTGAAACCCCCTTAGCCAAATGAACTGAAACTTGGTAGGATGAATCTATGGAAGGTCCTCTATAAAGTTTGCTCATTTTGTCCTGATCCATTAACAAACATGGCCACCACAGGCAATTCTTGTTTCTGATTGGCCGATTTAAACAAATATTTTCCTTTGAAACCGCTTTGCCAAATGAACCAAAACTTAGTAGGAAGCATCTATGGAAGGTCCTCTGTAAAGATTGTTCATTTCGTCCCGATCTGTTAACAAACATGGCCACCACAGATGATTCTTATTTCTGATTGGCTGATTTTTTAAATTCTTCTCCTCTGAAACCGTTTGGCCAAATGAACCGTAAAATGGTAGGAAGCATCTTTGGAAGGTCATCTGTAAAGACTGCTCATTTCGTCCCGATCCGTTAACAAATATGGCCGCCACAGACAATTCATGTTTCTGATTGGTTGATTTCTGAAACCACTTGTCCAAATGAACCGAAACTTGGTAGGTATCATCTATGGGCGGTCCTCTATAAAGATTGCTGATTTCATCCCGATCCATTAACAAACATGGCCGCCACAGCCAATTCTTGTTTCTGATTGATCGATTTCTAAAAATCTTCTCCTCTGAAACCGCTTTGCCAAATGAACTGAAGCTTGATAGGAAACATATATGGAAGGTACTCTATAAAGATTGCTAATTTTGTCCCGATCCGTTAACAAACATGGCTGCCATAGGCAATTCTTGTTTCTGATTGCAAGGTTCGTACAGGTGCTTGAAATCCTTGAAAGTACTTGAAAACGAAAGTAGCAAAATCAAGGACTTGAAAGTACTTGAAAACCTTTGAAAACTACTTTTTCATTTGAACAATCTTATTCCCGCGAAATAAGTGCATGTTAACAGTCATTTTCGACCTCCAAGATGTTGAATCGATGTCAACAACCTCAGTTACCCGTGGAAATATAAATAGACCTTCCCGTATCACTAAGCGCTATTTCTATAAAACGGTGTTTTCCTGAATTTTACCGCTCAAATCAAAAATACGCATTAATGTAATCCCATCACCTGGCTTCAAGCTTGTCGTTTTAATTGATTTCCGTGACGATTCATGGGTTTTCCTGAACGTATTTCTTAATGGGCATAACATCAAACTTATGTTCTAAATTAAAAATTATGAAAATAAAAAATCATAGCATCGCCTGATCAGCCGTCGGTCGCCAGTGGCAGTGACCTTGATCATTGCCAGTTCAAGATGCCGGGAAAATGTAAATTCCTGAACAAATGGCTAGAGCAGCCACAATACCATGCCTGGCTTAGAAATAGCCCAGATGTTCATAAAGCATGCTGCAACAAAAGTTTTGACATTTCCTCCATGGGAGAATCGGCCCTCCAAAGTCATATGAAAGGTATTTTTATATCTTTATTTCTTCCATGTGTGAAAGGATCTGAAAGGGAGTTAAAACAGTTTTGGGCATTAAGAAAAAAAGAGGCAAAATGTGTAGGGACTGGGTACACACTTGAAGAAAGGTAAGGTTAAGCAAGGTTTTATATATATGAAAATGCTCAGAAAAAGGTGCTTGAAAGCTGTAATATTTGTCCTGAAAAGTCCTTGATTTTGCTCAACAAAAAAGTGTATGAACCCTGTGGTTGGTCGATTTCTAAAAATCTTCTCTGAAACTGCTTAGCCAAATGAACCGAAATTTGGTGGGAAGCACCTATGGAAGGTTCTGTATTAAGTATCCTCAAAGCAGAATGAAAGGTGAGAGACATGGGCTCAGCACACTGAGCCTCTAGTTTTATGCATTATTTATTTTTCTGTGAAACTACATCTCCATGATCAAGATATGTTTATGAAGAAGTTATAATAAAAACTTTTTTTTCATAGATAAATATTTTAATTGATATGAAAGAAAAAACAAAACAAGCAAAGGTTGTTTCTGAAACAATAGTTAACTGGTCGACTCTGACTTGCATGTGCAATAAGAAGACAGAAAAAATTTCTAATAAAGCGTCTGTCATGTTTTATAAATGTTAATTACCTTCCAAAAAAACAGTAATATGTGAATGATTATGGACTGGAACTGACAATACGTATTTACCAATCTTAAATAAGTAGTCAATTGTCTTACGTGAGCCTTTGTCCATATGATGATTATTGAATACAAATTTGACTATGCATTGTACTAAAACATAAATATTGTATTTGTTTTGCCATATTAAGAGCAACATAATTTGTTTTTACAGTAAAAACTGAAGTTGAAGATGTAGATTTTCCTCCATTGTTGAGTCCCCATCATTTATCATTCTCTGAAGATTCATCAAAATCCATCAAATTAGGCAGCAATGAAACGTCATCAAAACCTAGTGTCACAAAAACAGCATTATCAAATCTCCTGATGGCCAAATCAGGGGGGATAACTTTACATCCCAGTAGTGAAAAACCTGTAGATAGTAATAAAGTGAGTCAGTTGGCACAGAGACAATCAAGCATTCCACCCAATCAATGGACAGTATCAGATGTGTGCTATTTCCTTAAACTGAATGACTGTGCTACTTACTGGGAAAGCTTTGTTAAAAGTGTAAGTATGACATTAAATGTACTGGTTATTTGTGAACTTAGATTTTCAAGTGAAATAAAAAAAAAGTTTCTGTGTGACGTTATAGTACCAGTGTTACGATCGAAAATATCATAGGGAGTCCAACAATTATAAACAAAGTCCTTTTTAGCTCACCTGGCCTTTAGGCCATGTGAGCTATTGTCATCACTTTTCGTCCGTCGTCCATCCGTCAACATTTCACATTTTAATCTTCTCCTCAGAAACCACTGGGCCAATTGCAACCAAACTTTGGTGGGGTGGAATGATCCTTTGATGGCCCCCTTCCAAAATTGTGTTCGGTGATCCCGACTTCCAACCAAGATGGCCACCAAGCTAAAAATAGAAAAAAGGGGGGATGACCATTGCTGCTTTAGTGTAAGTCAAAATGAGGTCAAATTTTAACTGCAGCTACATGGCAAGGAGTAGTTTAACATATATTCCGGGTTTTTCTGCGAAATTTTTCTTTCAGTCGATATATACCGATTATGCAAATTAGGCATATTTTGATAAAAGATCACATTTAAAACTTCTCCTCTGAAACTGCTGAACCAAATTAAACCAAACCTGGCAGGGATGGTCCCTGGGTGGGTCCCTTTCAATATGGTGTCCGACAGCCCTGTCCTCCATTCAAGATGACTGCTGTTACTAAAAATATAAATTTCTTCAATTGTCCATTGCTGCTTTAGTATAAGTCAAAATGAGCTCAAATTTTAAATGCAGCTACATGGCAAGGAGTAGTTTAACATATATTCCAGGTTTTTCTGTGAAATTTTTCTTTCAGCCAATTTATACCGATTATGCAAATTAGGCATATTTTGATAAAAGATCACATTTAAATCTTCTCCTCTGAAACCGCTGAACCAAATTAAACCAAACCTGGCAGGGATGGTCCCTGGGTAGGTCCCTTTAAAATTGGTGTCCGTCAGTGCCGTCCTGTATCTAAGATGGCCACCATTACTAAAAATAGAAATTTCTTCAAATAGCTAAAACTGCTCTATTTTAAGCCAGAATGTGCCCAAATTTGAACTGTATAAGCATAATGATGAGCTTTTTATCATATATTACAGGATTTTTTATGCACTTTGAACTTTTGCCAATTTTGACCGATTATGCAAATTAGAAAAAAGGGGGGATGAAATTTTTAAAAAATCTTCTCCTCTGAAACTACTGAGCCAATCTCAACCAAACTTTGCTGAAATGATTCTTGGATGGTCCTCTTCCAAAATTGTGTCCGGCATTTCAGAACTCCGACCAAGAAGGCCACCACAGCCAAACTTAATTTAACATAGGATCCTATGGGAGATTCACATAAAAATCTTCTCCTCAGAAACCACTGGGCCAATTGCAACAAAACTTTGGCGGAATGGTCCTTGGATGGCCCCCTTCCAAAATTGTGTCCGGTGATCCAGACTTCCAACCAAGATGGCCACCAAGCTAAAAATAGAAAAAAGGGGGGATGAAATTTTAAAAGAATCTTCTCCTCTGAAACTACTGAGACAATCTCAACCAAACTTTGCTGAAATGATCCTTGGGTGGTCCCCTTCCAAAATTATGTCTGGCATTTCAGACCTCCGACCAAGATGGCCGCCACAGCCGAACTTAATTTAACATGGGACCCTATGGGAAATTCCCATAAAAATCTTCTTGTTTGAAACCATTTGCTCAATAAGAACTAAATGTTGATGAAATAGTCATTGGATGGTTCTCTTCCAAAAATATGTCAGGCGGTTCGGCCCTTCGACCAAGATGGCCCCCACAGCCGAACTTAGTTTAACATAGGAACCTATGGGAAATTCACATAAAAATCTTCTTGTCTGGAACCAGTTGCTCAATTGGAACCAAACTTTGATAAAATAGTCATTGAATGGTCCTTTTCCAAAATTGTGTCTGGCGGTCCCGCCCTCTGACCAAGATGGCTGCACAGCTGTACTTAGTTTAACATAGGACCCTATGGGAAATTCACATAAAAACCATCTTGTCTGGAACCAGTAGCTCAATTAGAACCAGACTTTGATGGAATAGTCATTGGATGGTTCTCTTCCAAAATTGTGTCCGGAAGTCACGCTCTCCCACCAAGATGGTCACCACAGTGCAGTTGCGTTGTTATTGAAAGCAGCTTTGATCCAGGTGAGCGATTACAGGCTCCTGGAAGCCTCTGGTTGAAATGTCTTATTAACGAAAACAAAAGGGTAAAATCTGTGGTATAAATAGTATACCTACTCTTGCTAATGCGCATTTGTGAATTACTGTGTTCTTCAGTTAGTCATAATTTATTTTCTATAATCAGAATGCAAGAATTGTACTACTATAATTAAGCATCCCAGTATATTTTAAATTCCTGTGCTTGGGCTATTTAAACTTATTAGTATAGTTACCTTCAGTTGTGTTGGGTGATTTACTCTTAGAACAAATAGATGTGTTTGGGGTTATGGTGTTTAACCCCACTTTCAACAATATTTCAGTTATATCGTTTCTTGGATGGGGACTTCTTGATTTAAGAGAGGGTTCTCAATGCAAACAATAATATATTTGGTTTCAGTTTTGTAAGTATTTTGAAAGTGATTTTGGTGAAAAGTAATTAATTTCGGTTTAAAGAAACTTTAATTTCTGTCAATAACAAATAAAAATGGCTTCATCGATCGGAAAGGTGACCCAATCAGGCATTGTGTTACGGGAAAACTTTTTATTTATTTGTTCTCATGTCTGTGACAAAATCTTAGTTCTCATATTTAACATGTTCTTATATGCGAAGGTTGGCCATTCAAAATTGGTTGAAATGCTTGGGGTGCTTCAGATTTTTATTGATTTGCATCCCAGTCTGATTGGTATTTTATACTTGCAACTGGGTTAAAATTGCGATCTATTTTTAGAACTGTTACATTCAGACAGGTGCAATTAAAAATATACTTTGAACTACAGTATTTTATTCCATTGTTGAAATCTGACAAATAATAATTACAGCCTTTACTTGCTTCAGTTTTTGACTGGCAGTGCTATATACGTTTGTACTACAAATTCATTCCCTAGCTATATATAGTTGGACCGTTGTGCAAATTGGCATAGATATATCTCTCTTCTCCTCAAGACTACACAAATATGACTTATTACAATTTGTGTGGTATTAAATCAAAGCACAGTAATATTTCACGAAAATCACTTTCAAAATACTTAATGGATAAGATAGATGTTTGTTGTAGATACCAATAAACACGATATAGACATTTTCATAAATGACACGTGGTAAAAATACGCTGGCGACATAGGTCGACTCTTCAAAATTCCAAGGTGACTTTGATTTCGTTTTTGACCAACGAAAAAGTGAAGTCAAGCTTCACAAGACGACTTCTTCAACAGAATCGCCCTCAAACGTGAGCACTGGGGCTGTAGGAGATCAAATTATCGGAAACCAGACTGGGTATAGAACAATTGATCAATACCGATATCTCTTGGCCGAGACAATGAATTGTTCCAAAAATAAAAACGTCTGACCATAGCAGGAAGCAATTTTGATTGGTTATTGTTATAATGATAGCTATATTTATCATGGGGAATTTCAATATAACAAAGCACAGGTATGCAAGAGTCCAATAGTCAAAGTAGACAGAAATAAATATTTGACATGGAATAGATGTCCCTTGGGCAATTGTGAATAAAAAAAAAAATATACCAGAACAAATCAGATCAGACAGTTTTAATACTGCCCCTGTACTCTATACTTCCGTAATGTAACAGTTACACCCGAAAATATTGAAGGTCGACTGATCATGAGTCAGCAAAGTCTGACACAATTTTTCAAGTCAACAAGTAACAAACGGAAACTGCAATGATCACGAAACAACTGTAACAAAAAAAGTCCAAGCGTAATTTTCCAGGGTGAACACGGAAGTTTTTTTCCATACAAGGGCTAGTACTTGAATCTGTCGGGCTAGCTAAAGATCGTCTACAAATAGCCTGGTGCTAGTTAGGTGTGAAAGAAAATTTCAACCCCAGAAAGAAAACTGAAGGAACATGTAGTAAGCTTTCTTAATTATATAGAAAATACTTCCTATGAAGTTAAATTATATTTGGGTTCATGTTAGTTGTGCACATTTTTCTTGTAATAATGTGCAATGTTAAACAGAACATGTAGTTTTATGTGATATGTGACTGGTTTTTTTTTACAGAACATTGATGGTAAAAAGTTACTTGAGCTGACCAGGGACCAGATTGTTAATCTGACTGGTATGAAAGTTAGTGCTTCATTGAAGATTTCTGAGATGATTCAACAATTAAAAACAAGAGTGGACAAATTATAGCAATAATTGTGTGTACATAGCCATGTACAGATTTGTACAAATATATAAACTTAAGTGCCATTATAAATTCTAAATGTTGTGTGGAAATATTTTTTTATTTTACATGAACAGTGGTTTATGACAGTTTATCTGTAAATTTAGAACTTTTTTACTTTGATCTCACACAGTGATATTTCCAGTATCAACCTAACTGACTCTGATACTGATCTCACACAGTGATATTTCCAGTATCAACCTAACTGACTCTGATACTGAAAATGATCAGTGTGACGTGAAACACATGATGTTACTGACAAAAACAATAACATAACTTTTGAAGGTATCAACAGATATTATCACTAGTATCACAGCTTGTCCTATCCTATTAGTAATAATGTCTGTCTCGACCATCACAACTGTTTTGTTTTGTTTTTTGGTGTGGGGGGGTTAAAGGAAAACCAATAAACTATACCAGTTGGTCGTCGTATAATTTACAATGTTGTTTCTTTTTATTGATATACATGTTTTTGTTACCATTTTGGTGGAGGACCAAGGAAAAGCAAATTTACTCACAATTTATGACAGAGAATGCTCAGGAATTTGGCTTATGGTTCAAATGTTCTTTGACTGAAGCAAAATCTAATTGTCATTGGCAAATATTTTTTGTTGTCTTGTTTATCCAATAATGAATTTATACTTTTAGCTTTCAATTTCTTGGTTTTGCCCACGAAAATTTGATTTCAATAGTATAATTAGGTTTATTGAATTTACTATAAACTACATTGTATTCAAATTGAGAATTTTATACTGGTCAAGCTCTTGAAATACTCGGTTGTACTGTATTTTCATATTGTTTTTATTCAAGATTTATTTTAAATAGTTGTTATCTCCCCTTGAAGCACAAGACAGACAAATTTGCCTTTTTTAGCAGTGTCAAGTTTTTGATGACGAGGATTGTTTCTTAATAATCATTATGAGTGAGTGAGTGATTGTTGCTTAATGCAAAATGAGCAATTTTTAGGTGTATCATGGGGAAGTTACATGAGATGATGATGATGTTCACTTTGTACTAGACCAGCATGCTTAGTTGGATCTTTATAGTGCCAGCTCACTGAAACTACACTCTGCTGGTAGACTAGACATGTCACTCCACTCGGATACATTAGCCTGATTTCGAACCAACCCGTCATACTGCGTGCTTTAATAGCAGAAAAGTAACACATACCAATATTATCAGTCTTTGGTTTGACCCGTCCAGGTCTCAAGCACACAATCTACCACACTTGAGGTGAGTATGATAACTATTACACCCCCGATGTTGTTTCAATAAACATAAATTGTTGGTCAATCTGACTAAATCATAATTTCTCATACATTCTGCCTCAGTGTAAATGTACTATTGACCGATCAATTGTCATGTTTTAAGTATATTTGATAGGTCAGTAACCACACATTTAGGGTTCATAATGTTAGGCATGTACATAATTGCAGGATTAAATTGTTGTAGTACATTTCTCAGTAACCTATGTAGTTCTCAGTTTGACCAGATAAATGTTCATGTTGGCCAAGAAGTGTCAACTGAGTGATCTTCAAACCATTTTCATTGTCCATTATGAGACATGCAAGGCATTAATGTGTTTCCACACGTTTGTTAAAATGTCCAAAGACCATGTTATCAACACATCTCATTTAAGTGAGTGCAATAATTTTACTAATGAATCCCAGAAATGTCCAGTTATTGACTTGGGTCATTTTTGAATGACTGGACTGTATCCTTCCATGATTGGAAATTTGTTTTATTTACACTAATATATTGTATTTATTCTAAAAGTATTTCATGTTTATGTAGGTTGTCCAGTTAGGACAATCTTCATAAAGAATCTATGATATTCTTGCCACCATTGTAAGCAAGACACTTTTCATTTATTGACAGTATTTTTATTTTTTCAAATTAAATGTATTTAATAAGACTGGATAAATGAAAATGATTGAAGACATCTAGACCTAGACAAGAATTGACATCAAATTTAGTAGGGTACAATACCCCCATGTGTAACTTTGTACAAAAAAAAACAGCAACAAATGAGTTACATTATTTTGGATTTTTTTGCACAGAGGAATTGATGGTTGGTTTGGTTTATGGTGTTTAATGCCACTTTCAACAAAATTTTAGTTATATCATTGCAGTCAGTTTGATTGATGGAGGAAACCGGAGAAAACCACAGACCTGTCGCAAGTCACTGACAGACTTTATCACATAATGTTGTATCGAGTACACCTCGTCATGAACGGAGTTAGAACTCACAACGTTAGTGATGATAGACACTGATTGCACAGGTAGTTGTAAATCCAACTACCATACGATCACGACCACAACGACCCCTGAAAGATAAATGCCGCTTGACTTAAAATGATTGTATTTGAGATTTATTAATTATATTTGATTGTTAAATATTTTAGTTTTGTATACAAAGTTTGAGAACTTAATTAAGGTTATTTCCATGGTATGTAATTAATTATGCAATCTGAAAGGAAAACATTTTGCCAATTGTATGGTTTTGCTTTTGCAATTTATATTTTTTTTTAGAATAAGCCCTGAAAATGTTAAATGCCATGAAAATAACCAATTCATGAATGTTTATATGTACATTGTAAAAAGAAATTTGAACTGTGATAAATGTTTGTCTTGTTTTCAAGAAGTTCTACATTATAAAGCAACTATACTGAAATCATTTCATTTAAGTGTGTGTTTTTTTCACTTACAATTAAGTTATATGAAATTGTATTTCAGTATTGCAAATGATATAAGATTGGATTCAATGTTTTTGGTTGAAATATAAAGTTTTTGGCAAAAAGTTGTAAATGGTCAGACTATCAGTTTATTTACTACAATATTACCAAGAGAAATATTATATACTGTGAAATGAACACAATTTTGTATTACGTTTAGTAATAAAGATGACTATACGTGGAAAAACAAGAAATTTGCTTATTTTGCACATTAAAAAACTTCTTCAATGAAATAATTTTGCTAATAATTGATTACAGGAATGTTAACATTTACCAAAGTTTTATACTGGTAATGAATAAAAAGTGAGAGAATCTACTTACTGAAACATACCTCAACACTTCAGGGCAACTTCATTTATTTTACAAAATGGATGTCAATTAAGCATTTGCTTTAAAATTGTAGATTATTCCAATATATGAAGGATAAATTGAAACAGTATAAAATGTTTTCATTGGAGGACTCGCAATTGGTGCAGTTTAAAATGTTTTTATTGAAGAACTCGCCCATTGGAACAGTTTAAAATATTTTAATTGAAGGACTCGCCCATTGGAACATTTTAAAATATTTTCATATGGGTGGCGAGTATCTTTAAATGGGATGGCCCTTATTAAATTAACTACATATAGAAAAAAAAAATTCAATTGATATTTTAAATCGTTATTCAAGAATTGAACATGTTCTGATGTTGTCACATTCCTGTTAAAATTCTAAAACTTTTATGCTGGATATGATTGCAATTACTAGGGTTTCAAGGGGGATGGGTGTACATTTTGGCATTTTTTTTCGTATTAATTGTTTATATTAGTAAAAACTTTGTATGTATGTATATTATTGCAATCATGGGCAGTGCTAATGTTTTAAAATATAAATTTATATTTTCATGTTCATACAATATTAAATTGTCAAAATAATAAGATTGTCTTACTTATATAATGAATGAGCGAGTGATTGTTCTTAAAGACCAAATGAGCAATTGTTCAGCTACACATGTATATCAAGAACAAGATACATATAATGAGATGATGTCTGCTTTGTACCAACACACTTACCAGTAGTTGAAGTTTTATAGTATTAGCTCACTGAAACAACAGTCCATGGTAACACATGTCACTCCACACACACCCACCATCTATTTTTTTAGAATATAAAAGATGAGAAAAGAGGTATTTTGCAGAGTTTAAAATTGTTTACTATTGATATATGTGATAAATATTTTTTTGTATAATTAGGGAAAAAAGTAGATAAGAATTTAATGTATTTTTAAAAAGAAGAAGAAAAAAAAAAGAAGACATTGAGAAGATGAGATTGTACTTTATATTGGCATTTATATATAAAACTTTTATGCAAACAATCAATTGGACTATACAAAAGTATTATTTGGATGGATCAAACATTCATATTGTTTTAATTATCCCGTAATGAGTATACTATAAAGTATACTATAGTATAGTAAATATAAACAAGAAAAGTATATTTAGATAGACTATATTAGTTAGTATTTAGTGGTGTCTCTATGGAAAGGGAATTTACATAAGAATAAAAACTATGTCAACAATCCTCAAACAGTTTTTCAAAAGTACTCTAATGTAATTGAAATTCTGCAATTCTTTGATTTCGGACAGCAATCATTTTTTCAGTTTTATATAAATTTATCAAACAGGCTTTAAGTGCATGAAAGGATAATTTTTTCTTCAGACATCTGTTTGTATATATATAGTATTTTATGTTTAGTAAAATGGCATTGTATACATCATCTTTATATACTTTATCAACATCCCCAAAAATTAGAGTCTTCTTTAAAAATGTTTGGTTTATGTCTTTGTCACCGAACCAAGAATTTACTTGCCCTAGCAGATTTTGTACATTTTCACAACCTCAAAAAATGTGTTCAATGGTTTCATTTTCCTTTTGGCAAAAATTTCAATTTGCATCATCAATAATTTTAATTTTTTTCAGGAAATAATTAGTAGCCAGAATATTGTGGTTTATTCTAAATTGAAACCAATGTAATTTTGTACATGCTGCAGCTTTAAATGGGAGTATATAAATTTGTTTCCATTCATTTGAATTAATATCGAAAACTGTATTCCATTTTCTTTGAGCTGTAGAAACACTACTGTTTTTATTTAGAATTGTGTACATATCTTTTGAACCTTTAGAACTTCGAAAAATATTTTGTAGAGATGATGGGACAAAAGGAGTCTGTAAATTAGATGATTTGTCTCCATATGGATATAATTTTAGCATTTGTCGTAAAGAACTAATAACCCCATTATATTGCAGAAAATTTACACAAAGTCCAAATTTGTTTGAAAACTGATCTAAAGTCAGAAAAGAACAATCATCATTGACAAAATCGTTAACAAACTTTACACCCCTATTGAACCACTCTGGATAAAAGATAGTTCTTTTGTCAATTTTTACCTGTTTATTCAACCAAACTGTATGGGCAAGAAAGTTTGTCCAATCTTTGTTTTCGTCTTTTTCAATAACAGATTTCCAAGCATATAATACATCCTTCCAAAATTGATTTTTTACACTTTCTATTACTTGTTCTATATATCCACTACCGCCACATGATAGTTTATTTATATCAATTGATGACATAAAAATATTCTGCCATTTACAATTGTTGAAAAAGAGTCTCCTGATCCATGTGGACTTCAAAGCAAAAATAAAAGAATGTATATTAATCATCTTAAGTCCCCCCTCTTGATACTTCTTTTGCATGATATCCTTTTTCACTCTATTAACAGATGATTTCCAAATAAATGTATATAACATAGCTTCAATATCTTTAATAATTTCTATACTAGGGTTTGGAAGTGCAATAAAAAGATGGTTAAGTACTGGCAGAATTAGTGATTTAACCACAGTAATCTTACCTATAGGAGTTAAATTTCTTTTGTTCCACTGTTTAAAGAGTCCTTTCATTTTTTTTAAATATTTTTCATAATTGATCTTTGTAATTTTAGAAATATCAACATCGAAATTTATTCCCAGAACAGTAAACGTAGTTTTTCCCCAGGAGAGATTCCAGTTTTCACATAGTCTATCACTGCTGTATTTTTTGCTTCCTATCCAAATAACTTGTGTTTTTGAAAAATTTATTTTAAGGCCTGATATCTTTATGAACCATTCCAATTCCAAAAGTGTTTCATTTAATGATTCTTCTGATCCATCCAAAATTACTGATGTATCGTCAGCGAACTGAGAAATTTCATGTTCTGAGTGCAAGACTTTAATTCCTTTTTTTTTAGGGTTTTCTCTTATTTTTATAGCCATTATTTCAGCACATAGTATGAATAAATAAGGGGACAACGGATCCCCTTGCCTACAGCCTCTCTCTATACGAAAAAACTCAGATAAATTCCATCCCTGATTGACTGCAGATTTAATGTTGTTATAAAACGTTTTAACCCATTTTTGAATAGATTCCCCAAAATTGAAAATTTTTTAAATGTTATTAAGAAAGTTCCATGATATTGAGCCTTCTCAAAATCTATTAACAAAAATAAACCAGGTATATCATTCTCCTCTGCATATTCCATTATATCAAACAAAAGCCAAATATTTTCCCCTATGTACCTACCTGCAATAAAACCAGTCTGATCATTATTAATTAATGTGGGGAGAACTTTTTTAATTCTATTTGCTATCACCCCAGACCCTATCTTATTCAACAATGAGATTGGCCGCCAATTTTTTAGAAAATGTCTTGATTTGTCTCCCTTTGGTAAACATGTGATTATACCTTGTTTTTGTGTAACAGATAAACTTCCTAAACTATACCCATAATTTAAAGAACCAATAACAAAAACTTTCAGATCTTTCCAAAAAAACTTTAAAAACTCTGATGTAAACCCATCTGATCCAGGACTTTTTTTATTTTTCATTTTTTTCAAAATTTCCCCAGCTTCAAAGCTCCCAATTTCCCCTTCTAAATTATCTTTTTCTTCTTCTGTGAGTTTTCTTATACTTGCCCCCTTCAAACCCTCCACTATATCTTTAAGACTACAACCTTTATCTTCATCTTTATTTTTGTACAAATTTTCATAAAAATATTGTACTTCTTTTAATATCTCCTTCTGATCTGTAACAATTTCCCCATTATCTTTTTCAACTTTTGGAATTATCTTACTGGTATAATTTTTAGACTCTAGCCCACAAACATATTTTGTTGGCTTTTCTCCTTCATCTACCCATTGAGCTCTTGATCTTACTAACTTACCTTTCATTTTTTCATTTCTAAGAGATTCCAATTCATGCTTTTTTGTTTCTAAATTTTCAATTGAGTTTTCAGTAACATTTTTTTCAAGGGTAGCAATTTCTTCTTGAAGATCTCTAATTCTCTGTTCCTTAATTTTTTTCATATAGCTTGCAAATGAAATTGTTTTTCCTCGTATTTCTAAAAGTAACATTTCCAAAAACAGTTGAACGTTAATAGTAAGTTGCAGTTCATTATCATCAATTTCTTGAATTTTATCCCTATTATAGATTAATGCTGCATATTGTTTTTTCAGATCAATGATTTTTTCCCTTACAATTTTGCTGTAGTCCTTTTCGTATAATAGTGAGTTGTTAAACTTCCACAAGCCTTTACCTTTATTGAAGGGATTAAACACAAGGCTTAAAATAATCATTGAATGATCAGATCTGTAACTTGGATCAATAGTACATTTTTTTAAATTAGTAAGCATACTTTCTGTAAAAAGGAAAAAATCCAATCTAGCCTGTCTAAATGGTTTTTTTTTCCTCCAAGTATAACGAAAACTATCTGGATAAAGTTGCCTATAAGGGTCTATTAGACTTCTTTCTTCAATTAATTCTAAAACCTTCTCTCTCGACTTTGGGTTATTTACATGCAAATAGTTACAGTAATCTAACTCTGGACATGATACAAGATTGAAATCACCACAAATTATAAAATTTTCATTTCCAAATTCCTCAACTATTGACATGATATTCTCATAAAATTGAGGATTATCATCATTCGGTCCATAAATAGAAACAAGTGTAAAGTTAATTTTGTCAACATTAATATCTAAAACAAGATAATTCCCATTTATGTCTCTTTTCTCTTTAAGAATATTAAATTCAAAATTATTGTTAAAAAGAATAGCAGTACCCCTGGCATTTGATGTAAATGAGCTAAAATAACATTCATAATCCCAACTTGATCGTATGCTCTTTTCATTTTCACAAGTAAAATGAGTATCTTGTAGACAGTAGATGTTGCACTACTTTTTTTTTAGATAATTAAAGACATCTGTTCTTTTTACAATGTTACCGAGTCCCTGACAGTTTACTGAAAGAATTCTTACACTAGCCATTAAGTAATCTTATAACATAACACACTGATTGATTATCATAAATAAACAGACAATATACATAAATTCTGCACCAGACCAACCAATATAATAATAAGTACACAAAAATGAAATTAATAGTAGTACAAAAAGAAAGAGAAAGAATGTAATGAACAGTAGTACAAAGAGAAAGAAGACAAAAGAAAGAGACAATAAAAACAATGACTGTAATCAAACGTGGCTACAAAAAGCTAAACAACATAATATATTGCAATTTTTACAGTTATAAATTATATCCTTTTAATTTCATATAGTATCAGCAAAATCAAAATCGTACACATCAATAATCTGTTTCATTCTGTTAAAATGTAACTGGTAAACAAAACAAAAATTAAATAAGTTATCAGTATTATACATATCATTTCTATTATATTTATCAATTAAGATACAAGACCAACACTGAATTCATACCCACTCTACTCACTGTTGTCCCAAACAATAGATACGGCCATACCCTGAGCAAGTCACACATGCAGAAAATCTGCTACTTCAATTTAAGATTCAAAGATTCAAGGTGGCAAACAACTAGAGAAGGCCACATTTAATTATATGAACTATAACATGTAGGATTTCCACCCATGTACAATGTACCATTAGTGTTTCAGTTGTGGGAAAATCCACAAAAAAAAAATCACCTATGAAAAGGAGGTGTGCAATTATTTCATGCAGCCAGAATATAAACTACATCAATTCTAGATCACAAAAAACCAGTTACTGCCCTTGTTCCAGACAACAAACCAATCTGCTCTTACTCCTTAAGCAACAAATGCTAACTTAAATAGTCTTCGTCTTGACCCGAACTGGGCTCAAACCCACGATATTTCACTCTAGAGATGAACACTACGACAGAAACTACAAACTATTCATGAATTATTCAAATCTTTTGTGTCAAATGGAAATCAAAGCCTACCTCCACAGAATAAGTTAGGAACACTGTTAAAAACTAACAACAAATTTTATCACACACAAGCTTCATCAATTATCAAGTGTAATATAGGCTTAGCGGAGCTGCTATATCCATTCAATACATGGTATACTGTCCAGAGCAATTAATGATTAACAAACGACACTATTTTTATGTCCCCGCCACTAAGTGGCCGGTACATATAGAGTTACCCGTGTCCGTAATTCCAAAATAAAACGGTTGCGACCACCTTTTTTTCGCTATGCTTTGAGATATTGACTTGATATTTGGTATGTGGGTGTATAATGATAAGTTACAGATCAAGTTTACGTTTCTTTCCAGTCCAATGATTTTTGGCCGAGTTATGGCCCTTGGACTTTGAAATTTGGCCAAATATTTAGTTGTCACCACTTTTTAGCCGAGTTGCGACGAAGTGGAACTCGGCTTATAATATGATGTTATCCGGGCATCAAGTTTTTCGTTTCCCCACAATATCTTAAGAATGAAATGTCTGATCTAAATGAAACTTAGTACACACATGCCTGGTGGTGAGAGGAGGAAGCCAATTGATATTGAGGATCGTAGGACAAAGGTCAAGGTCACAACTTCTAAAAATGGAACAAAAATTTGATACTTTTTTCGTTTCCGCACAATATCTTAAGAACAAAATGTAGGATCTAAATGAAACTTGGTACACATGCTTGATGGTGAGAGGAGGAAGCCTATTGATATTGAGGTTTGTAGGACAAAGGTCAAGGTCACAACTTCTAAAAAATAGGACAAAATTTTGATACTTTTTTTGTTAAATTAAAAAGCTCTAGAAAGCAAGCAAGTAGATTCTAGCACTAAACAAAATAAATAAATATCACAGCAAAGACTAAGGTTCAGAATTATATAACTAGGCATTGTTCATCCATATGTTCGCAACTCTGCTTTCGCACCTTAGGTGCGTTACTGATTTTTTTTGCTATGCTTGGAGATATTGACTTGATGTTTGTTATATGAGTGTATAATGATGAGTTACAGATCAAGTTTACATTTTGTTCCGGTCCAATGATTTTAGGCCGAGTTGTGGCCCTTGGACTGAAATTTGGCCAAATATTTAGTTGTCACTACTTTATTTCACTATGATTTGAGATGTTGACTTGATGTTTGGTATATGAGTGTATATAATGATGAGTTACAGATCAAGTTTACATTTCGTTCTGGTCCAATGATTCTTGACCGAGTAATGGCCCTTGGACTTTGAAATTTGGCCAAATATTTAGTTGTCACTACTTTATTTCACTATGATTTGAGATATTGACTTGATTTTTGGTATGAGTGTATGATCATAGGTTACAGATCAACTTTGACATTCATTTGTTATTCTTAGCCTATTACTGGGGGGATTAAAAAAGGGTGAAACAATTGCGAGCCTCCTTAATATTCAGAGCAGGGACTAGTTTTCTCTTATATTGGTAGACAATGTTCAATCAAATACAATTTCTATTAGAAATTGTTCATTACAATGTTTTATAATGTATAAAGGAAACCTCATTATGGCTTAAAAATCTATTTTATGCTCCAAAATAAGTCAAATTTTATACTAGTACTTTCATATTGGAAAAAGATACCAATATATACCCCAACTTCATGGTTTTTGTACTCGTACTGGAAAAAAACAAGTCAACCAGAACACTATCCAATATATTATATTAAGTGTTCCGATTGAATGACATGCGAGTATAAAACTCACTCAATAATTTTACTATGGTAAGGCATACAGGTAGTTATGTACATCGCAATAATCTACTATCCTGACTTGTGGGGTAGCCCGCTATGCTGGTCCATTTAAGTCTTTTCACCATGTTGGCAATTGTCTTCGTTTCTCTTTTACATTTTGAACCACTAGACAAGATATATACTTTTGGTGGTTACCTTTTCTCACTGATGACTTATCACTGGGTTTGTGACTAGATTAACACAACAGGTGCCACTAGTGGAGCAGGAACTGCTAACACTTCCGGAGCACCTGAGTTCACCCCGGTTTTTAGTGGAATTTGTGTTACTGGATCTTTAGTTTTATGTGTATGTTTTGTAGATCGTTGTTTGTTCTTTTGGCCATTGTGTTGTGTTCTTCCATATACAGATTCTGATTATCCCTTTGGTATCTTAGATATATGGATTCTGATTACCCCCCTTTGGTATCTTCAAACTCTTCTTACAGAGTATTTTTGTGGTATCAGATAACTAGACTACCATCAGTGCTAGAAATACCAACAGTATAAATTACTGCCTTCAAGGAAACTATTGAATTTATTAAATTCAAATTGTACCTAACTGATCATTGGATTGGCCTTTCCATAAATTGTTTTCCTTGTTAAATATTGGGAAAACCATTGCCGACTATAGTTTACAACAGGACCCTACTGCAAAATGTAAAAAACAAAGTATTCTGCTCAGTAATTGCTAACTTGTACATGCATGATCATTCGATGGTTCTTTAAAAGGTATAATTGTGGTATGGATTAAAAAAAGAAAATGGACATATAGAAACAGTATAGAAAAAAATGCTAAAAAGTACTCTCCAAAGGAGGTGTTTCTCGTGTAGTCTACTAGCGTTAGATGTAGCTTAATGCAAGACAAATGGATGTACAAGGATTGCTATATAGCATTACTGCAGGGTTTTAAGGAAATGTTACCGGTAGCTTTATTTCCTTTTAATAATATGATTTCCATCAGGCTTGCTGGCTTATTTTGATGTGTCAGTTGTAAGAACAAAGATTTGAGTAACACTTCTTCAGGACCCTTGTATGTCTTCCAAATATTTGAAAGTTCAGAATTTGCAAAATGATTTATATTTATAAGTTATTGATAAACTAAACATTTTAATATTCTATTTCCGAGAAACTCAACCAGAAGGGGAGAACAAGTGTTCAATTCCAAATTTGAACCCGTTTACTTTTCATTTGATTTTAATGCAGATTTTTGCAGAATGGCAATAAAAAAAACTATTTCATTTCGAAAAAGGACTCAATTGCTTTGGAAGGTGCAGAATTTTTATTTTTCACCCAATTTTGGTGGGTTTTTTCTCTCTAAATTTATTGCTTCGAGAGCATAAGTATGACAGCATATATGTCCTCTATCATACAGTTTCTAAGATAAACTGAACCGAAATTTATTAACAAGTGCCATATTCCAAAATTTTGTACTTTCTTATATTTGCATTTTTTTTTATGAAATAGTCATCTTTATGAGTTACCTTTGAGTATATGGAGGATAAACAGAATTTATATCTTATTTTGACGTTTGATGCATTTTTTTTTTGAATATCATTTTCAATCAAATTTGACATAGTCAGTTCTGGTGGTTTCCAAGAATAAATGGACCAACGCTTAAAATAGTCAAACAAAACAAATGCCCACATTAAAGTGGGTCTAACAAATTATCGTGTCCACACTGGCTTTTAATATGCATTGGTTCAACTATCCCACTCCCAACATTCTGCAGTTATCATGCATTGCTCAGTGCATCATTTTATTCTTTGTGGAAAAGGGAATCAAATTCTGAAAATTAGCAAATTTGGAAGGTATATACATGTATACTATTTATTTTTCATCTAATTTTGATCTTTAAATCGATTGATAATTTCAGAGCTAAACTCGATAGCAGGTGGAAGCCCTAGTCCACTTTGCTGAACAAGGCATAACCTTTTAATTTGAATTGATTGTGACAAGGATTTCAGGTACATTGAATGGGTTTCTTCGATTTCTTATGGTCTTCTAGTTAAGCTCGAATGCACATGTTGAAAGCTAAAAATTGTTTGTATTTCAAAAGGCCGACATCGTTGTTACTGCAAACACCATTCAAATAATGGTATTGGTGGTGTAATGGTTAGCATGCTCACTTTAGTGCGGTAGATCGTGGGTTCAAGCCCCGATCAGGACAAACCAAAGACGGTAAATTTGGTATTTGTCGTCTCTCCGCTAAACACGCAGCATTAATGAGAAAGAGCGAACAAAGATTTGTTGGCTCGGAATCAGGATAATGTGTCCGAACTGTTCGTTTCATTGAGCAAGCACTAATCCTCGTTGTCATCTCATTGAAAATTAACTTGGGTCTGCCCATGAAATATTGCAGAGTTGGCATTGAACAATCACTCTTGCAATTATGTGGCAAATTTGTTTATTAAGATATCTTCTATGTACAAAGTGAATGGTCATTTAGAAAAGACAGGAATTATCACCAATATATCACCAGAAATAACTTATATAACATATGAGTGGTATATTAACCTATTTCAAGTTTAATGATCAATCAATGGTCTGGGAGTCTGTCATTCAAATATTGGTACTTTTACAGCCACACTGGATGTTGTACCAGAGTAAAATAGATTTTTCATCAATTCCTTCTGTAATTAACTTCTACTTTCAGTATAGGTTACAATATTTTTGTCACAAAAGCAACCTCTGTAACCAATAGGTTAGGTTCTACAATGTCACTTTCAACAATATTTCTGTTATATCATGGCCATCCGTTTTATTAGGTGGAGCAAAACTGAGTACTATAGTATTATTACGTGACGTTTTTCATATTGGCCTAGTTATAGGTCCGAGGACTGCTGTATTGGCCCGAGGCGCAACCGAACGCCAATACAGCAGACCGAGGACCTATAACTAGGCCAATATGAAAGACATCACGTAATGATATCTTTATTAATTAACCAGTCCAATATCTCTCGGGATTTTACCTTGAAATTGTCGAAATGTCTAGCGGATTCCGATCTAGGTGTTATTGGACTGGTTTTTGCCGTATTGGCCCAATGAAAGTTTTTATATTGTACTGACAGATTTGATCATATAAAGGCTAATAAATCAAAGTTAATTAATAATGTCACATAATGTCGTATTGACTACACCTCACCATGAGCAGGATTTGAACCCGTAACTTTAGTGGTAATAGGCACCAATTATAAAGGTAGTTGTAAATCCAACTACCATATGACTAGATTCTACCCACTTTTCTAGTAGTCCGTTAACTACGAACATCCATAAGATTCCGTTAATGAACTCTCCATGTTTATGTTGTCATTCATTATTGTGATAGTATGTTGTCTTGTTCAAGTGGAAACAAATCTATGCAGGTTTTGTTATTGTTTGTTTATATCTGTAGCGATATCAATATCCAAATATCAATAGGGAGAAGTTTAGGTACCACTAATTGCTTTAATCCCCAACACCTTTTTGTGCACTTCCAAGCCAGGACCTGGATTTCCAATGCCATGGTATTTTTTTTTTTTATGTTCAATGATTTTAGACAATAGGCGATTGTTCGTTTTGTTTTGATATTGGTGCAATTGTTGACCATCACTGTTTCATAATTCTATTCTGCATATACTGTTGATCAGTAACCTCAAATCTTAATATTTTTAATATTTTATTGGAATAAATTGAGGACCATTTACAAAAAGCTCTGTACTAATGATATTGTATGTCGGAAAACAAAATGAAGAACCCTTTTCTTAGCATTATATTTAGATCATTTCTACAAAATTTAGATTCTAATAACAGTAGTATCTGGAATAAGATACATCATGAATGTGAAAAGTTGATGAATAGCAGTGTTAGAAGATTGTATAAATACATTACAAAGCTAAATTATTGTGGGAAACCATTTGTTCCAAGTGAATATTCTACAATGGCTCACATGAGGTAGCTTTGAATCAAGCAAATTCAGCTTTACAGCACAATATATACACACATGACACACCAAACCCTTGTTCCTTTGATTTTTGTATGTGACCTACATATTTTTTTCAATGAATGTGTCTAGAACTGTATTTAAAATGTTGAAATAGTTTTCTTAATGATTATAATTATGAAATGATACACAAACTATTTTTGTTTACAGTAAAACCTGTCTAAACTGAACTACAAATAAAAAAAAGTCACAATGACAATGTAGGAAATCTTTTGTTAATTCAACCTGTAGAAACTAACGGTTAGTTTTAAACCCCTGTCTATTTAAAACACAAAAGCTGGTCTCAAGGTAATTTAGTTTAGACAGGATTCACTGACTATCAGAATACTGATGAAGACATGTGTTGTTATAGTGATATTTTATATGTTGAGTAACAATGTATCTTTAGTGTAAAAAGTTAAAGATTACTTTCAAATGTACACGATAAAAATGACAAAGAGGATTTTAAAATATCACAATGTTCCATGTCTTTTTGTAATGCAACATTTGTTCAAATAATACTATATATATATATATATATATATATATATATATATATATATATAGTGTTTTATCTAGGACTGAAAAGGGGCATGGTATTTTTTTTTTAAAAAGGGCACTTTGCACGTAGAATTTACCAAAAAGGGCACATAGAAAAAATAGGATAGGTAGGTAGGTAAAACCATTTTATTTTTCAAAATTATTTTGATTTCATGACTTTAACAGTGCTTAACCAAAATGTGATGACTTAGTGGCGTTTTACAAAAAATACCAATGAAATGTGCTAGGGTAGGCCGAAAAAATAGGGATGGTACTGTAGGGAAACCTTGAACAGATATATTTTTTTTCTGGCTTATTCATACACACACGACGCAGGGATTTAGCCAGGATTTTGAGACCATTAGTCACTTTTGCAGAACATATTTTTTTTTTTAATTATAAATAAACAAGAATATAATGAGCTTAATCTTATAATCAGTTACATTGCCTTATTGGTTAGTAATGGAGATTGAAAACATCCTAGGATGGGAACATACTCTGCAAATTAACAACCAACTGATAAAACATAACATTGCCACTATTTTTATCTCAAGTCAATACCACACAAATTATAATAACCCCCCCCCCATTTTGATATATATTACTGTGCTTTGGTCTAATACCACACAAATTGTAAATACCCTCTCCGCCACCCTTTTTGAAATGTCACTGCTTTGGTCTAATACCACAACAATTGTAATAACTCATATTTGTGTAGTCTTCAGCAGAAAACAAAATTCTGCCAGTTTGCCCAATGGTCCAACTTCTATCTAGATTCTTTGTAGGAAATCAGTGTAAAACTGAAGCAAGTTGTAAAATAAATAATTATTTCTCAGACCTCATAATCAAATTGCAACAATTGGAATAAAAATAATGTAGCTATTTTTTTTATTTGCAGACACGTGTCTGTTTGTAAATAATTCTATAAATAGAACGCAATTGTTACCCGGATGCTGATCAATATATAAAAAAACTTTATTGTATGCGTCCTCGTGCAGTGCATTTCAACGAATTGAATGGCCAACCTTTGCATATAAACGAAATATAAAATATGAGAACTAAGATTTCATTTCACAGAAATGAGAATAAATACATCAAAAGATCGTTTGTTAAAAGTAGCTTGGGTGGATTGCGAACTCCTGTTGATTGCGCCATTTTTTTTTCTAGTTTCTTCAAAGGTTGTGTATCAACGTCCTTGGTTTCTTTGATCAAAGTTATGACTTTTCGAGAAAATCACTTTCAAAATACTGAATGGATACGATAGATTTCAATAAACATGATATCGACATTTTCATAAATTTGGCAAAAATAGTTTGTTATGGCAGACATTGAGACGAATCGTGCAATGAATGACGATACGAATTACGATACTATTAATTATATTATTTTGACGGCAACTTTCCCAATGCGAAATTGCACCCATATGACGATTACAAAAATATGTCCACTTTAAATACATACTGTGGCATTTTGAGTACATGTCATAACTATAAAAAAAATATTATCGTTGATTGAATTCTTTGTCCAGGTGAGATCAAAGATTACGCAATGAAAACAAAAATTCTATAATCCGTTGATTGGCTTGTAACATGTAATAAAATTGCCATTGTAGTGACTAATTAGTTTTAATCAGCAAATGAAGAATGGATTGTTACAATTTTTTTTTACGATTTTTTGAAAATTCAAGTGACAAATTACGGATCGTTTGAAGAAATGAGAAAAGGCACATCGTCAATACATGGCGCCACGGCTTTTTTTATCAAAAGGGGCATGGCGCCGTGCCATTCTATTTTTCTTTAGATAAAACACTAATATTTATACCGGTATACTTGAAAACAATATTAAAATAAGGACAGATCATGTGAATGTAAAAATGAAGATGCTGACACTGACCACCTGCAGCATAGCGAGCTACTTCACAAAAATTACATATGGACTAATTAATGTGGGACTGTGTGGAAAACACCTTGCTCCACTGCATTGTGCTTCTCAATTGAAGACTTTCTTGCTATGAAATATAAATATCATTCCAGATGCTAATTTCAGATGTACATTGCTTTAATATCTATTCAAAACTTTGTACATAATTTACATATATATTCATCCAACAAACTTTGTACCATCATTACATTAATTTACATTTTTTAACAATACATTTACTCTAATGAGAAATTGTGATTTAAAGAAAGTACTTAAGAATATGGCTGTTTAAGGGTAAACTCAAGAAACCAGATCTTGCCATAAGTAGGCAATCGTTCGCCTTGACAAACACTTTGATTGAAAATATGTCTTAAGTAATTACCATTCAAACACAAATCTATTTCTTTGAAATGTACATTTGTCCAATGAAAGAAATTCCTGTTTATCTTTTGATCAACATCTGGAATGGAGAGTGGGTTGATCTATAATATTAGTTATTTGAATTCAGAGATTATACAGAATATTCTGTTATAATATACCTAATTTTAAATATCGTCGTTGCGGTTGCAAAATGTCGCAAATCAAAATCGTTTTATTTCCATTTTAGAATTAACTAGTTGGCATGCATCTACCCTAAAAAATTGGTATGTCTATGCCAATCAGAAGTTGTGAATTTGACCATGTGACAAAAACTCGTATCATCATTGGCTTGAAAATTTATTTCCAAAACCTTGTATAGAATAAAAATGTTTTTTGCTTTTACTGAAAACTTACCAAAACTGGCTTACAACATTTTGGAACCGCAACGACGATATATAAATTGTCATTTGCATCAAATTTATTTTTTAAAGGACAGCCATCTTGAATGAAGTGCTAGGTTCTTGGCAGTATATTTCAACTGGCTTATTTGTTTCAGAGATTTATATGAAAAGATAGTAATACCAGTATTGGATGACACTCTTTGTGCTTTTGTACAGAAGCAGTCTTCAAGACACTTAACACAGTGAGGCCATGGAAATTGTTTCATCTATCTCTTTAAATGATGTTCATATTTTCTTAAAAGGTAAAAAATGACCAAGAACATTCTTCTGTCTTTATTATGAGATGAAAATGAAAGTGATGGGTTAAAACAATCTATACAAATAGTTCACATGTACATTTCGTGTCTCTCCACTTAAATAAAAGTGTCCATTTCACTGATGTAACATTATCTTTACAATGCAATGAACGATGATGATGACCAGAAAACACAATATAAAATATTCACAGTCGTCCACCCGTCTGCTGCTGGAATACATCTATTGAGTCGCCATCTTCCATATCCAACTGAAATATATCAAATTGTATATTATAATGCTATATACTTTAGGCATTCCATCAATTCTAAAACTCAACACTTTCTTTTTTCTAGTCCTGAAGCAGTGAGTGATTGCTATTTCAACACCAAATGAGCAATTTTTCAGCTATGACAAGATACATCGAAATATTTTATATTTTAATACACAAATGTTGACATTGTAGATACTCCTTTGAAATACTGCTGAATTTATCGATAACACCAATCAATCAATACCCTATCGACAATGTGCGAAATTAGCAGTAGACATATAGACAATGTCTATGTAAAATCAAGTTTGTTGTTGTTGATGTCAAATTTTCGTATATAATGTACAGTGAGGTCTATGTAAAATAGAGGTTGGTCTATGATACCACAAAATTTAGTTTCACACAATGCATTGATATTAAGTTTCCCCGAGACTTTTTTCTGGTTATGTCTGAAAGAATTTAGGCTATTTTCCAGGTCAGATGTTATGTTTCATTTCGGAAATATTTTTAATGTTCTTAGTTTGCAATTGTCAGTGTTGGTATTCAAGAATTCACTGGTAAGAGAAATATTTACTCCAGCAAGAAGCCGCAAGCTATAAAAATCCTTTCAGGAGCCATGATCATATGGTAGTTGGATTTACCACCACTTATGCAATCAGTGCCCATCACCACTCAAGTTGCGAGTTCAAATCCTGCCCATGGTGAAGTTTGTCAATGACGTGCAGCAACTCAGAGGTTTACTCTGGTTTTTTCCAACAATGATCTGTCCGCCACGATATAACTGAAATATTGTTCAATGTGGCATTAAACACCATAACCATAAACAATTCTTTCTTCAAGTAGTGTAGGTATAAATGAAACAACCCTTTAGATGTAACTGGAAAATGAAGGTTTGTATAAACTGTGACCTTGCATTGTTGTGACCTCTCTATATTCATCTTTTTTCCATTGTATCCTGAAATAGTGCTTTATATAAAGAAAAATAGAATGGCACGACGCCATGTCCCTTTTGATAAAAAAAATGTGGCGCAATGTATTCCCGATGTGCCCTTTTTCATTTTTTCAAATGACTCTAGCGAACTATCAAATTTCGATGCAATTGTGAAAAAAAAAATGCCGACTGCAGACAGAAGGAAAAGAAAAAGAGAGGAGATGAGGAAGGCAGAAGCAGCCTCATGCCGAAACCTAATGAAATTCTTCAGCAGGTATATAAAATGTTTCACCCACCGTAAATTTGTGTGAACTTGTAATGAAGTGTCAATTTTTAATCAACATTCATCGGCGGTGATGATCGTGATGCTTACTTGAGTTTGGTAATCTGTCAACAATGTTTTGATAGCAGTTTATATGGATTCCCCCAAAACACCTGTAGGCCTTTACTATTCAACATTTATATTAACATTAATTATTGTAGATGTTTTGATAGCAGTTCTTTTAAAACAAGCACATTGGTAACAATTATCTTCATGCAAAGTGTCATGGAGATTGCTCTTCCGGTTAAAAAGTTATCCTCTAAAAACTGGTCAAATTTGTCAGGAGTGTGACGTTTTAGCGTGACAAACTTTAAATTGCCTCGTCTTACCCCTTGATGATAAAAAAAATAAAATAAAAAATATATTAAAGAAAGATGTTATTCTATAATTTCGTACCATTTTACTTCAAATATCTAGATGTTTTGTGACCCTATGATTTTGCGACAAAAAAATTATTCTATTTTTTAAATTAGTGTACGTGAATAAATTTAACTTGGAAAATTGTACAAATCTAATTAAACCTTACTAGTTTTTCATTGTTGAGACTAATTAGTTCAGAAAAGTCAAAATATGTCGTAAAAAAACATTAGTTATAATAATTTAGTAGTATTAGACTGGATGAATATGATAGTTGTAAAATTGGGCTTGCATAAGGAGAGAAACAAAAAATGTCAGGAGTGTGACATTTTATCTTAGTTGTATAGTACTATGTTGTATGCTTTAATAGTTCACAATTTTCTTTATTTTCCAAAAGCTCCATACCCAATCAAAGAAAAAAGTTGGAAATAGCTCTGATATATGACATAGAATAGCTAGGAAATCAAAATAACTAATGTCAGGAGTGTGACACTTTTAATAGGCATATCTTTAAAAAAAAAACAAAAAAAAAAACATACTTCTACAAACTTCCACAATGTTTTCAATTTAATTACATATAAACAATAAGTAATAATTATAGTATTTTTGTATATTGCACGACACCTTTCTCATAATAAGTGATGATAAAGGGTTATATTTTCTTAAAACATGTCAAAATATGGATTTTTTCTAAATGAAAAATTGATGTATGTTGCTTTAGATAAACAGAATACTTACTTTAATATATTTTGCCTTTCATAAAACATTTTCATTCTTTTGATATAGCATTTTTGAAAATTTATCAATAATTTTTCATTCAACAGTAATATGTCACACTCCTGACATAAAAACATTAAATGTCGATTGCAATTGCAGTAGGAAGTTTTTTTGCAGAGTAAATTATTGAGAAACATGGGGGAACTAATTAGAAAACCACTTAAAAGTAATTTTGTACCAAGAAAAGATGATCCATTACTAGTTTTAATAAATTTCAAATCCATTTTAGATGAGATAAATTCCTAAAGAACAAATAATTAGCACACTAATCATTAGAAAAAGCAAAAACATAATTTTGAATCTTCTTTTAATATTTACTGTTAACTGTAAGAAATATAAGCTTTTGAAGAAATATAACTTTTAGTTTGGAAAGAATAAGTTGGTTATATTATTTTCAGCTCGACAGGTTTATTTTATTTAAGAAATATATTATTTTGTAAGCATATAGCCTCCATAAAACTGCTTGTAATTGTCTCGGGGAATTATTTAATTCTCAATAAGCACTATACTCTTGAAAAGATGTATAAATGGTTGAAAATTGAGTTGAAATAACATCATAACAATGCAAAAATGAAATATATCCAAGGGAAACCTTTTTTCAGTCAAAATAGATTATGTACTACTACTTAAAAAAGTTATTGTGACCAACAATGATTGCATTTAGCTTCATATTTGTTGTATTTATCTTTTAGAAAAATGTGTCAGGAGTGTGACAAAACATCAAAAAATGGACAGTATTTTCATTTGGTTACCTCTAGTTTATACCACCAATGATCAACTTAACTTAACTTTTGTTATATTTATTAGGCATATATAAATAATTGATTTACAACTATTAAGCCTCATCAGATCATATTTTTTACACTTGTATGAAAACTTTAATTACCAGATTTTTTAAAATATACAGTAAAAATAGCGTTTCTTTGATATACTGAAACTGTTTTCTCATGATATATACAAAGTTTGGTACCAAAATGTGCCTATTTCATATCATTATCAAATGGAAATACAATTAGGTCTTTTACCATACCCAAAAGAAAATGATACCTCTGAGGAAGTAAGTCTGTATTTGTTATCATTATAACACTTTGTTGCTAATAAAAGTTGAAAAAAAAATTGTTGTCTTCATATATTGCACTGAGCAACTGAATCTGAAAAATATATCATATTGACATTATTTTATGACCAAAATTATGTCAATTTGTCCAATTTGAAATTTCACCCTCTATGTCACACAAAGTCTTCATTTTTTTGAAAATCACCCAGATAGCTAAATAAAACTATTCACTATCCATCATGGACACCCTAATTTTAAACCAGCACTGTTAAAAACCCAAGCATTGTCTTATTATACTTTCTACTCTATTTATTTAAGAATGTTAGTGGAAACATAGGTGCCCTTTTCTTGGCCTGAATATAATTAGTCTTCCTTTAAATTATCTTAAAATACCTGTGAGGGTGTGTCTGTTTCATTGATTGGATTTCCATCAAATCTGAACCGCACTGCTCCCAACTTTAAACCCTGCAAATGTATAGAATATTTAATACAAGAGTCAATGGGCTACAATGCTCAACCTAGAAATATACATAAATCATATAAATAGTTCCTTCTCGTGAGTACAAAATTTCAACCCTATTACATTCTAGAATTTTATTTTTTTCAATTTCAAAAGTAAACTACAAAAAATGTACATAGGTCAGCTAACTTGAATATTAAATTGCACTAAAATTGCCATTTCTACCAATCCTGGCGACATGGCATGCAGTAGTTCTGGGGAAAAAAAAGTCTAAAATGATATGATGCTTAACAAAAATGTGGTTATATTTCAATGAGATGACGATATCCTCTTTGTACTAAACCAATACGCTTAGTTGGATGTTAATAGTGCTCAACTTCCACGATATCCTGATTACGAGCCAAACAGACTTTGCTCTAACTCACAATGTTGCATGTTTAGCGGAGAAGGATCAAATACCAATTTAATAGTCTTTGGTTTGACCCAACAAGGCCTTGAACCCATGATCTACCGAACTTGAGACAAGTACGCTAGCAACACCACCAATGCTTCCATAATTATATATATGCCGGTAATCGTTTCTTTGTTTAATCAATATTGCAGTCTTCACGCTAACCCACTTGCCCGAAGCCCGGGACAAGTAAAACTGGATTCGGGCAAGTGAAAATTATGAAAGAATTTGTTTGAATACATAGAAAATTGTTCTAAATTTGGCTTTCGGGCAAGTAGGTGAAAAACATTAAGACAAAGACTGTATTGTCAACTTACAGCTCTATCACAATATGCAGACATCAATTTCCGTAAAGGTGTATTGCGTTTGATTTTAAAATGTACCACACTGCCATCTTGTCCTGTAACTTTCAAGTTTATGTGTTCACTTCCTTCAGGTTTCACATCTTCTATCTAAAATGAAAACATAATTACAAGTCAAGACATACAAAATGTAGCAGAATAAATTGCTGTGATAGACGTATCAACCATCTTGATGATATGGACATACATATAGTTTATTATATCTATTAAAACGTCTGCTGTATTTAATACAGCTTTTACTTGCTATCATACAAAATGCCTAAGAGTGAGTAAAAGTCTGGTAGATTTTCAGTAATTTTCCCAATTTTATGCATATTGACTATACCCACAAATCGTCGGTCCCGGACCAGCGGATTTTTTAACCCCTGTGATCGACAGTACCAGGGGTTTCAAAGTGGGCCGGTACCCGGTACTTTTACCCGCCTGAGATCGTGTATAGTACCGGCAGAAACTACTGAACCCCCCAAAATTAGCGGTGGTCAAAACCACAAGTACGATGGTCGATTTGGCTTGTGGAATATTTTTCATAAAAAATTAATGATCACGTCAATTGCTGAATTCTCGCATTCAAATCGAACAACTGCGTCACGACCAAGTTGATGGGATATTCCCTGTTTTAAAAATAACTTTACCTTAGAATCGTAAATAGCAGTTTGCGCATGCGGTAAATAGATATGTTTTCGCCCAAATATCTTTTCATCCTTGTGTAAAACTCGGACCGGAACAAAGCTGACATCATTTCAAAATAAAAAAATGACCGATTACAAATTATGCTCAAATACAATTTAGTGTAATCTCCAGTAATATAAGTATGATCATTATGTATTGTGAATATATGACTACACAATATTTTGTGCGATTTTTTTTATCCATTTAAAACCCAAGGTCGAATCATTCTGGGGCGTACTGTCTTGTTGCTTAACTCCGTCCATATTATTTAACTTCCGGTATAAAAAAATAAAAACCTATGGCTAATTTATTTACATATTTTGACGGGGCCCTACCACGGTTGTTCACAGAAATGAAAGTGTGCTGAAAAACATTTTTAAAAGGGGGTACGAAGAGATAAGGGATAGAAAATTACTAGAAATCTTGAAAAAGGACCGGACATGGCTCAAATACGAATTACTTTGTAATGTCAAAACGCCTGCCCCCCTTTTTTTCCAAAATAATTTAACTTTTGTGATTCAAATGTTAATAACTGTCTTCCTGCGAATCGAACATTTTTTTTGCACATAAGTCGTGAAAGTAACAATATATATTGTTTTTGTTTAATTATATTTGTATTCATCTATTAAAAAATTATAAATTTGATTAAAGATTGATGATTGCAAATTAAATTTATATGTTTCATCAAGGACGTATTCTATATACGTCCTAGGTTTCATTAATTATGACACTTATATGTCTTGATCCTGCCAATGGTCTTTGATGAGTTTAATTACTGGTAATAAAGTAAAAAAAAACCACAAGCCAAGGTATTGTGAAAAAGAAAAGGACAAAGCCAACAAATGAATTTTGAGAGGTTTAAGCTTTGATAACAATGGCTTGGTCAAGCCTAGCTGTGGAACCGTAGCTCTTTATGGTCCTTTTGTTTTTTTTATAAGATATGGCAGACTATCTACGAATAATCTAGGCTAAAGTCTGTAAACTGAAATATTCAATAAAGAAATTGGGGGGAATCCAGGCATTATACATGGTCTTCACTCTTGGTGAAATCTGAACTCTAAAGTTAATGGGATTTTTCTTTCAAAAACACTTAATGTTTTGCAGTCTCTGAAGTACATTTTTTGGTCCACAAAATGCTAGATTTCAGGAGCTTCCGCCCCCTGGACCCCTTACGGCCCTCAGCCTAATTTTTTAGGTACCTCCTATTATAAAAAAACTTTGAAACCCCTGCAGTACACATGGCAGGGTGAAAGCTTATATACTATGTATACTGAACAACAGATTATAAAATTCTAAGCAAGACACCTCCAAACAAGTCATGAGTTTTATCAGTGCATACAATCTGTGTTAATCTTTTGGTATGAAACAACCTCTTTCTGTCTGAATAGGACAAAAGTAGATACGATAACGTAACCCTCAGTCCGCTTTTGCTCCCAGCGAGGGTTACAATTCTGTCCCATTCAACGTAATGGAGCAGCGCCCGGAGTGATCCACACCAGGCGGTTTTTTGTCCTAATTCCGTTGAAGTGGTTGGAAAAATTAACGGGGGTGAAAGATAAATATATTTAGATAAAACTTGACGTGTTAAGCAAACGCTGCATCAATCCATGGTAGATTTATATCCATCTGAAAATTTGAATGCACGAGATCTGCTTTCTGTCTTACATTTTTATTACAAGTTACTATTTCACGTGCACTTGCCTCGTTTTGGAGATATCCTTATTTGGATCGATTGCCGTACATATCGTAGTAAAAGTTTTCCATATTTGGCATTCAGATCCATATATGGATAGACTCTGCCCATCACGAGAGTCTACGTAAGGTGTCATGGCGGACAAGAAACAATTTTCTAATACGAAATCGATCGTGAAGGTAGAAACAGGTATTGTAACACTTATTTCGTATCACCAAAAATTGTGGGGAATATAAGTTATGACCACATACGAGTAAGAATATGGTATTTGAACCGTTTCTGATAACGATAGAAAACTGATAAAATTGAATATTTCTTTGATATAATTCTATGGCCAAATGGTTGGTTGGTGTGTTATATGAATGGTGACCATTGATATATTGTAAATATTTTATGCGTCGTTTCTTATCGTTATTTTCGTCTCCGAACTGCGTAACAGAGTTGGATTTCCACACAACTGTGACATACAAAAATGTAAGCTAGCCATTCAAATATTGACAAACATTGATAATGAAGAATGGAGAGAAGAAAATTTTGAGTAGAGTAAGTATTTCTGTTACAGGTGTCATATATTGCGTGTTACATTGGTTTCCGATTTCGTAACGCTATTTTAAGTTGTGTTATCTCCTGTTTGTAACAGTCGCCATAACAACGATTAGCATAAATAAACTCTTGTGAGATGTTTAAATAGATTAATTACGGATGTTTACATTTAAGCTTTTCATTTTCTATTTTTCTTATTCAATCATCCACCTGTTCCGTTATGCGTTACATGTCATCCAAAAAGAAACGTTAATTTAAGGATTAAATAAATTGGTATGATTTACAATTTCCGCCCAATTGAACTTCTGGTCACAAGTGAACCACGTGTAATGGAAGTGTGATTTTCGGAACATTTATATAATTTTTGTATGATAATAATATAACTCTGATACAGTGCTTGTGGTATCCTGTCGCGTTAAAAAAAATATACTATTTTAATATTTAAAATGGTATATAAATGCATTAAATAACCAAGAAAAAACCCAAATGGTCTTAGATGGTGCCGTATCATACATTTTCATCGTGACAGGAAACCAAATATTTATTATCATAACTTGTAATAAACATTTGGTCACGATAAAAATGTTTAAAAAGATGGGTAAATATTTTTCCCTTGATATCACTCGTTTCTTTTGTACAGTGTTGATATAATCATATTCCATGTGTGAAATATTTAAGTTTTAGTATTTAACCATTTGTATACCAAAAGTTCAAATACCATATTCTTGCTCATATGCAAAAAGAAAGTTGAAATATTCACGGAACGAAAATTTTAATTTGCTCCATTACGTTGAATGGGTCCGATTCGTAACCCTCTCATGGGAGCAAAAGCGGAATGAGGGTTACGTTATCGTATCTAGAACAAAAGTAGAAAATAACGATCAAGGGCAAAAATCAATGAAAAATAACGAAATACAGTTTATATATACCCTGTGTGTACAGCATAATTCTGTCTATATGGAAGAAGGTGTCCCATAACCGAAGTTGATGAAATACAGCGCACATGACACCCACCCCCCTTTTCCAGTTTATTTTTTATTCATAAAAATATTCCCAATATCTATATCGATCAAATCGATGTACACAACCGAAACTGTGTCACAATAATATCTCAAACATATGGTTAAATAGTTCAATATTGTGACAAAGGATCAACGCCAAACAAATGCCGGTTTCATTTCAATCAAAATGTTGCGCGGGAAGCAAAATCGTTTCTCACGTGGATATGATTTCGTTTTCTACGTTATCTCGACAGAATGGGGTCCCGACAGAATGGGACAATTTAAATAGTCAGATTGATATTGTATTTACCTTTTTATCGTCCGACATTTTAAATATATGTGCGCAAAAAGGTTAAAATCAACTTCCACTCTCCCAGACCTCTGAATAGAAAATGAAATATGGCGCACAAAGGAAATGCGAGGTTTCCCAAAGTTCAATGTTACACGCCATTTCATTGGCTTAATTTTTGTCCCCTAAATACAGGGCGTGTTTGTTTTGTTTTCCGTTTCTGAAAAAATAGAAAACATAATTATGAAAAAATGTATTATTATCACTTGTTTGATTTCACACCAGCATTTTAAAACGTTGATTACTGTATTAATAGAAAAACGTAAATTTAATGTTACTAAAAATAACCTCCAATGATAAATCATGTAAAGGAGAAAATTATAAAAAGTAGGTCACAGGGTTATTTAAGTGCGATTTTCTCATGTTCACATAACGTGACGGAAATATTCCAGGTTAAAATTTAGCATATATTATTCTTTTTTTCCTACGTTTTTAATTGTTATTTAAAAAACACAGTCCAGTTTGAAATAAATTAATTAAAAAAAAATTGAATAAAGTTGTCTCGCTTGAACCGTACGTCTCATATCATAACCGATGGAAAATTTCCACTCGAGAGTTCATATTTTCGTGTCAGAACCGAACTTCTTATGAAAGAAAATGCTATAGCTTGATGTTTCATTGTTGGAAAATCAAAAGGGAGACAATGTCACATACGCATAGAGGACCATAGATCCTAAATTATGTTTGACTAAAAGAAAGATTAAAAATATTTTCGGTCCTTTATTTCCCCCGACACATTTTTGTTTATGTCTAATCCCCATTGAAAAACCTTTGAGACACTTGTGGAATAGAAACAATACACTTTTATTTAAAATATATATGTTTCGAAAACGTTCTTAAATTATTATATAAAAGTCCATTCAATATTATTACGGTACTGATTATTACCACTCATAAGGACCAGGACAGTAGTAATATATAATGGAAATTAAAAATGTCCTTAAGACAATCTCCAATAATGTCCCGATTCATTCCGTATGATGTTAAAAGCTAATACATTGTCCTGATTCTTTATTCGTCTTTATGATGCTTTTCTATATATTTTGATTCTTCCCCGTCTTTTAGCTGGGTACTGATGAAGGTTCACAGGGCTCAAACCCATAGAGCTACTTAGCGCGTACACGAGTAGCGGATAGGGGAATCCCTCTCGATGGGGAGTTGTCAAGTTAAAGTGCGGAAAGCCTGATCGTAAACCATAGCGGGTAACGTGCTTGAAGAGTGCCACGCTCCCTGCACGCTAATAACCGGTCTTTTGTAGATTTCGAAAGACTAGGCGCATTCGTAGCCGACTTTTCGTCCCTACCCAACTCTCCATACTTTTTCAGTGTCAATCAAAGGTTGTTGAACTGGTTAGCCCATACCTGCCCTCCTTTCAATATAGTTTGTATATACTATTGAACTTGTTTTGGTTCTGAATATAGCTGAAATACTGTTCTTTGGACGTCAATTAATCAACCAATCAATCAATTAATCAATCACCCATCAATAAATTCCCGTTTATTTATGAAAAGCGCGAAGGACTATATAATATCCTGGTTCTATCCACTTCTATAAAACACAATTAAACACTAAGTAAAGGTAAAAGGTAAAATATAATTAGCTTAAAAAATATATATCAACAATCCACACACGTGATTACAAATTACTCTAATAATGTCCTGATTCATTCCGTATATAAATTTCAAATACATAAAAACACTATGTACAGTATTATACACACTGCAATATCCTTCCCGTTCCAATCAACACTCTCTTATATAATGTCCCAGATATTATCTGACAAAAAAAATATTTCTTTAAACCAACAACTCATTTATAATTAACTTTTTATCTTCTGTTTAATCGTTTACTTGTTTATTCTGATTAGTGTGATTTTCTTGCTCATCTTGGGCACCGTTGACTGGCAAATAAAAAAAGATGTTTGTTTGTTTGTTTGTTTGTTTGTTTGTTTGTTTGTTTGTTCTATCTAATTTTAATTAAAATGTTCAAGTTTGTTTGTCCCGATTCTTCCTCGTCTATAATCACTAAGTACCATATATGTGCAAGACCACGAACAGAAATGAATGACCTATCCACAGACTACTTATTCACCCGATTTCACGAGTCTGTAATCTCCAGTTACCATACAGACCATCATTGGTAAATTTGATTTTTTAAATTTATTCTGCGATTTTTTTTTATGTATAACAACTTAACTTGGGGCAATTCTATATCGTGGTGGTCAGTTTTATTGTTTAGAAAACAGTACTCTCCAAGAGAAAACCACGACCTGACAAACTTTATCGCATATAGTTATATCGAACACTCCTAGATCGTCACTTGGCAACCAACTCACACACCGTATAGATCTGATAGGTGCTGATTGCTAAAGCAGATATAAATCAAGCTAGCAGGCTATCTCGGACCGTGACGGTTCATCCTTTTTTTTTTTAAAGAAACCTAGATAATTTCGTCAGTAAATATAAACTATCGAATGTATTATTCATAGATGGATCCGGGAGAATACACACTTTTTTTTTAATTACGGCGATTTGTTGACAAATGTATTTAGTCACCGCCACCCTACCATTCTGATGAAAAATACGTTTTGGTTCATATTAGGTTGGTGGTCAATAGTGATGAAAAATATACATTTTCCACTGATTCTTTGAACTAATTCATAATATTAAATTTTGCTAAGAACATCATTAAAAAATGTCTACCTGATTTAGTTATTATTTTCTTCGCGCGGAGAGGGCCCATAATCATGATCAGTGTTAAAGACTCTTCGTTGAACCACAGGCGCTATTGGCACGGAATTATCACCACCTTTTTTTTAACTTTCTGTTTACATATTTATTTTCAATACAATTTCTTTATTATTTCATCGCTTTTTCATGTCCATATTCATACAATCTTATGTTAACAGCAACTTGTTCATGTTTCGACCCTATATAACTAACTCTAAACGTTATATAGGGGCGACACATGTAAGTTGCATGAATATGGACACGAACAAGTTAAATTAAGGAAAAGGAGATGAAATAATAAAGAAATTTTATAGAAAATAAATATGTAAACAGAAAGTAAAAAAAAAATCCGTGCCACAAGCGCCTGTGCGTTGAACAGCAATAAAAGAATTGCTACGTTGCTTTACTTTGAACAAGTGTCTAAGTGCTCTCTTCTTCATTAGCATCCATATCTTTTCTTACTAATTAATCAGCAGCGTTTGCCTGTCGTGCAGTGTGAAATTGGTAAAATAGTTCCATTGCTTGAGGTGATGACGGTATTTGTAATATTACGTCACCCGTATTTTGTTTTCTTGTCGATAAGCCTGCATAGGAGAAGTAAAATTATATACATCAAATAACACCAGAATGACAGATGCACATGCAGATTATAACGTTTATCGACAGTGGTAGAGAATACCGCTCAACTATATGCCATATGAACCGTTTCACACTCATTTTAGAATTTGGGTTATGCAAGCTGTTGAAGATTGAACCATTTACAATCGGTACCATGACAGGTATGACAACAGAAATAATGACAGACAACACGATAATACAAATAGATACTATGAGGAGGGGTTTGACAACCGTGTTAATAGTCATCAATACGAACAGTCACCAGATAATACAAACTTGACCGGTGTAAACATGCAACTTTTGAGGATAGCCCTAGGTCTGGATTAACTTATATGAACTTGATAGACAGTGTAGATATACATTTGCAATCATGGTAATGCTATTAGGCGAAGTTATGATTTTGAATTCTTGTTTAGTGAATTTGACTTCTTTAATATGTTGAACTGCCACAAAAGAAATAGGCATACCCCAGTTTTATGTGAAATTTAGATATGATTAGAAATGTTGGTATTTAAGTATAATATATAAAGAAATTAATACCCATGTATAAAGAATAGAAAAATGTAAAATACATTTTCTTTTATGCGAATTGAAAATTTTAAAGGGAAGTGGTTTTCTTTAATTATATTGAAGTATATTTAGTAATTTTGAATTTATTGAGAATTTTTAATTTGCTGTATAAAAATAAATATCAAAATATAAAGAATAAACAGTAAAACCACACATTCCCTTGTTTAAAGAAATGTTTTACAATATCTATTGATGTTTGCGCTAGAGTTATCTTTCTTTATATGTCCTGAATTCTAGTTTTAAAGGAGAAACCACATACTAATGATTACAGATGTTATAACACCAGAATTTCACTATGTTTAATATGATAATCAACAGAATTCACAATTTAACTGTTTCAAGTTGGAATATTCAGGGCCTGGGAGACAAATGCAAAGATGAATCTTTTTTATTATTTTTTTAAAATATGATATCAACATAGTTCTAGAAACCTGGAAAGGCACTGAACCAGATTTTTGCATACACAATTTTAATATTATACAAACATATAGAAAAAAAAAAAAAAAAAGATCAAAGCGATTCAGCGGTGGGGTAATGATTATTTACAAATCTAATTTACATAAAGGTATTACAGAAGTGAAGAATTTAACTAGAAGCGAAAACAGAATTTGGATTAAACTAGATAGAAATCACTTTGGTTTTTAGAAAGATATATATATATGTGTGTGCATGCTACGTTCCTCTAGAAAGATATATATATATATGTGTGCATGCTACGTTCCTCTAGAAAGATATATATATATATGTGTGCATGCTACGTTCCTCTAGAAAGATATATATATATATGTGTGTGCATGCTACGTTCCTCTAGAAAGATATATATATATATGTGTGCATGCTACGTTCCTCTAGAAAGATTTATATATATATATATGTGTGCATGCTACGTTCCTCTAGAAAGATATATATATATATATATGTGTGCATGCTACGTTCCTCTAGAAAGATTTATATATATATATATGTGTGCATGCTACGTTCCTCTAGAAAGATATATATATATATATGTGTGCATGCTACGTTCCTCTAGAAAGATATATATATATATATGTGCATGCTACGTTCCTCTAGAAAGATATATATATATATATATGTGTGCATGCTACGTTCCTCTAGAAAGATATATATATATATATGTGTGCATGCTACGTTCCTCTAGAAAGATATATATATATATATGTGTGCATGCTACGTTCCTCTAGAAAGATATATATATATATATATATGTGCATGCTACGTTCCTCTAGAAAGATATATATATATATATGTGCATGCTACGTTCCTCTAGAAAGATATATATATATATATATATGTGCATGCTACGTTCCTCTAGAAAGATATATATATATATATGTGTGCATGCTACGTTCCTCTAGAAAGATATATATATATATGTGTGTGCATGCTACGTTCCTCTAGAAAGATATATATATATATATGTGTGCATGCTACGTTCCTCTAGAAAGATATATATATATATATATGTGTGCATGCTACGTTCCTCTAGAAAGATATATATATATATATGTGTGCATGCTACGTTCCTCTAGAAAGATATATATATATATATGTGTGCATGCTACGTTCCTCTAGAAAGATATATATATATATATGTGTGCATGCTACGTTCCTCTAGAAAGATATATATATATATATATGTGCATGCTACGTTCCTCTAGAAAGATATATATATATATATATATGTGCATGCTACGTTCCTCTAGAAAGATATATATATATATATATGTGCATGCTACGTTCCTCTAGAAAGATATATATATATATATATGTGCATGCTACGTTCCTCTAGAAAGATATATATATATATATATGTGCATGCTACGTTCCTCTAGAAAGATATATATATATATATATATGTGTGCATGCTACGTTCCTCTAGAAAGATATATATATATATATATGTGTGCATGCTACGTTCCTCTAGAAAGATATATATATATATATATATGTGCATGCTACGTTCCTCTAGAAAGATATATATATATATATGTGTGCATGCTACGTTCCTCTAGAAAGATATATATATATATATATGTGCATGCTACGTTCCTCTAGAAAGATATATATATATATATGTGTGCATGCTACGTTCCTCTAGAAAGATATATATATATATATATATGTGCATGCTACGTTCCTCTAGAAAGATATATATATATATATATATGCATGCTACGTTCCTCTAGAAAGATATATATATATATATATATGTGCATGCTACGTTCCTCTAGAAAGATATATATATATATATATGTGCATGCTACGTTCCTCTAGAAAGATATATATATATATATATATATGTGGATGCTACGTTCCTCTAGAAAGATATATATATATATGTGTGTGCATGCTACGTTCCTCTAGAAAGATATATATATATATATGTGTGCATGCTACGTTCCTCTAGAAAGATATATATATATATATATGTGCATGCTACGTTCCTCTAGAAAGATATATATATATATATATGTGCATGCTACGTTCCTCTAGAAAGATATATATATATATATATATGTGCATGCTACGTTCCTCTAGAAAGATATATATATATATATATGTGCATGCTACGTTCCTCTAGAAAGATATATATATATATATGTGTGCATGCTACGTTCCTCTAGAAAGATATATATATATATATATGTGTGCATGTTACGTTCCTCTAGAAAGATATATATATATATATGTGTGCATGCTACGTTCCTCTAGAAAGATATATATATATACACTAGACACGAGGAGGAATGCTCATTGCTAATCTTAGTAGATGCAATACATTTCCTGAAGCACTGTCCCTTGGTGTCTGTTGCAGATAAGCGATACATCTATTTATTCCCAATTTAGTTTATTACTCGAACTGCTTGCTTTCCTGGATCAGACACGGGGAGAATCGAAATGCGATTCTTAAGCACCGTCCCCTGGTGTCTCCTCCAGCTAAGTAATCACAGTCCTTTCATCAAACACATGATGTTTTACTACTTGAACCGCTTGCTTTGCTGGATCAGACACGGGGAGAATCATAACACAATTCTTAAGCATCGTCCCCTGGTGTCTCCTCCAGCTAAGTAATCGCATTCATGTAGTCCATTCTTCAACCATATGATACACTGCAACTATACATTACTCATTGCCTCTCATCGGGTCGTGCTGCCGAACACGGCCTATTTATTTATTTATTTATATATTTTTTGTAACATATATCATTTAAATAGTTAGAATTGTCTTGTTTAAAAACATATATCTCCATTCTGTATTGTTGTAACTGTTGATATAATTATGAATGTATATTTGTTATTGCCCCTTGAGGGACCCTAATTGGAATAAAAATATTGTATTGTATTGTATTGTATATATATATGTGTGCATGCTACGTTCCTCTAGAAAGATATATATATATATATGTGTGCATGTTACGTTCCTCTAGAAAGATATATATATATATATGTGTGCATGCTACGTTCCTCTAGAAAGATATATATATATATATATATGTGCATGCTACGTTCCTCTAGAAAGATATATATATATATATATGTGCATGCTACGTTCCTCTAGAAAGATATATATATATATATATATGTGCATGCTACGTTCCTCTAGAAAGATATATATATATATATATGTGTGCATGCTACGTTCCTCTAGAAAGATATATATATATATATATGTGTGCATGTTACGTTCCTCTAGAAAGATATATATATATATATGTGTGCATGCTACGTTCCTCTAGAAAGATATATATATATATATATATATGTGCATGCTACGTTCCTCTAGAAAGATATATATATATATATATGTGTGCATGCTACGTTCCTCTAGAAAGATATATATATATATATATGTGCATGCTACGTTCCTCTAGAAAGATATATATATATATATATATGTGCATGCTACGTTCCTCTAGAAAGATATATATATATATATGTGTGCATGTTACGTTCCTCTAGAAAGATATATATATATATATGTGTGCATGCTACGTTCCTCTAGAAAGATATATATATATATATATGTGTGCATGCTACGTTCCTCTAGAAAGATATATATATATATATATATGTGCATGCTACGTTCCTCTATAAAGATATATATATATATATATGTGCATGCTACGTTCCTCTAGAAAGATATATATATATATATATGTGTGCATGCTACGTTCCTCTAGAAAGATATATATATATATATGTGTGCATGCTACGTTCCTCTAGAAAGATATATATATATATATATGTGTGCATGCTACGTTCCTCTAGAAAGATATATATATATATATATATATATGTGCATGCTACGTTCCTCTAGAAAGATATATATATATATATATGTGCATGCTACGTTCCTCTAGAAAGATATATATATATATATATGTGTGCATGCTACGTTCCTCTAGAAAGATATATATATATATATGTGTGCATGCTACGTTCCTCTAGAAAGATATATATATATATATGTGTGCATGCTACGTTCCTCTAGAAAGATATATATATATATATGTGTGCATGCTACGTTCCTCTAGAAAGATATATATATATATATATATGTGCATGCTACGTTCCTCTAGAAAGATATATATATATATATGTGTGCATGCTACGTTCCTCTAGAAAGATATATATATATATATGTGTGCATGTTACGTTCCTCTAGAAAGATATATATATATATATGTGTGCATGCTACGTTCCTCTAGAAAGATATATATATATATATGTGTGCATGTTACGTTCCTCTAGAAAGATATATATATATATATATGTGCATGCTACGTTCCTCTAGAAAGATATATATATATATATATGTGTGCATGCTACGTTCCTCTAGAAAGATATATATATATATATATGTGTGCATGCTACGTTCCTCTAGAAAGATATATATATATATATGTGTGCATGCTACGTTCCTCTAGAAAGATATATATATATATATGTGTGCATGCTACGTTCCTCTAGAAAGATATACATATATATATGTGTGCATGCTACGTTCCTCTAGAAAGATATATATATATATATTTGTGCATGCTACGTTCCTCTAGAAAGATATATATATATATATGTGTGCATGCTACGTTCCTCTAGAAAGATATATATATATATATGTGTGCATGTTACGTTCCTCTAGAAAGATATATATATATATATGTGTGCATGCTACGTTCCTCTAGAAAGATATATATATATATATGTGTGCATGTTACGTTCCTCTAGAAAGATATATATATATATATATGTGCATGCTACGTTCCTCTAGAAAGATATATATATATATATATGTGTGCATGCTACGTTCCTCTAGAAAGATATATATATATATATGTGTGCATGCTACGTTCCTCTAGAAAGATATATATATATATATGTGTGCATGCTACGTTCCTCTAGAAAGATATATATATATATATGTGTGCATGCTACGTTCCTCTAGAAAGATATATATATATATATATATATGTGCATGCTACGTTCCTCTAGAAAGATATATATATATATATGTGTGCATGCTACGTTCCTCTAGAAAGATATATATATATATATGTGTGCATGTTACGTTCCTCTAGAAAGATATATATATATATATGTGTGCATGCTACGTTCCTCTAGAAAGATATATATATATATATGTGTGCATGCTACGTTCCTCTAGAAAGATATATATATATATATGTGTGCATGCTACGTTCCTCTAGAAAGATATATATATATATATATGTGCATGCTACGTTCCTCTAGAAAGATATATATATATATATATGTGTGCATGCTACGTTCCTCTAGAAAGATATATATATATATATGTGTGCATGCTACGTTCCTCTAGAAAGATATATATATATATATATATGTGCATGCTACGTTCCTCTAGAAAGATATATATATATATATGTGTGCATGCTACGTTCCTCTAGAAAGATATATATATATATGTGTGTGCATGTTACGTTCCTCTAGAAAGATATATATATATATATGTGTGCATGCTACGTTCCTCTAGAAAGATATATATATATATATGTGTGCATGTTACGTTCCTCTAGAAAGATATATATATATATATATGTGCATGCTACGTTCCTCTAGAAAGATATATATATATATATATGTGTGCATGCTACGTTCCTCTAGAAAGATATATATATATATATATGTGTGCATGCTACGTTCCTCTAGAAAGATATATATATATATATGTGTGCATGCTTACGTTCCTCTAGAAAGATATATATATATATATGTGTGCATGCTACGTTCCTCTAGAAAGATATACATATATATATATGTGTGCATGCTACGTTCCTCTAGAAAGATATATATATATATTTGTGCATGCTACGTTCCTCTAGAAAGATATATATATATATATGTGTGCATGCTACGTTCCTCTAGAAAGATATATATATATATATGTGTGCATGTTACGTTCCTCTAGAAAGATATATATATATATATGTGTGCATGCTACGTTCCTCTAGAAAGATATATATATATATATGTGTGCATGTTACGTTCCTCTAGAAAGATATATATATATATATATGTGCATGCTACGTTCCTCTAGAAAGATATATATATATATATATGTGTGCATGCTACGTTCCTCTAGAAAGATATATATATATATATGTGTGCATGCTACGTTCCTCTAGAAAGATATATATATATATATGTGTGCATGCTACGTTCCTCTAGAAAGATATATATATATATATGTGTGCATGCTACGTTCCTCTAGAAAGATATATATATATATATATATGTGCATGCTACGTTCCTCTAGAAAGATATATATATATATATGTGTGCATGCTACGTTCCTCTAGAAAGATATATATATATATATGTGTGCATGTTACGTTCCTCTAGAAAGATATATATATATATATGTGTGCATGCTACGTTCCTCTAGAAAGATATATATATATATATGTGTGCATGCTACGTTCCTCTAGAAAGATATATATATATATATGTGTGCATGCTACGTTCCTCTAGAAAGATATATATATATATATATGTGCATGCTACGTTCCTCTAGAAAGATATATATATATATATGTGTGTGCATGCTACGTTCCTCTAGAAAGATATATATATATATATGTGTGCATGCTACGTTCCTCTAGAAAGATATATATATATATATGTGTGCATGTTACGTTCCTCTAGAAAGATATATATATATATATGTGTGCATGTTAGTTCCTCTAGAAAGATATATATATATATATGTGTGCATGCTACGTTCCTCTAGAAAGATATATATATATATATGTGTGCATGCTACGTTCCTCTAGAAAGATATATATATATATATGTGTGCATGCTACGTTCCTCTAGAAAGATATATATATATATATATGTGTGCATGTTACGTTCCCTCTAGAAAGATATATATATATATATGTGTGCATGTTACGTTCCTCTAGAAAGATATATATATATGTATATGTGTGCATGTTACGTTCCTCTAGAAAGATATATATATATATATGTGTGCATGCTACGTTCCTCTAGAAAGATATATATATATATATGTGTGCATGCTACGTTCCTCTAGAAAGATATATATATATATATGTGTGCATGCTACGTTCCTCTAGAAAGATATATATATATATATGTGTGCATGCTACGTTCCTCTAGAAAGATATATATATATATATGTGTGCATGTTACGTTCCTCTAGAAAGATATATATATATATATGTGTGCATGCTACGTTCCTCTAGAAAGATATATATATATATATGTGTGCATGTTACGTTCCTCTAGAAAGATATATATATATATATGTGTGCATGTTACGTTCCTCTAGAAAGATATATATATATATATGTGTGCATGTTACGTTCCTCTAGAAAGATATATATATATATATGTGTGCATGCTACGTTCCTCTAGAAAGATATATATATATATATGTGTGCATGTTACGTTCCTCTAGAAAGATATATATATATATATGTGTGCATGTTACGTTCCTCTAGAAAGATATATATATATATATGTGTGCATGTTACGTTCCTCTAGAAAGATATATATATATATATGTGTGCATGCTACGTTCCTCTAGAAAGATATATATATATATATGTGTGCATGCTACGTTCCTCTAGAAAGATATATATATATATGTATATGTGCATGCTACGTTCCTCTAGAAAGATATATATATATATATGTGTGCATGCTACGTTCCTCTAGAAAGATATATATATATATATGTGTGCATGCTACGTTCCTCTAGAAAGATATATATATATATGTATATGTGCATGCTACGTTCCTCTAGAAAGATATATATATATATATATGTGTGCATGCTACGTTCCTCTAGAAAGATATATATATATATGTGTGTGCATGCTACGTTCCTCTAGAAAGATATATATATATATGTATATGTGCATGCTACGTTCCTCTAGAAAGATATATATATATATATGTGTGCATGCTACGTTCCTCTAGAAAGATATATATATATATATGTGTGCATGCTACGTTCCTCTAGAAAGATATATATATATATATGTGTGCATGCTACGTTCCTCTAGTAAGTTCTGGGTATTACGATGAAGATTTTTCAAAGATTGAGAGCGAAATATCAAATGTTATATCAAGAAATATGTGCAACATTCTTGTAATGCGAGACCTAAATGCAAGAATTTCTAATCGAGCAGACTTTATAATAAATGAGAATCGAGACAATGAACCACTAGATAGATTATTACCAGATAACTACAATATTGATCATAATATACATAGATATTCTGTTGATAAAGTTTTTTATAGCTAAGGCCAACATTTATTAGATCTTTGCATTGCCTCCAAGAGTTCTTAATGGCCGTTTTATAGGAGACTCAATTGGATATTTTACATGTTATAAGCCAAATGGTGCAAGTACTGTTGATTGTTGATTATGCTTTGGCCGACGTGGACCTTATCAATAATATAAATTTTTTCCAAGTGTCAGAACCAACTTACCTATCGGACCAAGCTCAAACTGCTGTTCATATTAAATGTGATATAATAGAAAATAATCATAAGTATGATGAATACTTTAATACTATATACAATTCTTACAAACTAAACTAATGTGACACTTTGTCAGAAACCTCATTTCTAGAACAGTAACATCAATTGAAAGTACTGATTATAACCATACCAGTGAAGGAATTGAAAGGGCAGCTGGGGATATAAATAAATTATTTCTAAACCTTACAGAAAAATCTTGCAGAAATATAAAGCTAAAAAAGAATAAGGTAAAGAAGAAAAAACCATGGATCGATGCATCGTCGGTAACCCACGGTTGATTCCGAGAGAGAGGAACGTATCGGAATCAACCGTGGGTTACCGACGATGGGGTCGATGCAGAGATAAAGGATTTAAGAAAGACTGTAACAAACTCAGGTATTGATTTAAAAAGAAATCCATTTAATCTACAACTAAAAACAAAAGTTTATAAACATTGTAAAGATCTTGAAAAAAATAGTTAAATAGAAAAAATATCTTTATAAAAAAGAACTTTATGAGATGGAAAGAAACAGATCCCAAACAATACTGGGAAGTTTTGAATACTCTTAAAAAAGGTGACAATTCTCAAAATGAACTTGAAACTGAAGGCAATTTTTTCAAATTAATAGAACATTTTAAGAATCAAGGTAGGTGTGATACTTATAATGTTAATTTAAAAAAAGAAACAGAAAGATATATTGTAAACCATAAAAATGAATTAAAAGAAAACATTATTACTGATATACCATTTTCAGTATCAGAAATAAAAAAGTGTATAAATAAACTAAAAATGAAAAAATTGCTAGTCCAGACCATATATGTAATGAAGTCATAAAATTTAGCTCGATAGTAACGTGTAAATCTATGGTTAAATTATTTAATTTGATACTTGATATTGGAAACTATCGTTCTTCCTGGAGGAAATCATTTATTATTCCCATCCATAAATCTGGAAATAAACATGATTTAAATAATTATCGGGGTATCTCGTTACAAAATTGTATAGCTAAATTATTCAGTTCTGCTTTAAATAGCAGATTGATATCCTTTTATGACAACCTGTTTACAAAACATCAATTTGGTTTTCGAACAAACCATAGAACCACGAACAGTCTTTTTATTTTAAAAACACTCATTACCAAATAAAAAAAGTAAAATATATGCATGTTTTGTAGATCTTCGTAAAGCCTTTGACACTGTTTGGCATAGTGGCTTTCAGTATAAATTAATGAAAAATAATCTTGGAAGCAAGTTCTTTAACATCATACAAGATATGTATGACATTTGTCAGTCTGCTGTAAAAATTAGCTTGACAGACGTTCAGAATATTTCAATGTTGAAATGATAGTTAAACAAGGGGATAGTTTGAGCCACTCTATTTAATTATTATATTAATGATATTCATGACATTTTTGATGGATCATGTGACCCTCCTACAACTTGATAGTACTTATATATCTAGGCTTAGTTTTGCTGATGATCTAATAATTTTTTCAGACTCTCATACAGGGTTAAAAAATGCTTTAAATAATTTGAAAAAATATTGTTATGACGGGCAATTAACAGTTAACGTAAATAAAATAAAAATTCTCACTTTTCAAAAAGTTTTTACCCCTACCCCAACTGTTTTCTATGATAACAAACCTCTTAAGGAAGTAAAAGAATATAATTACTTGGGCAATACTATTTACTATAAAGGAAATTTTAAAAGATGTATACAGGAACTTGCCAAAAAGGGTCTAAAAGTTTTATTTTCTCTGAGAAAGTTATTTTCAAATTTTGAGCATCTACCTGTGTAAACTATTTGACACTCTTAATAGATCAGTCTTACAATATAACTGTGAAGTATGATACATGGACGATTATCTGCATCTATATAGAGCCATTCTTAGGGCTGAGAAAAATAATAAAAAGTTATCTTTTGATTACAAAACGTCATATGAAAAAATTCATACTAAACAATATTGTAAAATCATTTTGGGACTTGAAAAAACCGCAAGTAATATTGCCTCAAGCGCAGAGATAGGTCGTTTCTCATTATCTTCCTTTATTAAAACTCAAGTAATGGTGTAAAATACGAATAATATTAATCCACTTGTTGCAGAGGCCTTAAAAGTAAATAAAAATTTACATGAAGAAGACATTTACTCATGGTATACTTTTGCCAATAATATATTTAAAGAGTTTGATTTGAATATTGAAAACTACTCGAATATAGATAAATCATTTGAAAAAGTAAAATATTCCATAAAAACACAGTTAAGAAAAGTCGTTACAGAAAAGTATAGAAATAAATTTAAAGAAAAACTTTCATCATACTCTGACGAATCAAAATTATTTTTATATAGTACGCTAAAATCGAGTATCGGTCTTGAACAATATTTATCCGAATTAACAAGTTTTAAAAATAGATAAATTTTAACAAAATATCGCACTAGTGATCATTGTTTACAAATAGAAACTGGTCGTTATAAAAATATTCCCCGTCAACAAAGATTATGTAACATTTGTAAAGTTGTTGAAGATGAGTGTCACTTTCTCTTAAACTGTAAATTAAATGAACAAAAAAGAAAAGAATTATTAGAAACCATAAAATTAGACTTCCCAGACTTCGAACATTACGAGTATATACCTCATTTCAGAAAGTTCATTTCCTCCTTAACCTGAACTCAACCCTTTCACCAGTAGTTTGTACCTTTTTGAAACAATCTGTAGCATTGATATAGGGTCCACGTCGGTCAGAGAGTCATCTTTTTACTTGTTGAAATAATTAAATATATGATGTTGTATGTTTATAATGTATGTACATGTATGTTAAATTGTTCTTGTTTTTGCTTGACCCTGAAGGGTGTAATTTACAACAAAGTATTATTCATTGACTCTGAAATGTAGAAGAGCAAATACATGCCCTGTTTCTTTACGTTTTAGTTTTCTGTGTGCCTGCTTTTTATTATTATTTGTTTCGCTTTGTTCGTCTTCGTTCCATGTATTGTGACCAATGTTACCTATGTCTGTAGATTGTATGTTCTTGGTTGCCCCTTCCTCTAAAGTTTATTGTATTGACGGAAAATACACCGGTACTTAAGTGAGTTTTAATCAAGCGTAGCAGAAACAAAAACAAACATAGTGGAATTGATTTATTTGAGAAGAAGCTGCTAACCAACATGAGCTTCACAAATATATGGATGCTTATCAACACAATCAACGTCTCCCCATTCGTAATCTGTATCAGCATACTGGAGCAGAAGACAGTCTTGATTGCTTCCGACATTGTTTGGTTGTCCCGGACGCCAATTAGAAAATGTGACTGGGTAAGGAGTTCCAGTATCCGTCCATTCAAAATGATGTTCGCTTCGTTCATCACTTCCACTCGTGTAAAATCCTAAGCTTCCGACATTGGAAAGATCTGGAATGATGGATGTATAAATATAGGACACGTCTTGTCATATACGACATGTTAAGTACTAAATGTAGAGAGATATATTACAAATAATGTTGTAACAATATTTATACCAAAAATAAGCGCATTTACAATATACTTGTATCTGGCACAGCTAGGTGCTCGTGACACGGAATTACACCCACTTTTTAACTTTCTTTTTATTTACAATACAATTCTTTATTATTATTCCATCTCTTTTTCCTTAATTTAACTTGTTTGTGACCACATTCATACAATCTTATGTTAACAGCAACTTACATGACTGTGTCGACCATTATACCCTTATTATCCACATGGAAATTAAGGGAAAAGAGATGAAATAATAAAGAAATCTTATTGAAAATAAATATATAAAAAGACAGTTAAAAAAGGGGGAGGGGGTCATTTCGTGCCACGAGCGCTTGTGGTATCTAGTTTTACAATATAAGAATCAATATGTTTCCAATCATTTACTACTTTTACATCTTTCTGTTTGTTTGTTTTTGTTTTTATTTTATTGTGAGAAACAGGAAGTCTTGTAGTGTAAATTCGCGGTTTGTTCATAGCTATTTCTGAAATAGTCAATTCAAATGGATCTTCTGGTTCTTTTAATTGCATTTGAACAGCTTACTAAAGTCAAAGCTAACGTATTTACCTAAATTAGAATAGAAGATACATGTAATCTACATTTAAGTCCAAAGAAAATCCCAAGTGAGAAACACAATTCCATACGTGGTCCCAGGTCGTTCAAATGTACATCATTTTGTTCTTAAGCGAATCGTGTAGAACAATAATAGAAATGTCCAAGGTTTTAACCTTCTTGTGTGTAAATTTAAGATTGCTGCGAAACAGGAAAGAACATATCACTGGAGCTTCTTTTTTCTTCCTGTTTCTAAAGCTCGTGCAAATAAATGTAATTTACCGACAAAGTACGTCATCTAATCTCATGTAAGAAACCAATAACACGTTAACTCATCAATTACTATCAATTTATTTTGCTTTCCAATCTTTCGACCACTTGTAATATATAAACTGTATATATACTGGGACTGTGCTAGACTTTGAGTATACCAGATGAAGGTTATATAAACTGTATATATACTGGGACTGTATTAGACTTTGAGTATACCTGATCAAGGTTATATAAACTGTATATATACTGGGACTGTATTAGACTTTGAGTATACCTGATGAAGGTTATATAAACTGTATATATATTGGGACTGTATTAGACTTTGAGTATACCTGATGAAGGTTATATAAACTGTACATATACTGGGACTGTATTAGACTTTGAGTATACCTGATGAAGGTTATATAAACTGTATATATACTGGGACTGTATTAGACTTTGAGTATACCTGATGAAGGTTATATAAACTGTATATATACTGGGACTGTATTAGACTTTGAGTATACCTGATGAAGGTTATATAAACTGTATATATACTGGGACTGTATTAGACTTTGAGTATACCTGATGAAGGTTATATAAACTGTATATATACTGGGACTGTATTAGACTTTGAGTATACCTGATGAAGGTTATATAAACTGTATATATACTGGGACTGTATTAGACTTTGAGTATACCTGATGAAGGTTATATAAACTGTATATATACTGGGACTGTATTAGACTTTGAGTATACCTGATGAAGGTTATATAAACTGTATATATACTGGGACTGTATTAGACTTTGAGTATACCTGATGAAGGTTATATAAACTGTATATATACTGGGACTGTATTAGACTTTGAGTATACCTGATGAAGGTTATATAAACTGTATATATACTGGGACTGTATTAGACTTTGAGTATACCTGATGAAGGTTATATAAACTGTATATATACTGGGACTGTATTAGACTTTGAGTATACCTGATGAAGGTTATATTAACTGTATATATACTGGGACTGTATTAGACTTTGAGTATACCTGATGAAGGTTATATAAACTGTATATATACTGGGACTGTATTAGACTTTGAGTATACCTGATGAAAGTTATATAAACTGTATATATACTGGGACTGTATTAGACTTTGAGTATACCTGATGAAGGTTATATAAACTGTATATATACTGGGACTGTATTAGACTTTGAGTATACCTGATGAAGGTTATATAAACTGTATATATACTGGGACTGTATTAGACTTTGAGTATACCTGATGAAGGTTATATAAACTGTATATATACTGGGACTGTATTAGACTTTGAGTATACCTGATGAAGGTTATATAAACTGTATATATACTGGGACTGTATTAGACTTTGAGTATACCTGATGATGGTTATATAAACTGTATATATACTGGGAATGTATTAGACTTTGAGTATACCTGATGAAGGTTATATAAACTGTATATATACTGGGACTGTATTAGACTTTGAGTATACCTGATGAAGGTTATATAAACTGTATATATACTGGGACTGTATTAGACTTTGAGTATACCTGATGAAGGTTATATAAACTGTATATATACTGGGACTGTATTAGACTGAGTATACCTGATGAAGGTTATATAAACTGTATATATACTGGGACTGTATTAGACTTTGAGTATACCTGATGAAGGTTATATAAACTGTATATATACTGGGACTGTATTAGACTTTGAGTATACCTGATGAAGGTTATATAAACTGTATATATACTGGGACTGTATTAGACTTTGAGTATACCTGATGAAGGTTATATAAACTGTATATATACTGGGACTGTATTAGACTTTGAGTATACCTGATGAAGGTTATATAAACTGTATATATACTGGGACTGTATTAGACTTTGAGTATACCTGATGAAGGTTATATAAACTGTATATATACTGGGACTGTATTAGACTTTGAGTATACCTGATGAAGGTTATATAAACTCTATATATATTGGGACTGTATTAGACTTTGAGTATACCTGATGAAGGTTATATAAACTGTATATATACTGAGACTGTATTAGACTTTGAGTATACCTGATGAAGGTTATATAAACTGTATATATACTGGGACTGTATTAGACTTTGAGTATACATGATGAAGGTTATATAAACTGTATATATACTGGGACTGTATTAGACTTTGAGTATACCTGATGAAAGTTATATAAACTGTATATATACTGGGACTGTATTAGACTTTGAGTATACCTGATGAAGGTTATATAAACTGTATATATACTGGGACTGTATTAGACTTTGAGTATACCTGATGAAGGTTATATAAACTGTATATATACTGGGACTGTATTAGACTTTGAGTATACCTGATGAAGGTTATATAAACTGTATATATACTGGGACTGTATTAGACTTTGAGTATACCTGATGAAGGTTATATAAACTGTATATATACTGGGACTGTATTAGACTTTGAGTATACCTGATGAAGGTTATATAAACTGTATATATACTGGGACTGTATTAGACTTTGAGTATACCCGATGAAGGTTATATAAACTGTATATATACTGGGACTGTATTAGACTTTGAGTATACCTGATGAAGGTTATATAAACTGTATATATACTGGGACTGTATTAGACTTTGAGTATACCTGATGAAGGCTATATAAACTGTATATATACTGGGAATGTATTAGACTTTGAGTATACCTGATGAAGGTTATATAAACTGTATATATACTGGGACTGTATTAGACTTTGAGTATACCTGATGAAGGTTATATAAACTGTATATATACTGGGACTGTATTAGACTTTGAGTATACCTGATGAAGGTTATATAAACTGTATATATACTGGGGCTGTATTAGACTTTGAGTATACCTGATGAATGTTATATAAACTGTATATATACTGGGACTGTATTAGACTTTGAGTATACCTGATGAAGGTTATATAAACTGTATATATACTGGGACTGTATTAGACTTTGAGTATACCTGATGAAGGTTATATAAACTGTATATATACAGGGACTGTATTAGACTTTGAGTATACCTGATGAAGGTTATATAAACTGTATATATACTGGGACTGTATTAGACTTTGAGTATACCTGATGAAGGTTATATAAACTGTATATATACTGGGACTGTATTAGACTTTGAGTATACCTGATGAAGGTTATATAAACTGTATATATACTGGGAATGTATTAGACTTTGAGTATACCTGATGAAGGTTATATAAACTGTATATATACTGGGACTGTATTAGACTTTGAGTATACCTGATGAAGGTTATATAAACTGTATATATACTGGGACTGTATTAGACTTTGAGTATACCTGATGAAGGTTATATAAACTGTATATATACTGGGACTGTATTAGACTTTGAGTTTACCTGATGAAGGTTATATCAACTGTATATATACTGGGAATGTATTAGACTTTGAGTATACATGGTGAAGGTTATATAAACTGTATATATACTAGGACTGTATTAGACTTTGAGTATACCTGATGAAGGTTATATAAACTGTATATATACTGGAACTGTGTCAGACTTTGAGTATACCTGATGAAGGTTATATAAACTGTATATATACTGGAACTGTATTAGACTTTGAGTATTCCTGATGAGGGTTATTTAAACTGTATATATACTGGGACTGTATTAGACTTTGAGTATACCTGATGAATGTTATATAAACTGTATATATACTGGGACTGTATTAGACTTTGAGTATACCTGATGCAGGTTATATAAACTGTATATATACTGGGACTGTATTAGACTTTGAGTATATCTGATGAAGGTTATATAAACTGTATATATACTGGGACGGTATTAGACTTTGAGTATACCTGATGAAGGTTATATAAACTGTATATATACTGGGACTGTATTAGACTTTGAGTATACCTGATGAAGGTTATATAAACTGTATATATACTGGGACTGTATTAGACTTTGAGTATACCTGATGAACGTTATATGAACTGTATATATACTGGGACTGTATCAGACTTTGAGTATACCTGATGAACGTTATATAAACTGTATATATACTGGGACTGTATTAGATTTTGAGTATACCTGATGAAGGTTATATAAACTGTATATATACTGGGACTGTATTAGATTTTGAGTATACCTGATGAAGGTTATATAAACTGTATATATACTGGGACTGTATTATACTTTGAATATACCTGATGAAGGTTATATAAACTGTATATATATTGGGACTGTATTAGACTTTGAGTATACCTGATGAAGGTTATATAAACTGTATATATACTGGGACTGTATTAGACTTTGAGTATACCTGATGAAGGTTATATAAACTGTATATATACTGGGACTGTATTAGACTTTGAGTATACCTGATGAAGGTTATATAAACTGTATATATACTGGGACTTATTAGACTTTGAGTATACCTGATGAAGGTTATATAAACAGTATATATACTGGGACTGTATTAGACTTTGAGTATACCTGATGAAGGTTATATAAACTGTATATATACTGGGACTGTATTAGACTTTGAGTATACCTGATGAAGGTTATATAAACTGTATATATACTGGGACTGTATTAAACTTTGAGTATACCTGATGAAGGTTATATAAACTGTATATATACTGGGACTGTATTAGACTTTGAGTATACCTGATGAAGGTTATATAAACTGTATATATACTGGGAATGTATTAGACTTTGAGTATACCTGATGAAGGTTATATAAACTGTATATATACTGGGACTGTATTAGACTTTGAGTATACCTGATGAAGGTTATATAAACTGTATATATACTGGGACTGTATTAGACTTTGAGTATACCTGATGAAAGTTATATAAACTGTATATATACTGGGACTGTATTAGACTTTGAGTATACCTGATGAAGGTTATATAAACTGTATATATACTGGGACTGCATTATTCTTTGAGTATACCTGATGAAGTTTATATAAACTGTATATATACTGGGACTGTATTAGACTTTGAGTATACCTGATGAAGGTTATATAAACTGTATATATACTGGGACTGTATTAGACTTTGAGAATACCTGAGGAAGGTTATATAAACTGTATATATACTGGGACTGTATTAGACTTTGAGTATACCTGATGAAGGTTATATAAACTGTATATATACTGGGACTGTATTAGACTTTGAGTTTACCTGATGAAGGTTATATCAACTGTATATATACTGGGAATGTATTAGACTTTGAGTATACATGGTGAAGGTTATATAAACTGTATATATACTAGGACTGTATTAGACTTTGAGTATACCTGATGAAGGTTATATAAACTGTATATATACTGGAACTGTGTCAGACTTTGAGTATACCTGATGAAGGTTATATAAACTGTATATATACTGGAACTGTATTAGACTTTGAGTATTCCTGATGAGGGTTATTTAAACTGTATATATACTGGGACTGTATTAGACTTTGAGTATACCTGATGAATGTTATATAAACTGTATATATACTGGGACTGTATTAGACTTTGAGTATACCTGATGCAGGTTATATAAACTGTATATATACTGGGACTGTATTAGACTTTGAGTATATCTGATGAAGGTTATATAAACTGTATATATACTGGGACGGTATTAGACTTTGAGTATATCTGATGAAGGTTATATAAACTGTATATATACTGGGACTGTATTAGACTTTGAGTATACCTGATGAAGGTTATATAAACTGTATATATACTGGGACTGTATTAGACTTTGAGTATACCTGATGAACGTTATATGAACTGTATATATACTGGGACTGTATTAGACTTTGAGTATACCTGATGAACGTTATATAAACTGTATATATACTGGGACTGTATTAGACTTTGAGTATACCTGATGAAGGTTATATAAACTGTATATATACTGGAACTGTGTCAGACTTTGAGTATACCTGATGAAGGTTATATAAACTGTATATATACTGGAACTGTATTAGACTTTGAGTATTCCTGATGAGGGTTATTTAAACTGTATATATACTGGGACTGTATTAGACTTTGAGTATACCTGATGAAGGTTATATAAACTGTATATATACTGGGACTGTATTAGACTTTGAGTATACCTGATGCAGGTTATATAAACTGTATATATACTAGGACTGTATTAGACTTTGAGTATATCTGATGAAGGTTATATAAACTGTATATATACTGGGACGGTATTAGACTTTGAGTATACCTGATGAAGGTTATATAAACTGTATATATACTGGGACTGTATTAGACTTTGAGTATACCTGATGAAGGTTATATAAACTGTATATATACTGGGACTGTATTAGACTTTGAGTATACCTGATGAACGTTATATGAACTGTATATATACTGGGACTGTATTAGACTTTGAGTATACCTGATGAACGTTATATAAACTGTATATATACTGGGACTGTATTAGACTTTGAGTATACCTGATGAAGGTTATATAAACTGTATATATACTGGGACTGTATTAGATTTTGAGTATACCTGATGAAGGTTATATAAACTGTATATATACTGGGACTGTATTATACTTTGAATATACCTGATGAAGGTTATATAAACTGTATATATATTGGGACTGTATTAGACTTTGAGTATACCTGATGAAGGTTATATAAACTGTATATATACTGGGACTGTATTAGACTTTGAGTATACCTGATGAAGGTTATATAAACTGTATATATACTGGGACTGTATTAGACTTTGAGTATACCTGATGAAGGTTATATAAACTGTATATATACTGGGACTTATTAGACTTTGAGTATACCTGATGAAGGTTATATAAACAGTATATATACTGGGACTGTATTAGACTTTGAGTATACCTGATGAAGGTTATATAAACTGTATATATACTGGGACTTATTAGACTTTGAGTATACCTGATGAAGGTTATATAAACAGTATATATACTGGGACTGTATTAGACTTTGAGTATACCTGATGAAGGTTATATAAACTGTATATATACTGGGATTGTATTAGACTTTGAGTATACCTGATGAAGGTTATATAAACTGTATATATACTGGGACTGTATTAAACTTTGAGTATACCTGATGAAGGTTATATAAACTGTATATATACTGGGACTGTATTAGACTTTGAGTATACCTGATGAAGGTTATATAAACTGTATATATACTGGGAATGTATTAGACTTTGAGTATACCTGATGAAGGTTATATAAACTGTATATATACTGGGACTGTATTAGACTTTGAGTATACCTGATGAAGGTTATATAAACTGTATATATACTGGGACTGTATTAGACTTTGAGTATACCTGATGAAAGTTATATAAACTGTATATATACTGGGACTGTATTAGACTTTGAGTATACCTGATGAAGGTTATATAAACTGTATATATACTGGGACTGCATTATTCTTTGAGTATACCTGATGAAGTTTATATAAACTGTATATATACTGGGACTGTATTAGACTTTGAGTATACCTGATGAAGGTTATATAAACTGTATATATACTGGGACTGTATTAGACTTTGAGAATACCTGAGGAAGGTTATATAAACTGTATATATACTGGGACTCTATTATACTTTTGAGTATACCTGATGAAGGTTATATAAACTGTATATATACTGGGAATGTATTAGACTTTGAGTATACCTGATGAAGGTTACATAAACTGTATATATACTGGTACTGTATTAGACTGAGTATACCTGATCAAGGTTATATAAACTATATATACTGGGACTGTATTAGACTTTGAGTATACCTGATGAAGGTTATATAAACTGTATATATACTGGGATTGTATTAGACTTTGAGTATACCTGATGAAGGTTATATAAACTGTATATATACTGGGACTGTATTAGACTTTGAGTATACCTGATGAAGGATATATAAACTGTATATATACGGGGAATGTATTAGACTTTGAGTATACCTGATGAAGGTTATATAAACTGTATATATAATGGGATTGTATTAGACTTTGAGTATACCTGATGAAGGTTATATAAACTGTATATATACTGGGACTGTATTAGACTTTGAGTATACCTGATGAACGTTATATGAACTGTATATATACTGGGACTGTATTAGACTTTGAGTATACCTAATGAACGTTATATAAACTGTATATATACTGGGACTGTATTAGACTTTGAGTATACCTGATGAAGGTTATATAAACTGTATATATACTGGGACTGTATTAGACTTTGAGTATACCTGATGAACGTTATATAAACTGTATATATACTGGGACTGTATTAGACTTTGAGTATACCTGATGAAGGTGATATAAACTGTATATATACTGGGACTGTATTAGACTTTGAGTATACCTGATGAAGGTTATATAAACTGTATATATACTGGGACTGTATTATACTTTGAATATACCTTATGAAGGTTATATAAACTGTATATATACTGGGAATGTATTAGACTTTGAGTATACCTGATGAAGGTTATATAAACTGTATATATACTGGGACTGTATTAGACTTTGCGTATACCTGATGAAGGTTATATAAACTGTATATATACTGGGACTGTATTAGACTTTGAGTATACCTGATGAAGGTTATATAAACTGTATATATACTGGGACTGTATTAGACTTTGAGTATACCTGATGAAGGTTACATAAACTGTATATATACTGGCATTGTATTAGACTTTTGAGTATACCTGATGAAGGTTATATAAACTGTATATATACTGGGACTGTATTAGACTTTGAGTATACCAGATCAAGGTTATATAAACTGTATATATACTGGGACTGTATTAGATTTTGAGTATACTTGGTGAAGGTTATATAAACTGTATATATACTGGGACTGTATTAGACTTTGAGTATACCTGATGAAGGTTATATAAACTGTATATATACTGGGACTGTATTAGACTTTGAGTATATCTGATGAAGGTTATATAAACTGTATATATACTGGGACTGTATCAGACTTTGAGTATAACTGATGAAGGTTATATAAACTGTATATATACTGGGACGGTATTAGACTTTGCGTATACCTGATGAAGGTTATATAAACTGTATATATACTGGGACTGTATTAGACTTTGAGTATACCTGATGAAGGTTATATAAACTGTATATATACTGGGACTGTATTAGACTTTGCGTATACCTGATGAAGGTTATATAAACTGTATATATACTGGGACTGTATTAGACTTTGAGTATACCTGATGAAGGTTATATAAACTGTATATATACTGGGACTGTATTAGACTTTGAGTATACCTGATGAAGGTTATATAAACTGTATATATACTGGGAATGTATTAGACTTTGAGTATACCTGATGAAGGTTATATAAACTGTATATATACTGGGAATGTATTAGACTTTGAGTATACCTGATGAAGGTTATATAAACTGTATATATACTGGGACTGTATTAGACTTTGAGTATACCTGATCAAGGTTATATAAACTGTATATATACTGGGACTGTATTAGACTTTGAGTATACCTGATGAAGGTTATATAAACTGTATATATACTGGGACTGTATTAGACTTTGAGTATACCTGATGAAGGTTATATAAACTGTATATATACTGGGACTGTATTAGACTTTGAGTATACCTGATGAAGGTTATATAAACTGTATATATACTGGGACTGTATCAGACTTTGAGTATACCTGATGAAGGTTATATAAACTGTATATATACTAGGACTGTATTAGACTTTTAGTATACCTGATGAAGGTTATATAAACTGTATATATACTGGGACTGTATTAGACTTTGAGTATACCTGATGAGGGTTATATAAACTGTATATATACTGGGACTGTTTTAGACTTTGAGTATACCTGATGAAGGTTATATAAACTATATATATACTAGGACTGTATTAGACTTTGAGTATACCTGATGAAGGTTATATAAACTGTATATATACTGGGACTGTATTATACTTTGAGTATACCTGATGAAGGTTATATAAACTGTATATATACTGGGACTGTTTTAGACTTTGAGTATAACTGATCAAGTTTATATAAAGTGTATATATACTGTGACTGTATTAGACTTTGATTATACCTGATGAAGGTTATATAAACTGTATGTCATGATTAACCGAAATATTGAAAACAAAAAATAGCGTGTTCCTTCCAGTGTCTATACATGTACATTACATGTAGGTATTCATTATATTTTGGGAGGGGCCCGTGTGGCTCAATGAGTTAGGTAGTTGGATTAGCTAAAAACTCATACAAGCCTATCACCTGACCAATACGTGTCGGTTCATGGTCGGCTTTGTAAATTACAAAAAACAGGTGTACTCGATTCGCGACCAAAAGTGATAAATTTATCAGTTGCTTGCCCTTTGTCTGTGGTTCTCTTCAGGTATCTCGGCTTCCTCCACTACTAAAACTGGTCGCCATGATATAGGTGAAATAATGCTGAAACTGGCGTTAAACACAATTAAGCTTTCTGTGATTCTTTTAACCATAACAATTCTTTAATACCCTTATTTAAGTTTTCATAGCATTCAATTATTTATTGTTTGGTTTCCTTAAAGATAGATATTGTACAAATTCAAGTTATTGGTTGTCATTGCTCCATGGAGCGGGTGTGGTAGAGTGGTATAGGGCACTGGACATAAGGCTAAGCGATTGGTGCTGCAGACTGCAGTGTACCAATGGTGTGAGTTCAAATCCCGTCGAGGGAAGAACAAAAATCTGACAGCTCAAAAATCTAATTCTAACCACAGTCACTACATTTGTAAGTGACTGCATGTTCTAACCTTACCGCCAAATCTTTTACTGTCCATATGGACAACGATCGGAGTGTTTCCTTTCACCATCCTGAATTACATTTCTATTTGGATTTCAGGCTGACATTAAAAGTAACTTTTGTCGGACAACAGTATTAAAAATACAAAATCTAATTTATTAAAATGGTGCAGTTCAATTTATCTGATGTTTATATGTACATTATTAAAGGTAAAATGTAAAACAGCAGAGACCATCACCTTACCATATTTAAAACTAGTTACATAATGATTGAACATTCTCGTCAAGCGTGGAATATCCCACACCAACCCTATTCATTCAATATCTTAATACTGTAAAGTCAAACATCATCACTACTAAATAAATTGCTCTATCAACAATAATGTCTCGTTATACTGTCATTTTCATTTTCTTTTCTAACGTGATCTGATGCGAACACTGTGTAGGTATAATACATTTTTCTCGAGAGATGTTCAATGGTTCTCTCCACATCCTTGTTATATTTGAACCAGCTGTGATTTTCATGATTATATAATTTTGTACAGTCAAGCACAGGCGCTTGTGTAGAGTCAAAGGTACATAGCGAGCATATTTTTGACTCTACACAAGCGCCTGTGAGTCAAGTAAAATAAGTTGTAACACTGCCACTGGTTTAATTTTCAGAGGTATATAATATTTAGTATTATTATTAACCTAGTATCACATGTAATAAACTTTGAGATCCAGTGGGACAGATATATTGTGTGGTTGTCACTTGCTTAGACGTTTGTAGTTGTTTACAAAATACACTTTTCATTGCTTATAAACAAACATCTGCTTTGCATATCATAAATCCTCGGATTTACCATATTCTAAGAAGACACGTGTTTTTTTTAATTAATTTATTTTATAAAAATATATAACCAATATTTTCTGTTTTTATATATAATTATTAAGGTAAAAATACTATACAAAAGAACAAAAAACCATTCAGAAAAATTTGTCAAACTAAAAATCTTCCTGATTCTGATCTTACCAGCAGCTCGCTGGTAACATTTGGCCCAAAATTTGACTACATTTTACTTCACATCCAAAATTTTACAAGAAGACGTATGTTGAATGTAAAATAATACAAACCTCTTTGGGAAATATATATTTCAAACAATTACATCCATATTTTGTCACAATATATCCATAAATAAATGTCTGGCAAATACATTTACCCAACACGATACACACATTAGCACCCCCCTATTTGTTGTAATGGCTGAGTATATAGCCAAAGGAGATAATCATTTCCACCTCCTGTTTCAAGTCAATTCAATCAATGGAAACGTTTCGTCGTTTCTTACGACTGCGCATCACCTGTGATACAAGGTTAACTTATAAAATCCACATGTGGAGTATGAACATATCTAGGTCATGGGACAAAAAATGTCTTGAAAAGGCTAATAACCTATATATTATGTATTTTATATATTATGGATATAATAAATGTATTTTATATATTATGGATATAATAAATAGTCCTTATTTCAATAGACATAAATTGCATAATATAAAAGCTAAGCTTTGTAATATTAACAATACAGAATGGGTAAATAACTTGTTTTGATAATAGAAACGAACCAAATGGTAATAAGTTACGTACTTATAGAAAATTTAAAAGATTTTTAAATGTTAGTTCATATGTAAATGTTTTAAATAGACAACATAGACGTATTTTATCAAATTTTAGAAGTGACTGTTTACCATTAGCAGTAGAGACAGGTCGATACACCAGGCCAACAATTCCATTAAATGAACGGAAATGTATATTTTGTAACACAAATTCTATTGAAGATGAAATTAATTTTTTATTAGATTGTGATTTTTATTCAGATTTACGATATGCTTTAACAGAAAATGCTTGTATTTTATTTGAAAATTTTGAAAATCTCATTTTAGAAGATAAATTCGTTTTTATCATGTCAAATGAAGAAATCCAACCTTTTTTAACAAAAACTTTATATAATATGTTTTATAGAAGAAAGCATTGTTTGCAATAACATGTATTTTAATAAATCATAAATATTTTAGGTATGTGGTGTATATATTGACAGTGTCTCATCTAATAAGCCATATGTGGTTGGGTACTAATATTATAATTGATACTATTTTATTGTGTACGTTTTTAATTGTTTTAAACATGTACAGATGTATGAAATGTTTTATATTGGTATGTGACACTATAATGAAATGTTTTATATTGGTATGTGACACTATAATGAAATAAAGTATTTAGTGACTTAGTATTCATATATGTAATATTTGGTATTAAAATAATACAATATCACATGTTCAGACGTGTAAACCAGAACTATCAGAGAAAAAATGGTATTAACCTTAAAGAACTAATAGATTGATTTAATTGAATAATAGTATTCATTTTCAAATTTTTCAAACCCTTTTTTTAACCGTACTTAATTCTTAACGACAAACAATGTGATGATATACTCCAGTACATTTTTACCGACTATTAAATAACAATATTGTCAGTGTGCGGGTGGAGACAAGTCCAATATCGCTTTTTCATAATATGGAAATATTTAGGGAAATGGTGTGAAGCAAAATGTTTAATGTGTAACGATTTTAGCTAGGAACCTGTGAGAATTTTTAATTTTTGATAAACTGATAACAAGCCTGGAATAAGGAATCCCATGGAAAGTGGTTGTCGATAGATAATTGTTTTACAATCAAGTATTTCATATATATTTATGATGAGAACAGGTTTACAACCATATGATAAATCATGTAGGTAAAATGTGTGTCGCTGCCATGGGTCTATGTATGATTGTTTTGATTGCCACTAGAAAAAGATGAGATGGTAGATATTATTTTGCCTTGTGACAGGCCAACAACAACACTCCTAATAAACTTGCTATCACAATCTGCAGTAAGTTGTCTTTTACGTGTAAGGAGGGAGAAGGGGCGTATTACATTCGTTCCTCACAGCTTTCTGGCGTTCCTTTCACACAAAGTCCGCGTTTTCCTAGAGGAAGCCATTTCTTATTTTATCTATGCCAAATTATTCTATTATATTTTATGTAAATTTCCTGTCTTCTTATTGGTTAAGGAGCGTGTGCCAATTTAGTTTATCACATGGCAGAGGGTGATAATTTAGTCTATCACATGGCAGAGTTTATCCTATGTCAAAAATATCAAACTGGACTGAGGCATGGCATAGCTGACAAAATTGCTCACTTTTCATTTAAGAACACCCATCTGTATAAAACATACACCAAAATGGCAGACAAATATTAACAAATACAAAAAATGTATGTAATCTTATTTATTACACATCATCTATATCACAGTTTAGCACATTTAAAGACAACAGCAATTGAAATTCAGGGGATCAAAATCATAAAAAAGTATGAAACCAGGAGAAAAGAACATTCAGTATAATTAAACAAATAACACATAGCTGAGAGGGTGGTAGAGCAGATTGTTACCCCTAGAAATTTCATTGTCGGCTTCGCCTCGGTTGACAATGAATTTCTCGGGGTAACAATCTGCTCTACCACCCTCTCAGCTATGTGTTATTTATATAATATTACATCACTTTGTTGTATGTTGAATGGCTTCAGACATAGCAAACATATTTCAAAATTTTGGTACAGAAAACATAATTTTGTTTTATGTAGGGTTAGGGTTCTGGTGTTTAACGCCATATTCAACAATATTTTATCAATTGGCATCCCGGAGCCCCTCCCTTTATCATCTATATTCTCTATATTGCAAATTCTAATTGTTTATGTGGATACATTAATGACAATCCAGAGCATTACTTCTCACACTGTTACAGATTTGCCGTAATGCGTATTATTATGTTATTTGAAATAAATAAGTTTAATTTGATTGGAATTCCGGTAAATATTGACCTATCATTATTTTGATTGATTGATTGATTTATTGTGTTTAACGCCACTTTCAGTAATATTTCAACTATATCATGGCGACCAGTTTTAGTGGTGGAAGAAGCCGGAGTACCCGGAGAGAACCACCGACCATGCGCAAGCAACTGGTAAACTTTATCACTTGCGTTTGCGAGTCGAGTGCACCCTTTTTGTAATTTACAAAATCGGGCTTGAACCCACGCCGTATTGGTGATATGCTTGTACGAGTCGTTAGGTAATCCAACTACTTAACTCAATGAGCCACCAGGCCCTTATTATTTTGAAATGAAACACATTAGCTATGATGTAATTTGTTGCATATTTCTGGCTATACAAAACTACATTAAAGACACCTGTCGCTTTTCTATGCCATGGTTATATATATGTGTAAATTAGTCATATTTGTAACATGAAACAGGGTTATAATAGATATATGTCTTACTTTATTGATCAAGATCGTATGATTTAGTTTCGAGACAGTCTCATGCAACTGGATTAACGAGTCGTCATATTATATAACCGCACCAGCCACGTAATGGTTAGCAAGCTCCCCTCGAGTGTGTTAGATCATGGGTTCGAGCTCCGGTCGGGTCAAACCAAAGACTATAAGATTGGTATTTGTTGCTTCTCCGCTAATCACACAACATTCAGGAGAAAGAGCAAATACCGGTTGGCTCGGAATCAGAATAATGTGCCCGGGTGGAGCGACATGTCTACCCGTGGACTGTTGTTTCAGTGAGCTAGCACTATAAAGATCCAACTCAGCGGACCTCATCATCATCTCATTGAAAATTAACATTCTCGCCATGATATAGCTGAAAAATTGTTGAATTGGTGCTAAACAACAATCACTCACAGTCGTCATATCATAAATAACAGTTTTTAACAACAACAACAAAAAACAACACCTTGAACATTTACCGAACTTTAAATATAAATCCATTAGAAAGTTCTATCCAAATTGAATGTTCGGTGTGTTCGTGTCATTAAGATAAAAGGGATTCTAACATGACCTCCTTTCGCTTTGTTAACAAACGAGCGAGTTATCCATTCGGTATAATCTCATTAACACATGCGCCGGTGAATGCGTCTGATTTTTCCATTGGCAGCATAAATTGTGTGCTACATTTTCCGCAAGCGTAAATATAAATGACAGTTTTCCAATCAAAATATACTACCGTATTTGTACTCTAAGACATATCAGAATCGAAAAAAAATCATGGAAGTGTCAGAATAGAGAAATCAAGAAAAACATATGTTGACTGCCTAACATATAAAAACATCGTGTGGCCGCTGTCCAGTTGCAAAAACCAGTCTAATGCCAATAGTAAAAAAATATTTCAGAGAAAAAGTACAGGGTGAAAAAGTCAAGGTAGCTAAAAAACCGTGATGATCGGGTTCATCACCTAACCGAATTTGGCTTAAGAATTCAAGTGAAAAAAATAGTTCCCGCGCAAGAAAATAAAATATGAAAAATAAATTAAATATATATACTCAAAGATGAAATCTAAACAGAAAGTTTGGAAAGAAATAGATGAAAACCTTTTAATATCGAAAGAAAATAAATAAAAAGAAATCAGAAGTAAGAAAACGAAAGAGGGTCGAAAGGTCGAGTGATGACCCCTCAAGTAGTATAAAAAGAGGAGAAATTCCAGTGTGCGGCAGTCAACAAATAAAATCAGAGTCCTGCTGGATGACTTAATTTATGTGTTTATTATTTAAATATTATAGGTAGGTCTCTGTTATTTTGTTTTATTATTTTATCTTAATGATAATTTCAAATTTCTTTAGTTTCATATGAAATTTATGTTATTAAATATCATTAGTATGGATTGTTAACAATAAAAGAAATTTGTTTTTCCAGCATGAGAATCAGAATTAATTGAAATAATTTATGCATCTTAAATGAGTGAGTGAATGAATATATTCAAATGATTAATTTTATTAATAAGCATATCTTGAATTAATGTTGTACTTTATTGGTAGGAACCTATGTGAGATGGACTTTCAAGGTATAAATTTGATTAATTAAAAATTGTATTTTAAAGGTGAAATTTTAAATACTTAAATTGTATTTTTTTATAATGTTAAAGAGATAAAAATAGTTAGATGATTTCGTCTCGATTTCAATTTACTTACTATACTTTCGATTTTCATTTTAGGGTGTTATATGAAATATGTATGTATATATAAGTTCATGTTGTATAAATTCTTGTATGTATTGGAGAAGACGTTTCTAAGTTGTAAAACTTGTGTCCTATCCCATTGTGTATTATTGTGTAGCATTTAATTGTGTCCTCTAGTTCAAAGTGTCCGCCGGACACTTTTACATATGTTATAGTGTCCAGCAGACATTTTATCAACCCTAACCCTAACCCTAACCACAATTTCATAGCACCGGACACTATTTCATACCTGATTACCTGAATACCTATCCAGAAGTTCCCTCCTTTGTCAGGAGAACCGAATTCTTCTATAGAGTTCCTCGTATAATTATAAAATCCGTCAATATCACAGTATTTCCGCACTTATACAAGTTTAAAATATTACTGCTTTTAAAAACACTAAGAAAAAACTGTTCTATACAACAGACACTGTACACGGAGGTGTACTATATAAAATTCATATGTAAATATTCATATTGTGATTGGATTTTAATTACTCCGACATATAACCGGAGGTGTTCCATAATTGGACGTTTATACGAAGGAAAGAAGAAGAAGTTGCACATCCTGGAGTGTATGAACCACCCATCCGGAACTCTGGATTGCTGTCAGAAATGGAGAACATAACTATCTGTAATGCAGAGCATCTTACTATAAAATGTAAAATATCCTCTATCTCCTTACTGCATAGCTGACATTGGAGTTTTCGTATTGTTGGAAAATCTTGAAACTTGTTTTTGCAGAATTATGGTGCCAGTGGCTATATTGGCCTTCAGAGCGGCTAATGACACAGCATATGGTTCAGAACCACAGGAATTCCAGATATTATGTACTTTCCCATCTTTTGAGTTGTTGAAATAAATATATTTTAACGATGATTTTGCTTTCGCTTCTTCCGTTTGAGGACTTAATCTGTTGGAATGATAGATATATATACAGCTTTATTTACTAGCTGTTTTCATTGATATTTACCAGGTGGAGTATCAAGTAAGTCGTACGGAGATGGTAAGCCATATAACTCAGCTAGCTCAACAACATATCGCAGTTTCTATAAAATATTGTCTGGGGGGACACTTTCAGGGGCGGATCCAGGATTTCAAGTTAGGGGGCGCACTTAAAAAAATTGCGCCGAGCGGAGGGAGGCGCGAAAATTTTTGGGGTATTTCGTGTCGAAAAATCACGATTTTACGCCAAAAATTCTTATTTTTCCCAATTTTAGGGGGGCGCCCCCCCTCCCCCCCCTGAATCCGCCCCTGACTTTAACATAGGAGACTATTATGTCTTAAAATATGTTTAAAGTAACTCCAAAGATGAAAACATCCTTCAACCTACATGTATGTAGTGATCCCGGCATTTTTCAATGCAGTCTATACAGGCTTATACAACAGGTCCACAAGTGCCACCCGAGCGGACAACCCCCCATAGCTATGCTACTGCCAAAAAAAAAAAACCCGAAATAATAAAAAAAAAAAACCACAAAAAAAAACCGCTCTGTTGATTCGATTTGAGTTTCACACCAGTGACGTGTAAATATTTCGCGCCAAGAAAATCGATGATGGCCGCACATGTGAGAATTTTTGATCCATGGGTAAATCGAATGGCAGAACACATCTAGTTTGTAAGTACTGAATAAACACATTCTAAATTTTATTTATTAGTAAGTATGCATGATATATATGTGCTATAATATTTAATGTTGTAATGTCTTATGATTGCAGTGCCTGAAATGAGGGCCAGCCTTGCCCGAAATTTTTTTTTGGGGCCAGTAGAAAATTAGTCACTGGTCCAAATGGCATAATGGTGACCCAAACATTTTGTGAAATTTTTTTGATGAAAAAAAGATTAATTGTTTTTTTTTTATCAATAACATTAAAATTAATTCTTGCACTAGTCTCACGGGGGTTGGGGCTCTTCAAGGTAATTTTGGTACAGTAACGGGTGTGCAGCTGAAATTGCAAAAACACCCCAATGCATATACTGATCGGGGAGTAGTTCTCGCCAAGAAGCAATTCTCGCCAACTGTCTCATTTAGCGCGAGCGCTCGCGAATTTTCGTCTGATTTTTTCACCATCATTAAAGGACGCCGTACCAATCCTTCGTATTAATTTTTATCGAATTTCATTGTGAAATATCGTTAAAATCGGATAAAAACCCTACTGCACCGCGCATTCTGTCATAACATCAACAGTGGGGTCACGTGTGTTGGTACTCTTAAAATAGAAAAACACATGGAATGATCATCGGAGAATCTAGTGACACCATATATCCAAATTATCTCTACAAATCTTTAAGATCTTTCTAAAAAGTGTCACACTTTGCCTTATTACTCATCCCTACAATCCAAAATACTCATGGTTGCAGAATAAAAATAGATTCCATGTGAATACAAATGGCCACCCACAGGGCCTTGTCACTATTCAGGTAAATATACTATCAATGTATAAACATGTACAAGGGCGGACATCTTTTTTTTACCTCCGCTTGCTTCAAGTCGTGTTTGTTTTTTAAATTCCTTCTAATATATTCAAAACCCTGTTTGGTTCAACTTCCAAGACCTTATTCTTTTCAAAAAATATCATGACCTCCCCTCGACTACCTCTTGTGAAGGCGCAGCGGTCGTTTTTGTCAGGAATTCACCCGAGTAGAGAACAACATGGACCCAAAGTGAAAGTAACAGCGCCACCTAAAAAAAACCAGGAAGTTCGGAACTCTCGGGGTTTTAGCTTTGAGGTAAGGAAAATACGGTTAAGATTCAAACATCATTAAACGAGCGGGACGATTTGAAGTGAAAACTGAAAATTTTTGACTTGTACATACAATGAATGATAAATGCCATTTTCAAGGCTTTTTCTTGATTGCTGTCCATTTTCTTTAATTTATTATTTCGTCTGTTATTTCCCGCGGTATCTTATACTTAGGAACACGATAACTAGCGAGAAAACCAAATATCGAATGGTAAAACCCCGAGAGTTCTGAACTTCCGTTTTTTTATAGGTGGCACTGTTACTTTCACTTTAGGTCCATATTGTTCTCTACTCGGGCGAATTCCTGACAAAAAGGACCGCTGCGCCTTCACAAGAGGTAGTCGAGGGTAGGTCATGATCTTTTTTGAAAAGAATAAGGTCTTGGGAGTTGAACTAAACAGAGTTTTGAATATATTAGAAGGAATTTAAAAAACAAACACGACTTGAAGCGAGCGGGGGTAAAAAAGATGTCCGCCCTTGTATATGTTTATACATTGATAGTATATTTACCTGGATAGTGACAAGTCCCTGTGGGCCACCTGCGCATGCACGATGCACTGTTTACGTCATCAATTACCTTGACCGCTAATTTATACATGGATCCTATATTATCCCACTGGGCATAAAACATGGACAAAATATTAAAATTAATTCTAGAAAAACTGGAATTATTACTTTTCATCAATAAAATGAAAATTATCGGGTAAACCACTGTTGAAAAGGATGTATTTTACGGAATGGGGGAGCGGCGTGGGGATGGCATGACAGCCTTTAAAACAGCGATGAATAATTATCAGAGTTTTCTACAAACTAAAACAAAAACTGGTAAGCTTTTTAAGAAAGGGTTTTAATTTTCTAAAATGTCGTTTTTCTTTCCTTTTGATGCTTTAACTTCACAAAAAACAATATTTCTGAAAGTTGGCGAAAATTGCTTCTGTTGCGGCCATTGTCTGTTAAAAAACGCAACATCGTAATAATGGATCCCCGATCAGCGTGTGCTCTCCTTTATGAAAATTCATTTCGTAAGTAAATCGTTGTTTCATTCAAAATAATAATGGGGTGAAACAAAGGTTTCTCGACTGCTTCTTAAAAATATTGGATAAAAAACGTAAAAAATGGCGAGAACTACTCCCCGACCAGTATTGCTATCAAATGAAACCTGAATTTACTTGTTATAACCTTTCTGACAATCTTGACGCCATTGGCTAGGGTGGTCTTAAGAAACGATGCTAGTCCATCGGATGGGGACAATAAAAGGCTGGTTTGTGTAAGGGGAGATCAATGCCATGATCACATTAAAGACATCCGGAAAAGAGTAGACTAATGCCACTACAAGGACCGCTCTTGCACTCCCCAGAGTGGGTCATACTAAAAAGCACTGGAAATAACGCCCGTTGTATTGGAATATTGTTTAAATCAAATTTTTATCGAAATTATATACGGGTATATAATTGTTTTAAATAAAGTGTTATTTTAAAATTATGTTGTTAATTTTATATATTGTACAAGCCTTGACGTGGCGTGAGGGCTCTTCCATTATAAAATAATGGAAACCAACTATGAACAGTAAACAGGGTTTTTGTTTAAAATGTATTATTTTTTTCATGCATTTGCATGCATGCATGTAATGTCATAACCGAGGCACGTGTTGGTAATTCATTTGCTAATTACCCAATACACATACCGATTTTATACAAAACTAAAAACAACAAAGAAAAAGACAATAAAATATAGCAAGTTATATATAATAGAATTGAAATAAAACTAATATTTACACCAAACTAGGGAATACTCCGGGTGCTTTTTAGTACATAACTAGAACATTTACACTCACGTTAAGACCTCACTTAGCATAATATTCCATTATAATTTCGAAAACAAATCGATTTAAACAATATTCCAATACGACAGGCGTTATTTCCAGTACCCGGGCGGTCTCTGGCTGTCCCGGGCGCTTTTTAGTATGACTGCCCAGAGTGACATCACTTGTTTCAATCCACTATGAAGAAGTGATTTTAAAGTAAAATAACCTCTCATGCAGTTCGAGGTAATGTCAGTTGGTTATTCATTCCAAACAAGTATCTCTCTTTGTTGAAATAACAAACGGTGCTGTCTTTTTCTGTTATATAAACAACTGTTAACTTTTCCTGTTATTTTTTAATTTGTAAACAAAAGTTCTGGTTCCAAAAAAGAAAACCACTCCCAATTGTCATTAAAATGTAGCCGTGTACATGAACTATGAAAAGTTTAAAAGAAGTGACAGGCCAGATCGTTTCCGTAGTTTGACATTACTGTCAACGATTTTCTCTCCATTGTTGGGGAAAAGTTTTTCAATGATTACCTAAGGATTGACACAAAAAGGTTTCTGATTTCTGTAAAATTCGTACATGTAGTAAATGGGCGATACTATTTTGTGTAATGGAATGGAACGAAACGGAATGATTTTATTTCTTGTTTTAGTAATTACTATAGGGATATCACTATTTTAAGAAACGAAACTATTCCGTTTCGTTTCTGAATTTTTGCGTTTCGTTTTGTGTTTTAGTAATTTCCTATAGGTGTACTGTACTTAGTTACTTTGTTCCGACCAAGACACGACCGAGCTACATTTGTACACGGTGTAGTCGCGCTATTTGAGCGTTTGGCGGATGATTTGTTTATTGTACGACACACGGCAGATTTTCTGCTTGTTTTCACCTAAAATTTGCAATCTACTTTCTAATTAAAGCTGAAATTATAGATAATTGATATGGGAATCCAACAAGCCATGTAAAAACTTTCAGTAGTTCTTCAAAAAGTCATCGTAGTATAGCACCTCTTTTGTCGAAAATTGTGTGACGAAACATTTGTGGCCCAGAGTCATGCCAGTTTTCATCTGTTTGTCTTCAAACTTGTAAATACGATCCAGCGTATCATACTCTACAAAAATTTGTATTTTTTGTTTTTAGCTCACCTGGCCATAGGCCATGTGAGCTTTTGTCATGGGTAAGCGTCCGTCCGTCCGTTAGCTTTTCACATTTAAATCTTCTTCTCTGAAACCGCTGAACAGATTTCAACCAAACTTGCCAGAAATGTTCATTGGATGGTCCTCTACCAGATTTGTGTTTTTGGTGCTGATTTGAAATCCAACATGGCTGCCAGGGGCCATAATGTGTTCTCATTGACTGAAATTTTAAAAATCTTCTTGTCAGAAACCACCAAGCCAATTGAATTGTGACTTTGCAGGAATGATCATTGGGTGGTCCTGTACTAAATTTGTGAATTGTTTGCCGATCGGAAATTTAAGATGGCCGCCATGACTCGACTTAGTTTAACATTGGACCCTATGAGAATTTCACATTTTCATCTTTTTTTCTGAAACCACAAAACAAATTTGAACCAAACTTGGCAGAAATGTTCATTGGATGGTCATATACAAGATTTTTGTTTTTGGCGCTGGTCGGAAAATCCAACATGGCTGCCAGGGGCCATAATGTGTTCTCATTGGCTGAAATTTTAAAAATCTTCTTGTCAGAAACCACCATGCCAATTGAATTATGACTTTGCAGGAATGATCATTGGGTGATCCTGTACTAAACTTGTGAATCGTTTGCCGATCGGAAATTCAAGATGGCCGCCATGACTCAACTTAGTTTAACATTGGACCTTATGGGATTTTCACATTTTCATTTTTTTTTCTGAAACCACAAAACAAATTTGAACCAAACTTGGCAGAAATGTTCATTGGATGGTCATATACAAGATTTGTGTTTTTGGCACTGATCGGAAATCCAACATGGCTGCCAGGGCCCATAATGTGTTCTGATTGGTCAAAATGTTAAAAATCTACTTGTTAGAAACCACTATGCCAATTGAATTGTGACTTTGCAGGAATGATCATTGGGTGGTCCTGTACTAAACTTGTGAATCGTTTGCCGAACAGAAATTCAAGATGGCCACCATGACTCAACTTAGTTTAACATTGGACCCTATGGGAATTTCACATTTTCATTTTTTAGCTCACCTGACCCAAAGGGTCAGGTGAGCTATTGTCACCACTGAGCGTCCGTCGTCCGTCCATCTGTTAACTTTTCACATTTTAATCAACTCCTCTGAAGCCACTGGGCCAATTTGAACCAAACTTTGGTGGAATGGTCCTTGGATGGCCCCCTTCCCAAATTTTGTCTGGTGATCCTGACTTCCAACCAAGATGGCCGCCAAGCTAAAAATAGAAAAAGGGGGGATGAAATTTTGATTGTTCATTGCTGCTTTAGTATAAGTCAAAATGAGCTCAAATTTTAAATGCAGCTACATGGCAAGGAGTAGTTTAACATATATTCTGGGTTTTTCTGTGAAATTTTTCTTTCAGCCGATATATACCGATTATGCAAATTAGGCATATTTTGATAAAAGATCACATTTAAATCTTCTCCTCTGAAACCACTGAAACAAATTAAACCAAACCTGGCAGGGATGGTCCCTGGGTGGGTCCCTTTCAAAATTGTGTCCGACAGCCCCGCCCTCCATTCAAGATGGCTGCTGTTACTAAAAATAGAAATTTCTTCAATTGTCCATTGCTGCTTTAGTATAAGTCAAAATGAGCTCAAATTTTAACTGCAGCTACATGGCAAGGAGTAGTTTAACAATATTCCGGGTTTTTCTGTGAAATTTTTCTTTCAGCCGATTTATACCGATTATGCAAATTAGGCATATTTTGATTAAAGATCACATTTAAATCTTTTCCTCTGAAACCGCTGAACCAAATTAAACCAAACCTGGCAGGGATAGTCCTTGGGTAGTCCCATTTCAATACTGTGTCCGACAGCTCCACCCTCCATTCAAGATGGCTGCTGTTACTAAAAATAGAAATTTCTTCAATTGTCCATTGCTGCTTTATTATAAATCAAAATGAGCTCAAATTTGAACTGCAGCTACATGACAATGAGTAGATTAACATATATTCTGGGTTTTTCTGTGAATTTTTTCTTTCAACCGATTTATACTGATTATACAAATTAGACATATTTTGATAAAAGATCACATTTAAATCTTCTTCTCTGAAACCGCTAAACCAAATTAAAGCAAATTTGGCTGGGATGGTCCTTGGGTGGTCCCCTTTCAATATTGTGTACAACAGCCCGCCCTCCATTCAAAATGGCTGCTGTTACTAAAAATAGAAATTTCTTTAGTTGTCAATTTCCACTTTATTACAAATCAAAATGAACTCAAATTTTAACTGCAGCTATATGGCAATAAGTAGTTTAACATATATTCTGGGTTTTTCTGTGAGATTTTTTCAGCCAGTTTATTCCGTTTAGGAATATTATGAGATAAAAATCACATCAAAATCTTTTGCTCAGAAATTTGAGTTGAAATGATCTTTGGGTGGCCCACTTTCAAAATTATGTGTAACACCCCCATTTTCTATCAACTTTAGATGTCAAATTGAAAACCAGGTGAGCGATTACAGGCTCCTGGGAGCCTCTAGTTTTTCTGAAACCAGAGGCTCCTGGGAGCCTCTAGTTTTTCTGAAACCACAAAACAAATTTGAACCAAACTTGGCAGAAATGTTCATTGGATGGTCATATACAAGATTTTTGTTTTTGGCGCTGATCGGAAATCCAACATGGCTGCCAGGGCCCATAATGTGTTCTGATTGGTCGAAATTTTAAAAATCTTCTTGTTAGAAACCACTAAGCCAATTGAATTAAGACTTTGCAGGAATGATCATTGGGTGGTCCTGTACTAAACTTGTGAATCGTTTGCTGATCGGAAATTCAAGATGGCTGCCATGACTCGACTTAATTTTAACATAAGACCCTATGGAAAAAATGTTTAAAAGTCTTCTCCTCTGAAACCAGTAAGTCAGTTTAAAGCAAACATGGCATGAATGGTCCTTATGTGGTCAACTTTCAAAATTATGTCCTGTGACCCCGACCTCCGTCCAAGATGGCCACTATCAGCGGACATAGTTTTAACATAGAACTCTATGGGAAAAATGTTTAAAAAAAAATTCCTCTGAAACCAGTAAGCCAATTTAAAGCAAACATGGCATGAATGGTCCTTAAATGGTCAACTTTCAAAATTATATCCAGTGACCCAAACCTTCATCCAAGATAGCTACCATCAGCGGACATAGTTTTAACATAGGACCCTATGGGAAATATGTTTAAAAATCTTCTCCTCTGAAACCAGTAAGCCAATTTAGAGCAAACATGGCATGGATGGTCCTTGAGTGGTCAATTTTCAAAATTGTGTCCAGTGACCCTGACCTCCATCCAAGATGACTGCCTTCAGCGGACATACTGTAGTTTTAACATAGGACCCTATGGGAAAAAATGTTTTAAAATCTTCTTCTCTGAAACCAGTAAGCCAATATAGCAAACATGTCATCGATGGTCCTTAGATGGTCAACTTCCAAAATTGTGTTCAGTGATCCCGATCTCCATCCAAAATGGCCACCGTCAGCGAACATAGTTTTAACATGGGACCCTATGGGAAAATTGTTTAAAAGTCTTCTCCTCTGAAACCAGTCAGCCAATTTAAAGCAAATATAGCCTGGATGGTCCTTGGGTAGTATACTTTCAAAATTGTGTCTGGTGACCACGACCTCCATCCAAGATGGCTGCCATGAGCAGACATAGTTTTAACATAGAACCCTATGGCAGTATGGGATTTGAATAGTAACTTAGATGTATTCGGCATGCAGACATTCTTAAGAGGACTTATTTATGTCAGGTGAGCGATACAGGCTCACCTGAACCTCTAGTTTTTCATTTGAAGAGCAGTACTTAGTTTGAGCGAAATCCTCCAGTAACTTTACATATGAAACTACATATCTTGATCTTTTTGAGAATTATTTTTTTATAAACATTGATAAAAGCTGTTGAGCCAAAAGTTCCTTCCAGTAAGGCAGAATGTATCCCTCCAAAATTTGTATGGCCGAATTACGACTTTGTAAGCCATTAATACATTTCCTTGGTCTTGATTTCGATCCTTTCTCTGGTCGAAACTTTTAATCGAGCGGGACCGGCTGCTTATCCTTCCGGAACATACTAGTTTTTGGGCAATTAAGAAACTTTGTAGATTCTCGTGGACTTTTCCTGAAAATTCAAGGCGGCCAGGCGATTTTTATTTTTATATGATGTTCATGATACCTGAAGTTTTGGTAAATTTTGCGATGTAAAATTTGCTAAAGATGTCTTGACAAAATCAATGAAATCTATTAATTCATTGATCTTAAAACGTCAAAAAAGTTTGAGATGGGAAAACAAACCAAATTAAGAGAAATATATGGATCATTCTCAAAAAATGTCCAGATTCCACAGCAGTCATTCATGGAAATCTCTAGAACACTAAATTACAAATTAACATTAACAAGAACAATAACATTTTTGAAAATAAATCATGAACATATACAGCTGCTGCCTATAAGGTTTATAATATTTTTGAAAATATAATTACAAAATAAAACTACATGTATATACAATACAGTAAATTACACATTAATTTTGGAGGGAAAATAAAGACTTTCTATTGGTAGATTATCTTTTCCTCACACGTGTGATAGAGCACAACAGAAACAAAAGTCAGACATTTTGGTTTACTGAAAAACTCTATTTTTTTTTTATCCTACTACTAATTTAAAAAAAACAATAGGGTGTGATGAGTTTTTAAATTGGGTATCAATAGTAGCTATATATCTTTATTTTCATCACCATAGGTACAGAGAAGACATAGACACAATTATATACTCGAACATTTTCAAACTGAAAATTAATTTGGACCACATGTACTACTATTCTATTTGTTTTCTAAAGGTCAGTTATCTTTCTGTTTACTCATTTTAATTACTATTTCTAATTTTCACCTTAGTATGACATAGTGGGAATGCACATATTGAAGTAAGAATCTGAGTATAATTGTTTATAATGACTCTGCTTGTTGGGACCTTGATTGGACAATACAATATTATCTTATACAATATAATGTACATCTGATTAATTTATTCAAGATGATGCTTTTGTTATATTTGATATGTTCTAAAGTCATTTTGACTTATCAATGCCCCTTTTATTTTATTCAGGATTTATTATGATGTAGACTTACAAAGATCCTAGAGTGATCCATTCTTCTGGTGCCCTTGTGCCATATATAGGGTAAGCTTTGTGTATTTGATTGTTTATTTATTTACATGTTTATACGTTTATGTATTCAGTGAATTGTGTTTACTGAGTGTATTAGTGTTTGTCATTTTTAGCTCACCTGACCCAAAGGGTCATGTGAGTTATTGCCATCACTTGGCATCTGTCGTACGTCGTAAACTTTTTCAAAAATCTTCTCCTCTGAAAGTACTAGACCAATGGAAATCAAACTTGGTCTGAATCATCACTAGGGTGTCTAGTTTAAAAATTATGTCCTGTGATGCCGTGCACCAACCAACATGGCCGCTGTTACTAAAAATAGAACATATGGTAAAATTGCAGGTTTTGGGTAATAACTCAAAAACTGTTAATAATATGAAAAATCTGACATGGGATAAAAATGATCAGCACATCAAGATCTACCTACCCTGCAATTTTGAAGTAAATCTGATTACCCATCTTGAGTTATTGCCCTTTTTTTCATCAAATTTGTAAAATTTTAATACTTTTCGTCTTAACTTTAAATTGCAAAAATGTGCAGCATGTCAAGATCTACCTACCCTGCAATTTTGAAGTAAATTTGATTACCCATCTTGGAGTTATTTCCCTTTTTTCATCAATTTTTTTTTAAATTTTAATACTTTTCGTCTTATATTTCAAAAACTATTTAGAGATAGATGTTAAGTTTAAATTGCAAAAATGTGCAGCATGTCAAGATCTACCTACCCTGCAATTTTGAAGTAAATTTGATTACCCATCTTGGAGTTATTTCCCTTTTTTCATCAATTTTTTTTTAAATTTTAATACTTTTCGTCTTGTATTTCAAAAACTATTTAGAGATAGATGTTAAGTTTAAATTGCAAAAATTGTTAGCGCCGTCCTGTATCCAAGATGGCCGCCATTACTAAAAATAGAATTTTCTTCAAATGGCCCAAACTGCTCTATTTTAAGCCAGAAAGTGCCCAAATTTGAACTGTATAAGCATAATGATGAGCTTTTTAACATGTATTACGAGAACTTTGAACTTTGAACTTTTGCCGATTTTGACCGATTATGCAAATTAGAAAAAAGGGGGGATGAAATTAAAAAAAAATCTTCTCCTCTGAAACTACTTAGCCAATCTCAACCAAACTTTGCTGAAATGATTCTTGGGTGGTCCTCTTCCAAAATTGTGTCCGGCATTTCAGAATACCGACCAAGATGGCCGCCACAGCCGAACTTAATTTAACATAGGACTCTATGGGAAATTCCCATAAAAATCTTCTTGTCTGAAACCATTTGCTCAATAAGAACAAAATTTTGATGAAATAATCATTGGATGGTTCTCTTCCAAAAATGTGTCCGGCGGTTCGGCCCTTCGATCAAGATGGCCCCCACAGCCGAACTTAGCTTAACATAAGACCCTATGGGAAATTCACATAAAAATCTTCTCCTCAGAAACCACTGGGCCAATTGCAACCAAACTTTTGTGGAATGATCCTTGGATGGCCCCCTTCCAAAATTGTGTCCGGTGATCCTGACTTCCAACCAAGATGGCCACCAAGCTAAAAATAGAAAAAAGGGGGGATGAAATTAAAAAAAAATCTTCTCCTCTGAAACTACGGAGCCAATCTCAACCAAACTTTGCTGAAATGATCCATAGGTGGTCCCCTTTCAAAATTGTGTCCGTCAGTGCCGTCCTGTATCCAAGATAGCCGCCATTACTAAAAATAGAAATTTCTTCAAAATGGCCAAAATTGCTCTATTTTAAGCCAGAAAGTGCCCAAATTTGAACTGTATAAGCATACTGATGAGCTTTTTAACATATATTACGGGATTTTTTTTATGTACTTTGAACTTTTGCCTAATTTGACCGATTATGCAAATTAAAAAAAAGGGGGGATGAAATTTAAAAAAATCTTCTCCTCTGAAACTACTGAGCCAATCTCAACCAAACTTTGCTGAATTGATTCCTGGGTGGTTCTCTTAAAAAATTGTGTCTGGCATTTCAGAACACCGATCAAGATGGTCGCCACAGCTGAACTTAATTTAACATAGGACCCTATGGGAAATTCCCATAAAAATCTTCTTGTCTGAAACCATTTGCTCAATAAGAACAAAATTTTGATGAAATAGTCATTGGATGGTTGGTTCTCTTCCAAAAATGTGTCCGGCGGTTCTGCCCTTCGATCAATTTTTTTTTTTAATTTTAATGCTTTTCGTGTACATTTCAAAAACTATAAGAGATAGATGTTAAGTTTAAATTGCAAAAATGTGCACCAAGTCGAGATCTACCTACCCTGCAATTTTGAAGTAAATCTGATTACTCATCTTGTAGTTCTTGCCCTTTTTTCATCAAATTAAAAAAAAAATTAATACTTTGTCTTATATTTCAAAAACTATAAGAGATAAAGGTTAAGTTTAAATTGCAAAAATGTTCAGCATGTCAAGATCTACAAAAATTTTCCCACAGTTAAAAATGTGCGACAACTGTGTGAAGAGTTATTCCTCTTGAAATGCATTTTTTTGTTGACTCACTGCTTTTGGTTACTCAAATAATCAAAGGGAAGCAACTCTATTACAAAATGTGAAGTAGAAAAAGCTAAATTTTGAGAATCATTGACATATATGTTTTTTTACAGCAATTTTGATAACTTACATTAAAGGGGGAACCCCTGCCCAATTTTTTTTTGTAGAAAGGGTCTGCAGTGACGAAGGCTACATTTGTTAATTTTTTTTACCGAAGTTATCAAGTTTTATTGACTGATGTTGTTATTATACCCAGGTGAGCTATACAGGCTCCTGGGAGCCTCTATTTATTTGTGTCATATATTCTCTAACATAGAGATTTATTTTTTGAGTGTATTAACGTGCACCTGTATAAACTATGCTGAAGCTAATTCTGAGGTGACGCAAAAGCGGCAATTGTCTTGAAGTTGCAGTTATTTGGTTATTTACCAAAGACACAGAATAATTTACTTTATTGTATACTTATTAGAAGAGTAAGCTATATTGTGGTATTTTTCTCATAGAAGATAACTTGTAGAAAAGTGTTTTATTTTATATTTCTTTGATAAATCATAGAGAATTATCTCCCTTTGATTGTGTATTATCTTGTGTGATCTGTCTTGTCATGTATTTATGTTTGTTATTTGTATATTTGTAGGGTTACTTTTACTATTACTGTTATATATTCCAATAAAAGCATCGAACCCAAGCTGGACTTATTATCACTGACACATTGAAGCCCTGCTACAATATGCTCAAGGACCAACACGGAAAATGATATTTACATTCTCCACTAATCCCAAAATGTGATACAATCTGGTGAGTGATATAGATTCTCGTGAACTTCAGTGCTTATTGCAGAAGATTATTGTGTAAATAAGACATAATTCTCAAAATTCTTGTTTTTTCAACAAAAAAACTGATCATACCAAAAAATGTTGGTTTTTTTTCTCAACTTATTGCATCAGTGAGATCCAAATCTCAAAAATTTCAACAAAAAACTAAGATTTTCCACAAAAATAATTTAGAAGATCTCTTTCATCTGAGACTGTTGTATTTGAAAGTTCTAAGCCAAATAGTTTTTAAAACAAATAATTTATATTCTAGTTATTGCTAAAACAAGTACATTCTCAAAATCCCTTATTTTCAACAAAACCTTTTATTTGATTAAATTATATTTAATCAACGATATAACTGAAATATCCTTGAAAGTGGCATTAAACACCATAAACCTAACCCTATACCAGTATTTAATAATGATGGTTTATTGAGAATAAAAGATTGACTGATTGATTGATTTTTGGTGTTTAAGGCCACTTTCTGCAATATTTCAGTTATATCATGGCGACCAGTTTTAGTGGTGGAAGAAGCCGGAGTACCCAGAGAGAACCACCAACCATGGGCAAGCAACTGGTAAACTTGTCACTTGTGGATGCGAGTCGAGTGCACCCTTTTTTATAATTTACAAAGCCGGTCACGAACCCACGCCATATTGGTGATAGGCTTGTATGAATTGTTAGGTAATCCAACTACCTAACTCATTGAGCCACCCGGGCACTTTGAGAATAAAAGATATTTTTTCATGATATAAATAGTTTAAATGATAATCTTATGTAATAAACAGTAAAAATGTTATCCTAAGAGTGAGTGACTTTTTACTTTTTTTTAATTTTTGTATCAATATTATAGTTGCAGATAAATTTATTAATTAATTTAAGACACATATAGTAATGAGTTCTAAATTATGTTATTCAGGTTGTGTCCAGAATTAGTATTGACAATAATGTACAACATATAGATCAAGTCATAAGATCACCGAGGACCTTTGTACCTTGTGTGAGGTAAGCATAGAATTGTGTTCTTTTAATGTTTTTCACCTGGATCAAAGGTCCATAGGAACTATTGCCATCACTTGGTGTCCGTCGTCTGTAAACTTTTCACATTTCAAGCTTCTTCTCCGAAACCACTGGGCCAATTGGAACCAAACTTAGCAGGAATGTTCCTTGGATGGTCCTCTACAAAGTTGCTGTTTTTCGTTCCAGTCGGATATTCAACATGGTTGCCAGGGTCAATAATATGCTCTGATTGGCTGAAATTTCAAAGACCCTCTTCTCTGAAATTAATGAACTGACTGAACCCAAGTTGTATGTTAATGATCATTGGAATGTCCTTTACCAAGTTTCTGTTTTTTATGTGGATCGGAAATTCAAGATGGCCACCACCGCAGGACACAAATTAACATTGGACCCGATGGGAAAATGTTCAAATGCCTTCTTCTCAGAAAACTACAAATATGATTAAAGCCAAACTGTACATAAATGTTCATTGGATGGTCTTCTACAAACTTTAGGTTTTTTATTCCGATATGAAATTCAAAATGGCGGCTTCGGCATGACTTGGTTTAACATTGGACCCCCTATGGGAAAAATGTTTCAAAATGCTTCTTCTCTGAAACCACTTGGACAATTTAAACCAAACTGCCCAGGAATGATCATTGGAAGGTTCTCTACAAAATTTAGGTTTTTATGCCGATCAGAAATCCAAGATGGCCGCCACTGCAGAAAATCTGTTGCATACCTGGTGTTTATTCAGTGATATTGCCAGGCGGGCCCCCTATTGACCCTAATCCCTACAAATAATTGTTCAGAGACCTGTGGTATGATAGAACCCTTGGTAGTGGTACCATAGGAAGGTACTATGTCTATACTGCATGTCAAATAATTAATAAGCTGTAGTAAGAAAGAAACAAACAAGTTTGTGTGATTTTAGAGGAAGGAGCATACTTTTAGGTTTAAAAAAAAAAATCATCCCTACCTACCGACCCTAATTTTGAAGACCATGTAATTGGAAACACACATATATTTTTTTTGGCCTTAGCAAAAATGCATTTTTATCATGTTGTACAAATTGCTTATTTTTCGTTTTTGTTTTTTGTTCATACATTTTTTGCTTATTATCTCCCCTTCTTCTTGTACATTATATGGTGCTATCTTATACAAATTCTGAGTACTACAGGATACACATAAATGGAGTTAATGTTTAAGATGTGAAGGTTTACAGCAAAACTAATATATTTTATTTCTTTGCAGTTGTATCAAGTTCTAATGTGATATTACAGACATATACTGCCTCCAACATCAAGCTGTTTACAGAAACTTTGACAGGTAGATAATTTGTTTACATTGTTGTGTATTTAAGAAATTTTTGAACAGGTTATACAATATAACCTGGTTTGGGGCAGATTATGCTTAATAAACTGCGAAGTGGTTTATGAAAAGTGTAAACTGTTCCAAACCAGGTTATACAACTATAACCTGTTCAAATATTCCTTATAATTTAATTTTTACAACAAAATTTAATGATTCCTCGATTTTAATTACGATTATTTCATGTGACTATTTGAAAATGTCGTTGGCGAATGAATATGTTGGTGACGCCACAATACCAACCCAGGTTATCAAGTATAAACAACATTTTCTCCAAATGGATCAGCCAATCAGATTGCAGTATTCAAATCAAATTAAATTATTATACATTTAATGCAGAGAATATCCGTTGTCCACAGAGTTTTACATTTTAAACTTCTTCTCTCAAACCACTGGGCCAATTGAAAACAAACTTGGTAGGAATTTTCATTGGATGGTCCCATTTAAAGTTTATGTTTTTTGTTGTTAATCAGAAATACACAAAAGAAACAAGAGGCCCAAAGTTATCAAAAAGGGTGTGTCCATATATATGTGTATATATTATTTATTTATTCTAACATGACGTCCTTCATTGGCTATATAAATAATACAATGATAAAAGTCACGATATATTTTAATTAGCACATGTGTATTGACGAACAAATTACAAACATCATTCCTCACTGAAATCATGTATTCATACAGGACCGTGGTGCATGCAAACATAAAAATGCCCATATTGTTTTTTTCACCTCTATTTTTTCCCCGAATGAATACTAAGACAACCATCTATTGACTTTGACTGTTGTAATTTAACGTTTTCCCGTGACATAGTTTACAAGGAATGCTGATGACATTAACACAAGCTGGTTACTGATTTATTTACGATTTTGTGAGAATTTTACTTGTTTAGTTGCTAATTTCAAAAAGCCATCAAATTGGAAAATATCAGTAACTTAATGGCATCAAAGTAGGTAGTTATGCATAAAAGAAAACCAACTGTAAGCATGAAGATTAGTGGATTTTGCTATGAAATGCATTTCCATTACTGATTTCCAATAATTCATGAAAGCCATAGTTTATATACAGTTATAACATGGATAACATTATCTTCATTTATATTTTTAATCATTCATTTGTTTTTATGAGTTTTTTAATGCATTCCAAATTCCTATCAGAAACATGCATACATGTATTACCATTTTTGACATAAAAGGGGAGGGGGGGGGGGGGGATAAACTTTTTAAACTTCCAATTTTAATGTAGTTTTTTGGTAGTGTTTCTCATTATGTGTTATTGATGGGTCATACATTTTTTTGGCTATTTTATTCGAAAAAGGGTCAAAATTTTGAAATGTTGCGTATTTTAAAGGTGCATACAATTTTTCTTCTTCATTCAATTGTTTTTTGTTGTAGAGCTTTCGATAGTATGTCGATGGATTAACTAGAGATATCTTTTATGGTTATTAGATAAATTTGATCAAAAGAGGCTGAATAAATGATAGAGTATACTGAAGGGCCAATCAAAAACAGACAATCCAGAGAAACTGGCAACACAGAACACACAATACGAAGAAATGTGCTAATTTCCAAAATTTGAAACTGTTTATTTTTCATCGAATTTTAATGTAATTTTTGCGAAGTGTTTATATTAATGGGCTGTTGGTGGGCAATAAAAAAAATTCATTTGTTTCGGAAAGGGGTCTAATAGGGGCCCAAATTCTGAATGGATTGTGACAATTGCTTTCGGTTGTATGTCAACAGATTTCCTCTGTCAATGCTCATTTAAAAAAGAATTGGAAGTCCTACGTTAATTTGAGGCGGTCATGGTTGTGTTGATATAGTAGTTGAATTTTCATCTACCTGTGCTATCAGTGCCTATCACAATGTTGTGAGTTCAAATCTCGAGATGCACTCGATGCAACTTTTTGTGAAGAAGTTTGTCAGTGATTTGTGGTAGGTTGGTGGTTTTCTCCTGGTACTGGTACTCTGGTTTCCTCCACCAGTAAAACTGACTGCCACGATATAACTGAAATATTGTTGAAAGTGGCATTTACCACCCTAACCCTACTTTAATGGGTTACAACTGAAAATCTATCTAAAACTGAATATACTAATTTTTCTTAGTCTAGACCTTGACCTCATTTTCATGGTCTACTTACTTTATTAAATTTGTGCCAAGTTTTTGTGATTAGGTCATTTTTTCCATTACATACAACCTAGGTTCACCAGGCATGTGCCATCTGACCTTGACCTCACTTTCACAGTCTACTGGCTTTGTTAAATTTGCGTCAATTTTTCATGCTTAGGTCACTTTCTCTACTACCATACATTTTGTACTTGGTCCACATATTTATCATGGTGTTTACATGTCAGTCAGACATATGTCACCTAACATTGACCTCATTTTCATGGTCTACAGATTTTATCAAATTTACATCAAGTTTTCATTATTGAGTCACTTTCTCCACCCTCTACAACTTAGGTTCACCGTGTTTGGTCCACACATTTATCATGGAGGGTACCTGTCAGACTCTACACCCCCTACAACTTATGTTCACCATGTTTGGTCCACACATTTATCATGGAGGGTACGTTCACCGTGTTTGGTCCACACATTTATCATGGAGGGTACCTGTCAGACTTACATGTGTCACCTATCTTTGTAATAATATTTCTCACAAGTAATTTGCAGGGGACAGGTGAGACATAGATCTGTCTACACTTGTTTCATGTTTTACCACTAATCTACTGTTTCCAGTTTCCAATTTAATGTACATGAAAGGATGTTATTTAGATAACTATAAATATAATATTGTTTTGTTTTATAGAAAATACTGATGTCTTTAAAGTCTGGAAGATTGCCAACATCATTTATTTCCTAAAGTTTGGAAGATAACTATTTGTTGCTTGGAAGAATGCCAAGAGAAATAGAAGAAATCCCTGTAATCTAAAGGAATTTCAATGAAGTTTATTTGATGGAAAACTTTAATCATATTTGTATTTTGACTTATGAATGATTTATTGACTGTTTTTTTTTTTTTAAATGATTTATTGAATGTTGTTTAAATCCATTGATGCAGACAGATACAAGTTATATTTATGTATTATTACTGTGTTAGCGGTAGATGATCGCCACGTCACATTTTGCGAATACAACGGTAGTGTGGCGAGGATAATTTGTGTAGCAGTAGCCACACTGGCGAACAAAAAACCTTTAGAGCGTGCATCTGACAAAGATTTTTTATTATGTAGAGTCAACTTCGAATAAAACGCGTTATAGACAATGATTTGATCGATGTGTAATATCCAAAATGATTTTAAAAAGCGGGTCAAATTGATTATTTCCGGTAGTTTTTTTCAGTTGAAATAACATTATCTGGATCCCATTCCGGAAATAGTTTCGAATTTAGTCACCGACTGACTGGTTTCCTAAATTACGCTTTATTCTGTCTGTCCTTGCTGTCTACGCTTGAATCTAAAACCAGTAAATTATTTCACAACGAGAAGGTCAAGCATGGCAAAGTGCGAATCCGGGTCCGTTTGCCCTAATTCCCTGTTCGCCCAGGGTCCGTTCGCCCTGATGATTATAATTATGTAGGGTATTAAAATAATAGAAAAATAAGTGATATTTGATTGCTTATAAATATTAAATTGAGAATTTTTAAATATGCGGCATGCTAAAGTGTACAGTCAATGAACATAGGTATTCGTCACTCAAATTTACGCTATATATTTCATATAACCACATTGTTCAAATTTTTTATTTTGAAGTCATTTCTAAACGGGTTTTGATAATTTTTGCACCAGAATAAAGCAGAAATATTAAAGATTTTTGTTTATTTTAGCATGATTTTCTATTAGATTTCATTTATTTTCTATGATTTAAAGACAATTTTTGTTTTTTGCCATCAAATTTCCTATATACTGTATTTTAGCGAAAGTGACAAATACTTATACATGTATATGTCCACGGACTGTATGTTTCGATAATGGGCAAAGTTAAACATTTCAGTCCTTGGAATAAGTGAATCAGGTAACGATTAGTGAATCCAGAGTCTGTAGAAAATGTAGGATATTAAAAATAATTGGTATGCTAAAGTGTATGTTTCTATAATGAACAAAGTTAAACGTTTTAGTCCTTGGAATGAATGAAGCAGGTAAAGATGAGTGAATCCAGAGTCTGTAGTCCATTATACTTTATTCAAGTATTAAAAAAGTAATAAATATAGCAAAGATAGTTTAAACAAACTATTAACATAAGTTCAAGCTACAAAACAAAGTTGCATTGTATAGAAGCTGTAATGTTTTAATTCTGTTGTGCAACATGGTCCAATGGGTTGTTTGTCGGCTTATAAAGACCTGATATCATTTTTAATAATCGGGGCAAACGGACCCGATACTGCCAAGCGCCAAGGATCTATTTTATCCTTTTTTGGCAACGCCAACGGCCCCACACAGCAAAAACAACAAAATCATACGAATATTGCATGTTCTGTTTATCTAATGTTCAAAGTTTGTTGTTTATTATGATAATATATGAATTATTATTGTTAGTTAATTAAATAATAAAGTTTTGAACTTTCAACTGTTTTATGCTCTTTGTTTATATTTAGTGTGGCTAACTGAAATTGAGTGTGGCTAAAAGAAATTAGTACCCATTAGCCACAGTGGCTAATAAAAAAAAATGTCTACCGCTAACACAGTATTAAGTCTCCCAAACAATGTTTAGGAGACTTATTGTTTTTGCTCCGTTTCTTATTATTATTAATATTATTATTATTCTTATTCTTATTACATCACCCCGACTGCTGTCGGGTGATGTATTGTTATTCTACGTTTCTTTTTCACTATTATTCTTATTCTTCCACACATTTTTGTCCGCTCGATTTCTCGGAGATGCCTTGATCAAACTTTATAAATATGTAGGAATATAATATGCCATGTGAAGTTGTGCTTTTAAGGGTTGATTTTTTTCAAAATGGTTGCCATTGCCATGGAAACGGCCAAAATGCTAAAAAAATGAAAAACACAAAAATTATCATAGCAGGTTACTCGCCGAACAAAAATTGATGAAACTTGATAGGAACATCATCCACATCTAGTGGAACGAGATAAGCCAAAAAAATCGTTATCGGTTGGACAAACTTTGCTGCAGTTGCCATGGAAACAAAAAAGGGGGGATTTAAAATAATTTTGGATTCCTTTCATGAAACTTTGTAGGAATATCCACCGTAGTGTGTGGCAGCTTTTGGGGGGTTGAAAAAATTCAAAATGGCAGCCGTTGCCATGGTAACCAAGGTGCAATTTTTTTTAAATTCCTAAAGTTTTGCAGTAATGTTTCCTGTCGCATCCACATCTAGTGGAACGAGATAAGCCAAATAAATTGGAATCGGTAGGACAAACTTTGCTGCAGTTGGCATGGAAATAAAAAAAGGGGGGATTTTAATTTAATATGTGGGTAGATAATGATGTCCTGACATTGAAAAATTTCTACCGGTTGCCATTTTCAAAATGGCCACCACAATACTGCACAAATTCAACATTGTCCGATTTCAACGACATTTCATATGTAGGTAGATTATGATGTCCCGAATTGATTCCTGGCATCAAAATTTTTCTACCGGCCGCCATTTTCAAAATGGCCACCACAATACTGCACAAATTCAACATTTTTCGATTTCAACGAAATTTCATATGTAGGTAGATTATGATGTCTTGAATTGATTCCCGACATTGACAAATTTCTACCGGTCGCAATTTTCAAAATGGCCACCACAATAGAGCACAAATTCAACATTGTCCGATTTCAATGCTATTTCATATATGGGTAGATTATGATGTCCCGAATTGATTCCTGACATCGAAAAATTTCTACCGGTCGCCATTTTCAAAATGGCTGCCACAATACCGCACAAATTCAACATTGTTCGATTTCAACATCCTGAATTGATTCCCCACATTGAAAAATTTCTACTGGTCTCCATTTTCAAAATGGCCACCACAATACCGCAAAAATTCAACATTGATCGATTTCAAAGGTAGCTTTTAATTTATTTTTTAAACCGGTTGTCAGTGGCCGGTTTGGGAGACTTCATAATTGTTAGATTATAATCATATCTTGTTCAGTTTTAATATCAGGGTTTGAAAATCTGAAATATGGCAATAATAATCTGTTGATAATATATTGAATAATATGAAGGTGAATAAAAATAAAATACATAAGTTGAAGATTTCTTTTTGCAGTTTTTTATTTTAAGTTCAGGATACATTGAAAATAAAACGCTAATGGTTATCAATATTAGTAACCATGAGAACATAAAAACCACATCAAATGCTAATGGTTGTTTACAAATAGCTATAACAACACACAACTACCTGCAAATCTCAAACACTAAGTACAAAAAAAACATGAAAGGCTGAAGGAAATTGTATCTCCTGGCTTGTGATGGGTACAATTAGGAAGGATTGGTATTTAATGACCCTCGTCTATTTATAACTAGATATCTGGCAGAAAAACCAATATAAACTTTAAAAAATTGGACAGATTCACATTGATTTGCAAACAAGAAACTTTCAACAACATATTAAAATATTCCTGCAATTATCTACTGTACATAATCAGACCTGACAATTGCCTTGATCAAGGGAACCATTTGATTTGTTCTGATGCAACCACCTCTGTTCAGAGGACATGTTCAAATGCAATGACCTTTCCCGAGGACAACTACCTGTGATCTTGGGAAGAGGTAGGTGGAACTATTTGTTCTTGGACCTTGGACAAACTAAAGCATCAAAGTTAAGCCTGGTGTGTTTGGGGTTCACATCTATGAACGTCCCCCTATGCTTAAATGTCCAGGTCCGAGTGCATTTAGGCAATTTCCAAATGACAGGAGTTGCATTTGGGGGCCACGTCTCTTGGGTACTATGCTCTGTACCTTGACTAGGGGGCGGTGGGGAGGAACAGGTGTCTGCAGCTACACCGGGGTCCTATTTTTGGGGTGTCGTGATCTCCAAAGTTGAACTACAATGCTGGCGTAGTTCGACAAGGGAGATAATGACCGAAGTGTCAGGAGCTACACTTGGGTCACTCGGGGGAGGGACAGGGTGGGGAAGATGTCAAGATTAAAAAGAAATTGCATCAAGAAGAGAGTGGTAAGTACAAATTCTTTTTTGGGATACCTTTTATATTTACAAACCTATTCTGCCTAACTGAAGCTACATCGCGATCCAAATAATTTGTTAAATGTGAGAACTTCAATAAAAATTCCTCATTTTGTATAGGATAAGCATGAACTATAAATTCATTTACATTCATATCGATATCTGATGTAGTTTTCCTGAGATATTTTTTTTTACAAAGAATGATAACTAATTTTCATAAGAATTATTTGAATAAAAAAATTACTAGTAAGAAAGGATATGGATGTAAGTGATCATAAGAGACTATCAAACACTACACTTGGGACACAAGTAAAGCATTGTTCTTCTCTACATTTCTCAGTCACAGAATGGTCTTCCAGGCTATATCTACATATTTACTGAAAAGTCAATTCATTCTGTTTCTGACTTTAATCACAGAAATTAAAACTAGAAATCACTATTATATTCATAATTCATTCATCAGGCTATATCTATATATTTACTGAAAAGTCAATTCATTCTGTTTCTGACTTTAATCGCAGAAATTAAAACTAGAAATCACTATTATATTTATAATTCATTCATGTTTACAAAATTTAGTAATCCTGTAAGTTGTGAAATGTTCTATTTGTTAATTTTATGTATTTAAAAGACTATATAAGGAGGGGAGACAATGTTGACAACAAAAAAACTATATAAAGAGGGGAGACAATGTTGACAAAAAAAAACTATATATAAGGAGGGAAGACAATGTTGACAAAAAAAACTATATAATGTTGACCAAATAAAAAACTATATAAAGAGGGGAGACAATGTTGACCAAAAAAAAAACTATATAAAGAGGGGAAACAATGTTGACCAAAAAAAACTTTATATAAGGAGGGGAGACAATGTTGACAAAAAAAACTATATAATGTTGACCAAAAAAATACTATATAAAGAGGGGAGACAATGTTGACCAAAAAAAAAACTATATAAAGAGGGGAAACAATGTTGACCAAAAAAAACTTTATATAAGGAGGGGAGACAATGTTGACAAAAAAAACTATATAATGTTGACGACAAAAAAAAACTATTGTTGACCAAAAAAAAACTATAAGGAGGGGAGACAATGTTGATAAAAAAAAAACTAAAAAGGAGGGGAGACAATGTTGACAAGAAAAAACTATATAAGGAGGGGAGACATTCTTTTCATAAAATGTTTTGTATTTCACACATTATTTACTCTTTATTTTTGTAGACTCCATACACTAAGAGCAGGAATATGGCAGCCAAGAAGTATTTTCCTGAAACCTGTGTATTCTATTAGTGAATAACTCAGGCCAACATGAGCAACGGTATTTATTTTTTAGGGTTTATGTCCTGGTCTTTCTTCCTCTAGCTCATTTTATAGAGTATACAGCTGAGATATGTATCTATATTTGTTGCATTTTACTTTTTGTCTACTCCCCCAACCACGTTTTTCTTTATTGTCTAAATCCCACAATAATATACCTTGATACTGAGGATCAGCTTGCCTGTGCTCATAGAATATGTAATTCCACATCTATCTCCTCTCTTTATGCAAACTGTCCAATGTAAATTTTAATTGGCTCTGAAATTGAAAAAAATAGTCACTAAATTACCTTGAAATGGCGATTTATTTGACCAAAAAAAAATAGAGTTACCTCCCATTGACCCATTGACTAGTGCAGATTTTTTATTCATCAATTTAGAGTCATAAAGAAGGATTTTTATCTGTTTTTATTATATTACAGTATTTTAAACTTTGAATTAAATATTTCGAGCATGTAATTTAATTTTTTTTTATCTCTACTTAAAATGGCAAACTATAGAATAGAAAAAATGGTATTTTACACAAGAAATCACTTTATTATGAATTAAATTTGAGAGGGGAAAACAACTCAGTTTTCAATTGCAGTATAGAATAATTGTTTATTTCATTAATATTTTATCTCTATGTATGTTTATGATATCTTAACCTTTTACTTTGTACAGATTCTTGGATTGTGGTGCAACATACTCAACAGTTGTCCTAGAACGTAACAGAGAACTCTATGGGATTTCTCTTCAGAATGAAGGTATGTATTGTCTACAGCCTAAACTATGTTTTTTCTTGGTAAGTCTTGTATATTTTGGGTTGTCATGCAGCTTTGTTATTCTTTCATTTTTTGGAGGAATATTTCCAGGTTTAAAAGTGTAAAGGGGAAAAAGGGGGAGAGGGTTTGAAATCCAAAATACATTAATTAGCAGGAATGACAGTCGTTAAACAGGTGCCCCTCGTTAAAATTTCTAGATTCATATAGATAATAAGACATTATGTGAGAACTGAGATTCTTAATTGTTATCTTCATAACTACTTATCAGTGGCAATTAAATCATAGAAGACTGGGATGCAGAGTATATCAATAATGAAAACAATTAGAAAAAAAAATATTTAAAAAAAATAGTGAAAATTACTAGCATTTTTGATACTTTTATGATATTTGGGGTAGATTCCACCCATAATGAATTAAGAGATCAACTTACAAGTGCACAAAGAAATATAGTAGGTACAAATATAAAAAACATCACAAATATTGATACGAGTCAAACATTTTATAGGAAACATCACAAATATTGATACCAGTCAAACATTTTATAGAAAACATCACAAATATTGATACCAGTCAAACATTTTATAGAAAACATCACAAATATTGATACCAGTCAAACATTTTATAGGAAACATCACAAATATTGATACCAGTCAAATATTATATAGGAAACATCACAAATATTGATACCAGTCAAATATTATATAGGAAACATCACAAATATTGATACCAGTCAAACATTTTATAGGAAACATCACAAATATTGATACCAGTCAAACATTATATAGAAAACATCACAAATATTGATACCAGTCAAACATTTTATAGGAAACATCACAAATATTGATACCAGTCAAACATTTTATAGGAAACATCACAAATATTGATACCAGTCAAATATTATATAGGAAACATCACAAATATTGATACCAGTCAAACATTTTATAGAAAACATCACAAATATTGATACCAGTCAAACATTTTATAGGAAACATCACAAATATTGATACCAGTCAAACATTTTATAGAAAACATCACAAATATTGATACCAGTCAAACATTTTATAGGAAACATCACAAATATTGATACCAGTCAAACATTTTATAGGAAACATCACAAATATTGATACCAGTCAAATATTATATAGGAAACATCACAAATATTGATACCAGTCAAATATTATATAGGAAACATCACAAATATTGATACCAGTCAAACATTTTATAGGAAACATCACAAATATTGATACCAGTCAAACATTTTATAGAAAACATCACAAATATTGATACCAGTCAAACATTTTATAGGAAACATCACAAATATTGATACCAGTCAAACATTTTATAGGAAACATCACAAATATTGATACCAGTCAAATATTATATAGGAAACATCACAAATATTGATACCAGTCAAACATTTTATAGAAAACATCACAAATATTGATACCAGTCAAACATTTTATAGGAAACATCACAAATATTGATACCAGTCAAACATTTTATAGGAAACATCACAAATATTGATACCAGTCAAACATTTTATAGAAAACATCACAAATATTGATACCAGTCAAACATTTTATAGGAAACATCACAAATATTGATACCAGTCAAACATTTTATAGGAAACATCACAAATATTGATACCAGTCAAACATTTTATAGAAAACATCACAAATATTGATACCAGTCAAACATTTTATAGGAAACATCACAAATATTGATACCAGTCAAACATAGGAAACATCACAAATATTGATACCAGTCCAACATTTTATAGAAAACATCACAAATATTGATACCAGTCAAACATTTTATAGAAAACATCACAAATATTGATACCAGTCAAACATTTTATAGGAAACATCACAAATATTGATACCAGTCAAACATTTTATAGAAAACATCACAAATATTGATACCAGTCAAACATTTTATAGAAAACATCACAAATATTGATACCAGTCAAACATTTTATAGAAAACATCACAAATATTGATACCAGTCAAACATTATATAGAAAACATCACACATATTGATACCAGTCAAACATTTTATAGAAAACATCACAAATATTGATACCAGTCAAACATTTTATAGGAAACATCACAAATATTGATACCAGTCAAACATTTTATAGAAAACATCACAAATATTGATACCAGTCAAACATTTTATAGGAAACATCACAAATATTGATACCAGTCAAACATTTTATAGAAAACATCACAAATATTGATGCCAGTCAAACATTTTATAGAAAACATCACAAATATTGATACCAGTCAAACATTTTATAGAAAACATCACAAATATTGATACCAGTCAAACATTTTATAGAAAACATCACAAATATTGATACCAGTCAAACATTTTATAGGAAACATCACAAATATTGATACCAGTCAAGCATTTTATAGAAAACATCACAAATATTGATACCAGTCAAACATTTTATAGAAAACATCACAAATATTGATACCAGTCAAACATTTTATAGAAAACATCACAAATATTGATACCAGTCAAACATTTTATAGGAAACATCACAAATATTGATACCAGTCAAACATTTTATAGGAAACATCACAAATATTGATACCAGTCAAACATTTTATAGAAAACATCACAAATATTGATACCAGTCAAACATTTTATAGGAAACATCACAAATATTGATACCAGTCAAACATAGGAAACATCACAAATATTGATACCAGTCCAACATTTTATAGAAAACATCACAAATATTGATACCAGTCAAACATTTTATAGAAAACATCACAAATATTGATACCAGTCAAACATTTTATAGGAAACATCACAAATATTGATACCAGTCAAACATTTTATAGGAAACATCACAAATATTGATACCAGTCAAATATTATATAGGAAACATCACAAATATTGATACCAGTCAAACATTTTATAGAAAACATCACAAATATTGATACCAGTCAAACATTTTATAGGAAACATCACAAATATTGATACCAGTCAAACATTTTATAGGAAACATCACAAATATTGATACCAGTCAAACATTTTATAGAAAACATCACAAATATTGATACCAGTCAAACATTTTATAGGAAACATCACAAATATTGATACCAGTCAAACATTTTATAGGAAACATCACAAATATTGATACCAGTCAAACATTTTATAGAAAACATCACAAATATTGATACCAGTCAAACATTTTATAGGAAACATCACAAATATTGATACCAGTCAAACATAGGAAACATCACAAATATTGATACCAGTCCAACATTTTATAGAAAACATCACAAATATTGATACCAGTCAAACATTTTATAGAAAACATCACAAATATTGATACCAGTCAAACATTTTATAGGAAACATCACAAATATTGATACCAGTCAAACATTTTATAGAAAACATCACAAATATTGATACCAGTCAAACATTTTATAGAAAACATCACAAATATTGATACCAGTCAAACATTTTATAGAAAACATCACAAATATTGATACCAGTCAAACATTATATAGAAAACATCACACATATTGATACCAGTCAAACATTTTATAGAAAACATCACAAATATTGATACCAGTCAAACATTTTATAGGAAACATCACAAATATTGATACCAGTCAAACATTTTATAGAAAACATCACAAATATTGATACCAGTCAAACATTTTATAGGAAACATCACAAATATTGATACCAGTCAAACATTTTATAGAAAACATCACAAATATTGATGCCAGTCAAACATTTTATAGAAAACATCACAAATATTGATACCAGTCAAACATTTTATAGAAAACATCACAAATATTGATACCAGTCAAACATTTTATAGAAAACATCACAAATATTGATACCAGTCAAACATTTTATAGGAAACATCACAAATATTGATACCAGTCAAGCATTTTATAGAAAACATCACAAATATTGATACCAGTCAAACATTTTATAGAAAACATCACAAATATTGATACCAGTCAAACATTTTATAGAAAACATCACAAATATTGATACCAGTCAAACATTTTATAGGAAACATCACAAATATTGATACCAGTCAAACATTTTATAGGAAACATCACAAATATTGATACCAGTCAAACATTTTATAGAAAACATCACAAATATTGATACCAGTCAAACATTTTATAGGAAACATCACAAATATTGATACCAGTCAAACATAGGAAACATCACAAATATTGATACCAGTCCAACATTTTATAGAAAACATCACAAATATTGATACCAGTCAAACATTTTATAGAAAACATCACAAATATTGATACCAGTCAAACATTTTATAGGAAACATCACAAATATTGATACCAGTCAAACATTTTATAGAAAACATCACAAATATTGATACCAGTCAAACATTTTATAGAAAACATCACAAATATTGATACCAGTCAAACATTTTATAGAAAACATCACAAATATTGATACCAGTCAAACATTATATAGAAAACATCACACATATTGATACCAGTCAAACATTTTATAGAAAACATCACAAATATTGATACCAGTCAAACATTTTATAGGAAACATCACAAATATTGATACCAGTCAAACATTTTATAGAAAACATCACAAATATTGATACCAGTCAAACATTTTATAGGAAACATCACAAATATTGATACCAGTCAAACATTTTATAGAAAACATCACAAATATTGATACCAGTCAAACATTTTATAGAAAACATCACAAATATTGATACCAGTCAAACATTTTATAGAAAACATCACAAATATTGATACCAGTCAAACATTTTATAGAAAACATCACAAATATTGATACCAGTCAAACATTTTATAGGAAACATCACAAATATTGATACCAGTCAAGCATTTTATAGAAAACATCACAAATATTGATACCAGTCAAACATTTTATAGAAAACATCACAAATATTGATACCAGTCAAACATTTTATAGAAAACATCACAAATATTGATACCAGTCAAACATTTTATAGGAAACATCACAAATATTGATACCAGTCAAACATTTTATAGGAAACATCACAAATATTGATACCAGTCAAACATTTTATAGAAAACATCACAAATATTGATACCAGTCAAACATTTTATAGGAAACATCACAAATATTGATACCAGTCAAACATTTTATAGAAAACATCACAAATATTGATACCAGTCAAACATTTTATAGGAAACATCACAAATATTGATACCAGTCAAACATTTTATAGAAAACATCACAAATATTGATACCAGTCAAACATTTTATAGGAAACATCACAAATATTGATACCAGTCAAACATTATATAGGAAAATAGGATTTGTTTAGATGCAAATGTAGAGGGCCCAGGTGGCTCAATGAGTTAGGTAGTTGGATTACTTAACAACTCATACCAGCCGATATGGCATGGGTTCGCACCCGGCTTTGTAATTTACAAAAAAGGGTGCACTCGACTTGCAACTGCAAATGAGAAAGTTTACCAGTTGCTTTCCCATGGTTGGTGGTTCTCTCTGGGTACTCCAGCTTCTTCCACCACTAAAACTGGTCGCCATGATATAGCTGAAATATTGCTGAAAGTGGTGTTGAAACACCAAAAATCAAAATCAATCAGCAAGAAAATATAAGAAAAAAGTCAGCCACCTCTTAATATTGAATGGGTACTTAATGCTTATGATAAAGGATGTCTAATTTTCCCCTCATGATAATCTATTTCTATGAGGGATTAGTCCTGTATTTGAAATTAAAATTAATCCTGCATCACTATTGTGGATTTATGGCAAGTAACAAATAAAATACATAATACATTATCTGGTTGACTGTTTGAACTATTAATGTTTCCATAAAACAAATGTTGAAATTTTATTTGTTCTTTGAGAGTAAAATCTCTATGATTTTGTTTTCTTTTGTGTTTTTTTGTTCTTTTATTTGGGGGGGGGATGGGAGGGTATCATTTTTTATTTACATAATTTTTATATATCGGAAGTAAACTTTTTTTTTAACATCAAAGAAGATAAAAATCCTTTACCAGGTGAGTTGAATTTATATGGGAGTTTTAATCAATAAGTGATTGATTTCTCTTCCAGATCTACATCAAAGAGTTTAAATGTCCAACAACTGGATTCAGGTGCAAACAATGGATCAATTCCTTTTCCAGTTTGTCAAACTGGGCCCGGTTGTTCAAAATACTGGATAAAGTTATCCACTGGATAACTACTTATCCAGTCGACAGCTAGCCAGTGGTTAAAATTGGCTGATCAAAAGCAAAGACAATGGTTGGATAGCTATTCACTGGATAAAATTTTGTCCTGTGAATTTTTAGCTCACCTGACCCAAAGGATCATGTTAGCTATTGTCACCACTGAGCGTCCGTCGTCTGTCCGACAATCAACTCCTCTGAAGCCATCAATTGTCCATTGCAGCTTTAGTATAAGTCAAAATGAGCTCAAATTTTAACTGCAGCTACATGGCAAGGAGTAGTTTAACATATATTCTGGGATTTTCTGTGAAATTTTTCTTTCAGTCGATTTATACCGATTATGCAAATTAGGCATATTTTGATAAAAGATCACATTTAAATCTTCTCCTCTGAAACCGCTGAACCAAATTACACTAAGCCTGGCAGGGATGGTCCTTGGGTGGGTCCCTTTCAAAATTATGTCCAACAGCCCTGCCCTCCATTCAAGATGGCTGCTGTTACTAAAAATAGAAATTTCTTCAATTGTCCATTGCTGCTTTAGTATAAACCAAAATGAGCTCAAATATTAACTGCAGCTACATGGCAATGAGTAGTTTAACATATGTATATTCCGGGCTTTTCTGTGAATTTTTTCTTTCAGCCGATTTATACCAATTATGCAAATTAGGCATATTTTGATAAAGGATCACATTTAAATCTTTTCCTCTGAAACCGCTGAACCAAATTAATCAAACCTGGCAGGAATAGTCCTTGGGTAGTCCCATTTCAAAATTGTGTCCAACAGCTCCACCCTCCATTCAAGATGGCTGTTGTTACTAAAAATAGAAATTTCTTCAATTGTCCATTGCTGCATTATTATAAATCAAATTGAGCTCAAACTTTAGCTGCAGCTACATGACAATGAGTAGATTAACATATATTCTGGGTTTTTCTGTGAAATTTTTCTTTCAACCGATTTATACTGATTATACAAATTAGACATATTTTGATAAAAGATCACATTTAAATCTTCTCTGAAACCGCTGAACCAAATTAAAGTAAATTTGGCTGGGATGGTCCTTGGGTGGTCCCCTTTCAATATTGTGTCCGACAGCCCCGCCCTCCATTCAAGATGGCTGCTGTTACTAAAAATAGAAATTTCTTTACTTGTCAATTTCCGCTTTATTACAAATCAAAATGAACTCAAATTTTAACTGCAGCTACATGGCAATGAGTAGTTTAACATATATTCTGGGTTTTTCTGTGAGATTTTTTCAGCCAGTTTATTCCGTTTAGGAATATTATGAGATAAAAATCATATCAAAATCTTTTGCTCAGAAATTTGAGTTGAAATGATCTTTGGGTGGCCCACTTTCAAAACTATGTGTAACACCCCCATTTTCTATCAACTTTAGATGTCAAATTGAAAACCAGGTGAGCGATTACAGGCTCCTGGGAACCTCTAGTTTGTAATTTACAAAGCCGGGCGCGAACCCACGCCGTATTGGTGATAGACTCTGGTTAGAAAATGAAATAACTGAAAATCAATTAAAATAGCTGAAACCATCTACACCACCCTTTCAAATCCTACATATTTGACCTGTTCAGATCATGTCCAGCAACTTTCAGAAATTTTTTTTTAGAGGAAAATAGCTGAAATCAGTTAAAAAACTGAAAAAAATCATCCCTGTTAATATAGGTCACAGGTGGTATTTCAGGCAGGTTTGACTGTAATTTAGAATATTTCATTCATTTTTAAATATCCTGTATTTCTTTCTACTAATTGAATTTGAAAGCCAATTTACCGTAGTTGGTTGTTGATGGTATGCCTCGGTGTGTAATCACAGCAAAGCAGTGAATTGGAATCCCTACATATGCAATCACTCACAGGAATAAAACTAAATGTTGATCAAATTAAACATATATTTATTGTTTTGGTACTTCCAACAAAATCAGTGTTTAACATAAAAAACATGCTGTACACAACATACACAGATTAGCATGGGGCCCCATAGGCTCGTGGGGCACCCGGGCAACTGCCCAGTGTGCCCATGTGTTAAGACGACACTGTTTGTAATATGCATCCCTATCATAGTTCTTTTGATATTTTGTTTTAATAGAAGAAAATAACCTTTCTGGTAAATGTCGTGGGTGACCAAGTACTAGGTGGTTGACTTTGACCACAATAACTCCAGTTACTCGGGTACTCCGGTTTCCTCCACCAATAAAACTGACCGCCATGATATGACTGAAATATTGTAAAAGTGACGTTAAACACCACAATAACTCCTCTGTTACCCATCGTAAGTGTTAAAGTTTCCAAAAGGATGGGGATATAACTGATCAGTTCTTTGTACATGTCTTAGCTTTCCTCCCCCAATAAGTCTTATAGCAACAACAAAAAATGCTGAAAGTGATGATTAATGACCAATAACTCAATAAACTTTCTGATAATCTGATTTATTAAAACTGGTTCTGGCTAGCCAAAATGGTGATCATTATACAAAACCAAATATGGTACTTTGAATTGTATTCAAATGTTTATTTTTACTCAGAGAAACCCAATCATCTCTTTTTACAAATCTTGCATACTTCAGATGCCTTAAATACTTGTTGTAACATGAATCCATTCTTTTCCTTTGATCTTTTTGGGTTTATATACCAGAATGTAAGCAACAGCTAAGAAGTTAGAATTATGAAATAATACACACACATAAGAGATATTGCACACTTTAAATCTGGGCTATTGTTTTATTACTCTCAGAGAGCCCTGCAATAATCAATGACCTAGATGTGATATTGCACATGGCTTCATGTTACAAATCATTTATACCTCAGTGTTCCGAGTTGAACAATCTGACACTTTGTGTTCGATTGTTTAATCATTTAACTTAACTTAGAAAACCGTGGTATTACTAAAACCAATAATCCTGTTAAATTGGTGTAAAATTGATAGCACTCTACTTTTAAATATATTTCTGCCTTTAGACTTATGTGTAGCATATTTTAAGGTCATCTCTTTGCAGGTTTGTTACTTAGGATCAATTCTAAAAAATATTAATGTGTGTGCAGTCTTCACGCTAACCCACTTGCCTGAAGCCCGTGACAAGTAAAACTAGATTCGGACAAGTGAAAATTATGAAAGAATTTGTTTGAATAAATAGAAAACTATTCTAAATTTGGCTTTCGGGCAAGTAGGTGAACAAATTTAAGATAAAGACTGTGTATTTTGTGAAATGGTTTATTTTGACAAAAGTTTGTATATTTTTCATACCATACATATTGAAGCCCTTTGATAACTATATAGATGGTAGAATAACTTATGACATGTGCAAATATGATTTAATAGTATTCTATGTAAACAAGAATGATTATCCATCTTTTTTTAAATAAAGACAAGACGTATGATAAATGTTTCTGGGTTTTTTTAGCTCAACAGAGCAATAGTCACATTTTAATCTACTCCTGACCTTACATACCATGCACCAGTTTCTGGGATTTTTTTAGCTCAACAGAGCAATTGTCACATTTTAATCTACTCCTAACCTTACGTACCATGCACCAGTTTCTGTTTTTTTTTTAGCTCAACAGAGCAATAGTCACATTTTAACCTACTTCTGACCTTATGTATCATGCACCAGTGTCACTTTGGAATCAACTCATCTTATGAGCAATTTTGTTACATAACAAGATCAAATATTGTTCTTGTTTTGCACTTTTGCACTTCCTCTCTTAAAGCAATCCAGACCAAAAATGAAAAAAAAGATCTGCTAAGTTCAGCGACATTTCAAGTTATTTTTCACACAGTTCAATTTATTTGTTACGATCTTGCAAATGATATATGACCAATCATTTTGTTATCTTTGTGTTATGGAGCTGGGAATTTATGTCTCCATGGAATATTTTCAAGTCATATGGTAATCAAATTTTTGTTAGACAAATTGTAACTAATGGAATGATTATCCATCTTTTTTTAAATAAAGACAAGACGTATGATAAATGTTTCTGGGTTTTTTTAGCTCAACAGAGCAATAGTCACATTTTAATCTACTCCTGACCTTACATACCATGCACCAGTTTCTGGGATTTTTTTAGCTCAACAGAGCAATTGTCACATTTTAATCTACTCCTAACCTTACGTACCATGCACCAGTTTCTGTTTTTTTTTTAGCTCAACAGAGCAATAGTCACATTTTAACCTACTTCTGACCTTATGTATCATGCACCAGTGTCACTTTGGAATCAACTCATCTTATGAGCAATTTTGTTACATAACAAGATCAAATATTGTTCTTGTTTTGCACTTTTGCACTTCCTCTCTTAAAGCAATCCAGACCAAAAATGAAAAAAAAGATCTGCTAAGTTCAGCGACATTTCAAGTTATTTTTCACACAGTTCAATTTATTTGTTACGATCTTGCAAATGATATATGACCAATCATTTTGTTATCTTTGTGTTATGGAGCTGGGAATTTATGTCTCCATGGAATATTTTCAAGTCATATGGTAATCAAATTTTTGTTAGACAAATTGTAACTAATCACACATTTATGTTCTATCTAGTTTTACCTACATAATGTATTAGACCAGGATTTTTTTTTAAGAGAAACCTTTTTATTTATTTTTTTCAGATCATGAAATAATAATCCAAATTATATTTTTGTACAAATAAATTGAAGCTAGTTGCTTCATTTCTTTCCTAAAGATTTATCGGCATTGAAGCAAGGGCAAGATTAATTAAAGAGTGTGTCATTTTGTCATTCATGTTGTGTTGAATATTTCAGATTTTTTATGTATGTATGTATGACATATTTAAATAATATACAAAGGAAGATATATTTATTTTAAGAAAAACACAATTTTACAAAACTTTTTTATTATGATCCAGTTCAATTATTGTACTTAATGATGTAGTGTAATAGAATCTTACAACAATGAAATCCAAATTGTGTTCTGGAAGATATGGAATCTATTGCAGTGGGCTGGCCTGAAATAAGTGACATATTTGGGACTACGCGATACTCCCTACATGTATATACAGTAAATATCACGGTTTACAAAATATGTTGATTGGATCTTGGGACATTTAACGTACATGTCTTGGGATCGGATATTTTCATAGAAATCTACACACATACACTGAATGACCTTTTTCATACTGTTGTCAAAACAAATAAAATAAATAATATTTAACTCCAACTATTGAGAGACAAAAACAACAAGAATTATCAACTCAAATCGGTTCCAAATCTAAATCAAAAACAGCAAACAGATCTAGTAAACAATTGCCCATCACTAATATCATCATAAGCCATTCTTCCACTTTTGAACTAAAAAAAAAAGGGGGTCCTCGTCACTATTCATCAAAAGTTAATTGGCCAAACATTTTGAAATTAATTATCGTACTTCATAGATATCATCTATGTACATACAACTGCAAAAAAATTGTTGATTTAAAAAATGAATTTTTAAGATTTTATTTCTGGAGATTTATAGAAGTCAAAGGACTATGACCATTGAATATACAACCTATTTAATTAGATAATCAACGGGGAATAATGCGAGGAGAAATAATTTAATTATTCTGAGAAACCACTAAACCATTTTAAATAATACTTGGACGAAACATCCCTTGGATGGTTCTCAACAGATATGTTTGTGTTGATCGGAAATCAAAGATGTCCAACATCACAGGACTTTGCTCAGCATAGAGCCCTACTTAAAAATGAATAAATTTCAAAAACAAAACTCTTGATTGACCCAAAACTGTACATGAATAATCATTGGATGGCCTCTTACAGTGTCATTATAATTTTTCCTATGCTTCAGAATGTCAACATGGCTGCCACTGCATGTCATAATTTGTGTAGGACCGACCATATGTGAAAAGAGGTAAAATACAAGAAAAGTGAAATCATACAGTATATTACATTACATCATTGTAGAATTGCTCTGAAAATGTCTAAAGATATTATTTTTAACATTTTTCATTATTTTTCAGAACCAACACGTAAGAGAGACAGCCCTCTTACAACATGGATAATATGAAATGTTATAGGCCTACATAAGTTGACCCAGACATACGAACAGTCAACAGAAGAAAACATACATACAGATGTAATGGATATACATGTACTGGATCAACAGTTAGTTATACATAGACAGATGTAATGGTATACATGTACTGGATCAACAGTTAGTTATACATAGACAGATGTAATGGTATACATGTACTGGATCAACAGTTAGTTATACATAGACAGATGTAATGGTATACATGTACTGGATCAACAGTTAGTTATACATAGACAGATGTAATGGTATACATGTACTGGATCAACAATTAGTTATACATAGACAGATGTAATGGTATACATGTACTGGATCAACAGTTAGTTATACATAGACAGATGTAATGGTATACATGTACTGGATCAACAGTTAGTTATACATAGACAGGTGTTATGGTATACATGTACTGGATCAACAGTTAGTTATACACAGACAGATGTAATGGTATACATGTACTGGATCAACAGTTAGTTATACACAGACAGATGTTATGGTATACATGTACTGGATCAACAGTTAGTTATACATAGACAGATGTAATGGTATACATGTACTGGATCAACAGTTAGTTATACATTGACAGATGTAATGGTATACATGTACTGGATCAACAGTTAGTTATACATAGACAGATGTAATGGTATACATGTACTGGATCAACAGTTAGTTATACATAGACAGATGTAATGGTATACATGTACTGGATCAACAATTAGTTATACATAGACAGATGTAATGGTATACATGTACTGGATCAACAGTTAGTTATACATAGACAGATGTAATGGTATACATGTACTGGATCAACAGTTAGTTATACATAGACAGGTGTTATGGTATACATGTACTGGATCAACAGTTAGTTATACACAGACAGATGTAATGGTATACATGTACTGGATCAACAGTTAGTTATACACAGACAGATGTTATGGTATACATGTACTGGATCAACAGTTAGTTATACATAGACAGATGTAATGGTATACATGTACTGGATCAACAGTTAGTTATACATTGACAGATGTAATGGTATACATGTACTGGATCAACAGTTAGTTATACATAGACAGATGTAATGGTATACATGTACTGGATCAACAGTTAGTTATACACAGACAGATGTTATGGTATACATGTACTGGATCAACAGTTAGTTATACACAGACAGATGTAATGGTATACATGTACTGGATCAACAGTTAGTTATACATAGACAGATGTAATGGTATACATGTACTGGATCAACAGTTAGTTATACATAGACAGATGTAATGGTATTCATGTACTAGATCAACAGTTAGTTATACATAGACAGATGTAATGGTATACATGTACTAGATCAACAGTTAGTTATACATAGACAGATGTAATGGTATACATGTACTAGATCAACAGTTAGTTATACATAGACAAATGTTATGGTATGCATGTACTGGATCAACAGTTAGTTATACATAGACAGATGTAATGGTATACATGTACTGGATCAACAGTTTGTTATACACAGACAGATGTTATGGTATACATGTACTGGATCAACAGTTAGTTATACATAGACAGATGTAATGGTATACATGTACTGGATCAACAGTTAGTTATACATAGACAGATGTAATGGTATACATGTACTGGATCAACAGTTAGTTATACACAGACAGATGTAATGGTATACATGTACTGGATCAACAGTTAGTTATACATAGACAGATGTTATGGTATTCATGTACTGGATCAACAGTTAGTTATACATAGACAGATGTAATGATATACATGTACTGGATCAACAGTTAGTTATACATAGACAGATGTTATGGTATACATGTACTGGATCAACAGTTAGTTATACATAGACAGATGTTATGGTATTCATGTACTGGATCAACAGTTAGTTATACATAGACAGATGTAATGGTATACATGTACTGGATCAACAGTTAGTTATACATAGACAGATGTTATGGCATTCATGTACTGGATCAACAGTTAGTTATACATAGACAGATGTTATGGTATACATGTACTGGATCAACAGTTAGTTATACATAGACAGATGTTATGGCATTCATGTACTGGATCAACAGTTAGTTATACATAGACAGATGTTATGGTATACATGTACTGGATCAACAGTTAGTTATACATAGACAGATGTTATGGTATACATGTACTGGATCAACAGTTAGTTATACATAGACAGATGTTATGGTATACATGTACTGGATCAACAGTTAGATATACATAGACAGATGTTATGGTATACATGTACTGGATCAACAGTTAGTTATACATAGACAGATGTAATGGTATACATGTACTGGATCAACAGTTAGTTATACGTAGACAGATGTAATGGTATACATGTACTGGATCAACAGTTAGTTATACATAGACAGGTGTTATGGCATTCATGTACTAGATCAACAGTTAGTTATACATAGACAGATGTAATGGTATTCATGTACTGGATCAACAGTTAGTTATACATAGACAGATGTAATGGTATACATGTACTGGATCAACAGTTAGTTATACATAGACAGGTGTTATGGCATTCATGTACTAGATCAACAGTTAGTTATACATAGACAGATGTAATGGTATTCATGTACTGGATCAACAGTTAGTTATACATAGACAGATGTAATGGTATACATGTACTGGATCAACAGTTAGTTATACATAGACAGATGTTATGGTATACATGTACTGGATCAACAGTTAGTTATAGTAGACAGATGTTATGGTATACATGTACTGGATCAACAGTTAGTTATACATAGATAGATGTTATGATATACATGTACTGGATCAACAGTTAGTTATACATAGACAGATGTAATGGTATACATGTACTGGATCAACAGTTAGTTATACATAGACAGATGTTATGGTATACATGTACTGGATCAACAGTTAGTTATACATAGATAGATGTTATGATATACATGTACTGGATCAACAGTTAGTTATACATAGACAGATGTAATGGTATACATGTACTGGATCAACAGTTAGTTATACATAGACAGATGTTATGGTATACATGTACTGGATCAACAGTTAGTTATACATAGATAGATGTTATGATATACATGTACTGGATCAACAGTTAGTTATACATAGACAGATGTTATGGTATACATGTACTGGATCAACAGTTAGTTATACATAGATAGATGTTATGATATACATGTACTGGATCAACAGTTAGTTATACATAGACAGATGTTATGGTATACATGTACTGGATCAACAGTTAGTTATACATAGACAGATGTTATGGTATACATGTACTGGATCAACAGTTAGTTATACATAGACAGATGTTATGGTATTCATGTACTGGATCAACAGTTAGTTATACATAGACAGATGTTATGGTATACATGTACTGGATCAACAGTTTGTTATACATAGACAGATGTTATGGTATACATGTACTGGATCAACAGTTAGTTATACATAGACAGATGTTATGATATACATGTACTGGATCAACAGTTAGTTATACATAGACAGATGTTATGGTATTCATGTACTGGATCAACAGTTAGTTATACATAGACAGATGTTATGATATACATGTACTGGATCAACAGTTAGTTATACATAGACAGATGTTATGGTATACATGTACTGGATCAACAGTTAGTTATACATAGACAGATGTTATGGTATTCATGTACTGGATCAACAGTTAGTTATACATAGACAGATGTTATGGTATACATGTACTGGATCAACAGTTTGTTATACATAGACAGATGTTATGGTATACATGTACTGGATCAACAGTTAGTTATACATAGACAGATGTTATGATATACATGTACTGGATCAACAGTTAGTTATACATAGACAGATGTTATGGTATTCATGTACTGGATCAACAGTTAGTTATACATAGACAGATGTTATGGTATACATGTACTGGATCAACAGTTTGTTATACATAGACAGATGTTATGGTATACATGTACTGGATCAACAGTTAGTTATACATAGACAGATGTTATGATATACATGTACTGGATCAACAGTTAGTTATACATAGACAGATGTTATGGTATTCATGTACTGGATCAACAGTTAGTTATACATAGACAGATGTTATGGTATACATGTACTGGATCAACAGTTAGTTATACATAGACAGATGTTATGGTATACATTTACACGATTAACAGTTAGTTATACATAGACAGATGTTATGGTATACATGTACTGGATCAACAGTTTGTTATACATAGATAGATGTTATGGTATACATTTACATGATTAACAGTTAGCTATACATAGACAGATGTTATGGTATACATGTACTGGATCAACAGTTAGTTATACATAGACAGATGTTATGGTATACATGTACTGGATCAACAGTTTGTTATACATAGACAGATGTTATGGTATACATTTACATGATTAACAGTTAGCTATACATAGACAGATGTTATGGTATACATGTACTGGATCAACAGTTAGTTATACATAGACAGATGTTATGGTATACATGTACTGGATCAACAGTTAGTTATACATAGACAGATGTTATGGTATTCATGTACTGGATCAACAGTTAGTTATACATAGACAGATGTTATGGTATACATTTACATGATTAACAGTTAGCTATACATGGATAGATGTTATGATAAAAGATCACATGATAAAGAACTATTTTTGTGAATGTATCAGTTATTTGTGATGTATGTTTTGTAAACATGTTCAAACCTTTGAGAATTATTATAGTAAAAAATGAAGTTCATTATTTGAATGAGAAACTTGGCACACATCAAATTTTTAAATACAGGTTAAGGGAAGCAAAATTTTTACAACAATTTCTCACTTTTTACTAGGAGTACAAAATAACAAAATTAATAATGGATCTTCTTTTTAATTATGAAGATCACATTTCAACTTTTTAAATCTATAAAATGTTTGTCTCATTTGGGTTGAATCAATTGATTTTTTTTAATAGATGGAGTTGATATGAAAAAAAGCGACATTTTTTATATGTACAGTCAAACCTGTATATAAAGGCCACTCAAGGGAACCTGATAATGTGGCCTTTATGAGCAGTTGCCCTTTATATAGAGGTTAACATTATATGCACTATTCATTAATGGGAGAGAATGAGATTGTCCTTTATTTACATTGATTTGTTATATAGAGGTGCCCTTTAAGGCAGGTTTGACTACTAATTATGGTGAAAATATATACTGGCTCCGGTATTAGGGCACAAAGTTCTTTTCATAGCTAGTTTGTGTACTATTATCAAATAGCCATATAATGAACAGATAAATGTAGTCAGAAAGTCTACTTTGAAAAAAATGTATCAGACATGCTTTGTTATGGTTTTCTATATACTATGCTTCAGCTAATTACTAACACCACCCCTGTACTAACACTATGGCTTCACACTTCAGCTAATTACTAACACCACCCCTGTACTAACACTATGGCTTCACACTTCAGCTAATTACTAACACCACCCCTGTACTAACACTATGGCTTCACACTTCACCTAATTACTAACACCACCCCTGTACTAACACTATGGCTTCACACTTCACCTAATTACTAACACCACCCCTGTACTAACACTATGGCTTCACACTTCACCTAATTACTAACACCACCCCTGTACTAACACTATGGCTTCACACTTCACCTAATTACTAACACCACCCCTGTACTAACACTATGGCTTTACACTTCACCTAATTACTAACACCACCCCTGTACTAACACTATGGCTTAACACTTCACCTAATTACTAACACCACCCCTGTACTAACACTATGGCTTCACACTTCACCTAATTACTAACACCACCCCTGTACTAACACTATGGCTTCATACTTCACCTAATTACTAACACCACCCCTGTACTAACACTATGGCTTCACACTTCACCTAATTACTAACACCACCCCTGTACTAACACTATGGCTTCACACTTCACCTAATTACTAACACCACCCCTGTACTAACACTATGGCTTCACACTTCACCTAATTACTAACACCACCCCTGTACTAACACTATGGCTTCATACTTCACCTAATTACTAACACCACCCCTGTACTAACACTATGGCTTCATACTTCACCTAATTACTAACACCACCCCTGTACTAACACTATGGCTTCACACTTCACCTAATTACTAACACCACCCCTGTACTAACACTATGGCTTCACACTTCACCTAATTACTAACACCACCCCTGTACTAACACTATGGCTTAACACTTCACCTAATTACTAACACTATGGCTTCACACTTCACCTAATTACTAACACCACCCCTGTACTAACACTATGGCTTCACACTTCACCTAATTACTAACACCACCCCTGTACTAACACTATGGCTTCACACTTCACCTAATTACTAACACCACCCCTGTACTAACACTATGGCTTCACACTTCACCTAATTACTAACACCACCCCTGTACTAACACTATGGCTTCACACTTCAGCTAATTACTAACACCACCCCTGTACTAACACTATGGCTTAACACTTCACCTAATTACTAACACCACCCCTGTACTAACACTATGGCTTCACACTTCACCTAATTACTAACACCACCCCTGTACTAACACTATGGCTTCACACTTCACCTAATTACTAACACCACCCCTGTACTAACACTATGGCTTCACACTTCAGCTAATTACTAACACCACCCCTGTACTAACACTATGGCTTCACACTTCACCTAATTACTAACACCACCCCTGTACTAACACTATGGCTTCACACTTCACCTAATCACTAACACCACCCCTGTACTAACACTATGGCTTCACACTTCACCTAATTACTAACACCACCCCTGTACTAACACTATGGCTTCACACTTCACCTAATTACTAACACCACCCCTGTACTAACACTATGGCTTCACACTTCACCTAATTACTAACACCACCCCTGTACTAACACTGGCTTAACACTTCACCTAATTACTAACACTATGGCTTAACACTTCACCTAATTACTAACACCACCCCTGTACTGACACTATGGCTTCACACTTCACCTAATTACTAACACCACCCCTGTACTAACACTATGGCTTCACACTTCAGCTAATTACTAACACCACCCCTGTACTGACACTATGGCTTCACACTTCACCTAATTACTAACACCACCCCTGTACTAACACTATGGCTTCACACTTCACCTAATTACTAACACCACCCCTGTACTAACACTATGGCTTCACACTTCAGCTAATTACTAACACCACCCCTGTACTAACACTATGGCTTCACACTTCACCTAATTACTAACACCACCCCTGTACTAACACTATGGCTTCACACTTCACCTAATCACTAACACCACCCCTGTACTAACACTATGACTTCACACTTCACCTAATTACTAACACCACCCCTGTACTAACACTATGGCTTCACACTTCACCTAATTACTAACACCACCCCTGTACTAACACTATGGCTTCACACTTCACCTAATTACTAACACCACCCCTGTACTAACACTGGCTTAACACTTCACCTAATTACTAACACTATGGCTTAACACTTCACCTAATTACTAACACCACCCCTGTACTAACACTATGGCTTCACACTTCACCTAATTACTAACACCACCCCTGTACTAACACTATGGCTTCACACTTCACCTAATTACTAACACCACCCCTGTACTAACACTATGGCTTCACACTTCACCTAATTACTAACACCACCCCTGTACTAACACTATGGCTTCACACTTCACCTAATTACTAACACCACCCCTGTACTAACACTATGGCTTCACACTTCACCTAATTACTAACACCACCCCTGTACTAACACTATGGCTTCACACTTCACCTAATTACTAACACCACCCCTGTACTAACACTATGGCTTAACACTTCACCTAATTACTAACACCACCCCTGTACTAACACTATGGCTTCACACTTCACCTAATTACTAACACCACCCCTGTACTAACACTATGGCTTCACACTTCACCTAATTACTAACACCACCCCTGTACTAACACTATGGCTTAACACTTCACCTAATTACTAACACCACCCCTGTACTAACACTATGGCTTCACACTTCACCTAATTACTAACACCACCCCTGTACTAACACTGGCTTAACACTTCACCTAATTACTAACACTATGGCTTAACACTTCACCTAATTACTAACACTATGGCTTAACACTTCACCTAATTACTAACACCACCCCTGTACTAACACTATGGCTTCACACTTCACCTAATTACTAACACCACCCCTGTACTAACACTGGCTTAACACTTCACCTAATTACTAACACTATGGCTTCACACTTCACCTAATTACTAACACCACCCCTGTACTAACACTATGGCTTCACACTTCACCTAATTACTAACACCACCCCTGTACTAACACTATGGCTTAACACTTCACCTAATTACTAACACCACCCCTGTACTAACACTATGGCTTCACACTTCACCTAATTACTAACACCACCCCTGTACTAACACTGGCTTAACACTTCACCTAATTACTAACACTATGGCTTAACACTTCACCTAATTACTAACACCACCCCTGTACTAACACTATGGCTTCACACTTCACCTAATTACTAACACCACCCCTGTACTAACACTGGCTTAACACTTCACCTAATTACTAACACCACCCCTGTACTGACACTATGGCTTAACACTTCACCTAATTACTAACACCACCCCTGTACTAACACTATGGCTTAACACTTCACCTAATTACTAACACCACCCCTGTACTGACACTATGGCTTCACACTTCACCTAATTACTAACACCACCCCTGTACTAACACTATGGCTTAACACTTCACCTAATTACTAACACCACCCCTGTACTAACACTATGGCTTCACACTTCACCTAATTACTAACACCACCCCTGTACTAACACTATGGCTTAACACTTAACCTAATTACTAACACCACCCCTGTACTAACACTATGGCTTAACACTTCACCTAATTACTAACACCACCCCTGTACTAACACTATGGCTTCACACTTCACCTAATTACTAACACCACCCCTGTACTAACACTATGGCTTCACACTTCACCTAATTACTAACACCACCCCTGTACTAACACTATGGCTTAACACTTAACCTAATTACTAACACCACCCCTGTACTAACACTATGGCTTAACACTTCACCTAATTACTAACACCACCCCTGTACTAACACTATGGCTTAACACTTCACCTAATTACTAACACCACCCCTGTACTAACACTATGGCTTAACACTTCACCTAATTACTAACACCACCCCTGTACTAACACTATGGCTTCACACTTCACCTAATTACTAACACCACCCCTGTACTAACACTATGGCTTCACACTTCACCTAATTACTAACACCACCCCTGTACTAACACTATGGCTTCACACTTCACCTAATTACTAACACCACCCCTGTACTAACACTATGGCTTCACACTTCACCTAATTACTAACACCACCCCTGTACTAACACTATGGCTTCACACTTCACCTAATTACTAACACCACCCCTGTACTAACACTATGGCTTAACACTTCACCTAATTACTAACACCACCCCTGTACTGACACTATGGCTTAACACTTCACCTAATTACTAACACCACCCCTGTACTGACAATATGGCTTCACACTTCACCTAATTACTAACACCACCCCTGTACTAACACTATGGCTTAGCATTTCACCTAATTACTAACACCACCCCTGTACTAACACTATGGCTTCACACTTCACCTAATTACTAACACCACCCCTGTACTAACACTATGGCTTCACACTTCACCTAATTACTAACACCACCCCTGTACTAACACTATGGCTTCACACTTCACCTAATTACTAACACCACCCCTGTACTAACACTATGGCTTCACACTTCACCTAATTACTAACACCACCCCTGTACTAACACTATGGCTTCACACTTCACCTAATTACTAACACCACCCCTGTACTAACACTATGGCTTCACACTTCATCTAATTACTAACACCACCCCTGTACTAACACTATGGCTTCACACTTCACCTAATTACTAACACTATGGCTTAACACTTCACCTAATTACTAACACCACCCCTGTACTAACACTATGGCTTAACACTTCACCTAATTACTAACACTATGGCTTCACACTTCACCTAATTACTAACACTATGGCTTAACACTTCACCTAATTACTAACACCACCCCTGTACTAACACTATGGCTTAACACTTCACCTAATTACTAACACCACCCCTGTACTAACACTATGGCTTCACACTTCACCTAATTACTAACACCACCCCTGTACTAACACTATGGCTTAACACTTCACCTAATTACTAACACCACCCCTGTACTAACACTATGGCTTCACACTTCACCTAATTACTAACACCACCCCTGTACTAACACTATGGCTTCACACTTCACCTAATTACTAACACCACCCCTGTACTAACACTATGGCTTCACACTTCACCTAATTACTAACACCACCCTTGTACTAACACTATGGCTTCACACTTCACCTAATTACTAACACCACCCCTGTACTAACACTATGGCTTCACACTTCACCTAATTACTAACACCACCCCTGTACTAACACTATGGCTTCACACTTCACCTAATTACTAACACCACCCCTGTACTAACACTATGGCTTCACACTTCACCTAATTACTAACACCACCCCTGTACTAACACTATGGCTTCACACTTCACCTAATTACTAACACCACCCCTGTACTAACACTATGGCTTCACACTTCAGCTAATTACTAACACCACCCCTGTACTAACACTATGGCTTAACACTTCACCTAATTACTAACACCACCCCTGTACTAACACTATGGCTTCACACTTCACCTAATTACTAACACTATGGCTTAACACTTCACCTAATTACTAACACTATGGCTTCACACTTCACCTAATTACTAACACTATGGCTTAACACTTCACCTAATTACTAACACCACCCCTGTACTAACACTATGGCTTCACACTTCACCTAATTACTAACACCACCCCTGTACTAACACTATGGCTTCACACTTCACCTAATTACTAACACCACCCCTGTACTAACACTATGGCTTCACACTTCACCTAATTACTAACACCACCCCTGTACTAACACTATGGCTTCACACTTCACCTAATTACTAACACCACCCCTGTACTAACACTATGGCTTCACACTTCACCTAATTACTAACACCACCCCTGTACTAACACTATGGCTTCACACTTCACCTAATTACTAACACCACCCCTGTACTAACACTATGGCTTCACACTTCACCTAATTACTAACACCACCCCTGTACTAACACTATGGCTTCACACTTCACCTAATTACTAACACCATCCCTGTACTAACACTATGGCTTCACACTTCAGCTAATTACTAACACCACCCCTGTACTAACACTATGGCTTCACACTTCACCTAATTACTAACACCACCCCTGTACTAACACTATGGCTTCACACTTCACCTAATTACTAACACCACCCCTGTACTAACACTATGGCTTCATACTTCACCTAATTACTAACACCACCCCTGTACTAACACTATGGCTTAACACTTCACCTAATTACTAACACCACCCCTGTACTAACACTATGGCTTAACACTTCACCTAATTACTAACACCACCCCTGTACTAACACTGGCTTCACACTTCAGCTAATGTCACCGTACTAACACTATGGCTTAATACTTCAGCTAACGTCGCTGAGCTGTACTTTCCAAATTTCACTGATTAAAAACTTCTTATACCAAAAATGTACTGCTCAACATTATATAACTTATAGCTTTACATTCCCCATTTCACTTATTAAAAAACTAAACATGTATGGTTCAACACTATATATAATGTCACTGAACTGTACATATCCCTTTTCACAATATACCTGTTACCAGTTAACAGCTAACTGTTCAGAAAACCACAAATAATACATGTATGGTTCATAGTGTACTTTGGTTGAGATTGTTCTTACCACAAGATTTGTTCATTGATATGGAATCTGATCGCCAAACTCCTTGTATGACTTTGTGTTCTAAGATTGTGGTTATGTATGTATTTTCTATATCTGGTTTGAACTTATGATGACTAATAACATGATATATTAAAATTTGACATGCTTGAATGTCAGTTGACTTTTGATTGGTTGTTTTTAATTAGCATAATGTTGGATCATTATAATAATTGTACAAGTTTTCATATTAGATATACAGCTTTTTCATTATTCCTTAGTATGTCTAATTGATTAGTTCTCTATTCAGAAGTAATTTGTTTAAATTATGAACAAGATTTCAACTTTATTTTACTCAAGACATAATAAACTGTCACATGAGAATACAATTAGATGATGACTTTCAAAATGTGCAAGACATGTAATTAAATGCAGCAGTTGTGAATATACATGTACAATATATAATATTATATATCATATGGAAATATAATGAAGGAAATATTGATGATATTATAATAGTTTCACAATATTTGTCAGAAAAATGGATAGCTATTTAATATTTATTTGTTTCAAAATGACATCATTCCTTTCAGTTTTATTAATGATGAATTTTGAACAAAATACTGTGGAATATACCTCTTTCTCTCCATTTCAATAACATCATTTTAACATAAGAATAGAAAATGACATTCATCTCCATGATGTGCTATTCAGAATATTTATATGAAATGCAATATTTATCTGTAATATAGGATTAGAAGTACAAACATTTTATTTAATATATAGCTTCAGACTTGTAAGTTTTGTAACTGAATTCTAAGAGACTCTAACTTTACAGCACTATTTATCCAGTTCAAAGTTATTGCTTTTTCTTTATTCTTCAGTGTTGTATAAGGTCCAATTATAGTAAAGATGGGTTTGACTTGTCATTCGGCAAATAGCAAATCTTGTTTCACTGGTACATTTCATGTCTTTGTAATTAATAAATGTTGTAGCTTTTTTGTATATATGTTCAACTATATATATATATTGTTTATATAAAGGAGAAGATGTTCTAAGTTGTAAAACTTGTATCTGATCCTGTTGTCATGTTTTTGGACAATGAAATATGTTTAAACTGATATTTTACTGAATCACTGACCTTTTGATCAAGTTCATTATAAAATTATACAGAAATAGAATGGTTGATTAAAACAAACTAATAATCTAAAGATTAATGTAAAGTTGTGAATGTTACATTTTATGTACAAAGGTGTGTCCATTTTTGCCAGGATGCATACTATTGTATGGTAAAATGTGAGAAGGGAAAAGAGGTACCTATTTTGTGTAATCAACTATTGTTCCTATGGCACCGGTCCAACTTCCATGAAGCTACAAAATAATTACATACATATTGAAGTTATTCATTGTATATTACAGAAGTTTTAAGAATTTTTCTCAAATTTTTCCATCTTTTGAATCTTTGTCATCTTCAGCAGAGTGTGCTTATTATCCCCTCGCCAACGAAGTTGCAAAGGGATATAGTAATGCTGCCGTCCGTCCTTCCTTCCTTCCTTCCGTCGTCCTTCCGTAACATCATTGTGAACACTCTAGGATCAACATCCTTCAATGGATTTTGACCAAACTTGGTACATACTTAGTCCTTAAGAGAATCTGGAACCCTATTGATTTTCAAGGTCATAGGTAAAAGGTCAAGGTCACTGGGTCAAATTTTTACCTCTGAACATCCTTGTGAACACTCTAGAATCAACATCCTTCAATGGATTTTGACTAAACTTAGTACATACTTAGTCCTTAGGAGAGTCTGGAACCCTATTGATTTTCAAGATCAAAGGTCAAGGTCACTGGGTCAAATATTTACTGCATAACATCCTTGTGAACACTCTAGGATCAAAATCCTTCAATGGATTTTGACCAAACTTGGTACATACTTAGTCCTTAAGAGAATCTGGAACCCTATTGATTTTCAAGGTCATAGGTAAAAGGTCAAGGTCACTGGGTCAATTTTTTACCTTTGATCATCCTTGTAAACACTCTAGAATCAACATCCTTCAATGGATTTTGACTAAACTTAGTACATACTTAGTCCTTAGGAGAGTCTGGAACCCTATTGATTTTCAAGATCAAAGGTCAAGGTCACTGGGTCAAATATTTACTGCATAACATCCTTGTGAACACTCTAGAATCAACATCCTTCAATGGATTTTAGCCAAACTTGGTACATACATAGTCCATAGGAGAGTCTGGAACCCTATTGATTTTCAAGGTCAAAGGTCAAGGGGTCAAATTTTTTACTGCAAAACATCCTTGTGAACACTAGAATCAACATCCTTCAATGGATTTTGACCAAACTTGGTACATACTTAGTCCTTAGGAGAGTCTGGAACCCTATTGATTGTCAAGGTTATAGGTCAAAGGTCAATGTCACCAGGTCAAATTTTTACCAGGTAACATCCTTGTGAACACTCTAGAATCAACATTGTTCAATGGATTTTGACCAAGCTTGGTACATACTTTGACTTTAAGAGAATCTGGAACCCTATTGATTTTCAAGGTCAAAGGTCAAGGTCACAGGGTCTAAATTTTAGGCGAGGGGATACGCCACACTCTGCATTGCCCTTGTTTTGTGTTATATTTCCCTGAAGCTTAAAGACCAAATTTATACATAATAATGTTAGACATTTCAAGACTTTTTTTTTTTTCTTTTTTTTTTAGCTCACCTGACCCAAAGGGTCAAGTGAGCTATTGCCATCACTTGGCGTCCGTCGTCGTCATCCGTCATACATCGTAAACTTTTTCAAAATTTTTCTCCTCTGAAAGTGCTAGACCAATGGAAACCAAACTTGGTCTGAATCATCACTAGGGTGTCTAGTTTCAAAATTGTGTCCAATGATGCTGTGCACCAACCAACATGGCCGCTGTTACTAAAAATAGAACATATGGTAAAATTGCAGGTTTTGGGTAATAACTCAAAAACCGTTAATAATATCAAAAATCTGACATGGGATAAAAATGATCAGCACATCAAGATCTACCTACCCTGCAATTTTGAAGTAAATCTGATTTTGAATTTTGAAGTAAATCTTGGAGTTATTGCCCTTGTTTCATCAATATTTTTTTTTAATTTTAATACTTTTCGTCTTATATTTCAAAAAACTATTTAGAGATAGATGTTAAGTTTAAATAGCAAAAATGTGCATCAAGATCTACCTACCCTGCAATTTTGAAGTAAATCCCATTACCCATTTTGACCGATTATGCAAATTAGAAAAAAGGGGGGATGAAATTAAAAAAAAATCTTCTCTGAAACTACTGAGCCAATCTCAACCAAACTTTGCTGAAATGATCCTTGGATGGTCCCCTTTCAAAATTGTGTCCGTCAGCGCCGTCCTGTATCCAAGATGGCCGCCATTACTAAAAATAGAAATTTCTTCAAATGGCCAAAACTGCTCTATTTTAAGCCAAAAAGTGCCCAAATTTGAACTGTATAAGCATAATGATGAGCTTTTTAACATTTATTTCGGGATTTTTTATGAACTTTAAACTTTTGCCGATTTTGACCGATTATGCAAACTAGAAAAAAGGGGGGGTTAAATTAAAAAAAAATCTTCTCCTCTGAAACTACTGAGCCAATTTCAACCAAACTTTGATGAAATGATCCTTAGGTGGTCCCCTTTCAAAGTTGTGTCCGTCAGCGCCGTCCTGTATCCAAGATGGCCGCCATTACTAAAAATAGAAATTTCTTCAAATGGCCAAAATTGCTCTATTTTAAGCCAGAAAGTGCCCAAATTTGAACTGCATAAGCATAATGATGAGCTTTTTAACATATATTACGGGATTTATTATGAATTTTGAACATTTGCCGATTTTGACCGATTATGCAAATTAGAAAAAAGGGGGAATGAAGTTAAAAAAAAATCTTCTCCTCTGAAACTACTGAGCCAATTTCAACCAAACTTTGATGAAATGATCCTTAGGTGGTCCCCTTTCAAAATTGTGTCCGTCAGCGCCGTCCTGTATCGAAGATGGCCGCCATTACTAAAAATAGAAATTTCTTCAAATGGCCAAAACTGCTCTATTTTAAGCCAGAAAGTGCCCAAATTTGAACTGTATAAGCATAATGATGAGCTTTTTAACATATATTACGGGATTTTTTATGAACTTTGAACTTTTGCCTATTTTGACCGATTATGCAAATTAGAAAAAAGGGGGGATGAAATTAAAAAAAAATCTTCTCCTCTGAAACTACTGAGCCAATCTCAACCAAACTTTGCTGAAATGATCCTTGGATGGTCCCCTTTCAAAATTGTGTCCGTCAGCGCCGTCCTGTATCCAAGATGGCCGCCATTACTAAAAATAGAAATTTCTTCAAATGGCCAAAACTGCTCTATTTTAAGCCAAAAAGTGCCCAAATTTGAACTGTATAAGCATAATGATGAGCTTTTTAACATTTATTACGGGATTTTTTATGAACTTTAAACTTTTGCCGATTTTGACCGATTATGCAAACTAGAAAAAAGGGGGGATGAAATAAAAAAAAAATCTTCTCCTCTGAAACTACTGAGCCAATTTCAACCAAACTTTGCTGAAATTATCCTTAGGTGGTCCCCTTTCAAAGTTGTGTCCGTCAGCGCCGTCCTGTATCCAAGATGGCCGCCATTACAAAAAATAGAAATTTTTTCAAATGGCCAAAACTTCTCTATTTTAAGCCAGAAAGTGCCCAAATTTGAACTGTATAAGCATAATGATGAGCTTGTTAACATATATTACGGGATTTTTTATGAACTTTGAACTTTTGCCTATTTTGACCGATTATGCAAATTAGAAAAAAGGGGGGATGAAATTAAAAAAAAATCTTCTCCTCTGAAACTACTTAGCCAATCTCAACCAAACTTTGCTGAAATGATCCTTGGATGGTCCCCTTTCAAAATTGTGTCCGTCAGCGCCCGTCCTGTATCCAAGATGGCCGCCATTACTAAAAATAGAAATTTCTTCAAATGGTCAAAACTGCTCTATTTTAAGCCAGAAAGTGTCCAAATTTGAACTGCATAAGCATAATGATGAGCTTTTAAACATATATTACGGGATTTTTTATGAACTTTGAACTTTTGCCGATTTTGACCGATTATGCAAATTAGAAAAAGGGGGGATGAAATTAAAAAAAAATCTTCTCCTCTGAAACTACTGAGCCAATCTCAACCAATCTTTGCTGAAATGATCCTTGGATGGTCCCCTTTCAAAATTGTGTCCGTCAGCGCCGTCCTGTATCCAAGATAGCCGCCATTACTAAAAATAGAAATTTCTTCAAATGGTCAAAACTGCTCTATTTTAAGCCAGAAAGTGTCCAAATTTGAACTGCATAAGCATAATGATGAGCTTTTTAAAATATGTTACGGGATTTATTATGAACTTTGAACATTTGCCGATTTTGACCGATTATGCAAATTAGAAAAAAGGGGGGATGAAGTTAAAAAAAAATCTTCTCCTCTGAAACTACTGAGCCAATTTCAACCAAACTTTGATGAAATGATCCTTAGGTGATATTCCCTTTCAAAATTGTGTCCGTCAGCGCCGTCCTGTATCCAAGATGGGCGCCATTACAAAAAATAGAAATTTCTTCAAATGGCCAAAACTGCTCTATTTTAAGCCAGAAAGTGCCCAAATTTGAACTGTATAAGTATAATGATGAGCTTTTTAACATATATTACGGGATTTTTTATGAACTTTGAACTTTTGCCTATTTTGACCGATTATGCAAATTAGAAAAAAGGGGGGATGAAATTTTAAAAAAATCTTCTCCTCTGAAACTACTGAGCCAATCTCAACCAAACTTTGCTGAAATGATCCTTGGATGGTCCCCTTTCAAAATTGTGTCCGTCAGCGCCGTCCTGTATCCAAGATGGCCGCCATTACTAAAAATAGAAATTTCTTCAAATGGTCAAAACTGCTCTATTTTAAGCCAGAAAGTGTCCAAATTTGAACTGCATAAGCATAATGATGAGCTTTTAAACACATATTACGGGATTTTTTATGAACTTTGAACTTTTGCCGATTTTGACCGATTATGCAAATTAGAAAAAAGGGGGGATGAAATTTTAAAAAATCTTCTCTGAAACTACTGAGCCAATCTCAACCAAACTTTGCTGAAATGATCCTTGGATGGTCCCCTTTCAAAATTGTGTCCGTTAGCGCCGTCCTGTATCCAAGATGGCCGCCATTACTAAAAATAGAAATTTCTTCAAATGGCCAAAACTGCTCTATTTTAAGCGAGAAAGTGCCCAAATTTGACCTGTATAAGCATAATGATGAGCTTTTTAACATATATTACGGGATCTTTTATGAACTTTGAACATTTGCCTATTTTGACCGATTATGCAAATTAGAAAAAAGGGGGGATGAAATTAGAAAAAATCTTCTCCTCTGAAACTACTGAGCCAATCTCAACCAAACTTTGATGAAATGATCCTTAGATGGTCCCCTTTCAAAATTGTGTCCGTCAGCGCCGTCCTGTATCCAAGATGGCCGCCATTACTAAAAATAGAAATTTCTTCAAATGGGCAAAACTGCTCTATTTTAAGCCAGAAAGTGCCCAAATTTGAACTGTATAAACATAATGATGAGCTTTTTAACATATTACGGGATTTTTTATGAACTTTGAACTTTTGCCGATTATGCAAATTCGAAAAAAGGGGGGATGAAATTTAAAAAAAATCTTCTCCTCTGAAACTACTGAGCCAATTTCAACCAAACTTTGATGAAATGATCCTTAGGTGGTCCCCTTTCAAAATTGTGTCCATCAGCGCCGTCCTGTATCCAAGATGGCCGCCATTACTAAAAATAGAAATTTCTTCAAATGGCCAAAACTTCTCTATTTTAAGCCAGAAATTGCCCAAATTTGAACTGCATAAGCATGATGAGCTTTTTAACATATATTACGGGATTTTTTATGAACTTTGAACTTTTTGCCGATTTTGACCGATTATGCAAATTAGAAAAAGGGGGGATGAAATTTAAAAAAAATCTTCTCCTCTGAAACTACTGAGCCAATCTCAACCAAACTTTGCTGAAATGAACCTTGGATGGTCCCCTTTCAAAATTATATCCGTCAGCGCCGTCCTGTATCCAAGATGGCTGCCATTACAAAAAAATAGAAATTTCTTCAAATGGCCAAAACTGCTCTATTTTAAGCCAGAAAGTGCCCAAATTTGAACTGTATAAGCATAATGATGAGCTTTTTAACATATATTACGGGATTTTTTATGAACTTTGAACTTTTGCCTATTTTGACCAATTATGCAAATTAGAAAAAAGGGGGGATGAAATTAAAAAAAAAAATTCTCCTCTGAAACTACTGAGCCAATCTCAAACAAACTGTGCTGAAATGATTCTTGGGTGATCCTCTTCCAAAATTGTGTCCGGCATTTCAGAACACCGACCAAGATGGCCGCCACAGCCAAACTTAATTTAACATAGGACCCTATGGGAAATTCCCATAAAAATCTTCTTGTCTGAAACCATTTGCTCAATAAGAACAAAATTTTGATGAAATAGTCATTGGATGGTTCTCTTCCAAAAATGTGTCCGGCGGTTCGGCCCTTTGATCAAGATGGCCCCCACAGCCGAACTTAGCTTAACATAAGACCCTATGGGAAATTCACATAAAAATCTTCTCCTCAGAAACCACTGGGCCAATTGCAATCAAACTTTTGTGGAATGATCCTTGGATGGCCCCCTTCCAAAATTGTGTCCGGTGATCCCGACTTCCAACCAAGATGGCCACCAGGCTAAAAATAGAAAAAGGGGGGATGAAATTATTCCTCTTGAAATGCATTTTTTTGTTGACTCACTGCTTTTGGTGACTCAAATAATCAAAGGGAAGCAACTCTATTACAAAATGTGAAGTAGGAAAGGCTAAATTTTGAGAATCATTGACAAATATGTTTTTTTTACAGCAATTTTGATAACTTACATTAAAGGGGGAACCCCTGCCCAAATTTGTTTGTAGAAAGAGTCTGCAATGACGAAGGCTACATTTGTTAATTTTTTTTATCGAAGTTATCAAGTTTTATTGACTGATGTTGTTATTATACCCAGGTGAGCTATACAGGCTCCTGGGAGCCTCTAGTTTAAATTTTCATTTTAGTCACATTTTCATTAGAAGATACATATTTTCTGTAAATCCTATTATTTTAGATACAAAATTTAGGCTTTCACAGAATTATTACATTGGAGCTAGGTATCTCATATACTAGTAGTGCTCAAGATGTTTCTAGATTTTTGTATAATTTATAACTACTCATACAGTTTGCAACAGACCTTCCTGAAACTATGCAAAATATGTATTGTATTTTCCATTATATTTTAAAATCAACTCTCCCACAATTTGTGAAATGAGGTATTCACCAGTATTTTGTGTAATACACTTAAAGGGTAATTTATTTGCTCTCAATTGTTTTTGTTGCTAGATATTTTAAGAACAAGTTGTTGTTTGTATTGTGAGAATTTGTATTACAATTAAATTTTTTATTGTTTCCTAAAAGATTCTATGAAGAAATAATCTGTGTCAAATCTAGCAACAATTTCAATTTTGCAATCACTTGTCGTCCGTTGTCTGTCTTTACTTTTTTCAAATATTCATCACTGCCTCATTTCAAGTCACAATGAGCTTTACTTTTTTCAAAAGTCCATCACTACTTTATTTCAAGTCACAATGGGCTCAAAATTGAATATCAGCTCTGTGATACATATATTCTAGGTTTTCCGTCGGAGGAATGCCCATTTAACTAATGTACAGATTGAGCAAATTGTGCTAATTTTGATTTATATATATATATAAAAGCACACAATTGATTCAAATGAAACCAAACTAGGAATTCAGATGCAGTTTGAATTTTAACCTGTTTTAATTTACATATTTCGATCTTTTGTGTAAAATGAAATGCAGGTGAGGTGATTACATACTCATTGGATGCTGTGAGACTCTGGTTTGTAGTATCCATGGTTACTTAATTGTATCTTAAATAGTTATTACAAATGTAATGGTATATGTATAATGAAATTATGGAAACTAATGGTTTTCTAGAGGTTTTTTTTCCAATGCTGGGTTTTTATCTCTAGCTTTTAATGCAGAATTTCCACGGTTTTTAATAAAAGACATAGTCTTGTATATTTGATTAATATTGATTATAAAGGTTAACTTGCTACACATGTCAACTAATGTTCTCAATGTTTGCACACAAAATTGTCATATATAAAACAGATACTAATTTTTAACACAATGTGTTTTCTATATTCACAGTTTACAACATTATATGGTACCCAACAGTATTTCATGTAATACAATAAAAGGGTAATTTATTTTGCTCTCAATTGTTTTTGTTGCTAGATATTTTAAGAACAAGTTTTTGTTTGTATTGTGAAAATTTGTATTATAATTAAACTGTTTATTGTTTCTTAAAAGATTATAAGAAGAAATAATCTGTGTCAAATCTAGTAACAATTTCAATTTTGCAATCACTTGTCGTCCGTTGTCTGTTTTTACTTTTTTCAAATGTCCATCACTGCCTCATTTCAAGTCACAACTTCTAAAGTCTGAAAATGAGCAATTACATGATTATTGGATTCTGTGAACCATTGGTTTTAAACATAAGGTATCCACCAGTAGTTTATGTTAACAGCTCCCTGCACACCAGTAGTTTATGTTAACAGCTCCCTGCACACCAGTAGTTTATGTTAACAGCTCCCTGCACACCAGTAGTTTATGTTAACAGCTCCCTGCACACCAGTACTTTATGTTAACAGCTCCCTGCACACCTGTAGTTTATGTTAACAGCTCCCTGCACACCTGTAGTTTATGTTAACAGCTCCCTGCACACCTGTAGTTTATGTTAACAGCTCCCTGCACACCAGTAGTTTATGTTAACAGCTCCCTGCACACCAGTAGTTTATGTTAACAGCTCACTGCACACCTGTAGTTTATGTTAACAGCTCCCTGCACACCTGTAGTTTATGTTAACAGCTCCCTGCACACCAGTAGTTTATGTTAACAGCTCCCTGCACACCAGTACTTTATGTTAACAGCTCCCTGCACACCTGTAGTTTATGTTAACAGCTCCCTGCACACCTGTAGTTTATGTTAACAGCTCCCTGCACACCTGTAGTTTATGTTAACAGCTCCCTGCACACCAGTAGTTTATGTTAACAGCTCCCTGCACACCAGTAGTTTATGTTAACAGCTCCCTGCACACCTGTAGTTTATGTTAACAGCTCCCTGCACACCAGTAGTTTATGTTAACAGCTCCCTGCACACCAGTAGTTTATGTTAACAGCTCCCTGCACACCTGTAGTTTATGTTAACAGCTCCCTGCACACCAGTAGTTTATGTTAACAGCTCCCCTCAACGTTTTAAGCATAAGGTATCCACCAGTAGTTTATATTAACAGCCCCTCTCACAGTTTTAAGCATAAGGTATCCGTTAGTAGTTTATGTTAGCAGCCCCTCTCACACAGTTTTAAGCATAAGGTATGCATTAGTATTTTATGTTAACAGCTACTTGCACTGTATTATTCATCAGGTATCCACCAGTACTTTATGTTAACAGCTCCCCTCACAGTTTTAAGCATAAGGTATCCACCAGTAGTTTATGTTAACAGCCTATCTCACAGTTTTAAAAATAATATATCCATTAGTAGTTTATGTTAGCAGTCCCTCTCACAGTTTTAAGCATAAGGTATCTATCAGTAGTTTATGCTGTCAGCCCCTCTCACAGTTTTAAACATGAGATATCACCAGTAGTATATGATAACAGCTCCTCTCACAGTTTTAAGCATAATGTATCCATCAGTAGTTTATGTTAACAGCCCCTCTCACAGTTTTAAATATAAGGTATCCATCAGTAGTTTATGTTAACAGCCCCTCTCACAGTTTTAAACATAAGGTATCCATCAGTAGTTTATGTTAACAGCCCCTCTCACAGTTTTAGATATAAGGTAGTCTATGTTAACAACTCTCACAGTTTTAAGCATGATGTGTCCATTTGTAGTTTATGTTAACAACCACTCTCCTAGTTTTAAACATGAGGTATGACCAGTAGTATATGATAACAGCCCCTCTCACAGTTTTAAGCATAATGTATCCACCTGTAGTTTATGTTAACAGCTCCTGTCACAGTTTTAAACATAAGGTATCCATCAGTAGTTTATGTTAACAGCTCCTGTCACAGTTTTAAACATAATGTATCCATCAGTAGTTTATGTTAACAACCACTCTCACAGTTTTTAACATGAGGTATGACCAGTAGTATATGATAACAGCCCCTCTCACAGTTTTAAGCATAATGTATCCACCAGTAGTTTATGTTAACAGCTCCTCTCACAGTTTTAAGCATGATGTGTCCATCAGTAGTTTATGTTAACAACCACTCTCCCAATTTTAAACATGAGGTATCACCAGTAGTATATGATAACAGCCCCTCTTACAGTTTTAAGCATAATGTATCCACCAGTAGTTTATGTTAACAGCTCCTGTCACAGTTTTAAGCATAAGGTATCCATCAGTAGTTTATGTTAACAGTCCCTCTCACAGTTTTAAGCATAATGTATCCATCAGTAGTTTATGTTAACAGCTCCTCTCACAGTTTTAAGCATAATGTATCCACCAGTAGTTTATGTTAACAGCTCCTCTCACAGTTTTAAGCATGATGTGTCCATCAGTAGTTTATGTTAACAACCACTCTCCCAATTTTAAACATGAGGTATCACCAGTAGTATATGATAACAGCCCCTCTTACAGTTTTAAGCATAATGTATCCACCAGTAGTTTATGTTAACAGCTCCTGTCACAGTTTTAAGCATAAGGTATCCATCAGTAGTTTATGTTAACAGTCCCTCTCACAGTTTTAAGCATAATGTATCCATCAGTAGTTTATGTTAACAGCTCCTCTCACAGTTTTAAGCATAATGTATCCACCAGTAGTTTATGTTAACAGCTCCTCTCACAGTTTTAAGCATGATGTGTCCATCAGTAGTTTATGTTAACAACCACTCTCCCAATTTTAAACATGAGGTATCACCAGTAGTATATGATAACAGCCCCTCTTACAGTTTTAAGCATAATGTATCCACCAGTAGTTTATGTTAACAGCTCCTGTCACAGTTTTAAGCATAAGGTATCCATCAGTAGTTTATGTTAACAGCCCCTGTCACAGTTTTAAATATAAGGTAGTCTATGTTAACAGCTCCTCTCACAGTTTTAAGCATGAGGTATCCATCAGTAGTTTATGTTAACAACCACTCTCCCAGTTTTAAGCATGATGTGTCCATCCGTAGTTTATGTTAACAACCACTCTCCCAGTTTTAAACATGAGGTACCACCAGTAGTATATGATAACAGCCCCTCTCACAGTTTTAAGCATAATGTATCCACCAGTAGTTTATGTTAGTGGCCCCTCTCACAGTTTTACACATAAGGTGTCCAGTAGTTTATGTTAGTGGCCCCTCTCACAGTTTTACACATAAGGTGTCCAGTAGTTTATGTTAGTGGCCCCTCTCACAGTTTTACACATAAGGTGTTCAGTAGTTTATGTTAGCAGGACCTCACACGGTTTTAGACATAAGGTAACCATCAGTAGTTTATGGTAACAGCACCTCTCACAGTTTTAAGCACAAGGTGTCAATCCATAGTTTATGTTAACATTCCCACAGTGTTCAACTTAAGGTAATCACCAGTATTTTGTGTAAATAAATCTCCCAACAGTGCCCAACATAACGTAGTCCCTAGTATTTTGTGTAAATAAATTTTCCCACAGTGTTCAACATACAGTATTCCTCAGTATTTTGTGTAAATAAATCTTCCCAGTGTTGAACATACAGTATTCCTCAGTATTATGTGTAAATAAATCCTCCCACAGTGATCAGCATTCACTATTCCTCAGTATTTTGTGTGAATAAATCTTCTCACAGTGTTCAACATACAGTATTCCTCAGTATTTTGTGTAAATAAATCTTCCCAGTGTTGAACATACAGTATTCCTCAGTATTGTGTGTAAATAAATCCTCCCACAGTGATCAGCATTCACTATTCCTCAGTATTTTGTGTGAATAAATCTTCTCACAGTGTTCAACATAAAGTATTCCTCGGTATTTTGTGTAAATAAATCTTCCGACAGTGTTCAACATACAGTATATTCCTCAGTATTTGTGTAAATAAATTTTCCCACAGTGCTCAGCATACAGTATTCCTCAGTATTTTGAGTAAATAAATCTTCTCAGTGTTCAACACACAGTATTCCTCAGTATTTTGTGTAAATAAATATTCCCACAGTGCTCAACATAAAGTATTCCTCAGTATTTTGAGTAAATAAATCTTCTCACAGTGTTCAACATACAATATTCCTCAGTATTTTGAGTAAATAAATCTTCTCAGTGTTCAACATACAGTATTCCTCAGTATGTTGTGTTAATAAATATTCCCACAGTGCTCAACATACAGTATTCCTCAGTATTTTGTGTAAATAAATCTTCCCGCTGTTCAACATAGAGTATTCCTCAGTATTTTGTGTAACTAAATCTTCCCACAGTGCTCAACATAAAGTATTCCTCAGTATTTTGTGTAAATAAATATTCCCACAGTGCTCAACATCAAGAATTTCCCAGTATTTTGTATAAATAAATCTTTTTACAGTGCTCAACATACAGTATTCCTCAGTATTTTGTGTAAATAAATCTTCCCACAGTGCTCAACATCAAGAATTTCCCAGTATTTTGTATAAATAAATCTTTTTACAGTGCTCAACATACAGTATTCCTCAGTATTTTGTGTAAATAAATCTTCCCACAGTGCTCAACAAAGTATTCTTCAGTATTTTGTGTAAATAAATATTCCCACAGTGCTCAACATAAAGTATTTCCAAGTATTTTATGTAAATAAATATTCCCACAGTGTTCAACAAGAGGTAATCCCAAGTATTTTGTGTAAATACATTTTCCCACAGTGCTCAACATACAGTATTCCTCAGTATTTTGTGTAAATAAATCTTCCCACAGTGTTCAACATAAAATATTCCTCAGTATTTTGTGTAAATAAATCTTCCCAGTGTTCAACATACAGTATTCCTCAGTATTTTGTGTAACTAAATCTTCCCGCAATGTTCAACATACAGTGTTCCTCAGTATTTTGTGTAAATAAATCTTCCCACAATGTTTGAAATTGAAATGATACTAATGCATTTTTATCAAATTTTGAAGAAAGAAAAAATATTTTCATTTGTACATCTATAATTAGTTTCCCTCTCCTTCCTGTTAGTATAGACTTTTATATAGATCCAATCCATAAATTATTTAATACAAAAACTAAATAACATTTCATTCATAGAAATGTTTTATATACTTATTAGATAGATATACCTTGTATTATAATAGATATAGGGAAAGGTTATATAAGAATTTACATGTATATCAATATATATTCAAGGTATTGGTAGTTCTATAAGATTGAAAACTGAAATATTGATTTATACAATTAATTTCAGAACTGAATGCTATATTGTATACTTTTGTATGATTGAAAGCAAATCATAACTATCTGATCTTTTTTACACCAAAAATAAGTGCCAGATGACCCCTAACACTTAAGCCAATTCGACCAATTGCTCCCAATTGGGACCTACACTGGAGTTATCTATTCTCGGCTGTTCAAGTACACACAGCAACGCACTGCAGGTTTTACAGAGAACAGCATTGAACCCCACACCTCCTAAGGCTGGCCCTGCTGTAGATGAACTGTATTCTATCTCATATGTAAAAAAAAAGTATGAGATGACCCCAAAACAGAAGATGAGCAGTTTCTAACTGATATCTAAAAATGGGTGTGAATAGAGGACCACCCATAGCCTGAAGATGAGCAGTTTTCTAACTTATATCTAAAAATGAGTGTGAGTAAAGGGCCACCAATAGCCTGAAGATGAGTAGTTTTCTAACTTATATCTAAAAATGAGTGTGAGTAAAGGGCCACCAATAGCCTGAAGATGAGTAGTTTTCTAACTTATATCTAAAAATGAGTGTGAGTAAAGGACCACCAATAGCCTGAAGATGAGTAGTTTTCTAACTTATATCTAAAAATGAGTGTGAGTAAAGGGCCACCAATAGCCTGAAGATGAGCAGTTTTCTAACTTATATCTAAAAATGGGTGTGAGTAAAGGACCACCAATAGCCTGAAGATGAGCAGTTTTCTAACTTATATCTAAAAATGGGTGTGAGTAAAGGACCACCAATAGCCTGAAGATGAGCAGTTTTCTAACTTATATCTAAAAATGAGTGTGAGTAAAGGACCACCAATAGCCTGAAGATGAGTAGTTTTCTAACTTATATCTAAAAATGAGTGTGAGTAAAGGGCCACCAATAGCCTGAAGATGAGCAGTTTTCTAACTTATATCTAAAAATGGGTGTGAGTAAAGGACCACCAATAGCCTGAAGATGAGTAGTTTTCTAACTTATATCTAAAAATGGGTGTGAGTAAAGGACCACCAATAGCCTGAAGATGAGCAGTTTTCTAACTTATATCTAAAAATGGGTGTGAGTAAAGGACCACCAATAGCCTGAAGATGAGCAGTTTTCTAACTTATATCTAAAAATGAGTGTGAGTAAAGGGCCACCAATAGCCTGAAGATGAGCAGTTTTCTAACTTATATCTAAAAATGGGTGTGAGTAAAGGACCACCAATAGCCTGAAGATGAGTAGTTTTCTAACTTATATCTAAAAATGGGTGTGAGTAAAGGACCACCAATAGCCTGAAGATGAGCAGTTTTCTAACTTATATCTAAAAATGGGTGTGAGTAAAGGACCACCAATAGCCTGAAGATGAGCAGTTTTCTAACTTATATCTAAAAATGAGTGTGAGTAAAGGACCACCAATAGCCTGAAGATGAGCAGTTTTCTAACTTATGTCTAAAAATGAGTGTGAGTAAAGGACCACCCATAGCCTGAAGATGAGTAGTTTTCTAACTTATGTTTAAAAATGGGTGTGAGTAAAGGACCACCCATAGCCTGAAGATGAGCAGTTTCTAACTTGTATCTAAAAATGGGTGTGAGTAAAGGACCACCAATAGCCTGAAGATGAGCAGTTTTCTAACTTATATCTAAAAATGAGTGTGAGTAAAGGGCCACCAATAGCCTGAAGATGAGCAGTTTTCTAACTTATATCTAAAAATGAGTGTGAGTAAAGGGCCACCAATAGCCTGAAGATGAGCAATTTTCTAACTTATATCTAAAAATGGGTGTGAGTAAAGGACCACCAATAGCCTGAAGATGAGCAGTTTTCTAACTTATATCTAAAAATGAGTGTGAGTAAAGGACCACCAATAGCCTGAAGATGAGCAGTTTTCTAACTTATGTCTAAAAATGAGTGTGAGTAAAGGACCACCCATAGCCTGAAGATGAGCAGTTTTCTAACTTATATCTAAAAATGAGTGTGAGTAAAGGGCCACCAATAGCCTGAAGATGAGCAGTTTTCTAACTTATATCTAAAAATGAGTGTGAGTAAAGGGCCACCAATAGCCTGAAGATGAGCAGTTTTCTAACTTATGTCTAAAAATGAGTGTGAGTAAAGGACCACCCATAGCCTGAAGATGAGTAGTTTTCTAACTTATGTCTAAAAATGGGTGTGAGTAAAGGACCACCCATAGCCTGAAGATGAGCAGTTTCTAACTTGTATCTAAAAATGGGTGTGAGTAAAGGACCACCAATAGCCTGAAGATGAGCAGTTTTCTAACTTATATCTAAAAATGGGTGTGAGACAGCCCATTGCAACACACTGCAGGTTTTACAGTAACAATACGGTTGTTTCAAATCATGTCAATTCCGACCACGTTCCGTCTTTTTCTTGTCTTGACATCTGAACAAATCGGTAGGTGACTTCCGGTGTTTACGCTATAACTGTGACAACGTCAGCATATCATAGTCGTAGATACAGTAGATTATAAGTAATTGTAATATGGAGACGCCAAGGAAACCGCTGAATAAATACTGGTGTTCAGTACCCCACTATCTGTCTGATATCAGAAATATATACATAAAGGCAGATCGTTTTCCATCAGATATCACAAGAATGCAATCCCTAGAGGCTTTCAAGGGAGGGATAGCTTCCAGCTTCCACTAGACCAGCCTCAGATGTTTTTAACCAGATCGTTTTATCCTGCACCTGTAAATTTTTGTAAATACACTAACCGACCCTCCCTCACGTGTACATAGTCAATTGTGCGAAAATGTTCCAGAGGAATCATGCACACCAATGGAAGAAGAGAAGGGATGATGCTGACGGCCGCAAATAAAGAAAGAAAAGAAATTTAATTTTAAAGAAGTATTTGTCTCTGCATTGAAGTCTTTGATACAAATAAAATAATTTGATTGATATCTCTCTTTTACAGAAAATGTTAATATTTTCTTAAGTTGAGGATCAAACGTTAAAACGGTGCATATCGATTGGAGTTTTTGTTGTGTACATTGACACCGGAAATTCAATGCCGATCGTCCATCGAAATCACGTGATCTGGCGGACGAAAATAATAAAATTTTGACGGAATGAAAATGATTCGAAACAACCGTATTGTCTTGGGTTTATGTACTTATTTACATGTAAAGTACATATAGTTGAAAATTCTTTGTTTATCACTTTTAATAGTATTTGATTCATTATTGTCAATTCAAGTCCAAAGTCCAAGTTACTAATTATTGACTTTTTCACAAAAAACAAACTTTTGTCTAAAAGAATTTTTGTGTTTTACGACCTAATTTTCTTTAACATATTACACTTTGTTATGTTGCTATGGTGACTAAATAATAATATATGATATTAACTTGTATGGTATTTACTAACAGATGGAAGCATTAGCCCTGGTTACAGTGATCCATCCTCTCCACAAGATGGTACGTCTTTATGTTGTATTCACTCACGATAATTTAACCATGTAACTCGTGATCAATCTAATAAGGTTAGGGTTTGGATTATAGTGTTTAATTATTTCAGGGAGAAAACCACCGACCTGTCGCAAGTCGCTGACAACTTTTATCTCATAAAGTTGTATCGAGTACACCTTGCCATGAGCGGGTTTCAAACTCACAACTTTAGTGGTGATAGGCACTGATTGCACAGGTAGTTATAAATCCAACTACCAAACGATCACAACCACGACAGCTCCTAGTACACCTTTTGTTCTGAACATATCGGAATCTTCTGTTATTATATTTGTGTTGTGAAGTTAGGATGAGCACGAGGTCAGGTTTGTATTTGATGAGACTCTAAGTATCAATGGCTTTTTTTTCACTCTCTTTTAACCTGTATAAAAAAAAATTAAGAAGGTGTTGGTTTATTGAATGAAACTTTGCTTGAATGATATGTGCATGGTCCATTTTGTAGTTTGATCTAATTTGGTCATACTTGGCACATTAAATTGATTGAAATTACAAATTGACCTATTTTGTGACCTTTTACATTTAGTACACTGAAGTTGGTTAAGGTTTCTTTAATGTTTGAGGATTAAAAGATCTGCTTTAGATCTTATTTTGGATTTTTTTATCATTCTTAACAGCCTTTAATTATCATTACTTGTTTGAAATATAATAACCTGTATGATAGTGGAGGTTTATATCATAGGAGTTTGAAATTGTATACATTGGGTTATGGTGTCATGTCACTAGACAATGGAAAGATTGCCATGTTTTTATTCCCATTGACTGACGTTCTTCCCATTGCTTATTGATCTTACCCAATGGATATAATTTCAGAATCCTGTATTTATAGACACTAAACAGTGAAAGTGGTGCTAAACACCATACCCTACCCATTAGTTTATTGCTAATGGACTCAATAGAATAGTTAAAAGTAAGTAGGGGAAGTAACTCTTCATTTTCCAGATGTATAACCATATTTTTATTTTTGTCCTATTAAGATGCAGATGATCACATGCTACACAGTCATTTAAAAGGAGGATTACATCCAAACTCATACGACACAGACAAAGCACCAAGTCCTGTAGGATCCCCCATTGTGACTCGACATAAGTTTGGATTCTCCAGTGAAACTATCAACCAGACTGAACTAATTGAACAACTCAATCAAACAGAAATTCTACATGAGCAGGCAGACATTGTTCATTATCTTGTCATGAAAAAGTAAGGAAAAAAAACATATTTTAAATCTAAAGAACAAATTCTGCTTCATTAAGGCAATACAAATCTGTAGAAGAGGCAATATTTAGAGAGCCTACACAAGAGTGTAGTAGCTTGCAATAGATTTAGGGAATCTACAATAGATTATAGGAGCCTACAATAGATTGTGGTAGCTTACAATAGATTAAGGGAATCTATGATTGATATGGGCAATCTACAACAGGTTGGGGGGAAACCAAAGTATATAAAATTTATTTGAGATTCTCCAATATTATTAATTGTTTAATTTCTATTACAGTGGGCTTGACTGGAAAACAGAAGTTGGTGGGAAATCATGTTCCTTAAAGGAATTACTGGTAGAATTATATGAAAAGGTAGCCATGTTTTACTTGTTATTACAGTAAGAAACAATACCACATTACATTGTGTAAAATGAATTTAATAATGAAAAGTATGATTTTGTTTAATCATCATGTAGCTCCACATATTTTCTCAAACTGGGCCCATGAACCACTGTGGTCATGAACATATGGTATGCCATGGATTTACATCTGTCTAAATGCATTCAGTTTGAGATATACTCATTATATATAAAAGTTTGTCAGACTTAATTGACCCAAAAGGCTAAATTTAAGGAAAATACAGTTGTAAATATAGCTTAATTGATAAGTGTTTCCAAATTTATGGTTTATGTATGTAAAAAGATTGACAAATGATTATGGTGTTAGGGTTAGGGTTTTTGGGTTATGTTGTTTAATGCCACTTTCAACAATATTGTAAGCCACCAACTTCAAAAATCTGGTGGCCAAACTCAAATTTTAGTGGCCAAAGTAAAAAAAATGATAGCCCAAGATACAAGGTAAAAGAGCAAAAACAAATATTCTTTCAATGATTTAATCAGAATCTTCAAGTTCAATGTCCTCTTCTGTAGGCCAGTTTTGATATTGAAAGTTCAATATTTTCCTCTCTGGAAGACCAAGTTTCAAGATCTTTTGTTGGATCATATTCCTTGGATCATATTCCTTCACCACTAATCCTTAGACCAAGAAAAAAAAATACCTGTGTTACCGCTAACATGTCGTTAGGTAGGAAAAAGATATTTTTTTTTTTAATATTTTTAGCTAGTTTGTACAGAGGACACATCCTGACTTTCATAGTGCTTGTTCTAATATGGTAAAAAAAAACTTGAGGGTAGGCGCAAAAAATTAGGGCCGGTAGGGTTAGTGGAAACACATGTATTTTTTTTTTGCCTTATGAGGTGTTCCAAGGTGGATGCAGATAGGCTACTTCGTACATCTCACTGTGGATTTTGAGGGTTTCTTTCTTGAAAACCCATTATTAAATCAGAATTTCCGACCATACTTGGAAATGTCTTACAAAATTTACAAGTCATTAGGCCATTCTCATACATGATCCAGTCAAAATCGGAAAGCCATGAATCCTGAGACTGTCTTTTGACATTTTTTTCTGCTGCAATGGACACTTTTGGTTTCACTCTAACAGCCTTACTGGCTGGAATGGCGTGTACTATTTCAACATCGTCAATGGATGACCATTACTTGCTCCTGTGTCATCATTATCACCCTTTCTCTTTAAAAAGTTTGATAATTTTTACTGCTGGTACTTTTTCACATGTTTATGTATACACACGGTACATTAATAAAGATCAATATCGATTTTATGCTTTAAATTACTTCGATTTCAAGCGAAAAATAACTTTCAATATGGCAATCACTAAAATTGAATCAATGAAGGAAAATTATCCAGAATTTCCGCTCACCAACCTCAATTATGCTGGCCACCAGATTTAAATTTTGGTCACAAACAATAAAATTTGGTCGCCCAGGCGACCATTTTAGTAGACAAAATTGAGCCCTGCATACAATCAGGACCATGGCGGCCCCCAAATGATTATGGGTATCCTTTTCTGAATAATTTTTCTGTATTGTGAAGAAGTCAAATGCTGGCAAATTGAAGAATCTGTACACTTTCTGAGGACAAACCAAAGTTATATTTTTTGTGGTAACCTATATTGAACCTCCTCCAATAAAACTGACCACCATGATATAACTGAAATATTGTGTAAAGTGGTGTTAAGCGTCATAACCATGAACCCTGTATTTATTGGATATTATTGTTCAGGTTTATTTAATCCAATTTTCAGAAAATATACAGAAAGCATATTCAATTTGTAATTGGAAATTCAAAACCAAACGTTTGTATATTATAATATATACTGTAATAAATAAATTAATTATGGTATTTGTTTTTGTACTGACAGGCTGGTCATTGGAAACAGTGGTGGTTAGTTAGACATACAGCTGGAATGTTGAAGAAAAGAGTAGAGGAATTAGCTTTGGTATGACTTATTTACATGTTTGTTTTTAATATTCCAAAGAAAAATTACACTTTACTTGACCCACATAACCTGTGCAAATATAGTTGATAGCTGCAGCAACCTCAGTTTAACAACCGGTCCTCCTGCCCAAGACTAGTAAAACCTTTTTTGAACCAGTAAATTTTTCAGTTTTTATTCAGAGAATTTGATTCGGACCAGTAAATCCCAATTTTCATTTCGAGGACTGTATTGTGCCATAGTAATTGACAAAACTGCCTTTAAGATGTCTGGTTTTGAAAATGACAAGTGATCTGAATGGTAAACTGAAAGATTTTTGAGCTGTTAAAGGGAGATAATTAGTATGTTTACATTTCAGATTGTTCAGCAATTAAAGGGACATAATTAGTATGTTTACATTTTAGTCTGCTACTGACCTACTTGTCAGACAGAAGCAATTGTCTATTGGTCTTCCATCAGCTGTGGAAAGAGTTATCACAGCGTGAGTTGTTTTATATTATTAGCCAAAAAAAAAATGTTTTATTTATTTTAAATTTCAGGGAATTGAAGGTAAAAAAGAAAAAAAATGTGCAATTATTTCCATTTTCCAGTGAAAGGCTCAATAAGCATAGAATATTTGGTATTTGGGGGGTTAGAGGTATGTTGTATAACACCACTTTCAACAATATTTCAGTTATATCGTGGCGGGCAGTTTTATTGGTGGTGGAAACCGGAGAAAACAACTGACCTGCCGCAAGTCATTGACAGATGTTATCCACATAATGTTGCATTTAGTACACCTCGCCATGAGCGGGATTCCAAATCACAACTTAAGTGCTGATTGCATAGGTAGTTGTAAATCCAACTACAATACAATCACGACCACAATCAGGGGATTTCATCTAAATCCCTATTAAAGTCGAGATTTTGGTTTTATTTTGACTATTAAAATCAGGAATTCTATTGAACTAAGGCAAGCATGTTTGGATTTTGACCACTTCTGCAAGAGCATGTCACACCACACATTTATCAAACAAACCCTAGACAAATCTTGATTATAGGCCTATATGCATATAGATTGTCATTAAATACAATACAGATAATTCTATTTTCTCTAGGCCTCTACCTCCCGGTGAGCTGGCAGCCATTATATTTGAGGTATATGGAGAAGATCTTAGTACGGCATCATTGACACAGGTAGAGAATAAATTTATCAATATTTATTCCTTTTTATTGCATACATTGCAAGAATATGACACATTTCGCATATGCAATACAAATGTAAATATCAAATTTAGTGCGCATGACGCGTTTGTGGAATAACCTTCATTAGGTATGCTCAAAATCGAAAGATTAGAAAGCCAAATAATTTGTAAAGTTTTGGGAGCAATAAAACCAAAGGGCCTCAACAGGATAGCCAAGATCGCCTAAGGTCATCTATAAAGGTGAAAAGTAATGAAAACCTGTGATGACATATACCTGGGCTGATATGTCGTTATCAGTCCAACCCGGGGGTCATAATGCAGTCAAATCAATTATTGTAAATATAAAATGAATAGATTAAGACATGACCTTTTCCATATCAGCCTGGTTATCACCCCTTGACTCATATCGGCCCACGGCTTTGCCTTGCACAAATATGGGGATCTCGTGATGAAAACCAGGTCGATATTGAATAGGTCATGCTTTAATCTGTATGTAATTGGTCAATAATAGGTTCATTGATTTTCTGGAGAAAATCACGATATACCAAAAAACTATACATCTCCAAAATATGTTGTGTCTGGCATTTAAATATGATCTTTATTAAGCTTTACATATTGGTAAAAGCCAAGCAAATATACATGTGTTGTTTTTCTTGCAACGTTTTAAAAACCTAGATATTTAGTAGAAACGACATGTTTCTTGGATTAACAGTTATCAGGTCAAAAGATTGGAAAACCAAATAATTAGAAAGTCTTTTGGAGCAAGTAAACCAAAGGGCCTAGACAGAAAAGACAAAGTCGGTTAAGGTCACCTATGTCTGAGGGAGATTGACCTTACTTTTAATAAAGTACATAATTTAGGTACTGTAAATTGCAGCATAAATATATCTAATAGACCATGCTGGACTGATGATATACCCACCAGCAGAGGTATCGACACGGTGATAGTAATAAAAACGTAGATATCTAATTTAGTGCACATGACACGTTTCTTGAATAACGTTAACAAATTAATACTGTTTTTATTTGTAGGAGTTGTTGATCTATTTAGCCATGTTTATAAGAACAGAGCCAAAATTGTTCAAAGAAATGTTGAGGCTGAGAGTTGGATTAATAATACAAGTTATGGCATCAGAATTGGCAAGAACACTTAAATGTTCAGGTAATTTTATAGCTCAATTAATGTGCATCGGTGGTGTAATGGTTAGCGTGGTTGCCACAAGAACCTCGATCAGGTGAAACCAAAGACTATGAAATTAATATTTGTTGCTTCTCAGCTAAGCACGCAGCATTAAGGAGAAAGAGCAAGGACTGTTTGGCTTGGAATCAGAATAATGTGTCCAAGTGGGGCGACATGTCTATTTGCAGACTGTTGTTTCAGTGAGCTAGCACTATAAAAATCCAACTATATGTGTTGGTCTAGTACAAAGCAAACCTCATTATCATGTCATTGAAAATTAACTTGTTCTCGCCATGGTATAGCTGAAAACTTGTGAGTTGGCATTAAACAACAATCACTCGTTTACTCACTCTCTCATCAGATATGTAAATAGTCTTGGAAACTGAAATTGGTACAAATTCTATTTTTAGGAGAAGAAGCATCAGACCATTTATTAAATCTAAGTCCATTTGAGATGAAGACTTTACTACATCATATACTGAGTGGCAAAGAATTTATAATTCGTGCAGGTAAATATGTACCAGATTACATTCTACCACCACATTTTATGTATAGTTTATTTTATTTTGTCAAAAAAACAATTTCTAATATAATTGTTAGTTTCGTTTACTTCTCCTATTCTTAGTGTGTTCGTTAAATTTTCATAATATATTTAATCACTACATTTGTTAAATTTCTCCGTAAGAATTACAGCCAATTTCTTTTTACGTTCATAAGCGATGAAAATTTATATATATTTTTGAGGTGTTGGTCATAGCAGAAATAGATTATCCATCTGCTACAATTGAATTACGATATTTCTCCACAACAGATAGTTTTAGCTACACATATCTCGAGTGGAGAAATATCATAATCCACTGGTAGCAGAAAGAGAAGATATATATATATACATGTATTTTCTGGACTGTAAGTCTAGGTTTAATTTGTATATCTTCATGGTACTTATGGTAAAAACTTCATTATTCAACTTAACTGTGTCGGTGGTGTATTGGTTTGCGTGCTTGCCTCGAGTGTGGTAGATCATGAGTTCGAACCCTGATCGGGTCAAACCAATGACTAAAAAATTGGTATTTGTTGCTTTTCTGCTAAGGACACAGACACAGCATTTAGGAGAAAGAGCAAAGACTGGTTGGCTCGGAGTCGGGATAATGTGTCCGAGTGGGGCGATATGTCTCTCCGCAGACTTTTGTTTCAGTAAGCTGGCATTATAAAATATCAACTAAGCGTGTTTTGCTAGTACAAAGCGGACCTCATCATCATCTCATTGAAAATATAGCTGACAAATTGCTGAGTTGGCATTAAAACAACAATCACTCACACTCATGTAGTTATGGTAAAAATTTCATCATTTAACTTATAGTTAATGTAAGAATTACAATTTCATTTTATATATTGTCTGATAAATTGGGTAAGACTTTGTGATTTTTATTTGGGGGGGGGGGGGGGGGGTTTGTCCAGAAACTACCAGATATTTATTTAACTATATATGATAAATTGGGGAACTTTATGCAAATTAGTTTTAAGTATAACTTCAGAAATATTTTAAGTTTGTATAAGAAATATAGCTGTATGGAAAAGTGTGATTCAAATTTCACCTTAATTAATTTTCTACAGGCTTCTTGAGCTTTGCTTTATATTTTACTCTTAAGCATACAATAAAATCTTAATATGTCAATATTAAGAAATATGTTCCTCCCAAAGCAAAAATTGTACCGTGTTTAATTCATTTAAATGTGAATGTTTATACAGTTAAACCTTCTTTAGTGACCACCTCTATTAAGCAACATCTTGTATTATGTGACTTTAATTTTTATTTCCCTTCACAGTGCGTTTCATATCAATTAAACCTGTATTAAGCGACCACCTGTCTAATGTAACCATATTTCTCTGTTCCCTTGGAAGGTCACATAAGACAGGTTTGACTATTTAAAAAAAAAAATCCTTATCATTGGTCAAAGTTCATGAAAAAGTCACAATGAGCGATTTGTCTATTGAATTTTAATTGATAAAATATTCAAATTATCTACAGGAATTAAGTATTTAAGGTGGTACCATACACTACAGGGAGATAACTCTTTTAAATCAGTTGAACGTTTTGATCATATGATGTTTGTATGCAGATTTCAAGCATCTCAGTGATCAAAACCACAGAGAGAAAGGCTGCTATGTGGCTAGTGAATTAATAGCTCTGAGACTGTTGGTTGGAATTTGTTAAAATTTTGATATTTATTATAGTGGATATATTCAAACACACTGCCAAAAAAATAAGAAAATTAAACGAGCAGATCAAATTTTACCTGAAGTGTATGGTACCACCTTAAGAATTTAATGTGAGGACCTATATTTCTGCCATACTTTAATAGTACAGTGAGAACTTTGTCAACCGAACTTTAAATAAGTCCTAATGTAGGAAATCTTTGTTATTTTAACCTGTATAAACTGAACACCTGTCTATTCCGAACACAAAAGCTGGTCCCAAGGAGGTTAGACAGGTTTCACTGTACTTACACTAAATGGCAAAAAACTTTATCGTAGATACTAATGGTAGGGTCAGAGGTCAGTAGAATTAGCTGAAACATGGGTACCAGTATTTTTATGTCTCCCCTTCCAACGAAGGGAGACATATTATTTTAGTCTGATTTTTTCTTCCGCTTCTTCTGCTTCTTCTCAGCGGAGCTTGTCCGGACCATAACTTGTTTGTCTTTCCAGATAGATCAATTATATTTGGTATGTGGGTGCATGACCATAAGGCGGTGTGTCGCATGCCATAATGACCTTCGTGGGACATTGACCTTTTTTGACCTCAAGGTCAAATAATTGTTTTTTAAATAGTATTTTCTTGTCCGGGCCATAACATTTTTGTCTTTCGAGATAGGTCAATGATATTTGGTATGTGGGTGCATGACCATAAGGCGGTGTGTCGCGTACTGTAATGATCTTCATGGGACTTTGACCTCAAGGTTAAATAATTGTTTTTTAAATAGTATCATTCAACTCATAATGTGTAACTTATTGTTGTACAGATGGCCGCATTAAGGGGAGACATAAGTTTTAGGTGTCTAAAGCAGTTCTTCCTAGTTTTTATTGGACTTACTACAAATTTTGACATGACAAGATTCAACTGTATTACAATGTCTAGTGACACATCTTAAAACCAGTCAAACTCTGCATCAGCATGTTGTTTTTGGAAAATGTCGTAGCTATATTTAAAGTATAACACATTCTTTTTTTAAGTGACTGGTTGGAGACGTTTCACTAGATAATATTTTTTTATATTATTAAATGATGGTTTAGTGTGTATATATTCCATGGCATTGGTGGTTACACAACTTTTAACAATTAATTTGGACCCCAGAGTCCTTTAATATTTGTTGGGTTTATCACTCTGTCAACTTTTTGTCACACCAAATGTGTGCAGATGGTGTTCTAAGCCTCATGGATAAAAAAAAAATATGTGCAAATGATGTCATAAGCATCATAGGTAAAAAGTGTGTGTAAATGATGTCCTAAGCATCATGGGTAAAAAAAAATGTGTGCAAATGATGTCCCAAGCACCCATGTGTATAAACTGTGTGCAAATGATGTTCTAAGCATCATGGGTAAAAAATGTGTGCAAATGATGCCCAAGCAGCCATTTGTATAAATTGTGTGGAAATGATGTCCTAAGCATCATTGGTAAAAAAAAATGTGTGCAAATGATGTCTTAAGCATCATGGGTAAAACAATGTGTGCAAATGATGTCCTAAGCATCATGTGTAAAAAAAAATGTGTGCAAATGATGGCATTAGTATCCATAAGGGTTCAAATCAAGACATTTTCAAATATTTACTACTTAATAACCAGTGCCAGATTTAGATGAAGAGATCCCTAGGCTATTTTGCTATGCCCCTCCCGACCTCCCACCCTCACGACTAGAGGAAGATTGAAGAGTGTTTAATCAATTCGAATAAAGGCGAGGATGATGACAGGTGTTTAAAATTCAGCAAAATAACTGTGCAAAGAAATTTACTGAAGGGTTGTTTAGAGAGTACAGTGCATTAAATGACACGAAAGTCTTAATGACTTGAAAATATTGTACCTCTTGGCCGGAGGATTCCTACACTTTGAGGCCTTAAGATTCAAGCTTCAAAGCCTATATGTAAATCTGACATGCATTCTAGATTCACAATGATCAATGAGTTACATAACATTCTATTAGTTTGTGTTACATGAGTAAAAAAAAAATAATAATTGTTTAATATTTCAAAAGTTCTATGCTGCTTTGCTTTGAAATATTGACAAATATTGATTTTTTTTTGGGTCATTAATGATAGATGAATCATGTAAGTAAAATTATTTTAAAATAAACACCCACACATTCAGAGTGATTTGATATTCACAGAAAATAAAATGTCACCATAAACTGTCAAAATATGTGTGTGTTAATTTTTTATCTGATAGTAACACATTTAATTACAAATTTGTCAGTGACTTGTGGCAGGTCTGTGGTTTTCTCCGGGTACTTCGGTTTCCTTCACCAATAAAACTGACTGGCACGATATAACCTAAATATTGTTTAACACCATAACCCTAACCCATATTTTAAAGGCATGTCAGAATTTTTTTTTTTTCAATATTAAAAATTGCCAATATTCGATGTTTTATACCAATAGCATGTGAAATTTTTCATAATATCATACGTAAATAGCCTAGAATGAAGGAAATACGTCGCTGTTTAATTTGTTTGAATCCAGTAAAGAATCCAATGTTTACACACGCAATATTCATACGACCTGACAGTGAACTCATTCGGGAAAGCATTTGCGCATGTGCAAAATTGTTTGTTGATGAAGAAAACACATGGCACAAATCGAATCGTGGAAGAACAAACACATTGACGGATTCTATACGAAAACGACACAAAAAGGAGGATTCAGCAAGCTTTGTGTAAAAATAAAAAAAAAGATGTTATACCGACCTACTCCATTTTTCAACACGTAAGCATAATTTAGTATCTTTTTTCGGCCGCATCGTATTTTGACAGTAGAATTGCATCATGGTTTTTTATATAGTCTTTTTTTTTCAGGAGAAAGTGCTAGGTGATATCTCTTTTAAATTAGAGACTAAAATAATGAACTTCATGTCTGTTTTTTTCTAAAAAAAAATATATAATCAAGTCAACTCAAGTGTTGTCAATAATATGCAATACAATTTGTTTACAATTTTCCCTTTATCGGGCCCCTTTGCAGAGTTTGAGTTTGTTTTTATTGATTTCATCACGTATTTCCGATTTTAAGTGTCATTCTTACTAAATACCATTATATAATATTAACTGATTACCCCGGAATCCAATTTCAGATATATTTCTTAAATTATATTAATTCTAACGAATTTACATGCAACATGCTTCCTGGTTATTTATAGCAGTTATCAGTATTCGGCAAACTTCGGAAAAGCAGCCGACTTATAATTAGGTCGTGTTAATGGCGATTTTACCAACAGACATTCAAATTCTTTTCACTAATTACGACATTATAACATATTTTTTAAACCTGGCTTCTTGTTCAGAACATTTTATTAGTATAAAACATCGAATATTGGCAACTTTTAATATAAACAAACAAATTCAATTCTGACAGCCTGTATGCTTTTAAAGACCTACATATATATGTATATAATAGACTATACTCTGTGTCAAAGTAAAGTGCATTTTAAAGATTGAATCTGTTTCAAATTAAATTCATTAATGACTTGCCCTTCATTTGAATCATTTTGGTGGTTTTCTCCGGGTACTACGGTTTCCTCCTCCAATAAAACTGACCACCACGATATAACTGAAATATTGTTGAAAGTGGTGTTAAATACCATAACCCCCTAACCCTTGAATCATTTTGCATATAGAGGTTTTTGTGTGTGTCATCAGAGATTTAGCAATTGACTTTTCTGTCATTGTTTGTACCGGTAGTTTAATCTGTCAGATGTCCTCAGGAATTCTTCTTAATGTCAACTGGTAGATAATAGGAATATGAAACATAAGAAAACCATGTAAGACCACTTTGTCATATCTAAGTCACAATCATACTTCAGATATGCCTAAGCATAAAGACATTTGTTATTGAAAATATTAGCTGATGGATTGATTGATTTGTGTTTAACACCAACTTTAGCAGTAAATTAGCATTGAAAATTTAGAGATAAAATTTACTAAGCATGGTAAACAAGTCAGGTTCCCATTGTAAATGTTAAATCTCCATAGAGAAATTCGAGGGAGAATATAAAATGTGGATCATTTTTCTTCTAATGGAGTATAGTAATTGATTTTCAGTGCAAAATGGATAAGGAATGGGCATCTTAAAAATAACAAGTACCATATTTTGGTAAATTGATTCTTTTGACACAGAATATAGTTTAATAATCAATCATCCTAATATTAATACATTTCACAGATGATTTTTATCTCCTCGCCAACGAAGTTGCGAAGGGATATAGTAATGCTACCGTCCGTCCGTCCTTCCTTCCGTAACATCCTTGTGAACACTCTAGAATCAACATCCTTCAATGGATTTTGACCAAACTTGATTTAGTCCTTAAGAGAATCTGAAGCCCTATTGATTTTCAAGGTCAAAGGTCAAATTTTTAGGCAAGGGGATACGCCACGCTTTGCATTGCCCTTGTTATTGTTGTCACTAGGTTTTATTGACAGCTGATATGTGGTAATTCACGATGAAAAGTGGCTCATGCATGTCAGTATCTGATAGATTTTTTCATGATACGTTAATCACCTCTCAGCAGAACTTAGACCTGTTAGTCAGTTGATTTAAAAATATTGATATGTACAAGTGATGGTGACCAGGAAGCCATATATGATTGATTGATGGATTGGTGTTGAATGCAAATTTTAGCAATAATTTAGCTATATCATGGCATGAGAAGCCATGTATTTTAAGATTAAAAATTTTACATTTTATGTTATTATGAGTTGTATTCAAATCTTTGTTTAATGCCAACAATTTATAAGAATTGACTTGCAAATAATATACATGTAGATTTAAAAGATGTTAACATTGATGATAGTTATGTATAAAAATTTAAAACATAAATTTTAGCATGTAACTAAAACTATATATCACATTTAATGGACATATTATAATATACTGCAGTAAATAGATTTTGATTGATTGGTATTTAATGCCAACTTTAGCAGTATTTCAGCTATATCGTGGCGTGAACAAATTCTATTATTAACACCAACAAGACCCTTAGAAATAAATTTTGATAAATTTTAATTAATGCCTGTTTTTATTTCAGTGGTTTTTTTACATTTTTGTATTTTTAGGTCACCTTGCCACAGGCAAAGTGAGCTTTTGCCATCACTTGACGTCTGTTGTCCGTCGTCCGTTAACTTTTCACATTTTAATCTTCTCCTCTGAAACTGCAAAGCCAATTGATCTGAAACTTGGTAGGAAGCATCTATGGAAGGTCCTCTATGAAAATTGCTCATTTCGTCCCGATCCATTAACAAACATGGCCACCACAGGCAATTTTTGTTTCTGATTGGTTGATTTTTTAAAAATCTTCTCCTCTGTTAAAAGAAAGATAACTCTTGCCTGTACTGTTAAAATAAATATATCTCTTTCCATTATCTCCCTTAGAAATTAACTAATGCTGATATAGTGTAATATGTTTATTCTATACATTACAAGTAGGTATTCACATTTTAATATTCTTTTTAGCAAACCTTGTCATCACTTGGTGTCCGTCGTCTGTCATCCGTTTACTTTTCACATTTTAATCTTCTCCTCTGAAAACCCTCAGCCAAATGAACTGAAACTTGGTAGGAAGCATCTATGGAAGGTCCTCTCTAAAGAGTGCACATTTTGTTATGATCCATTATCAAACATGGCCACCACAGGCAATTCTTGTTTCTGATGGGCTGATTTTTTTAAATCTTCTCCTCTGAAACCACTTGGCCAAATGAACCGAAACTTGGTAGGAAGCATCTATGGAATGTCCTCTATGAGGATTGCTAATTTCATCCCAATCGGTTAACAAACATGGCTACCACTGAAACTTGGTAGGAATCATCTATGGAATGTCCTCTATGAAGATTGCTCCTTTCGTCCCGATCGGTTAGCAAACATTATGTTTGACTACCACCGAAACTTGGTAGGAAGCATCTATGGGATGTCCTCTATAAAGATTGCTCATTTCGTCCCGATCAGTTAGTAAACATGGCCACCACATGCAATTCTTGTTTCTGATTGGTCGATTTCTAAAAAATCTTCTCCTTTGAAACTGCTTAGCCATATGAACCGAAACTTGGTAGGAAGCATCTACATGTATGGAAGGTTCTGTATTAAGTTTCCTCAAAGCAAAAGAAAAGGTGAGCGACACAGGCTCACTAGTCTCAGCCCACTGAGCCTCTAGTTTTATTTTTTTTGTGAGGTTATGTAATGGCTTACAACATTAATATTTTGTGTTCATGCTTCTGAAATAAAACAGTTGGAATGTAATGCTTTATTCATGTTTTTGCATGCAAATTTATTTGTAGTTCATTCAGAGAATGAGGATGAGACTTGCTTACAAGTTAAATCCAAGAAGAGTCAAGATGAAGCTAACCAGTTTGCTCGACTCAGTAAAATTCCACAAAAGGTTTTAACATATTTTATTAACAGTCTAGAATTTTGATTTTTTTTTTGTAGTGTATTGTAAATGTTCTTACAGTTGGTAAAACCTGCTTAATGGTGAATAAGATTTGTTATACCCCCCTTTTTTCAGGCTTCAGGGACATAAGTTTTGTCTAGATGTCTGTTTGTCCATCCCTCTGTATGTCCTGCATTTGGTTTCCACTCAATAACTTAAGTTCCCCATAAACAAATCATAAGAAATTTATAAACAATGTCAGGAACTATAAAAGGAAGCCAAAATGTCATTTTAGACCTTGTTTTTTTAGTTCACCTGGACCAAAGGTCCAGGTGAACTATTGCCATCACTTGGCGTCCGTCGTCTGTTGTCTGTAAACTTTTCACATTTCAAGCTTCTTCTCCGAAACCACTTGGCCGATTGGAACCGAACTTAGCAGGAATGTTCCTTGGATGGTCCTCTACAAAGTTACTGTTTTTCGTTCCAGTCGAATATTCAATATGGCTGCCAGGGCCAATAATATGCTCTGATTGGCTGAAATTTCAAAGATCTTCTTCTCTGAAACTAATGAACTGACTGAACCCAAACTGTAAAGGAATGATCATTGGAATGTCCTTTACCAAGTAACTGTTTTTTATGCCGATCGGAAATCCAAGATGGCCACCATCGCAGGACATAGATTAACATTGGACCCTATGGGAAAATGTTCAAATGCCTTCTTCTCAGAAACTACAAATATGATTAAAGCCAAACTGTACATGAATGTTCATTGGATGGTCCTCTACAATCTTAAGGTTTTTTGTTCCGATATGAAATTCAAAATGGCGGCTACGGCAGGACTTAGTTTAACATTGGACCCTATGGGAAAAATGTTTCAAAATGCTTCTTCTCTGAAACCACTTGGACAGTTGAAACCAAACTGCCCAGGAATGATCATTGGAAGGTCCTCTACAAGGTGTGTGTTTTTTATGCCGATCGGAAATCCAAGATGGCCGCCACCGCAATACATAGATTAACATTGGACCCTATGGGAAAATGTTCAAAACGCTTCTTCTCTGAAACCACTTGGATAATTGAAACCAAACTGCCCAGGAATGTTCATTGGATGGTCCTCTACAAAGTTTCTGTTTTTTTATGCCGATCGAAAATTCAAGATGGCCACCACCGCAGGACATAGATTAACATTGGACCCTATGGGAAAATGTTCAAATGCCTTCTTCTCAGAAACTACAAATATTATTAAAGCCAAACTGTACATGAATGTTCATTGGATGGTCCTCTACAACCTTAAGGTTTTTTGTTCCGATATGAAATTCAAAATGGCGGCTACGGCAGGGCTTAGTTTAACATTGGACCCTATGGGAAAAGTGTTTCAAAATGCTTCTTCTCTGAAACCACTTGGACAGTTGAAACCAAACTGCCCAGGAGTGATCATTGGAAGGTCCTCTACAAAGTTTCTGTTTTTTATGCCGATCGGAAATCCAAGATGGCCGCCACCGCAGGACATAGATTAACATTGGACCCTATGAGAAAATATTCAAATGCCTTCTTCTCAGAAACTACAAATATGATTAAAGCCAAACTGTACAAGAATGTTCATTAGATGGTCCTCTACAAACTGTACATTTTTTGTTCCGGTATGAAATTCAAAATGGCGGCTACGGCAGGACTTAGTTTAACATTGGACCCTATGGGAAAAATGTTTCAAAATGCTTCTTCTCTGAAACCACTTGGATAATTGAAACCAAACTGCCCAGGAATGATCATTGGAAGGTCCTCTACAAGGTGTGTGTTTTTTATGCCGATCGGAAATCCAAGATGGCCACCACCGCAGGACATGGATTAACATTGGATCCTATGGGAAAATGTTCAAATGCCTTCTTCTCAGAAACTACAAATATGATTAAAGCCAAACTGTACATGAATGTTCATTGGATGGTCCTCTACAAACTTTACGTTTTTTGTTCTGATATGAAATTCAAAATGGCGGCTATGACAGGACTTAGTTTAACATTGGACCCTATGGGAAATTTTGTTCAAAATGCTTCTTCTCTGAAACCACTTGGACAGTTGAAACCAAACTGCCCAGGAATGATCATTGGAAGGTCCAAGATGGCTGCCACCACAGGTCATAGTATTAACACAGAACCATATGGGGAAAATACAGAAATATATTCTTCTCTGAAGCTATTGCACTGATTGAACCTAAACTGTGCATCAATCATTGGAAGGTCCTTTACAAACTTTGTGTTTTTTATGTTGATCATAATTCCAAGATGACTACCACTGCAGGACATAGTTTTTACATAGGACCAATTGTTTTTTTTTATTACCAGGTGAACGATACAGGCTCTTGAGAGCCTCTGGTCTTCTTCTTACCATAGCCGGGGGCATCCATATGTCCTGTAGACACATTCTTCCCTTTTTTTTAGAAAGAAGATATTTGGGCACAACTTTCTCGAAAGCTATTTTATACTGCCAAAATTTACACAAAAAAATTGTCCTTGGTACATAAAGCATAATACAGTAAAACCTGAAAATGTGCCATTTAAGAGTTGTTGCCCTTTATATACAGATTATATATGCACTATTCATTAATGAGAAAAATGAGACTGATTTGTTATATAGGGGTGCCCTTTTAGGTAGGTTTGACTGTAGTTTTATAATGTTGATAAATTTTATAATTGTAAGGACATTTCCAATACATCTAATTTACATCTGATTTACATAATTTAACAATGATAAGCATGTAGCTTTGTTTGAGTACAGTTGTTGGTCTCGGACATTGAATATTCATATATTTAGATTAGCATGGAAGGTTTGTTTAAGGTGTTTTCTGACTGACTCTGAGACTTGTGAGTTTTTGAGTTCTGTCACTATTTACATGTTTTTCTATCTAAGGAGAAAGAGAACACTTCTCTATTGGTGAGAGTATTGTCAGAGAAGACAGGAAGAAACTAGTCATTGATGTAAGTCAATTGTATATGATAGACTCAGATCGGCGTCCACTCCTGTCATTATCTCAAATTGCTGTCCTTTCCAAATTCTCAGATCTATGGCCGATTTATTGGTAAGAGTTAGGGTTAGGGCATACGTCAGTGACGTCATTGGACGCCAATTTGAGAAAGTTAGAAATGGCCATAGATTTGATAATTGGACACCAATTTGAGAATTTGAAATAGGACATAGACCTGAGGTACAAATGTCTGACGTAGAAATTGGACATGGATTTGATGATTGGACGTCGATCTGAGTCTTGCATATATAAAGGCGTCGTCACTGAGATCATTTCAGACCTCATTGGTGGTGTAATGGTTAGGATGCTTGCGTCCTGTGTGGTAAATCACAAGTTCTAGGTCTGGTCGGGTCAAACCATAGACTATAGAATTGGTATCAGCTGCTTCTCCACTAGCAGCATTAAGGAGTAGTAGCACAGACTGATTGGCAAATGATCAGGATAATGTGTCCGAGTGAGGTGAGGGACATGTCTATATGTTGACTGTTGTTTCAGTAAGCTAGTACTATAAAATTGTTGGTCTAGTGCAAAGGGGATATCATCAAAATCTCATCGAAATGTAATTTGTTCTCACCATGACATAGCTGAAAAAATGTTCACTTGGCGTTAACCCCCATCACTCACTGAAATAATTTTCGTTCAATAATTAGAGACATATTCTACAGTGTATCATCTATATTTCTGTATATGACATTTCGGTATTGCTGTCAGGGAAAATGTTTGACATGGATTTTAATGTCATGTAAAATGGCAGTTTAATATTGATAATATGTTCTAAACATTTAGTGTAAAAACAAGTGAAATTGTGTTTTTGTCTGAAATTATAATCAGTAGGTACATAGGTACTTGCATATCACTGAATTGTTTGGCTCTGGTTCCTCTTTCTCTTAATAACAATAAACCAGTAAAAACGTCAAAATTCAAAGCATTCAAATTTTTTTTAAAAGGTATGTATCCCTCATGTTTTGACCAGAATACACAGATCAAGTTTGAATTTTGGTTACTATTTGTTTTACGGTTCCCATAATTAAATATTGGCATTTTTTAGCTCACCTTGCCAAAGGCAATGTGAGCTTTTGCCATCACTTGGCATCCGTCTTCTCGTCAGTTAACTTTTCACATTTTAATCTTCTCCTCTGAAACCCCTCAGCCAAATGAACTGAAACTTGGTAGGAAGCATCTATGGAAGGTCCTCTATACAGAATACTAATTTCGTCCCGATCCGTTAACAAACATGGCTGCCACAGGCAATTCTTGTTTCTGATTGGCCGATTTTTTTAAATCTTCTACTCTGAAAACACTTGCCAAATGAACCGAAACTTGGTAGGAAGCATCTATGGAAGATCCTCTATACAGATTGCTAATTTCGTCCAGACCCGTTAACAAACATGGCAGCCACAGGCGACTCTTGTTTTTGATTGGTTGATTTTTAAAATTCTTCTCCTGTGAAACAGTTTGACCAAATAAACCGAAACTTGGTAGGAAGCATCTATGGAAGGTCCTCTATAAAGACTGCTCATTTCGTCCCGATTCGTTAACAAACATGGCCACCACAGGCGATTCTTGTTTCTAATTGGCCAATTTTTTAAATTCTTCTCCTCTGAAACCATTTGGCCAAATGAACCGAAACTTGGTAGGAAGCATCTATGGAAGGTCCCCTGTTAAGATTGCTCATTTCATCCTGATCCGTTAACAAACATGGTCGCCACAGGCAATTCTTATTTCTGATTGGTGGATTTCTAAAAAAAAATCTTCACCTCTGAAACCGCTTTGCCAAATGAACCGAAACTTGGTAGAATGCATCTATGGGCAGTTCTCTATAAAAATTGCTCATTTCGTCCCGATCCATTAACAAACATGACCACCACAGGCAATTCTTGTTTCTGATTGGTCGATTTCTAAAAATCTTCTACTCTGAAACAGGAAGCATCTATGGAAGGTCCTCTATAGAACTTTTTCATTCCGTTTTGATCCGTTAACAAACATGGCCACCATAGGCAATTCTTGTTTCCGATTGGTCAATTTCTAACACAGCTTTTCCTCTGAAACCACTTGGCCAAATAACATGAAACTTGGTAGAAAGCATCTATGGAAGGTCCTCTATAGAGATTGCTCATTCCGTTTTGATCCGTTACCAAACATGGCCACCATAGGCAATTCTTATTTCAGATTGGTCGATTTCTAAAAATCTTCTTCTCTGAAACTGCTTTGCCAAATGAACCGAAATTTGGTGGGAAGCACCTATGGAAGGTTCTATATAAGTTCCCTCAAAGCAGAATGAAAGGTGAGCGACACAGGCTCAGCCCACTGAGCCTCTAGTTGTTTGTTTCCATGCTCTAACTTAAGCTTGCCTGAAACAAATCACTTGAAATTTATTAAATAATGATTTTGGTTAATATCCCTATTATGGTTTCAGAGTTATGAGTAACACGGCGGATGTCTTATAAGAGTCAGGAACTGATTGCCCTTCGCAGGCCCCTGGTTGGGTTTATGTTGCTCATCATTTCAGTTTTCTGTGTTGTGTTTTTTGTTTTGTTTGTCTTCCTCCTGTGTCTTGTGTACCCAATGTTGCCAGTTTCTCTGATTGCCCCTTCAGTTTTCTCTAACGTTTATTATGTCCTTGTTTACTTTAGCTGGAAGCAGGGTCAGATGTGTCATATGAACACATTCTTCCATTATTTTTAATATGTAAGACTCTTTATTTAGTACATATATATACGAACAATCTTTATGTCTAAAAAAAATTCAGTGGTCAACAATGTATGCTCACAACTTATATGGTATAAAACATTCAAAGCAACTAATAGTAACATTATATCTCAGCAGATGCTGGATGTGGCATTAAATCAGACGGAGACGGAAGAAGAAGATATTAATACAGATAGACAGGGTCAATGCTACGGAGGAGACGGTTAGATGGTGCTTTAAATAGAGTTCCAGAAGACTTCTATACAAGAGTCTGGAAAGTCTTATCAAAAGTTAGTTTCCTTTCTTGTGTAAAATAGTTTAAATTTATTTACTGGTAATGTCTGTAAACTACTTGTATGTATCTCCCTTATCTTGAAGGGTATTAATATATATGACCTGATATGGTTGTAACCAAACTATTAAACAAATATCTTATGTTATTGACATTTGTGAAATGCTATGTTAATAGATTGAATGAAAAATTGAATATGAAATTTGACTTCATTCATTCATGAGATAATGAATAATTTCTTATATTTATCTTGATTTACAGTGTTCGGGCCTATCTATTGAGGGACAGTTTTTACCCAACAGTTTGACAAGAGAGGTACATTAATTGATTAAAAAACTGCAGAATACAGATTGTGATTTTTAGTTCACCTTACTCAAAGGGTCATGTGAGGTATTGCCATCACTTTGGCATCTATCATTGTCGGCGGTCGTGGCAGCATCGTAGGCCATAAATTTTACTTTTTAATCTTCTACTAACTATGAATCCACTAGAAAGATTATGTTTTTTTGTTGTTGTTGATCAGAAGTACACAAAATCTAGACTTCATTGAAAACAAACATGCATATGACTAGTAAGCGATGCAGGCTTAGGTGATCCTCTAGTTTATTGAAGTCCTACTTTAATAATGGGTTACAATTGAACATCAGATCCTATGTAAAAATGAATGTAATAATTTTTCCTAAAATCTAGACTTCATTGAACATTGAACACAAACTTCATATGAATAATCAGATGAGTGATACAGACTCAGCCAATTGAAATCAATTTCAGTTAGGCCAAAGAAAATGATACATGTGTTTCCGCTAATTTTCCGAAAAAAAATGGAGTAGGTAGGTAGGCCAAACTATTTGTTTAAAATGTTTGCCTATATGTTGCAGTACAATGATTTGACTAACTCTGCTTGTCAAAAAATGGCAATAAAAACTTCAGGATAGGCACTGAAAATTAGAGTCTGTAGGGCTAACAGAAACACAGTTATTATCTGTTTGTCTTATATCATGGCAGTCAGTTTTCTTGGTTGAAGAAACTAGAGTAAACAGAGATAATCGTCCACCTGTCCCAACTTATTGACAAACTTTTATCTATAAAGTTGTAAGATGTACACTTAACCCTGAGCTTTTATAAGTTGATGAAGGATAAGGTACAGATAAATAAATAAATAAATAAATAAATAGTCCCAAGTCCCACTGAGACAACTATGATAGAAAAATCCAATTCTGACATAGTTCAAGAAAAGATTGAAGATGCAAAAGGCACAATCAGAAACCCTAAATCCAAAAAGGACAAACAAGGCAGACAATTTAAAGGCCAATTGAAAAAAAAAAACAATGTTCTACAAAGCACTACACAGAAAACTAAAGATTGAGCAATGCGAACCCCACTAAATACAGGGTGAACTCGGGTGCACCGGAAGGGTTAAAAGAGAAAAGGGAAAAAAACTTATTCTCATAATGTGAAAAATGTTAGAAACCAAACTACACGAGTGAGCATAAGATGGTCATTGAAAAATTTGTGTTCATTCTGTGGATCAGAAACTCAAGATGGCATCCACTCTTGTGCAAAGTCTAACATGTGAAGACCCTATAAAACCTTCTCTTCACAATTTACTTAAATGATGGAATCCAAGTTGTACATGAAATAGCATTGTCTTGTCTTTTACAAAGAAGCTTGCCACTGATGATCATAGTTTAACATATAATTCTGCTCTAATTTAGGAAACCACATCGCCTCAAGTGCTGTGATCTATCTATCCGCTGACTGTTGTTTCAGTGAGCTTGCACTATAAAGATACAACTAAGTATGTTGGTCTAGTAGAAAGCGGATCTTGTCATCATCTCATTGAAAAATAACTTGTTCTCGCCATCATATATAGCTGAAAATATGCTGAGTTGGTGTTAAATAACAATCACTCACTCACTCTAATTTAGGCTTACATTTTATCAAATGACTTTTAAAATTACAGATGACTCCAGGAGAATTTAAGTTTGCCTTAAGGGTTGAGACAGTGCTGAATACCATTCCACAACCAGAATATAAACAGCTAATGGTAGAGGCTCTGATAGTATTAACTATGGTGGCCGAGAATGATTGGACGGTCAAAATGGATGTTATACATGTAGATAGACTTGTACATGAAGCAAATGCTCTGTTTATAAAAGATCAGGTACATTGCATTACTTATTTCTTCTTTATAACCACACAAGTGGTGCTCTTCTTGAGTGTGGTAGATCATGGGTTCGAGCCCCGAACTGGCCAAACCAAAGACTATGAAATTGGTATTTGTTGCTTCTCCACTAAGCACACAGCGTTAAGGAGAAATGGCTAAGACTGGTTGGGTCGGAATCAGGATAATGTGTCCGAGTGGGGCAACATGTCTATCTGCAGACTGTTGTTTCAGTGAGCTATCACTATAAAAATCCAACTAAGCGTTTTTGTCTAGTATAAAGCGGACCTCAAACAGTTGTATCAAATACACCTTGTCACAAACAGCTGCATCAAGTACACCTTTTTAGCTCACCTTGCCAAAGGCAATGTGAGCTTTTGCCATCACTTGGCGTCTCTCGTCGGTTAACTTTTCACATTTTAATCTTCTCCTCTGAAACCTCTCAGCCAAATGAACTGAAACTTGGTAGGAAGCATTTATGGAAGATCCTCTCTAAAGATTGCTCATTTTGTCCTGATCTATTAACAAACATGGCCACCACAGGCAATTCTTGTTTCTCATTGGCCTTTTTTTTTTAATCTTCTCCTCCGAAACCGCTTGGCCAAATGAACCGAAACTGGTTAGGAAGCATCTATGGAAGGTCCTCTATAAAGATTGCTAATTTCATCCTGATCCGTTAACAAACATGGCCGCCACAGACAATTCTTGTTTCTGATTGGTTCATTTCTAAAAAGAAAGCTTCTCCATCGTAGTAAACTGTTAAAAGAGAGATAACTCTTGCCATTAAACTGTTAAAAGAAAGATAACTCTTGCCATCATCTCCCTTAGAAATTAACTAATGCTGATATAGTGTAACATGTTTATACTATACATTACATGTAGGTATTCACATTTTAATATTCTTTTTGGCTCAACTTGCTAAAGGCAATGTGAGCTTTTGGCATCCGTCGTTTGTTGTCTGTCATCTGTTAACTTTTCACATTTTAATCTTCTCCTCTGAAACCCATCAGCCAAATGAACTGAAACTTAGTAGGAAGCATCTATGGAAGGTCCTCTCTAAAGAGTGCACATTTTGTTATGATTCATTACCAAACATGGCCACCACAGGCAATTCTTGTTTCTGATTGGCCAATTTAAAAAATTCTTCTCCTCTGAAACCGTTTGGCCAAATGAACCGAAACTTTGCAGTAAGCATCTATGAAATGTCCTCTATGAAGAATGCTCATTTCGTCTCGATCGGTTAACAAATATGGCCACCACAGGTAATTCTTGTTTCTGATTGGTCGATATCTAAAAAATCTTCTCTGAAGCTGCCTAGCTAAATGAACCGAAACTTGGTAGGAAGCATCTACATGTATGGAAGGTTCTGTATTGAGTTTCCTCAAAGCAGAATGAAAGGTGAACGACACAGGCTCAGTGGGCTGAGCCTCTAGTTTAGTAACAATTTGAATTTTAATCGTATAGAATTTTATGTTGTTTGTAACATTTTTTTTTTCAGATTAGCAAATCGGTAATTACTTTGTTAGGGACTGACCATTTAACTTGAAGGGGGGGGTTATGGTTTTTTGTTTCGGGCAACACGAGAGTTAGAATATTTATTTTTTTTGTCGCGCAAAGTGCAAATTTTTTTTCCAGAATTTAACATTAGGTTATATGACAAAAACTCTGAATCAGATTATTTTTTTTTTCCTCCACCAAAATCAGAATATTTTTTTCAGCAACATTGGGTATCAGAATATTTTTTTTTTGAAAAAAAACCATACCCCCCCCCCTTCAAGTTAAATGGTCGTTCCCCTAGTATCCTTACTTACACAATATAAAACCCTGATTACTGTAATATATTGTTTATTAGAGATTTAGTATTTGTTCACTAGTATGTAGAAAATATATATTATAATCAGACAAACATAGCTGGATTATTTTTCAGTTGAAGTAATGATTTTGTGTTTTAGCTATGCTGAAAATATTATAATCACACAATCTTAGCTGGATTATTTTTCAGTTGAAGCAATGATTTTGTGTTTTAGCTAGGCTAAAAATATTATAATCACACAAACATACTGGATTATTTTTCAGTTGAAGCAATGATTTTGTGTTTTAGCTATGCTGAAAATATTATAATCACACAAACATAGCTGGATTATTTTTCAGTTGAAGCAATGGTTTTGTGTTTTAGCTATGCTGAAAATATTATAATCACACAAACATAGCTGGATTATTTTTCAGTTGAAGCAATGATTTTGTGTTTTAGCTAGGCTAAAAATATTATAATCACACAAACATAGCTGGATTATTTTTCAGTTGAAGTAATGGTTTTGTGTTTTAGCTAGGCTAAAAATATTATAATCACACAAACATAGCTGGATTATTTTTCAGTTGAAGCAATGATTTTGTGTTTTAGCTATGCTAAAAATATTATAATCACACAAACATAGCTGGATTATTTTTCAGTTGAAGCAATGATTTTGTGTTTTAGCTAGGCTAAAAATATTATAATCACACAAACATAGCTGGATTATTTTTCAGTTGAAGCAATGATTTTGTGTTTTAGCTAGGCTAAAAATATTATAATCACACAAACATATTGGATTATTTTTCAGTTGAAGCAATGATTTTGTGTTTTAGCTAGGCTAAAAATATTATAATCACACAAACATAGCTGTATTATTTTTCAGTTGAAGCAATGATTTTGTGTTTTAGCTAGGCTAAAAATATTATGATCACACAAACATAGCTGGATTATTTTTCAGTTGAAGCAATGATTTTGTGTTTTAGCTAGGCTAAAAATATTATAATCACACAAACATAGCTGGATTATTTTTCAGTTGAAGCAATGATTTTGTGTTTTAGCTAGGCTAAAAATATTATAATCACACAAACATAGCTGGATTATTTTTCAGTTGAAGCAATGATTTTGTGTTTTAGCTAGGCTAAAAATATTATAATCACACAAACATAGCTGGATTATTTTTCAGTTGAAGCAATGATTTTGTGTTTTAGCTAGGCTAAAAATATTATAATCACACAAACATAGCTGGATTATTTTTCAGTTGAAGCAATGATTTTGTGTTTTAGCTAGGCTAAAAATATTATAATCACACAAACATAGCTGGATTATTTTTTCAGTTGAAGCAATAATTTCCTGTTTTAGTAATGCTAAAAATTGTGCATCAATAATTATTCATGTGCATTTTTTTTTACGCCTCCACATACGATAGTCATAGGTCATATAGTTTTTCTTTTTGTCCGTTTGTTCGTTCATCCGTCCTGCTTGACTTTGTGAATGCAGCTCCTCTGATGTCGTTTAATCCGATAGCATTCATATTTGATAGGATGATTGGTCATGATGTGTAGTTGATCATATTATTCCACCATTTTGATTTGACAATTTTTGTAGGAGTTATGGGACTTTAATGTTTTCATGAATTTTCAATATATATATATATATATACTTTGTGAATGCAAATCCTGAGGTCATTTGGTTTGATAGCTTTCATTTTTGGTAGGATAATTAGTCATGATGTGTAGGCGTTATGGGACTTGAACTTTTTCATGCATTTTCAATATTGTAGTCAAACCTGTAAATAAAGGACACTCGAGGGAACCTGAAACAAGCCCTTTATGAGCAGTTGCCCTTTATATGCAGGTTAAAATTATATGCACTATTCATTAATGAGAAAAATCAGGCTGCCCTTTATAGACAGTGATTTGCTATATATAGAGGCAGGTTTGACTGTACTTATACTTAATGAATGTAGCTCCTCTGAGGTCGTTTAATCCGATAGCTTTCATAATTGATTGGTCATGGTTATGGAACTTAACGTTTTCATCATATGAAGGCAACTTCTATTAGGTCATTGGTTCAAAGCTTTTCAGACTTGTTAGACTTTGTGAATGCAACTCCTCTGAGTTTGGTGGTCCGATAACTTTCATATTTTGTATTATGATTGGTCGTGATGGGTAGTCGACCATATTATTTGGTGGGGTATAGTGTCCATTGAACATAGTAAATTTTTATCAAATAATTACCGGTAGTGTAATTTTGTGAGCTCTGTTGAGTTTTACTTATCGAATACAGTTTTGAGAGTTAACATGACTATAAGTTATTACATTTTTCATTACAGGACATTCCAAAGGAGTCTATTAAAGAATGTGAAGGTGTAACAGGCATTTGTTTACATTTTTATGACAGTGCTCCTAGTGGACGATTTGGTACAATGTCTTATTTATGTCGAGCATTTGCCAATATATTAGACATACCTTCTGATCACGAAGGCAACGTAGAATGTGCTCTTAGCTGAGAACGTCCTTCAATAGAGGTGTTAATCAAAGATCTGAACTCTTGATGTACAATAGTCCCCCTCTTATAAGGCCACTAGGGGCCGTCGTGATCGTATGGTAGTTGGATTTACAACTACCTATGCAATCAGTGCCTATCACCACTAAGGTTGTGAGTTCGAACCCCGTTCATGACGAGGTGTAGTTGATACAACATTATGTGATAAAGTTCTGAGTGAGCAAGTCTGTGGTTTTCTCCAGGTACTCCTGTTTCCTCCACCAATAAAACTAACCACCATGATATAACTAAAATATTGTTGAAAACCACTTTCAACAATATTTTTTTAAACACCATAACCCTAACAAGACCACTCCTTCTGAAAAAGTGACCAAAGATGTGGTCTCTCTTGAGAGGGGCAATTTAGTACTATTATACTATCTCAATGCATCTGAAGTCTGGCCTGATAAGAGGGTAACTATTGTATGGGCCATTAATTTTATAGAATAGCAATATGACTGTTACATCAAGTCTACATTTTTAGTTTTAATTGCAGTCACGAGACATTTCAAAAAAGCCAAAGACAAGCTATGTTTTAATGCAAAGCTTTAATAATTAATTTATTATAATGGCCTCTCCTCTTTTCATGCTATAAAGAGGAATCTTCAATATATATGAGGGGCTGTCATGATCGTCATTGTATGGTATACGTAGTTGGATTTACAACTACCTATGCAATATGTGTCTATCACCACTAAAGTTGAGAGTTTGAATAGGTCTACTCAATACATCATTATATGATAAAGTTTGTAAGTGACTTGCGGCAGGTCGGTGGTTTTCTCCGCATACTCCGGTTTTCTCCATCACTAAAATTGACCGCCACAATATAGCTAAAATATTGTTGAAAATGGCGTTTAACACGACAACCATAAACACTAATCCCTGTCTATATATCAGACCTGATTTTCGTCCACTTTAAAGCGGAATTCCGTTTTTTTTATTCCGGATTTTACCATTACGATTCCTTTTTTATAGTATATTCAATACTTCCGATTGCCGATTTCCGCTTTTTTGTTGTCCTCGTAAAATCAGGTCTGATATATGAAGTTTCTTATAAAAAAGTCCTATAATCTTAATGTAGCCTATGTCTTTTTTGTGTGATAATGATAGATTTTTTTTTATCTGTGGGCTGTTTTTATTTAAATTTGAATCATCTTTTTTTTCTTTTTAAAAATGTTTGTCAGTACTTACAACACAAGGTTGGACATATTATAATACAGATCAAGTGTTTAATCAATTATACTGATACTAAAGTGGGCATTGAATACCAATCAATCAGTGAATGAAATCAAGGATTATTTTGTTATTGTAAAGGGTTTATTTATAGATTGAATAAAGCTGTGTTTTATATTTTCTCTGAGAAATTTATTTTGTTTGTATTTGTTTTTTTGTAGTTGTAAATTTAACAATTGTAGAAAATGTTGATTCTGTACATTAAATTTTGTTGTTTATGAAAATAGAAATTTCCTATAAATTTGACAATTAAGGAATATGTTCAATTTTTTAACAGCCAGGTTATACGATATTACCTGGTTTGGTGCAGTTTACGCTTAATCTGATATGTCTAAGAGTACAAATACGGTAGTATACATTGATTGGAAGACGGTAATTTATATTTACGTTTGCGGAAAATGTCGCACACAATTTATGCTGCCAATGGAAAAGTCAGTCACATTCACCGGCGCATGTGCGAATGAGATTATACCATCAATAAATCGCTTGTTTGTCTACAAAGCGAAAGAAGGACATCATGTTAGAATTAATAATTTAATTTTTTAACAAAATTTAATGATTCCTTTATTTTAATTACGATTACTTCATGGGATTATTTGAATTTGTCGTTGGTGACGTCACAACACCAACCCAGGTTAGCAAGTATAACCAAGTGGTTCCAGTCATTCAGATTGCAGTATTCACATCAAATTAAATTATTGTTTGTTAATCTTTGATGTACAAAATGTAAATATATATGTATGTATTGTGATATTTTCTGGAATGTTCATATTTAAGTTCTCTTAATAGTGTGATGCAAAATTTTTAAGATAATGTTTATGATTTACTAGTGGCAGGGTTATTTCTTAAGGTAATTTTGTTTTCTTTACCAGTAAAACTGACTGCTACAATACTACTGAAATAATAATGTGAATGTGGCATTATACATCTATTATCCTATTTTATTTTTTTTATATAAAAAACGTAAGCCATGCAAATACTGTTGTTGTATTTTTTTTTTTTAAGAAGCATTAGTCAGTTGTCTCCCTTTCATGATAATACCTTTTAGTTTGGCTGAACTAGAGGAGATAATTCTTTGCCCAAGGAGACTTGTTTAAATGCGTCATTTACACATGTAGCTATACATGTATGACAGGGCTCGTCGTGATCGTATGGTAGTTGGATTTACAACTGTGCAATCAGTGCCTATCACCACTCAAGTTGTGAATTTAAACCCAGTTTATGGTGAGGTGTACTCGATACAACATTATGTGATAAAGCTTGTCAGTGACTTGCACCAGGTCGGTGGTTTTCTCCTGGTACTCAAGTTTCATCCACCAATAAAACTGACCGCCAAGATATAACTGAAATATTGGTGAAAGTGGTGTTAAATACCATACCCCCCCTGTTGGAAGGTATACGGGTTTATGGAAGGTATACTGGTTTATGGAAGGTATACTGGTTTATGGAAGGTATACTGGTTTATGGAAGGTATACGGGTTTATGGAAGGTATATGGGTTTATGGAAGGTATACGGGTTTATGGAAGGTATACGGGTTTATGGAAGATATACAGGTTTATGGAAGGTATACTGGTTTATGGAAGGTATACGGATTTATGGAAGGTATACAGGTTTATGGAAGGTATACTGGTTTATGGAAGGTATACTGGTTTATGGAAGGTATACGGGTTTATGGAAGGTATACGGGTTTATGGAAGGTATACAGGTTTATGGAAGGTATACTGGTTTATGGAAGGTATACGGGTTTATGGAAGGTATACGGGTTTATGGAAGGTATACGGGTTTATGGAAGGTATACGGGTTTATGAAAGGTATACTGGTTTATGGAAGGTATACGGGTTTATGGAAGGTATACGGGTTTATGGAAGGTATATGGGTTTATGGAAGGTATACGGGTTTATGGAAGGTATACGGGTTTATGGAAGGCATACGGGTTTATGGAAGGCATACGGGTTTATGGAAGGTATACTGGTTTATGGAAGGTATACTGGTTTATGGAAGGTATACTGCTTTATGGAAGGTATACTGGTTTATGGAAGGTATACTGCTTTACTTCACAGCACTTTGGTATTTATAGTGAGTGTGCAAATTTTTAGATATATCAAGGCAAGAATAAATCACATTTGTCCACTTTGTACTAGACAAACATGTTTAGTTGGATTTTTATTTTTTCATAACTGCAAATTGCATTGCATTGTCAATATATATTTTGTGTCCTTTTTTTGTGTACACTGAGTTTTGGGTGAGAGGTTTTGTCGATAATGATGAATTGTTGACCATCACTGTTTAAACTTTCTTTTAATAATTTAATTTGTTTATCTGGTTTAAGTGGTGACAGGTAGTTGTTGATATTGGTGGAATTGTTGACTATCACTGTTTAAACTTTCTTTTAATAATTTAATTTGTTTATCTGGTTTTAAAGTGGCAAGAGGTAGTTGTTGATATTGGTGGAATTGTTGACTATCACTGTTTAAACTTTCGTTTAATAATTTAACTTGTGTATCTGGTTTGAAAGTGGACGATTGTTTAACACCATAATCTACCACACTGGAGGTATACACCACAGATTCAGCTGGTTTGAAAGTGAGAGGAGTTTGTATATTTGATGTTTCCTAAACCGGTGGACATATTTGGATGCCTAAATTTGTGGATCACCTGCTATTGTCAGTAAATATACACTTATTGACTGGTATGAGGGTAATAGCAAGTTTATTGTTCCGCAAGACACCAACTATTGCCCAAGGCAAAGCTTAGTTGGATTTTTAGTGCTTGCTCACTGAAACAAGTTTGCAGTTAGACATGTCGCCTCACTCGGACACATTATCCTGATTCCGAGCCAACCAGTATTTGCTCTTACTCCTTAATGCTGCATGCTTATTGTAGAAGCAACAAATACCAATTTTATAGTCTTTGGTTTGACCCGAGGCTCGAACCCACGATCTACTGCACTCGAGGCAAGCAATCTGACCATTACACCATCGATGCGGTTCTGAACAGCATAAGAGACTATACTATCATAGACAGAAACAGATATGATAAAACTACATGAACCAAGTGGAAATAAATCTACAAACCAGTATTATCCCTCATTTTACTTCCAAGATACCAATACAACATTAAAAGTGTACAAAAACTAGAAAATAGAAAAAGACTGAAAGAACAACATACTGATTAAAAATTATGCGACAACATATCAAGTCTCTGGTTTAATAGGAAAACTTATATGGAGGTATAATAAATATATTTTGATTGGATAATCAGTGTGTACTATTTTTGAACAGTACACTTGACAACGGGTGACTATACCAGTTTCAAATTATTTCCCGCGGGCACTATACTTGTGGCATAGATTTTCCTGCGTAATTTTTATATATTTATGTCAAGATTTATCTCCCTTAAAATAGACTTGTGCTGTAGACTAATGTCAAGATGGCCAGGTTTGGCAATGCATATATAATGTTACATTGTAATTTTTTTTATTATTATTACTGTGAAAGTACCTTTTTTCGTGGTTTGCTTAAAACTTACAATTTTGTGTTTGTACCCAAAAATAAAATTCGTTGATTTTATATTTTCAACATAATAAGTTTCACTGGGTTTCTAAACTTCGAGAAAGCTGCAATACATTTAGACAAATGAGCCGTAGAATTATGTAATCGGAATGGAACGTGCATATTAACATGTTCATTTTCTAATATTTTTTTTTTTACATGTATCAACTTGGAATCGGAACAAAATCTGCTTTGAATTTCATAATTATAGATCAGTGCAAGTCAGTGTTATTTTATCAAATTTGAAAATTAAAAAAAAATCATCTGAAATTATTTTATGAGCACGTACATTTGCAATTTCCATCAATATATATTAAATTTGTTTTTATGTTTTACAAATATTTAATCTCCATTTTATTTTCAATTTTTGTTTTTCACAACTAAAACTAGAGGCTCAGCCCACTGAGCCTGTATCGCTCACCTGACAATAGAATGATACTGAAGCAAATGTCAAAGGGAGATAATCATTACCTTAAAAAACAGCAGCCATCTTGAATGGAGGGTGGGGCTGTCAGACACAAGTTTGAAAGGGCCCATCCAGGGCTCCCACTACTTTGAAATCAGAGGGAGAAGTGTTTTTTGTTTGTATTAAATAAACCCTTTTCAGATTCTTTGTTTTGTCTTGCAGATGATAAAGGCACATATATGATAGTCAACTATTGTCCAATAAATAATAAATAAATAAAATTGAATAATAAATTTTATTTCGACATCAGCATTCTTTCAAACAAGTCACACATAGATAAAATGACAAAACATTAGATAAGATAAATACATGTATATGCAATAAAAAAAACCACACAATGCACTATTTACTGATGTTCTTTGCACTATACTATAATCAATCTAAACATATTAACAACAATTATATATAATGACAGTTCATGATAATATAAAAGCACTGTTTGCACCAAAACATAATGCACTATTTACATGTTCTTTGCACTAGTCAATATTAACATGATCATAACAATGTAAATGACCAAATTAAACATATGCACTATATATCTTTCTCTGCTTCATCCGTTTCCACTCTTTGAGAGCTTCCTCAAAGTCCACTGAATTAATGTGTGGGTCATTCTCTGAAATCATCATGAGATTATTTAAAGTCTTGTTTGACATAGAGGTTCTAAATCTACTCAAAATTATATTTTGAGTAGAAAATCCCCTCTCACAAGGCACACTGGAAATTGATATCAAGATAGCCAATTCCAGCAGCCTGACAAGATTTGGAAGGATCTCATAATAATTTATGAAAATTAACTCGGCACATGAAGACAAAGAAGAGTTGCTGAAGCTCCCAACTACTAACCTCTTATACTGCCTATATTCTGACACACAACTTGCTCTGTCAATGTCAAGATGCTTTTCAAATTTGTCAAGGAAGAAATTCAATTCGTCCATGCCAAATTTGAAAAACAACTGGCTACCCTCTTTCTCAGCACTCACAATGCAACTAGGTACAAAGATACTGAACTTGCTCACCTGGTCACTCTCAACAAACCTATCTTCTAAATTGCTTATAATCTGATCTACATAATTACTCATCACTCTTTGTACCATACCCTTCTGCTGTGCATAATACTTCAGTTCAACCTCACTCGTCTGCTCTTCACCCTCCTCCTCACTCGTCTGCTCTTCACCCTCCTCCTCACTCCTCTGCTCTTCACCCTCCTCCTCACTTGTCTGCTCTTCACCCTCCTCCTCACTCGTCTGCTCTTCACCCCCCTCCTCACTCGTCTGCTCTTCACCCTCCTCCTCACTTGTCTGCTCTTTACCCTCCTCACCCTCCTCCTCACTCGTCTGCTCTTCACCCTCCTCCTCACTCGTCTGCTCTTCACCCTCCTCCTCACTTGTCTGCTCTTCACCCTCCTCCTCACTCCTGCTCTTCACCCTCCTCCTCACTCGTCTGCTCTTCACCCTCCTCACTCGTCTGCTCTTCACCCTCCTCCTCACTCGTCTGCTCTTCACCCTCCTCCTCACTCCTCTGCTCTTCACCCTCCTCCTCACTCCTCTGCTCTTCACCCTCCTCCTCACTCCTGCTCTTCACCCTCCTCACTCGTCTGCTCTTCACCCTCCTCACTCCTCTGCTCTTCACCCACCTCCTCACTCCTCTGCTCTTAACCCTCCTCCTCACTCGTCTGCTCTTCACCCTCCTCCTCTGCTCTTCACCCACCTCCTCACTCCTCTGCTCTTCACCCTCCTTCTCACTCCTCTGCTCTTCACCCTCCTCCTCACTCTGCTCTTCACCCTCCTCCTCACTCGTCTGCTCTTCACCCTCCTCACTCGTCTGCTCTTCACCCTCCTCCTCATTCCTCTGCACCCTCCTCCTCACTCGTCTGCTCTTCACCCTCCTCCTCACTCGTCTGCTCTTCACCCTCCTCACTCGTCTGCTCTTCACCCTCCTCCTCACTCGTCTGCTCTTCACCCTCCTCCTCACCCGTCTGCTCTTCACCCTCCTCACTCGTCTGCTCTTCACCCTCCTCCTCACTCGTCTGCTCTTCACCCTCCTCACTCGTCTGCTCTTCACCCTCCTCCTCACTCGTCTGCTCTTCACCCTCCTCACTCGTCTGCTCTTCACCCCCCCCTCACTCCTCTGCTCTTCACCCTCCTCCTCACTCGTCTGCTCTTCACCCTCCCCCTCACTCCTCTGCTCTCCACCCTCCTCCTCACTCCTCTGCTCTTCACCCTCCTCCTCACTCGTCTGCTCTTCACCCTCCTCCTCACTCGTCTGCTCTTCACCCTCCTCCTCACTCGTCTGCTCTTCACCCTCCTCCTCACTCGTCTGCTCTTCACCCTCCTCCTCACTTGTCTGCTCTTCACCCTCCTCCTCACTCGTCTGCTCTTCACCCCCCTCCTCACTCGTCTGCTCTTCACCTTCCTCCTCACTCGTCTGCTCTTCATCCTCCTCCTCACTCGTCTGCTCTTCACCCTCCTCCTCACTTCTCTGCTCTTCACCCTCCTCCTCACTCGTCTGCTCTTCACCCTCCTCCTCACTCGTCTGCTCTTCACCCTCCTCCTCACTCGTCTGCTCTTCACCCTCCTCCTCACTTGTCTGCTCTTCACCCTCCTCCTCACTCGTCTGCTCTTCACCCCCCTCCTCACTCGTCTGCTCTTCACCTTCCTCCTCACTCGTCTGCTCTTCATCCTCCTCCTCACTCGTCTGCTCTTCACCCTCCTCCTCACTTCTCTGCTCTTCACCCTCCTCCTCACTCGTCTGCTCTTCACCCTCCTCCTCACTCGTCTGCTCTTCACCCTCCTCACTCGTCTGCTCTTCACCCTCCTCCTCACTCGTCTGCTCTTCACCCTCCTCCTCACTCGTCTGCTCTTCACCCTCCTCCTCACTCCTCTGCTCTTCACCCTCTTCCTCACTCCTCTGCTCTTCACTACTCTCACTCACCTTCCTTTTGTACAATACACGGTCACCATTACTCTACAAACTCGTCTAATGCATCTACATACATACCTGAACTTTCTTTCATATCTCTCAAAGCCCCTATCGTACTAGTTACCATTGGTACCATCTTGCTGAAATCAGCACTCTCACTCTGAAAAACCTTTGACAATCTTGTAAGAAATGGCAAAATATCTAACAAAATATGGGTAAACATTATAAATTTATATTGTGAAACTTCATGAAAAAGTCCTTTAGCTGTAGGGTTGGACGTAGCCTCGTGACTTAGGGCAACAAGAGCAGGGTATGTTCTGTAGATCACTTTTACAGCACGATCTAAGCTTAACCATCTTACTGAATGCACTTCAGCATATCTGAGTTCAGGTAGGTTTAACAGCTTTTGAATTTCACGAAGTTTATTTGCACGAAGAGCAGAATTGCTGTAATAGTGGAATATACTAGACACAGTCCTTTCATACGATTCAAACTCGGGTATGGCTTTTGCTGCTTGTGATGTAGCCAATGCACAACGATGTGTGGCACAATGGACTCCTATTAATGTTGGCACATGTTCTCTTAATCTAACAACTACACCTGATTTTCTACCCGTCATGACTGATGCACCGTCTGTACTTATACCATATAGTTTATTAATGTCAATATCTTTTGATCTTAATTCTTCTAACAATACTTCAGTGATTTTCTCTGCATTTGCAGCAGATGTAGTGATCTGCACATTAGACAAGAAACAAGTCTGTTTAACATTGTTGTGTAGATATTCTATGTGTGTTATTAGACATTTCTTATTTGATATATCGGTAGATTCATCTATTGAAACAGAAAATCCTGGCAAAGAATTGATGTCAAATATTTTGTTGTTTTTAACTATTGTCACCAATACTGAATGGAATTCTGAAATGCTATCATTGCTCGTATAAGACACTTTATCCGATTTGAATATAGGAGATTCTTGTACTGCCGCTATAAGTTCTTAAGTAGATTTAAAACTAGACTTAGGAATCTCATGTATTGCCAGGTGATATGCTGTTTTCAGGTACGTTTTAACCGACTGGTCTTCTTTAGAAAATTAATGGACAAGGTTTACCTTAATTCCAGTGTCTGTCTTACTATTTGTATTCTGGGTACGAATAATTGCTGCACAGTGATCAGCAGCTGAAAATTAAAAATTAAACTTTTATAATATGAATTGACTTTATTGTTTATTTTAAACATAACATTATTTAAATCGGAGATAAAATCATATTTATAATTCATGGACAGTATACATATTGGTAAATCATCACACTGAACTCCTTATAAAAATTTAAATGGCTGACATAAACATCGATAGTATCACATAAATATGGCGTACGTCAAGGATCGACTGACAATTGTGGAATTTGCAATATTCAACATCCATAATAGAGCCATAACTTTATTTAAATCGGAGATACAATCATAGTATTTATAATTTATTGACAGTATACATATATATTCGTAAATCATCATACTGAACTCCTTATAAAAATTAAAATGGCCGACATAAACATTGATAGTAAACGATCGAGATGAACATGCATAGTAATCATGCATCATTTTAATGAAAGATAGCATCAAGGAAAAGGATCTCATTTTTTTAACTTTACAGTAATCGAAGATTTAATTAAATATCTAAGCAAATGTTTTGTATTTTTCATTAAATAACAAATTTCAAAATGGCAGATATAAACATCGTTGCCAATGAGATAGTATTTAACAGAAAAACATGGAGTACGCTAATGTAAAGTATCACAGGCAGTATAAATAATCAAGGATTTATAATGTATAATATGTGTACAAAATATATTTAAACGATAGAGTTTCTGATTTGTAAATCTATAAAGAGATTGAATTAGTATATATATATACATGTATATATTGCATATATATACCTATGCATCCAGGAGCACAAAATATACACCATGGGAAAAGTAATTAAAAAAAAATTCAATAAAAGTTTCATGGCTAGTTTATGAAAAAAAATCATATATCATATAATATCTAGTAATGTCAATATAATAGTGGAAACTATATACATGTATAAGGGATTCTTCTTCAATCTCTTTATAGGTTTTAGAAATACGTAAAAGTAAAAAATAGAAATAACTTAGATTTTGTATGTCTTGCATGATTTGTTGTTTTCTGAGGTTTTGTATGTCTCACAGCATATTTGTTACTAAACTTTGCTTCACAACACAGAGCACAATGCCATATATTAGAATTGTCCTGAATATACCAGTCATAACAATTTTGTGACATCACTTTACTGAACTTTTTAGGAGGCGTATTTTCAATGTCAGAATTATCAGCTTTCCGTTTCACCGGAGACGGAGCATGCGAATTAAGCCACGTATGTAACGACATTTTTGTGATTTACACATCTCTCAGGACATGTATATATTACTTTTCATACGGGCTTGGGTGGAAAACATAACCACCTTTGTTCTTTTAAATAAATTTACTCACCTTCTTTGATCTACGTATACAAATACCAGAGCTCCAGATAAGCTGCGTATTTGCGTTTTTTTACGCTATGAAAACGAGTAAAAATGCATGTATTATCAGATCAGAGTGTACACATTACGCATGCATATTGCTGTGTAAGCAAACTTTCCAAATTCGGAGCGTACTTGTCGTGTACATAACAATACATTTTTGTCTTTGAGAAATTCCCCGTAATTACTTCCCTTTATACTTTTCGAAGGAGAGAGCGTATACATCCGAGGGGTACCGAATGCTTGCCTTTCTAAGCATCGATGTCAAAAGAGATGTGATTGGATGCTTATGATAAATCATCCAATCGCGGCCAATATTACAAATAAATGTGGTTTACGTAATAAGTAAGAACTAAAACGAAAGTAAATTTAAGATAAGATAAAAAATAATTGGGAACACATTCGTTGAAAATGAGCAAGAACATGAATAAGCGCACTACTAAACGCAAGAGCGCTACGGAAGATTATATACATAAGTTCCTGACAGTTTCATCTGTGTCTAGTGACAGCATAGTTAAAGGAATCATTGATGACATTATCAACACGACTGTGAAAACTGCCGAAGTCGACGAGCAAAAAATAAAATATTTACAACATTTTATTAATAAACATGACACAATCGTGTCAAATTAAACAGAGATATACATTTCACTTGCATCTTACGTTTATTGAATAACACTTGTGTCAAACATAATTTTAAAAGTGTACATGTAAGCAATCTTTTCTGAAGTAGATAGTACAACAGTGCAAAGGAAATATGCAAATACCCATCATTTTCAAAAGTAGGTTACCCTTTGGACTTGAAAATTATCTGGAGCTCTGAATTACAATCAAACAATCGACCAAGCTGTATCACAAGCTGTGAAATCGCTAATTATTTAATCAAATTTTAATGAGTGTATATTATTTACATTGCTTCTCTTTAATCACTGATTGATATTAATTAAGAAACTAATCATATCCACAAAGTTAACAATCCCTTTGAATAGCCACCACAAAACCCCAAATAAATGAAATGAAACAATACCGACGTTATTTTCCCCGAGTACGGATCCGTAATACAGTTTATATATTCGTAACTGTTTCGATTACGTCCCTTAACAATGGCGGTTTGAAAAACGAAAATTTTGTAGTAAAAATATACCAATGTTTTACTGTTAAAACAGTTAAAATTAGCAAAGCGACTTGGTAAAATTACAGGGCGACTTCCACTTCTCTTTTGGCACTAGTACAAAGCGAAGTGAGCAGCCTCAAGGCGACTTCTTCGCCCAAATACGTGAGCCCTGTCCCAAAATGGAGGATGCGGATTCAGGTAAGAATTGATATTATCGTTTTTGTGAAAATAATGGATTATTCGTCGGTATTTCATGTTTTAATTGATGTATCATAAAATATGAAACTAAAATACAAAGAAGCTCTTTCATAGTTTAATCGCTAAATGAAGAAATCAGCCGTTGAAAAAAACGGGGTGATGTGGGTAACTGAAGATGATAATTTATCGCTGATGTCCGTAATTGGTATTATTCCTAAACGAGACAATAGTTCAGCAGGCTTTGAAATTCACTTTTTAATGAAATAACAGTCTATTTATCGTGAAACTTGTAAATCGGAAGCTAGAATATTCTTGAAAGTCTATATAAATAGTCGAGACTAGTCAATATCAACATGCACTCGACCACTGGACCCTCGGTTAATTGTCTAGTTCATCAGGTTACCAATTCTTTTTTCTATATAATCAGAAGCATGTCTAGTGGACAAATAGACGAAACCTTGGTTGTAGTAAGTACCAAAAATATTTGAAAAATATCAGGAGCAATCAAATATTTTAGAAAAACAAAATGGTAAGAGAGTGCGTATGAAAGATCAATGAAAGTGTTTATTACTGTTATATATTATTATTTCTTTATTTTGTTTATCATAATGTAAAACCAATGTAGTCACAAAACTTATTGTTTTGAAAACCCCTGTCACACCCTAGTCAGGTGGTGATGTAAGGGAAGTTATAAAATCCTGACTATATGAAAAAAAAAAAAGAAAAAAAAAAAAGTATTTGAAATTGACTCACATTGCTGAAGACCGGGTTTGACTCCAGCGAATTTTTCCTTGTGATAATGAAATATGTTTGCAATTATATTAAATTTATCTTTTGGTAGATCTACAGCAAGGTTAAATATTTCTAAATAGATTTTGAGACGATCAAAGATTCATCTAGCTCTGAATTTAATGCTACCGCATACTGAGGGAACAGTAATAAATCAGTCATTGAAAATTGAAATTGTTGAAGTCAAAAACAGTTCTCAGCAAAATGGGAGATATATGTTGCCATTCTTTTTTAGGGAACGTCTTCATGCATATACAACTATAAAAGGTGCACTACCATATAATGAATAAGAACATTTTTTTTAAATTCAAAATTTTATTTTCAATTTTGTTTCAACGTATTTCAACCATGTTAACTATGTTTGAATACCTTTGAAATATTATAATAAATAGTAATAATTTTATCATATGAGCAAGAATATGGTATTTGAACCGTTTCTGATAACGATAGAAAACTGATAAAATTGGATATTTCTTTGATATATGTTGTAATTCTATGGCCAAATGGTTGGTTGGTGTGTTAGATGAATGGTGACCATTGATATATTGTAACTATTTTATGAATAAAAATTATTTTTAATGTCCATCTTCGTACTTTTATGCGTCGTTTCTTATCGTTATTTTCGTCTCCGAACTGCGTAACGGAGTTGGATTTCCACACAACTGTGACATACAAAAATGTAAGCTAGCCGTTAAAATATTGACAAACATTGATAATGAAGAATGGAGAGAAGAAAATTTTGAGCAGAGTAAGTATTTCTGTTACAGGTGTCGTATATTGCGCGTTACATTGGTTTCCGATTTCGTAATGCTATTTTAAGTTGTGTTATCTCCTTTTTGTAACAGTCGCCATAACAACAATTAGCATAAATAAACTCTCGTGAGATGTTTAAATAGATTAATCACGGATGTTTACATTTAAGCTTTTCATTTTCTATTTTTTTTATTCAATCATCCACCTGTTCCGTTATGCGTTACATGTCATCCAAAAAGAAACGTTAATATATAGATTAAATAAATTGGTATGATTTACAATTTCCGCCCAATTGAACTTCCGGTCACAAGTGAACCACGTGTAATGGAAGTGTGATTTTCGGAACATTTATACAATTTTTGTATGATAATATTACAACTCCGATACAGTGCTTGTGGTATCCTGTCGCGATAAAAAATATAAAAAAAATATACTACTTTAATATTTAAAATGGTATATAAATGCATTAAATAACCAAGAAAAATCTAAATGGTCTTAGATGGTGCCGTTTCATACATTTTTATCGTGACAGGAAACCAAATGTTTATTACCATAACTTGTGATAAACATTTGGTTTCCTGTCACGATGAAAATGTTTAAAAAGATGGGTAAATATTTTTTTCTTGATATCACTTGTTTCTCTTGTACAGTGTTGATATAATCATATTCCACGTGTGAAATATTTAAGTTTTAGTATTTAACCATTTGGATACCAAAAGAAACCAAAAGTTCAAATACCATATTCTTGCTCATATATAAAACTATTTGAAGGATGTGTCACTCACCTCTGTCCACGGTAACTATGTCTATATCGAAGCAATGATGAAAACTTATAAGAAAAAAGATATATTGTTCCATGAAGTTCACTTCAAATAACATATTCGAAAAGTGTTCATATCATCATTGTTTAAAATAAGAAAGAAATATAAATTATCATGGCTTTTGATAACAAACCAGTTATAAAGACATATATATAGTTTGACGTTCCACAAACAGATAATTGTTATATTGAGATGATAAGCATGAATGCTGATACAAAGGAATGAAAATGTGTAGAATGTACTTTTAAAAGATCTTTATCAATTCTCTCTCAGGACTTTTTAGGTGTCAGTGTTTTCCGATCTCTAGACTTTTACTTTTATTTTTGCCATTATTTACCTATTAACAAAACTTTTTAAAACTACTCTCCCGTTTCCGATTCCCTGTATATCCTTCTGGTTTCCATTTTAACCACGTCACCTTATATTTCTCAGCGTGTTCACTTCGTCCCAGTACTTAATTTTGTAACATATAATTTTATGTATGTATTCTGTCTACAATTATTCCCAGTGTTTTGTCGGATACATGTATATAACAGCTTAATAACAAGACGCAGAAAAAGCATAATTCAACAGTTACGGACATCATTATTTAGACTTTCAGACCAGTTACGGACATCCTTTTTTACAGTTACCCACATCACCCCGTTTTTTTTTAACGGCTGATTTCTTCATTTAGCGATTATACTATGAAAGAGCTTCTTTGTATTTTAGTTTCATATTTTATGATACGTCAATTAAAACATGAAATACTGATGAATAATCCATTATTTTCACAAAAACGATAATATTAATTCTTACCTGAATCCGCATCCTCCATCTTGGAATGTCCGTAACTGCAGTTACGGACATCACATTGATGCCAGTGATGAAACAAGATCTACTTGTCCGACGTCAGTTTTCACTGGTACCGGACAATCGGACAAACGTTAATGTTGAGGCCTGATTTTATAAATTCCTGTTCAAACAAACAGTTTTAAGGATTCAAATGGTGCATCAGCAAGGAGTTTTAATTAATTCATATTAAAACAAACTATTTGACAGTTATTTGGTCTATGATCAATGATTTTTTGAAGAGCTCTTGTCAAAATTGTCAACAATCTTTTAAAATATTGTTGAAGTCACTGAGTCTAATATGAATATGAAAGACTTTCCATCAATTCTGTTAAAACAATCTGTGCTTAAGTCACTGTTGAATTTTTCACATAGCTTTAAAATCATAAAATATCAGTGTTTCAGCTAGACTTTGAAATCTTCAGGACAATTGAAAGTTTTATAGAAATGTCTTTAGGACATTCTTTAATAATTAAACAAATTTTTATAAAGTTCTTCAGGACAATTTGAGAAATAGGTGGGAAAATATCCTGAGATCGGTGCCTAGCTGAATCACTGAAATATAATAGATACTAGATGTACACAAACCTGCAGATACTAATAAAATCTTGTAATACTTGTGCTATCCAACTTTCTAAATCTTCAAATACAATGACAATAGGAGGGTACATGTGTTGACTGTTAGATGTAGATTTTCTTTTCTTAGTTGGGCTGTGTGACTGCTTTTGCTGAAGGTATAAATGATGAAAGTAATAATTTCTGTGAAAGGTGGCCTTAATGGGTGTGAACAATTGTAATGGGATCATAAAGTTACAAATTTCTAACCAATGTTCATCAGAATATTGGCCACATTGATAAAGATATTTATTAAAGAGGAGTGCATATTATATAATATGTATTATAAGATGAGTAGTGAGTGAGCGATTGATTGTTGTTTAACACCAACTCAGCAAGTTTTCAGCTATATCATGGTGAGAACAAGTTAATTTTCAATGAAATGATGATAAGGACTGCTTTGTACTACACCAACACGCTTAGCTGAATTTTTTATAGTGCTAGCTCAATGAAAGAACATTCTGTGGATAGACATATCCCCCCACTCGAACACATTATTCTGATTCAGAGTCAACTATTCTTTGCTCTTTCTCCGTAATGTTGCGTGATTAGCAGAGAAGCAACAAATACCAATTTTCTAGTCTTTTTGCTTGACCCGATCTGGACTTGAACCCACGATCTACCGCTCTTGAGGCAAGCACGCTAACTATTACACCACTGATGTGGCTATATAAGATGAAGAAGACTATCTCAGTACCTGAGTACATTGTAAAGTAAGAAATATATTATTTTATCATACATTAATCTTACGGATTTAGATTTTTTTGCTTGTGATTACATAATTTTTTTTCACAAAGAAGACCTGTTATGTTTCATCTTACTCCAACAGACTTTAAAAATCTACTTCTAAATACCAGTATCTTGTAGTAGTACAATCTTATGTTGACTAAAGAAATACCAGTATCTTGTAGTAGTACAATCTTATGTTGACTAAAGAAATACCAGTATCTTGTAGTAGTACAATCTTATGTTGACTAAAGAAATACCAGTATCTTGTCGTAGTACAATCTTATGTTGACTAAAGAAATACCAGTGTCTTGTCGTAGTACAATCTTATGTTGACTAAAGAAATACCAGTATCTTGTAGTAGTACAATCTTATGTTGACTAAAGAAATACCAGTATCTTGTAGTAGTACAATCTTATGTTGACTAAAGAAATACCAGTATCTTGTAGTAGTACAATCTTATGTTGACAAAAGAAATATACTGAGTCATTGTTGCTAAACACCAGGTGAGCAATTTTTCAGCCATATCATGACGAGAACAAGCTACATTATGATGAGATAATGATGACGTACACTTTGTATTAGATAATGATGACGTCCACTTTGTATTAGATAATGATGATGTCCACTTTGTATTAGATAATGATGACGTCCACTTTGTATTAGACCAACACACTATCGTTGGATTTTTATAATGCTAGTTTACTGAAACAGTCTGTGGGTACACAGGTCGCTCCACTTGGGGCACATTATCCTGATTTCGAGTCAATCAGTCTTTGCTTTTACTCCTTGATTCTGTATTCTTTGTGGAGAAGTAGCAAATACCAATTCTATAGTCTTTGATTTGATCTGACCGAGACTCGAACCCCAATCTTCCAAACTCTAGGCGAGCATGCTAACAATTACACCATCAATGTGGTCCTTTGAAATTGAAGTTTAATACATGCACTACATCTTATGCTATACAAACCTTATATTTAGACGTATACCATGAAGATACAGTTGACAGAGTACAAGGTAAATTCTTGGTATTTGTTATTGTTTCTTCTTCATCATCTGCAAACTGAAATACACTTACATAAGTCAGAATAACTGAAATACACTTACATAAGTCAGAATAACTGAAATACACTTACATAAGTCAGAATAACTGAAATACACTTACATAAGTCAGAATAACTGAAATACACTTACATAAGTCAGAATAACTGAAATACACTTACATAAGTCAGAATAACTGAAATACACTTACATAAGTCAGAATAACTGAAATACACTTACATAAGTCAGAATAACTGAAATACACTTACATAAGTCAGAATAACTGAAATACACTTACATAAGTCAGAATAACTGAAATACACTTACATAAGTCAGAATAACTGAACTACACTTACATAAGTCAGAATAACTGAAATACACTTACATAAGTCAGAATAACTGAAATACACTTACATAAGTCAGAATAACTGAAATACACTTACATAAGTCAGAATAACTGAAATACACTTACATAAGTCAGAATAACTGAAATACACTTACATAAGTCAGAATAACTGAAATACACTTACATAAGTCAGAATAACTGAAATACACTTACATAAGTCAGAATACTGCAGGTGAATAAGTCATTAAAAGTCAATAGTAAAAAAGATCTTATTCATAAAGGTTATGATTTAGCAACTCCTTGGGACATGTCTTCTTTGCAAAAAATATAGTCTGTTAGTAGAACTAGTAGGTCCAAATTTCATTCCATATCATAATATTATTTTTACAATAAATATTGATTTTCTATTTATTCTTGTTTTTTCAAGAAAATCATTAATTTATATAGTAGTTTATGATTTATTTTAAAATAAGTTTCAATACCAGTTTTCATTTCACATCAGAGTAATGGTCTTTAACCAACAGATTCTACCTTTTTACCTAGTAGTCAGATAACTATGAACACTCATGGACTCTCATATTGTACTGTCCATGTTTATGCTTATGTTCATTTTTTATAGATAGTGTGGTCTTTTTGAGTGGAAGCAAATTGCCATTGGAGATCCAAATATCAGAGGGGAAGGTTGGTAACGTACTAACAGATTTAACACTGTCACATTTTTGTGTCTGTGCCAAGCCAGGACCTGGATTTTATTTCTCACTTTTATCAGTAGTTGTGTATTGTTTGACAGCTATGTACTTTTAGCAGACGATCATGTAAACAATGTGAGTTATTTCCCCTTCATGTCAATCAAAAAAGTAATTCCGTATTTTTGTGTATTGCGTGAAGGTTATCATGTAATAATATGGCCGATTGTTAGGATTTGTGTGTTTATAAAAGATTGAAAACTTATATAAATTGAAGTTTATTTTAAAAAGGAAAAGCATGGAGAATTCGGGGGGGCAATTGACATAAACTATACGGCATGCATTTGCCGGTAAAACGCACAAGATTTTTTTGTCTTGCACTAGTGCAAGATAAGAAAATCTCACATCGCTAAAAATAGAAACTGGTCTGTCTCAAAAGTGAGAAAATAATTTTATTGACTTAATTTTTTTTATCAATCCTCTTGTGATTTTGGCAACAACAATTTAGACTCTTTTTTAAACATTTTGGTAGCCCTTAAAAGGGCTGTTTAGATGTTTAGATGAAATTGGTGTACATATTTTGGCAATTTTTTACAATGTCCTAAGGACATATTTCACTGATCAGGATTACCGAAGTCATAAACTGATCACTTGGTGAGGGCAGGAAACTACTAATTGTTGTTAAAAGCATTCCACGCTTTAACACCCGTACACATTTAATTAGAAATTAATTGGACAAGCAATGTCACGAGTGGACAACACAAGCGTACACGTTTGGGATTCATGTACGGCATGAAAAGGGCAGAGGGGCGCAAGGGATGACTAAAAAGGGCAGAGGGGCGGGGTGCAGTGCCCCTCTATTTTGGTCTAGCTGGAACACTGCAATAGTATACTTCAATGGAAACCGATATTTTCCACGGGATTTTTACACACATTAAAATCATTATTTACGAAGATTACGTCTGTAAAAATGACAAAGTAACACATTTTTATTATAGGAAAATAACCTTCAAAAGATAGGACAATCATTTTTTTCACTTGTTCAGTCGGACAACCGTGGTACAAAATCTATTTGCCCGACGTCAGTTTTCACTGGTACAGGACAATTGGACAAACATTAATGTCGAGGCCTGCACGTTACAAAACACAATGTAAATACATCATACTAAATATTGATTATTGTGTGTATATCATATATTTTTAACTCTTTTAATGTCCTATTATTAGACTTAACCTTCTAGTTTCTAAACACGTGTTGATAAATCATACATGTGAACCTTCCGGCGGAAGCATTTTTCTCCCGATTTTGAGGGTCCCTTCCGTCCCTCCCGTCAACTTTCAAAATCTTCGGCCCGTGAAAAAAATCAAGTACAATAAAATCTTGACCTACATTTTGCGATCAATATTTCTTGAACTCCCGCGCTGACGAAAAACACCGAGAGATACGAATGGTAAAGGTGAATGTCATATTTAATGATATCCGGTTATTGATCTGTTTGACACCTTAACAGGTAAATTGGGTCATGGTGATTAATTAAGGTGTTGATGATTATACAACAATTATTCACTGATTGACAGTTAATTGGGGATAAGGAAGTGGGTTTGTGACACACGCTTAGATGATTAGAAGTGTGATAGCGGAAATTAAAAATAGTTATAAACCGTTGTGCAAACAGGAGTCGGACAACCTTTGATGCCAAGTAAAACTTCTTATTTCGATCAAACGTTCAATGAATTCATCTCGGATTGAGTTGTTATGGCTTGTTTGGGACCAAAGCCGATCAAAATATTATTTGAGGACTAAGTTGAATCGGATTTCCAGGATGGAATTGATAAACCACAAAAATGCTGAAACGTATGCTATCACCCAACGCACCAGCAGCAAAGTGACTTTAATTTTAGTGCTCTATGACTTTATTGTTCAGAACATTCTGTCTTCATTGTTATTGCTTTGTTATAACCTTATGATTATGAATGATTATGAATAAATTATAAATACAGTTTTTATCCTTCATTCATCATATGAAACACTACTAATAAGACAGAAATGTAAACAATATATATTGAAATGGGATGCAGTTGGTTCAATACGAAACAAACAAAAGGAAAACATCAATAAACAATAAAAACATGCATCAAATACGTCGATAAAAAATCTCCAGTTATGAGACCAAATCTCCAGCCAAAAATTTGCAAATCTCCAGTTGTAGCATAGCAACTCTATCACATGTATGATAAATAAACCAAGGCCAAGCTGTTTTATACAGTTTGTGCAACAGATAATAAAGTTTCAGGAGTGAGTGATTGTTGTTCAACGCCAACTCAGAAATGTTTCTGCTATATCATGGTGAGAACAAGTTAATTTTCAATGAGATGATGATGACATCCGCTTTGCACTAGACCAACACGCTTAGTTGGATTTTCATAGCGCTAGCTCTCCGAAACAACCGCCTGTAGAAAGACATTTCGCCCCACTCCGACACATTATCCCGTTTCTGAGACACACAGACTTTGCTCTTTCTCCTTTATGCAGCGTGCTTACTCGTGTTGTTAATAAATTTCATTATTGATGAAAAGCCAATTGAATTTTGAAGCATAATAATGATTAATCATTGTCAATGAACATTTGATTTATGTTTTTTAACAACGTCTTGGTATTTCTGACTTTCTTCAAATGAAGACCATTATTGTTTTACTGTTTGTTCAATGTGATTATGCATACTTTAGATACTGAAGACCTTGTGTCCATGACTGCTAAAATGAGAGTCGTGTGGCCGGTACAATTATTGTTTTAACTTTGTTTTACATTTCCGCGGGTTGTTACAAATGTACCTCCACAATAAAAGAGGTAATTAAAAATACTAAAAACAGGAAAGTATATGATACGTTCTTCAGTCATTCTTGTTGAACTTCGATACTTTGATTTCAATCTCAAAATTGTCTAAACTCTTTTTTTTTTTTTTTAATAATTTCAAGGTTGTCTGGCAAAAGAAAACCTCACACCGCGTTGGTCTTTTAACTAGGCGTTACTTTCAATTAGGTGGTTAAGAACGAAACTTTACGACAAAAGAGACTATTTCAATTTTCTCATTGTGAACTTTCCATTCATAAATAGTAACATTCCAGCAACACCTGCATATGGAGTATATATCTCTCAGTTGATACGATATTCCAGAGCTTGTGATTCCTATCAGGATTTCCTTGATAGAGGGTTACTGCTAACAAGGAAGCTACTGAACCAAGGGTTCCTATTACTATTAGTTAAGTTGAGATCATCACTTCGAAAGTGTTATGGTCGCCACCATGACTTGGTTGACCGTTATGGAATATCTGTGTCACAAATGACCACGGATGTGTTCCACTTGTAGTAAACACTTCCCGGTCCTTTCTCCATTCATGACTTATCACCGGGTTTGTAACTAGATTAACACGACGGGTATCACTAGTGGAGCAGGAACTGCTTACCCTTCCGGGGCACCATATGATTCATTTGAATGGTCATAAGTGCAAAATAAAATATAATACAATTAAATAAGTTAAAACAAAAAGCGGAAGTAAAAAAGGGTTCTGGAATATATACATGTACATGCTATCTGGTTTTGATGGTATTTGATAAAATATTAGAAATATTTGGTTTTTTTTTATTGTGGGTTCTAATCTTGCCTTTCAATTCTTCATTTTTCTGGTTTGTCGTATTCTTTCAATTGTTTTTATTTTTTAAATATTGAGTTCTATGAAGAGTTGGATTTCTCTATTCTTCACTATCTTTCAACTCATTTTGCTTTGCAATTCTAAAGTTTGCAGTTTTCCCCAATTCTTTCAAATTCCCCAAAACATATGTTAAACTACAATATTTGATGCTTTGAATTTATCAATGAACCCTCAAGACATAGAGGTTTAATGTATAAATGGAGATTTTGGTCATAGTGCAAATCGATTTTTTTAAGATTTCAAATCTATGTAGTACCATTTAACTGATTTTGGCTGTAAAATCGGGTATAACAAAGTGACACATGATGCAGGTACAACGTATACTCTACCAAATAAAAGGACAATATTATTAATATCATAGTTATTTAATCTGAAAGGTTTATTAGCTATTTGATGATATCATTGTTTTGAAATCAGTCAGTTCCAATAAACTGAAGATAAAGTGTAAATCATTACTATTAGTATGAGAAACTATATGGAAAACATGATTGATCGTGTTGACGGGAAGCTTTGCAATTATAGTTCTTTCAATGCCCACTTTGGTCTTGAAAGATATGTTTCAGTAATGCACAATTTTTAGCAGAGGAAAATAAGTATGATTCTGAATTTCAGCACATAGATTATTACTACAAATTGAACGTGGCACTGAGATATATCAGGGTATTCTACAACACTAAAGAATTTGTAAGAAAATGATGTCGATGAGGAGAAATATGTTTTGCTTGCACGTGAATCACATCCGGATAATAGAAATTCGCTTCTCCAACTGCTTAACCAATCATGTAGAAACTTTATTAACCTTGGTTCACATCAAAAACTAATGTTTTTAATGTTTGTTGAAGACGTCATGCATTCTGTCTCATGATCAGTAATCTAACAATAAAGAATGGAATTTGATGCTAGTTGTAGTAATCAACCCTTCTGCATAAAAGAGAAAGGAAGGTGATGGATCTTTTTTACACAATTAAAGGTATATTGTCGTTGAGTTTGGTAAACTTTTTTTTAAAGTAGTTTTTTTTTGCGTTGAAAGTTAATATTAACCTTCAAAACATAAAACGTGTATTTTCGTTGTTTTTTGTGTGCAGCTTGTCTCCCAGCATCATTAATTATGTTTGTCCCAATTTTCGCAATGACACTGATGTTTACACTTCAGCACTGAGTTTGAACTCTCATCGCTTCCTTCAATTCCATCCAACGGTAATGTTGGTGGCCTATATGGTAATTCTTATTTTATCATAATTCGTCAAATCATCTTTCCTGTTTCTTTTTCTAGCAGAATCAGTTAAAATTCTCGTACGATAGCGTGCAGGTTTTCCATCGGCAGACATTTGTGTCGTACAGACAGGAATTTGTGTTCGAAGTGTTTATTCATGAAAATAATAATTATCCTAGTTTAGCGTTCGAAATAAAAAGAAATAAATGTGCATTAAATTTATATTTAGCCAGGGCCGTAACTAGGGATTTAAAACAGGGGAGGCAGGAGTATGTGAGCCGTCGATTACGTAAGTCCCCCTTTAGAAAATTGTGACTTAACGGCCGAAAATAACGCATTTTTTTAATCGATGAAAAGTCTATCGTTTCGTGAAAATATATGAAATCTAACAGGAAATGTGTATTTAATGTCAATTTTCAGTATAACCACAAGCAGGTACCAACGGCATATTTTAGTATGATGTTTAATATACATAAACACATATCTCATTTAATTTTTGTGTTGGTACTATTGTATATATTAGTTCTCCATTCTCTAATCAAGGTTTACCTGAAGTTAATGAGTTTTTGTTTATACACCCCAAGCCCCAATGTTTGAACATTGTTTATACAATAATTATACAGCTATTCCCACTTGAAATTTTAGATTTCTTTAATGAAGTTTTAAAAAAGTGGGATTTATAGGTGGAGTCAACCCTACCGGTCACAGACACTAAGTACTGATACACCATGCCCAGAAGCTGAACGCCTTGTTACCACTGCGAATGTCACTCCAAAAACAACCAATTCAAATTCTTTATTACCTAACACAGCTTCAAATGACATCCAACTACATGTAAATAGTGCAAATAATGGTGATGTTGATATTCGCAATCTGACTGTCACTCTGATTCGGACAGTTGTGCTCCAGAGGTCATGGTACCAGATGCCAGGGTGTTCAGTTCAATGAAAAATGAACAAAAATACCTATGGCTATATGACAGTGTGGTACACCAAGGGTATTTATGTAAGTTTTGTGAACTGTTTTGTGATCATTCTTCCTCATCACAAGAATTTGTTACTGTTGGCATTAACCTTGATACAGTATAATTGCTATTCTAATACCGGATCTCCAAACTAATAAATGTATTGCTCTTCCCAACTTTTCCCAATTCACATCATTTATGCGCTAATTTTCCCAATTATAAGGAACCCGGACCCCAGATAGAAGTGAGTAGGAAAATCACTGACTTGTAATAAGCATGTCGGATTTAGAGCACTTTGTAATAAGCAAGTCAGATTTAAGGCACTTGTAATAAGCAAGTCATTTAGTAGTTTGTTGATTGGTTGCGTCCGTCGTCCTACGCCCCGTACAGACAAAGGGGATTCGGGTTTAACTGATAATATGATTACTTTTAATGGTATATCTGTATACAATATATTAAACTTTAAATTTAAGCGATATTCTCTTTAACTAAAGTATTATATGTCGTAAAGTTTTATTTTCAATGTGTTATGTAATCCTCAGGTGAGCGACTGGGGGTATTAAATTCTGAGAAAGTGCCATTTCATCTATTACATATTAAGAAATTATTGTTTGAAGCCATGATTTTTTTTAGATTTTACCACGGATAGGAATTAATATGCACCCCCCCTTTTTTTTTAGCTCACCTGAACCGTTATCATCACTTTGCGTCGGTCGTCCGTCCGTACACAATTACTAAAACTATTTTTGCTAAAAATATTCTCCTCTGAAATTACTTGGCCACTTAAGACCAAACTTTGATGGAATGGTCCGTGGGTGATCCCCTTCCAAAATTGTGTCCGGCAATCCCGACCTCCAACCAACATGGTCGCTGTTACTAAAAATAAAAAGGGAGATGATATTTTAAAAATCTTCATCTCTGAAACTACTGCGCCAATTGGAACTAAGCTTTGCTTAGTCCTTTGATGACCCCTTTTCAAAATTGTGTCCGGCAATCCAGACATCCAACCAACATGGCCACTGTTACTAAAAACAGAAAAGATGGAAGAAATTTTATTTTTTTCCCTCTTAAACTACTGGGTCAATTGGATTCAAACTTTGCTAAAATAATCCTTTGGTGATCCCCTTTCAAAATGTTGTCTGGCAGTCCCGTCCTCGGGCCAAGATGGACGCTGTTACTATTTATTAACGATCCCTTGCACATTAAGTAGGATGCAAGGTTTTACATGTCTTATCAAATCCTATAAAATCAATATTTTTAGGTTATTTCAGTGAAATACTGTTCGTAGAAGAATATATTATTTGTGCTTCTTCGTACATCTTTGTTTTTAAAGATAGTTCTTGTTTTGTATTGCGAGGATATATACAGTCCGACAAAAGTTAAGCACCACCTGACTTGTTTCAATAATATCTTTTCTAATAATGAACTTATTTCAAATCGGTTTGCTGTTTTCGTTACCTGTACACACATACTTACTTACCTGTGAAACAGGTTATTGATCGATTTTTATTTATGTGTATATGACAGGGTGTGTAAAGTGCCACGTGTACTTTTCAACATTTGTGTTTGCGAACGAAAGCTGATTTTTTTGTAAGTTTCATTTTCTATTGGGTTGGTATGGTGCGGCGAAAATTAACCATACCAGAAAGGTGGCAAGCTGTTGGCATGCATAACGGTGGTCTTAGCCATAGCAGGATGGCAGACCACTTCAGGGTTAACCATTCCATCGTTGCACGACTGATGCAGCGTTTTCGTCAAACGGTGAATGTTACTGACCGTCCACAGGCAGGTAGACCTCGCAAAACAACGCCGAGAGAGGACCGGCTTATATCCAGACGGGCGCGGCAACGGCCGTTCAGTACAGCTGGTAATTTAGCATTTGGAGGCCACATTAGCACACGCACTGTAATCAGACGCCTCCACCATCAGGGAATGCGAGCGCGACAACCGATAAAACGTCCACAGTTGACATTACGTCATCGCCATGCTCGATTTGACTGGTCACATGATCATTTGAGGTGAACTATTCGCACATGGAGACGGGTCCACTGGTCTGATGAAAGTCGTTTTTTGTTACGCCCTACCGACGGTCGTGCAAGGGTTTGGCGCCAACGAAACACTTCATTTCAGGACAACCACATTTTGGGCACAACTGTTTTTGGGGGTGGGGGGTGTAACTGTCTGAGGTTGTTTTTCCTTTGACTGTAAGTTGGACTTTGTACGTTCTTGATGATAATCTGACAGGCCAAGAATACCGTGACAATGTGCTCGCTCCACGTGTAGTCCCCCATTTCGACAATCATGCGTTGGCTGACAGGCCAATGTTCATGGACGACAACGCTAGGCCACATAGAGCCCGAATTATACAACATTTTTTACAGCAAGAGGCTGTTCAGACAATTCCATGGCCTGCGATGTCGCCAGACATGAACCCTATAAAGCATGTATGGGACTTTATTGGCCGAAAAATTAACCAACGCAATCCAAAATGTCAAAATATTGACGAATAAGAATTGCTATCTTACAAGAGTGGCAACAGTTCCCACAAGAACGGCTTAGGCGTCTTGTGAGAAGCATGACGAGGCGTGTTACAGAACTTCACAATAAACGCGGTGGATATACTCGTTATTGATTTTTATGCCTTACACATACGCACAATAGATGCATTTAAAAGTTCTTAAAATCTGAAGACTCTGCATTTTAATGCAATGTTAAAAACTTCCATCAAAGACAAACTGGTTTTACGCTTTTCCAGCGCCTGTTTTGAACCCCATTTTTGCCACGTCATAGTCACGTCTTTCAGGATGATAAATACTTCGTAGATTGGTAATTTTAGAGCCCTTGGTGTAGTCTTTTAAGAAGTGTAAAAAAATGGTGATATCTATTTTATTGTTTTAACAGTATTGATGTAAAAAAATATATCGATAAAAATATAGGGTGTTGCATAACTTTGGTCGGAGTGTATATTTTAAAAGTTAACGTACTCGTTAGTTCTGAACATGAATTATACCAGATTTGAAATACTTGTATTGTGTCATGTATATATTAATGAATTTACTTATTTAAGCAAGTCGTTGATATTTAAAAAAAAAAATATGATTTTTTATTTTAATTGATTTTTGGTGTTTTAATGCCACTTTCAGCAATATTTCAGCTATATCATCGCGACCAGTTTTAGTGGTGTAGGAAGTCGGAGTACCCGGAGAGAACCACCAACCCTGGGCAAGCAACTGGTAAACTTTATCAATTGCGACTGCGAGTCGAGTGCACCCCTTTTTGTAATTTAATTTACAAAGCTGGGCGAGAACCCACGCCGTATTGGTGATAAGCTTGTATGAGCTGTTAGATCCAACGACCTAACTCATTGAGCCACCCGGGCTCCTAAAAAATATTGTACGATGTTGCATTTATTTGACGACCTATGATTGGATAAAATCATTCCTAAAAATAACGATAGAAAGGAGGGAAATCTAAGAGAATACGATTAATACGCTTTACCTGGCCAGTGGAAAATTCTATTCATAAAAATAATGATGCAGACGATAGATAAACGTGCAGTTACGAAACGATGCAGACGGAAAATTACAGGTCAGTGAGTGGTGCTTAATTTTGTCTAGTGACCATTACGTATTTAGCCTTAGAACTTCCAAGAAAGTCCGCCAAACATAATTCGTGGAAAAAACTTAGTTACTGTTTCAAGTTATGATAAATCAGCAACATCGTACAACATTGTTCTAAGCTCCCGTGACCGACTATGCTTACTGACCGTACAAATAACGATAGACAGTCACTAGGGAGCTTAGAACTTATAATATGTTTACTATCAAGAGTCGTATATATTATTGTACATTAATTATACCCTTCGCAAACAAAGTTTGGGGGGTGTATAGGAATCACCCTGTCCGTCCATGTACCTTGTAAGCGCAACTCCTACTAAACTGCTTATTTAATTTTTATGAAACTTTACACAGTTGTAGTACATAACCTGCAGATGTGCATGAAGGAATACCGTTGCTGTCTAAAATTTAGAAGGGGAGATAATTCAACTTATACTTTCACGAAAAGGGGGGTCGTTTACCTTGTAAGCGCAACTCCTCCTAAACGACTTATTGGATTTTTATGAAACTTTACACATTTGTCGTACTCTAGATGTGCATGAAGGAATATGGTTGCTGTCCAAAATTTAAAAAGGGAGATAATTCAACTTATACTTTCACGAAAAGGGGGGCATGTACCTTGTAAGCGCAACTCCTACTAAACTGCTTATTTAATTTTTATGAAATTTTCACAGTTGTAGTACACAACCTACATATGTGCATGAAGGAATACCGTTGCTGTCTAAAATTTAGAAGGGGAGATAATTCAACTTATACTTTCACGAAAAGGGGGGTCGTGTACTTGTGGCGACCCCTAGATGTATGTTCTTTGTTAGTTTATTTTGGAGATGGGATGTTGTCTCCTTGACATAACTCCATATCCGTTCATTTTTCATAGGCAGCTTGCTAATATACGTGTATTCCAAAGTTTGAACATTATAGTATTGCAAGCGGGAGGTATCACTCAGTGAGGTCACTCACAGTTCTAGTTATATTGTATATTCACTGTAGCCGGGGCCCCTGGAATGAGACTAAATACAAAACATTTTTAATATAATGAAAAAAAACCATTTGTGTTGATTAATCTTTGCTGTACAGCATGATTTTTTAATGTTTAAACACTGATACTTCCATACAATAAATATATGTTTAATTGTATCGACCATTTACATTTGTATTCCTGTAAGTTGTTGGTAGGGGCCCCAGTGCACTGCTTTGTTATTAAGACGGCATTTCTCCTACAGTCACCACTATGACTTGGTTGATAGCTATGGAATATCTGTGTCACAAATGACCACGGATATGTTCCGCTTGTCGTAAACATAGTTGTAATGTGTCCACTGTCGACAGTTGTAATGTGTCCATTGTTGACAGTGGTAACGTGTCCATTGTTGACCGTTGTAACGTGTTCATTGTTGACAGAGGTACTATGTCCATTGCTGACCGTTTTAACGTGTCCATTGTTGACAGTGAATATGTCCTTTGTTGACCGTTGTAACGTGTCCATTGTTGACAGAGGTAATATGTCCATTGCTGACCGTTGTAACGTGTCCATTGTTGACAGTGAATATGCCCATTGTTGACCGTTGTAATGTGTCCATTGTTGACAGAGGTAATATGTCCATTGTTGACCGTTGTAACGTGTCCATTGTTGACAGAGAATATGTCCATTATTGACCGTTGTAACGTATCCATTGTTGACAGAGGTAATATGTCCATTGTAGACCGTTGTAACGTGTCCATTGTTGACAGAGAATGTGTCCATTGTTGACCGTTGTAACCTGTCCATTGTTGACAGGTAATGTGTCCATTGTTGACCGTTGCAACGTGTCCATTGTTCACAGAGGTAATATGTCCATTGTTGACCGTTGTAACGTGTCCATTGTTGACAGAGGTAATATTCCATTGTTGACAGGGGGAACTTGTCCATTGTTGACCGTTGTAACGTGTCCATTGTTGACAGAGGTAATATGTCAATTTTCACCGTTGTAGCGTGTCCATTGTTGACAGAGGTAGTATGTCCATTTTCACCGTTGTAATGTGTCCATTGTTGACAGAGGTAATATGTTCATTGTTGGCAGATGTAATATGCCCGTTGTTGACAGTGGTAACGTGTCCATTGTTGACCGTTGTAAAAATGTGTCCATTGTTGATAGAGGTAATATGTCCATTGTTGACCGTTGTAACGTGTCCATTGTTGACAGAGGTAATATGTCCATTGTTGACCGTTGTAACGTGTCCATTGTTGACAGGTAATGTGTCTACTGTCGACAGTTGTAATGTGTCCATTGTTGACAGGGTAGCGTGTCCATTGTTGACCGTTGTAACGTGTTCATTGTTGACAGAGGTAATATGTCCATTGTTGACCGTTGTAACGTGTCCATTGCTGACAGAGGTAATATGTCCATTGCTGACCGTTGTATGTGTCCATTGTTGACCGTTGTAACGTGTCCATTGTTGACAGAGGTAATATATCCATTGTTGGCCGTTGTAGCATGTCCATTGTTGACAGTGAATATGTCCATTGTTGACCGATGTAACGTGTCCTTTGTTGACAGAGGTAATATGTCCATTGCTGACCGTTGTAGCGTGTCCATTGTTGACAGTGAATATGTCCTTTGTTGACCGTTGTAACGTGTCCATTGTTGACAGAGGTAATATGTCCATTGTTGACCGTTGTAACGTCTCAATTTTTGACAGAGAATATGTCCATTGTTGACCGTTGTAACGTGTCCATTGTTAACAAAGGTAATATGTCCATTGTTGACAGAGGTAATATGTTCATTGTTGACCGTTGTAACATGCCCATTGTTGACAGAGGTAATATATCCATTGTTGATCGTTGTAACGTGTCCATTGTTGACAGAGGTAATATTCCATTGTTGACAGTGGTAGCGTGTCCATTGTTGACAGTGGTAACGTGTCCATTGTTAACAGAGGTAACGTGTCCATTATTGACCGTTGTAACGTGTCCATTGTTGACAGAGGTAATATGTCCATTGTTGACCGTTGTAACGTGTCCATTGTTGACAGAGGTAACGTATCCATTGTTGACAGAAAGTAACATGTCCATTGTTGACCGTTGTAACGTGTCCATTGTTGACAGCGGTAATATGTCCATTGTTGACAGAGATAATATGCCCATTGTTAACAGTGGTAACGTGTCCATTGTTGACTGTTGTAATGTGTCCATTGTTGACACAGGTAATATGTCCATTGTTGACCGTTGCAACGTGTCCATTGTTGACAGAGGTAACGTGTCCATTGTTGACCGTTGTAACGTGTCCATTGTTGACAGAGGTAATATGTCCATTGTTGACCGTTGTAACGTGTCCATTGTTGACAGAGGTAATATGTCGATTGTTGACAGAGGTAATATGTCCATTGTTGACAGTGGTAACGTATCCATTGTTGACCGTTGTAATGTGTCCATTGTTGACAGTTGTAATATGTCCATTGTTGACAGTTGTTTTTAAACACGATAAGATTCAAAACTGATCTAGGTGTTTGTTTTGGATATTAGTCTACTATATGAATGAATCACCAAAAAAATAAATAATATATGAATGGTTTGGTTTTAGGCTGTGTTTGGTGTTTAACGCCACTTTCAACAATATTTGTGTTATATCGTAACAGTCAGTTTTATTTTTGGATGAAACCGGAAAACCACCGGACTGTCGCAAGTAATAGACAAGCTTTATCACATAATGTCGTACACCTCGCCCTGATCGGGATTCGAACTCGCAACATCAGTGGTGATATGCACCGATTGCATATGTAGTTGTAAATCCAACCACCACACGATCACAACCACACGACGGCCCCTATACGAATGGGTATTTTCGTACTTCGAATGGGTATGATTTCCATGCCGATGGAATATTTAAATGGGGGTCTTTATAAAACTCCAGCGGCACCGCCGTACTTAACTTTACTCCAAGCAACAACACGTGAGGTTACTTCAGGTAAAAAGGCGGTTCGTATTGTTACAAGACTAACATGGCTATACACGGAGAAGACCTCGTAAGTTCACACCTGCCTTAAAGGGCACCTCTATATAACAAATCACTGTCTATAAAGGGCAGCCTCATATTTCCCATTGATGAATAGTGTTTATTATTTTAACCTGTATATAAAGGGCACCTGCTTATAAATGCCACATTTTCAGGTTCCCTTGAGTGCCCTTTATACACAGATTTCAGGGGCGGATCCAGGATTTCAAGTTAGGGGGGACGCACTTAAAAAAATTGCGCCAAAAAATCATATTTTTTCCAATTTTAGGGGGGCACGCGCGCCGGGTGCCCCCCCCCCCCCCCTGGATCTGTCCCTGGGTTTGATTGTATTTAGAATGTTTTAGAAATAATAATTTGCCGAATCTAATTAAAATCAAATTCCATGTTGATCAATTGTATCGTCACTCGGCAACATGTTTTCTTTTACCACTCTGGGAATTATATTTAACGACAGAAATATTCAACTTTGCGAAATGTAAATGGGGATATTACGGTAAAGTTACATGTCGACGTTGTGCGTATTTTTGGAAGTCGATTATTTTGTGTTCATTTGCGAGCGAACTATATTCAGTTAAAATGTCGACGCTCTGTTCAATGCGAGACGGACCTTTTCCAAATTTTTACAACTTCTCGATAAAATGCACAGGTACAAAATATGCTATGCTCAACGTGGAGGTGTGTAAAAAAAAATTACATGAAATATTATTTCATTTGAGAAAAATGTAATCTGTTTCAAGAAAATAAAGGATTTTTACATGAGCATTTCCATATTTGTTCTTCTTGATGCAAGCTTCACTTCTGCAGAAAAGGCGAGATGGTCTTTGTTGTCTCTACGTAGCGCCGGGAAGATCAAATATAGTGCGCTTACGGAATCTACGCGTTGAAAAACGACGTTCGAAAAAGTGACCGATTAATAAATAATAATTTGCTTTGATTTTTTTTTGATTTGGTGTTTTAACGCCACTTTCAACAATATTTCAGCTATATCATGGCGACCAGTTTTAGTGGTGGAGGAAGCCGGAATACCCGGAGAGAACCACCGATCATGGGCAAGCAACTGGTAAACTTTATCACTTGCGGCTGCGAGTCGATTGCACCTTTTTGTAATTTACAAAGCCGGGCGCGAACACACGCCGTATTGGTGATAGGCTTGTATGAGTTGTTAGATCCATCGCCCTAACTCATTGAGCCACCCGGGGCCCTAAATAAATGATTATTATCGGCAATCTGTTAAACTAAATTCAAATATGATAAAACAAAGCAATATATTTGTATGTAATATACATGTACTTGTATCTTGAATATCATGTTTGAACAAGCAAAATACTGAAATTTATTGCTCTGTAAACATCAATCGTAACTACTCGGCCATTCTCGCTACCCTGCAAATAACCTCGCATGCATTAGGCGTATAAATCGCACTACTTTTCACATGTCAGTTACATGAAAGTTTGATAAAGTTATATTTTAAGCAATTTTCTATATTTTAATTAGTTTTGCATAATTAGATTTTACTTAGTATGTCATTCATATTGGATTTTCGTGAACTATATTTTGTGCGGCTTAACTTAACTTAACTTAACTTCGGCAAACAATTTAAGAAGAATTTCTACTATGTACGTACGAGGTTATTTGCAGGGTAGCGAGAATGACCGAGTAGTTACGATTGCTGTAAACATAACAATTCGTGAAATTAACCTTATATGGCAGGTGTAACGTCATGGTCCTACAGAATTGCTACCTTATTAATCATTGGTAATAATTTAATAAAAAGGAATTATTTAATTACTTTCTATTCTTACAAATTAATTACAAAGTGTAATTTAAAAGTATAGTACTGTAGTTACGGAACATCCCGAGACCATCCGAGCATTGGAACCGTGACGTGGTATTTGGAACCCCCAGATTTCAGATATAAATAAATAAATATAAATAAGCTTTATTTAGAGTCGGCATGGTTAAAACAACATACAACATAAGCTCTGTTGAGCTTTTAACCGACATACACAGACACAGAATAAATAACAAATAACAAGCATGCAACATACAGCTAAAATACAAGACTAAGTAAGCACTACATGTAAGATAATAACAGTTACAAGATAAGCAAAAAAAGCAGATTAAAAGCTGATGTTATAAGCTAAGCATACCAAGAGCTAATGTAGCAAACTATGAACAACTAAAAGCTGATATTATGAGCAGAGCATAACAATTTTATAAGCACAATAAATAAAAACTGGATATGACCTAGATGGTAGAAATTTAAACAAATTTAAAAGTCAGCACAAACTGAACATTTACATACATTTCCATTCCAAGATTTTAAAATATTCTTAAACTGATTAAAATTGGAAATTTTTCTAAAATCATCAGGTAGGTCATTCCATAAAACAGCTGCTGCATATTTAAAACTATTCTTACCGTAGGTAGATGTTCGCACCCTAGGTATATCTACAATATTGGAATATCTAAAATTATATTTACAATCTTTAAAAACAACTCAATCATGTAAACAAGATGGTGAAAGTTTGTTTAAAATCTTAAAACATTCAATAGCCATGGTACGCATTCTTCTAACTTTTAGAGAAGGAACTTTAGCTTTTTCTAATAACTCATCATATGTGCTCTCATAGTCCTCGTATATAAATCGTAAAGCCCTCGCCTGGATTTTTTCTAATTTAGAGGTATTACTTTTATTGCAAAAATGCCACGCCAAAGGACAAAAATTAAAATTAGACAAAATGAAAGTATGAAAAATTGTTAATTTATTTAATTTTGAAAGAAAACAACCAATGCGTTTTAAAACATTCAACTGTTGAGAAGCTTTACGACATATATTTTTAATATGATAATTGAAATTAAGTTGGTAATCAATATCTATTCCTAGTAATTTTACCACTTCATCACAAGTAATTTCAGCTGAATCTATTTTAAATACTGGTGTCTTGGCATGTGTCTTATTGCCAATGCAATGGCTTGAAACTTATCTGGATTAGCCTGCATACAATTGAATTTGAACCAGTCTATCAATACTGAGCTTTCTTTTTCAAGTATATCAATTAATTTCTCATAATTATCATTTACATAAGACAAGGTGTTATCATCAGCATAATAGATAGACGCCCTACTAGCCAAATTACGTTGTCAAAACGTAGTGACAACGTAACTTTTTCGTTGCTACAACGTAAGAATTTTACGTTTTAACTACGCCGATTTGTAGACTCCCCTAAGCGTAACTACTACGTTGTGGTACTACGTAGTAAAAGACCTTTCTACAACCAAACGACAACCATGACCATGCAAGGACGTTTACACAACGTAACCACCAACCATCACAGGACCTTAATACGAGGTAAATACAACTAATTAAGGACGTTTACACAACGTAACTACCAACCATCATAGGACCTTTATACGACGTAATTACAACCACCAAAGGACCTTTACATGACGTAACTACAACCACCTAGGGACCTTTACACAACGTAACTACGACCACCTAGGGACCTTTATACAATGTAACTACGACCACCTAAAGACCTTTAGACGACGCAACTACAACCATCTCTATATAGTTATACAACTACAAAAAATGTACAACCCTAAAAGGACTTGTATAGCCAAATTACGTTGTCAGAGCATTGTGACAACGTAATTTGGATAGTAGGGCAACTATAATCACATTAAGACCGTTACACCATGTAACTACCGGTACCAACTACAAAAATGTACATTATTTTTTGTGTATTTAAGGACCTTTTGTGATGTTCTTAATTTTTTTGAGTTAACTAATAAAATATAAAATTCTAAACATTTATTAATCCAAATTATTGCAAGTTTTACAGATGATGAAACACTCTTTCTACTCTCAGACTCATCCCACCATAATCTATTTTAAAGATGCCAAAATGTTTAGATGTAATTATTATACAAATATGTCAGGTACATGTAATAATAAATATATCAGATTAAAAAACATGTAAAATAAATGTACTAAAAATCTTTATCTTGTGAAAGTTGCATTTGACTAAATTAAAGATGTACAAATGTATATAGATAACATCTATAGAAGTAATGAATAGGTATACATCCAGTGGAGGACCTACATTTTAAGGTCCCTGAACTATTATGTGGGCCCTTTTGCAGCCAGCAAGAATAACCAACAAGGTCAAAAGGGCCATGAACAGGGTATTGGGGTAGAGTCTTTGACAATGGGCCAAACATTGATCCCTTTCACAACAGCAAAGAGGTCTGAGTAACGGATGGTATCTTCTTCAATGGTGTTGTTCCATGGGAGATTCTGATAATTGTTTGTTTTTAATTTAACCACTATATCTCAGATTTTTATTAAAATTGCTGTACTGGGTTATAAGCATTTTATGCTAGAAAACAGAAATATCTTAATAAATATGGGAACTGAAGCACTAGTTGCTGGCTAAGGAAACAGCAGAAATACATGTATACATATAAAAATATCACCCTGCTAACAATGGACCAAACTTATAAGAACAACTTGACCTATAAATCTATTCTTTAGTTTAAAATTAAACACTAAAAAATATATAATCGAAAATTACCAAAAACGAAGAAAAATTTGTAGGATGATCAATGCACAGAAAAAAGATTTTTTTCATTCTTTAAATTACTAGAGAGGGATCATTAGGATAAACAGGTGATAGTCTTGATTTTTGGTGTTTGAATGCACAAGCCTGAACTAAGAATTCATATGTCTGTTTGTGGTTCCGATTGGTTCTAACGTTAAGGACTGAGCTGTCAAACTATTAAGCTGTGCACCAACAAAGGATTCGAGGATCCAACTGCCAAAATGTAGGCTATGAATAGATTCTGGCTAAGTCAAGCAGCCCATACAGCTTGGGATTCAGGTGCAAATTTGAAAATTTTACTAATTGCAGGGACATTTTGAGGCCATATGAAACTGGAATTGGAGCATATTCTAAGGTCAATATTAAGTACTTTAAGCCATTGACATATGATTCTATTACTAAAATAGCCTTATTCTAATAACAAAGACAGTAAAAAAAAACTCCATTAATTTTGTTGAAAAATTAGTTCATTAAAAAAGTTGTTTCCGGGATATATGGGGCCCCAGGCCTGAAGCGTAAGCTTCGTTAGTTTCATAGTAAGATCTACAAATGTACCAGTGTACACATCCCAATCCTGAGAAAGCTGTAACCCCAAAATATTCTTGTTAATGTATATATAAAATATAACAAAGAACAATAATATTTTAAGCTAAGCAATTCAAAAAAAAAAATATCAAAACCAATATATCACATCCCCTTACAGAGAAAAAATATAACCCTAATTTTTCTTTCTTTCTTAAAGAAAAAATATATATTATTAAATATGGGGACAGTCATGATCGTATGGTAGTTGGATTTATAACTACCTATGCAATCAGTGCACATCACCACTAATGTTGTGAGTTGTGAGGGGTAAAATTTGCACAGATAATGTTACCCATATTAAAATCTCCAACAAACTTACCCCTTCCATAAATTATTTCTATTCTAATAGGACATATACGGTAAATATTTAATCCATATTCCTTAATAGTGTACCCATATTAAAATCTCCAACAAACTTACCCCTTCCATAAATTATTTCTATGACGTGCTGTTTTGGCTTTGTAAACAAAAGGGTATAATAAAACAGCCAAATACGTCATGATCATTAGCGTGTGTAAGTCATAATAAACCGGGGATTTTTATACCCTTTTGTTTACAAGACCAAAACAGCATGTCATATTAAAATTCAAAATACTGGCATACAAATCATGATTCTCATTCAACCAATCAACTTTCATTCAACATTATATTATATAATACTATCCTGGGTACTCTGGTTTCTTCTACCTTTATAAACTGCAATATTGTTGAAAGTGGTGTTAAACACTCATAACCTTATAATTAACTCAAACCCACATTATCTCAACCATACTGATACTGATATATATAAATCACAAAACTTGCATACAAAAAAAAACACATACAAATTCTAACATTTAGTCAGCAAAAAAATGAAAGATATAAAAAACAACAAAGTTAAATGAACAATGAAAGGTTTCCTTCAACTATAAAGTTTTTTTTCTCCATCAAGCATCTGGAAAGCTCCCTTCATTGGTGGATTGGTTCTGAAAAAAATAATATGATATTAATATTTTCAGCTAAATGGAACAACTTTAGGGGTGAAAATATTTTTAGTAACTATTTTGATCATGATCAGAAGCTTGAAATTATTATATTTAGGAGATAACTGTATTGTATTTTAAGCTTTGCGGATGTAAATCGTCGGTTTTACGGTCGCAAAATGAGCTTACCTAGCGACGCATATCGTAGCTAGGTAAACAGATATTTGCGACTGTAAGTGAAGACACATTGTAAAACCTATAATTAATTGATTATAACTCGGAAATATATTGCATGGATATATATTACAGAGCTAAAGAAAGAAATCCAAAAACTGTGACCAAACATATACGTTAAATTTTATTGATAGGACAAATCTAGAAAAGATACATCTCCATTTATGTAAAAAAAAAAAACCATGAGAACAGAAGAGATTTAGAAGAGAAATAGTACAAAAAAAGTGCAGTTCAATCATTTAGATCTATTGCAAGACTACAATATTATCAAAATTAATACTTAATTTTAGAAGAAGCATTTGCAGTATGTAAAACATTAGACTCGGAGAGGAACTTACACTTAATATGCAAGAAACTTATATCTCTAGATTAAAAATTGATTTAAGACAGCACTTATCTTGCAGTTTTTGATATTTGTTGTTGATATAAACATATCCCGTAAAATGTTTTCCATGATCTCATTTCATTAATGAGAAATTACGAAAATCACAAAACCACATATAAATAATCAGTGGGGAGGAGATAAATATCGATCAATCAGTGGTGTGACCTAATTAAATAGCATAATTACCCATGCCCAGTACTTCTCTACTGACCAATATTATCTTCATTTATTACACTTTTATTATTTCTACACTTAATATAGAAAACTTTAAAAAGAAAAGTAGAAATGAACCAAAAAATTAAGTCCATGTTACAAAGCTCTGACAAAGGATCATATTATAATTATTTACTCTTGGGAATTTTAGGCATTTTTTTCTGCAGTTTTTTTTACATAACTATATTCCTTATTAATTGATTTCTCAAAATTTCATTACAGGTACAGTTAATTTGTCTTTGGGATGGGATCTCTATCAGATAGGTTGATCTTTTCAAAATGTGTTTATTTTCATTTTATCGTCAACTGTAACTGATGATATTTAACATAAATCTCTTCTTAAGAAATGTTCTGTATTTGAAGTAGATTGCATACATGTAATTAAATGTAACAAGTTCATCTAAAGAACCCTTTGTTTCTGTGATAGCCACACACTGTAAATATGGGAGGAGCTCTATTGGTATAACTTACATGTATAAGTGTATGCATGTATCATTATACATTTATTTTGTAGGCTTTGTGCATGAAGTTTAATTTCTGGTTCATCAATAAATCATCATGGTAGCTTTCGTGATCTGAGTTTAATCCCTATAAAATTGCCTCAGGACTAGATTAGTTGATAGTAAAATGTAAAATATAATGTTGTTGACTTGTCTGGCCTATAGCTAGAAGAACATGAAATTGAATACCTCTGATTAGATGATGGTGAAATTTGCTGTTGTCTAGCTATAGCTATGTGTTGATCGGTCTGACATTACAGGACATGAAGCAGGTGACATCTGTGGCTTCCAATATTACATGGGGCCAGGAATTATTTCGACTGGTTTGCCATATGTTGAAAAGTCACAAGATCAGCTATGTGCCTATACATGTACACAAAACAGCTATAACCTCAAATCCAACTGTACTTGTTTACCACTTTTACAGAAATGAACCAGCTCTGAAATTATAATGAAGAAATTTAAACTATTTTATTCATAGTCTCATTTATATACACAATGTACAGGTATCATCAATGACCATACTGTCTTAACGATAAAAAAAAGAGGCTACTTCCCCCTGCCTCCTAAGTATATACATGTAGCCAGAAATGAGGTACCATTTGGTAATTTGCATATCTAAGATGGGGACATCATGGGGAAGTCTGCAATTTTCATATGATCTACATTAAAGATATAATTTCTAATTGCATGCATGTTATTTTCTGAACTTGAAAATTATATACCTTTGGCTAAAATCAAGCTAAATAATAAATGAAATAACAATTAAATGTTCGAGGTTCCTGGACAAAATGAAAATCGGATGCATCTAACCTTTATCTGATCTTAAGAGTCTATGTAAAAATGTCTGTAATACAGAGATGTGCAAAAAGTATTCGGTCACTGTGATGTTTTACTATATATTTCATATAAAACCACATTTTTTAAAAACATTATTCCAAAGTCCACTCTTGTTCGATTTTGATGATTTTTTTACCAACAAAAACAGAATTAAATGTAGTTTTACAAAGTGATTTTAGCATAATTTTATAATCTATAATTTTTATGAGTTCACAATTTAAACACAAAACAAAATTTTGAACGTCAAAAATACAATACAATGATAGTACATTTGAAGACAAATAATTTAAGTTTCCATTTAAATCATGAATATTTAAAATCTGTGCTTCCAAAAAATATTTAAAAATAATCACAGAAAATTACATAGTTCTCGCTTCTGACGTTCTGTTGGTAAAAATTTCATCAAAATCGAACAAGAATTGAGTTTGGAATGTTTTGAAAAATTGTGGTTATATACCTGTATGAAGTATAGCAAAAAAATTACAGTGACCAAATACTTGTTGCACGTCTCTGTACATGAAATCGAGACCAATGAGGGAGATAACTTATTTACATTGAGACAAGAAAAAATTAAATAAGTGTAATGGTTATTACTATTATTGTTTTATTCCCCCTCCCCCCCCCCCCCCCCCCAATAACCATTTAAATAACATGATATATAAAAAAAAATAAAAAATATTGAACTCTGGTGTAGTTCATCACAGGATTGTTGGGTGCTTTGCCTCTTGAGAATGCAATATTATACAGTATTATCTTTGGGTTGTTTAATATTACCTTTACAATGTACAGAGACGTGCCAAAAGTATCCGGTCACTAATTTTTTACTATATATTTCATATAAAACCACAATTTTTGAAAACATTATTCCAAAGTCAATTCTTGTTTGATTTTGATGAAATTTTTACCAACAGAGCGTCAGAAGCGAGAACGTATGTAATTTTCTGTGATTATTTTTAAATAATTTTTGGGAGCACAGATTTTAATTTAAATGTTCATGATTTAAACACAAGCTTAAATTATTTGTCTTCAAATGTACTATCATTGTATTGTATTTTTGACGTTCAAAATTTAGTTTTGTGTTTAAATCGTGAACTCATAAAAATTATAGATTATAAATTTATACTAAAATTACAGTGTAAAACTACATTTAATTGTTTTTGTTGGTAAAAAAATCATCAAAATCGAACAAGAGTGGACTTTGGAATAATGTTTTTAAAAAATGTGGTTTTACATGAAATATATAGTAAAAAATCACAGTGACCGAATACTTTTGGCACGTTTCTGTACCTCATTGCTTTGGTTACTGACATAACTACATTTTTGTACATGTACAAGGCATGTATGATTATAAACTTTTGCTGTAAATTAGTGTAAATCTTTATTGTGTTATTTTATTTTATTTCAATGTTTGAAAATCACTTAAATCACGTTAATCATTGTAACAAATTAATGATGATTTTTCTGTTCTTCGGGGCGTCTTGATTGACAATAAAGTATTTGTTTGTTTGTTTGTTTTTGACAAAAAATTTAACAATGAATGACATTTGGCGTCACACTCACAGACACAGTATTTTCTTAAATCAATTTGGATTGCTCATTCATAGATGTAATTCTATTGACTAACCTTACTGTATATTTCTACCTTCTAAACTCGAGGTTTTTGTATGTTCGGGACATCAAAGAAATTGTTAAAATTGTCACAAAACACCAAAATGATTTGAATTTTGGTAGGAATTCAAACTCCGGAAATAGCAATAACTTTTTATTATCGAATCGTTGACGGACACACTGAATTTCCGCATTGTATACTATTATTTGACAAATCTAATAAACGATCCACTCAGCTTGAAACTGCAGTGATCAAAATCTAATTCAAATATGACGAATATTTATGAGGAAAAGTGCTTCTAATTTTTGGATAATGGTAATTTTATTGCAAGTAATTAAATCTTGGAGATACATTTGTATATTGCCTTCTTCATCACGTTCTACTAAGTTCAGTGGAAAGAAGAACGATTAACGATCAAGAGGCCACCGATACGATCCTCGTACATGGCGTTTTTATTATGTTTTTTTTTTTTTTATTGCTATTGATATACAACTATAGCCAGTTGTATCATCTTAACGCAAAAATGTAGCTTAATAACAACACAACTTAGCCTCACATTTTTTACTGATCAACCTGGAAATGCAAAAAGTTCTTATCAACCATGCATTTTTAGAATCAGGAGATCAACTACTATCAAATTCAAAGTCATGTCTAGAGAATACTTTCCAATTTGAAAAATTCACTTTTTAATTAAGATCCTTTCCCTTTTCCAGGGAAATACCTTAATGATTGGTGATAAGTACGTACGGTTGTTTGACAACGACTTGCATATAGCGTATTCTGAAATACGTTACCAGGACGTAATAATTACGTTTGAGTTTTTACGTTAGCATCAAGGCTATATCCGTACGTAACAAAGACGTTGGAAAGTACGTTGTCACAACGTCTTGGATATAACGTATTCTGAATACGCTACCAGGACGTACACATTACGTTTGAGCTTTTACGTTAGCATCAAGACCATATCCGTACGTAACAAAAACGTTGGAACATACGTTGTCACAACGACTTGCATATCACGTATCTAAAATACGTTGTGGCAACGTAATTTTCACGTAAGAAAGGGACCTGACCAAACAGCAACCAAACTGCAACGTTGTGAATACGTAGTGTGCTAGCTGGGCGTGTGTTGTTTCCACTGGCACTGCGGTGGTTTTCCAAGTGCAGTCTGTCGTCGGTAAGGTACATTTGTACATTAGGGTACATATTTATGTGGCATTCACCACATTTGGCGTTGTCGACAAACGGTTGAATGAATATTTTGTCATTTTTTCTAATTTAGAGGTATTACTTTTATTGCAAAAATGCCACGCCAAAGGACAAAAATTAAAATTAGACAAAATGAAAGTATGAAAAATTGTTAATTTATTTAATTTTGAAAGAAAACAACCAATGCGTTTTAAAACATTCAACTGTTGAGAAGCTTTACGACATATATTTTTAATATGATAATTGAAATTAAGTTGGTAATCAATATCTATTCCTAGTAATTTTACCACTTCATCACAAGTAATTTCAGCTGAATCTATTTTAAATACTGGTGTCTTGGCATGTGTCTTATTGCCAACTGCAATGGCTTGAAACTTATCTGGATTAGCCTGCATACAATTGAATTTGAACCAGTCTATCAATACTGAGCTTTCTTTTTCAAGTATATCAATTAATTTCTCATAATTATCATTTACATAAGACAAGGTGTTATCATCAGCATAATAGATAGACGTGTGTTGTTTCCACTGGCACTGCGGTGGTTTTCCAAGTGCAGTCTGTCGTCGGTAAGGTACATTTGTACATTAGGGTACATATTTATGTGGCATTCACCACATTTGGCGTTGTCGACAAACGGTTGAATGAATATTTTGTCATTCTTCTTCTTTTTCAAACTTCGCGCCGCGAATGCACAAGCACGTGGTAGGGGTTTCATGCCAAAAAATGAGGTACCTTGCAGAACCCTGGTTATTACAAATTATAAAAGGACTCAACTGTACCATCATTTTCCACTTTACCTTTTGAAAAAATTCCAAGTATAACCAAAGTTATTACCGTTTTTGTGTTCAAATCAAATAAGTTTTATTTAAAGTCGAAATATCTTTAACATATAACAGCTCTAGGGTACCTGGTCGTTTCGCCCCGAAAACTGTCGGTCCGTCGGTTCTGACCGACAGAAATGCAGTAGGACCGACGATTTCAAAATATATATCGGACCGAATGTACGGTAAAACAGATATTTGAAAGCTTTGTTATTCCCTCCCAGTTTCCATTGCCAATGGCATTACATTCTGTTTTCAGCTTTATTAAAATTTCAGACAGAAAACTTGAAATTTGTTTATTTATTCTGTCAGACCGACACGTTCCTCTTTGTAATCGAAACTCCTATACGTAAATGTAAACATCCTTTTAGTTTTAGTAGGAACCAGCACCTGCAAAACGTGGAACATTAAAACTGGAATATATTACTGAGCACAGAAATAAGTTGACTTCCACATTCCCCAAGTATCAAAGATTGTTTGTGTTTAATTAAATATGTTTTGAGATGCTTATATATTGAAGATGACAACAGATTCATATTCTCAACTGAAATTAAAAATGTATGTAAACTTGAAACTGACATTGATGTATAATATTCGGAACGTGATCGGACCATTAGATACGGATTGTTGGCTATATCTGCCTTATCTTTTTAGATAAAAATATGTATACAGAAAAACATTTAATTGAGTAGGGTGGTGAAGCCAAAAATTGAAATGCTAATAAATCATCCAATTTTGGTACAAAAATTATTAAAATCGGTTGAGCTGTTCAAAAGTTATGGCCTTTTTGGTGAGCCAAAAGTGGTTGATTTTCTGTTTTTTTTTTGGAAAAATGTTAAAAAAAATGACATTTTTGGACCAAAATATATTTTTTTCACTACCTGATAGGTTATCATGCTTTCTTCTATAGTACTGTATCCTCCTTATGCTTCAAAAAGAGGTATTATACACACCTGTAGGTGTTGTATGAAAAAAATGTCACAGAATTTAAAACATTGAAAATAGCCTTTGGACTTAGTTTTTTTAATATATGTGTCGGCCGTCTACTTGTTCAAACTACCAGGTTTGTGGTCAAATATCTTCAAAAACCTTTAACTTGCAAGGCTGAAACTTGTAGCACTGTCCACAAAGTGCCCAGTCTCTAGGTAAAAATATCAAGAATAACATTTATTCAATTAATATATATATATATATTTTTTTAATATTATTTCCTTTGCGCAGGCCTCCATAATTTTAACGTCAAATTTTATTCGGAAAATCAAGTTTTTGGTCATAAAAAATCTGAAAAAAGTACTGGAATTTTTCTGAATACTGATTTTGGTAGGGAAAAGAACCCTCTAACATGGAACACCTATATTTATCAGCAAAAAAAATTCTCAGTCTGTAGTGCCAGAATTATAAATTCCGCAGCTTAATATTTTGAGCTCCGTAAAGTGTAAAAATAAGTTATTTTAGGGAATTAATTATATTTTTTATGTTCAAATTGATATTTTTATGATAAACAACCTCAATATCCATACATCAATGAAGTTATTATTACAGTTTGTGTAAAAACTGCCATTTTTTTCCATTGAAAAGGTCAATTTTCTTTGTTCAATCAAAATTTCAGATAATTCCCGAAATTGATACAATTTCAATAATTGTCGAATATTATAATATTAAATGTTCAAGTGTTTGGTATCATTTTGATCATATAACTGTATACTACAAGGAGAAAACTATCAGCAACCCCAATTCTGACACTGGTATGAACTATGTCCTGGTTCATTAGCCCTCTACCTGGAAATTTAGTAAAAATAATATTTCAATTATGGCCCCGTATTCCATGAAAAGTCTTATTTGGATTATCAGATATGTTCTCTGTACAATTTATAAGCCAGCCTTGAAGTTATTTTATCTTTTAAACATTTAATTAGCACATTTTATACATGATTTTCATTTTTTTGTCTTGGAAAAACCTCATATTCGACAATTTTAGCTGATTTAAGCGAACCGTTCATGCGATTAGAAAGTCCCAAATTTTTTAAGTTATCATTTTTATTGTCGCAAATCAATAAACTTATCTTCTACTATTATTTATAATCTTAATTTATAACAAACAGTCCTCAATGTCACTCTCTTTTCCTCTATATACTATAATTTTACATTTGACGACTACAAATAGTGCTGTGTCCCAGTTCATGACCAACTTATTCCAAATGAAATCTTTGTGATTTCTTTAAATTGTGTGTGTTGTGATCCTATGCATTAGCAGCATATTTGATTAACTGAATCATAATCAACAGCATCAACTTTCAGAAGTGGCATTTTAATGATTTAAAACTCTTAATGATCTACTGAGATGCCACGATCACACCTGTAAAATAAAAATAAACATTTAAAATATGTTATACAGAATAAAAATAAAGAACTAAAAATAATTTATCTTTTCCAGAAATAATTTATCATACATGTACAAATGAAAAAAGCTTTAATACAATGCACTATTCGACTAAAAATTATCTTTATGCATATATGCTTGGTGGCAAATAGATTCTATATGAAAATTAGCATTATTCCAGAAATGTTTGCTGCATGCATCATAAATGTTCTGTCATACCAAACAAGTTTGCACACAGTAATGGTGTAATGAAAAAAATGTAATTGATTAAACTTAGCATATCACATGCACTGATTACATTGTATATAACCAAAATGTTAATACATTCACATACTGTAATGTATGCATTAATCATATATTTCATAAAGCTTCCCTAATAGCACTGAAACATAATAATTATGTTTTATAACAATTTAAATAAATTGTTTCAAAAATGTTGCATGGAAATTCATGTTACTATTTAAAAACAATTGTCCTATGTATTGCTACAATATACACTAGGAACTTAATGAGAAATGCATAAAAAGTTTTTATGTAGACAAATTTCATTTAAAACCCCAAAATATAAAAAAATCTTGAACATTTCACAAAAGATCCCCCCTTTTCTAAAAATATCAAAGAATACCAGAACAACTCCTTTATTAATAAATCCCGATAATTTCCGAGCAGCCATGATTACGTTACTAAAGCTCTGCTTGGATAAAGTTATTTATAGATTGGGAGAATTTGACAACTTTATATTGATGCTTGCCGTTTTCGCCATTTTTAGAGTAAAATAATAAAATCGTGAATTAAATCCCATCTCTTTTTCATTTATCGAAGCAAAGATATATATTTATTCAGTTCGTGTAAAGTTTCTGTGCGATTTTTGTGCATCTTTTGTTTTAAAAATTAACCCCCATTTGATCCGGTTGAAAATGATATTTCTTTTGAGAATAAAACTATATTTTAGAAGAAGTTTTGTTACTTACCGTGCATGATTGACCTCCGTGGTCTGAATACATCAATGCTAGATAATTATTGTATCAATTGGTAGAACAATACGTCAGTAAATTCCATTTTTCTTTGGTACAACTCTGAAATTGTCCTGGCCAAAATGGCGGAAGACATACATCCCGGTCATGCGCCACACAACGTCCGATAACTCGTCCCGCTCAACTCTGATTGCAAAGTCAGAAAATATGGACCGAACATCCAATGATTTCCGGGAGCTATTACTGCTTATCCATTGAAACCTTGGCGACATATCTTTAGAGGAAGGTCCAGATTATTGATATTTGACCCCCAATGTTTTTCGGAAGTGTGGTAAGCGAGTTTAAAAACACTGTTTTGTAAACTTTTATATTTTGCGTTACGATTTCGATTGTTTTTAATTTTTGGCGGTCGGATTGATAAAATTGAATATTTTCTGCAAATTTTAAGCCATGCATGAAGGATATTGATCCAGGGATGGCTCCCGGATTGATTTTTGAAAATGGGTTGTTCGTTGACACATAAATCAACATGGCGTCCGATTTTCTCGAAACGACTTCACTTTGGACGTTCAGTGGTAGTACCCAATCAAATTTTTAATTCTTATAGCTACCAAATTAATAAAGTTCTAGTTTTCAAATTTTATCTGATATATTTTTTTTCCACGAAATAATCAATTTAAGGTGTTTTTCTAATGAAATGAAAAAGGTGAAAAATCGTTTGTTTTTTTAGTCTGACAGAAAATAATAACGTTATCGGCGACTACGCTTGACCTCCCTAAATTAAGTTGTTTAATGATCATGACTATAGGTAATCTTGCATTCAGTTCTGTATAAAAAAAAACAAAATTTGACAGGTTATATACAATATTACAAAAAAATGGTGGGACAGACACAAAGCCCATGGGTAAGACAGTACCCCAGTTCCTGTCTGACCCAATGTCGGACAGAAAAAAAAGTTTTCGCCAACTCTGTATTACCGAATATTTGGTATAATAGTTTCCTCAGATTTTGTCCGAAAGGCATTGATCAGTGTTTAATTTATTTTTAAATTACATAATTTTCATTGTTTTCACCCCTTTTATACATTTCCGGTTTCAACCAAACCCATTTGTGAAGACAATCGATCACGACACGATTGGTTATTTGTATATATATTAGCCAATGGCACAACATCTTTCATACAGCCATTGACCTATAGTACAAGGTCATCAAAACAAAACTCGAGACGCACACTATAAAAGACAGAACATACAATTTTGAACGACACTGAAAACTAAAAATTGAATTACTTTAACCTCTATAAAAACCAGAGGTGAAATCAGGTGCCCAATTACTAATACTAGGGTAAAACACTCTAAAAAGGCCAAACTAAACATTATGCACATGACAGTGAGACTTTTTTTTCGGACCGGCAAAATATTTTTCGGTCTGACAAGATCTTCATGTCTGTCAGTCCGAATGACTGACAACTTCTCAGCAAGTTTCGGGAAGTCTGATCACATTTTCTTGCCTATTGCCAAAGCTTCAGGATATATATATATAGCATGTATAAATTAATGCATGGCACCATTTTAGTGTAAATTACTCTTTTTTTTTTTTTTTTTAGCTCACCTGGCCATAGGCCATGTGAGCTTTTGTCATGGGTAAGCGTCCGTTCTTTAGCTTTTCACATTTAAATCTTCTTTTCTGAAACCGCTGAACAGATTTCAACCAACTTGCCAGAAATGTTCACTGGATGGTCCTCTACCAGATTTGTGTTTTTGGTGCCGATTTGAAATCCAAAATGGCTGCCAGGGTCCATAATGTGTTCTCTGAAATTTTAAAAATCTTCTTGTCAGAAACCACTAAGCCAATTGAATTGTGACTTTGCAGGAATGATCATTGGGTGGTCCTGTACTAAACTTGTGAATCGTTTGCTGATCGGAAATTCAAGATGGCCGCCATGACTCGACATAGTTTAACATAGGACCCTATGTGAATTTCACATTTTCATCTTTTTTTCTGAAACCACATAACAGATTTGAATCAAACTTGGGAGAAATGTTCATTGTATGGTCATATACAAGATTTTTGTTTTTGGCACTGATCGGAAATCCAACATGGCTGCCAGGGCCCATAATGTGTTCTGATTGGTCGAAATTTTAAAAATCTTCTTGTTAGAAACCACTAAGCCAATTGAATTGTGACTTTGCAGGAATGATCATTGGGTGGTCCTGTACTAAATTTGTGAATCGTTTGCCAATCGGAAATTCAAGATGGCCACCATGACTCGACTTAATTTAACATTGGACCCTATGGGAATTTCACATTTTCATCTTTTTTTCTGAAACCACAAAAAGATTTGAACCAAGCTTGGCAGAAATGTTCATTGGATGGTCATATACAAGATTTGTGTTTTTGGTGCTGATCGGAAATTCAACATGGCTGCCAGGGCCCATAATGTGTTCTGATTGGTCGAAATTTTAAAAATCTTCTTGTTAGAAACCACTAAGCCAATTGAATTGTGGCTTTGCAGGAATGATCATTGGGTGGTCCTGTACTAAATTTGTGAATCGTTTGCTGATCGGAAATTCAAGATGGCCACCACGACTCGACTTAATTTTAATATTGGACCCTATGGAACAAATGTTTAAAAGTCTTCTCCTCTGAAACCAGTAAGTCAGTTTAAAGCAAACATGGCATGAATGGTCCTTAGGTGGTCAACTTTCAAAATTATGTCCTGTGACCCCGACCTCCATCCAAGATGGCTGCCATCAGCAAACATATTTTTAACATAGGACCCTATGGGAAAAATGTTTAAAAAAAATTTCCTCTGAAATCAGTAAGCCAATTTAAAGCAAACATGGCATGAATGGTCCTTAAATGGTCAACTTTCAAAATTATATTCAGTGACCCAAAACTCCATCCAAGATGGCCACCATCAGTGGACATAGTTTTAACATAGGACCCTATGGGAAATATGTTTAAAAATCTTCTTCTCTGAAACCAGTAAGCCAATTTAAAGCAAACATGGCATGGATGGTCCTTAAGTGGTCAATTTTCAAAATTGTGTCCAGTGACCCTGACCTCCATCCAAGATGGCCGCCTTCAGCGGACATACTGTAGTTTTAACATAGGACCCTATGGAAAAAAATGTTTTAAAATCTTCTCCTCTGAAACCAGTAAGCCAATATAGCAAACATGTCATCGATGGTCCTTAGGTGGTCAACTTCCAAAATTGTGTTCAGTGATCCCGATCTCGGTTCAAAATGGCCGCCGTCAGCAGACATAGTTTTAACATAGGACCCTATGGGAAAATTGTTTAAAAGTCTTCTCTTCTGAAACCAGTCAGCCAATTTAAAGCAAACATGGCATGGATGGTCCTTGGGTAGTATACTTTCAAAATTGTGTCCGGTGACCACGACCTCCATCCAAGATGGCTGCCATGAGCAGACATAGTTTTAACGTAGAACCCTATGGCAGTATGGGATTTGAATAGTAACTTGGATGTATTCGGCATGCAGACATTCTTAAGAGGACTTATTTATCTCAGGTGAGCGATACAGGCTCACCTGAGCCTCAGTTTTTTTTTATGCACATAAATAAAAGACAAACTATGCATGTAATCACATAGAAAGTATGCATTTTCTGTTTCGGTGGAGTATGTCGCAGACTTTGGTTTCCGCGGATTTTAATGAAAAAAACAAAATGGCTTCCAAAATGGCCGCTGTCCTTCATAAAAACTGGGAATTATAACTATTCAGTAATAAAAACTAGCAATATTGTTCAAAAATGAGTCGTGAAAGTATAATAAATGTAATAACATGTATACTGTGTGGTTATTTTAAATAGAGGAGATTTAAAATCAATAATGGCGGCCATTTTGAATTGTGAAAAAACTAAATATTCAGAAAATATAGCTTGTAATACATCAAATTGTAGAAATTTTCAATGGTAATCAAATTATTCTATTTTAATAAGTTATAAACTATAACACTCTAGATTATTTGGAAAAGTGTTGATTAATTCAATATGGCCGCTATTCTGTTTGCCATTTTGAATTTTGAAAAACAGAGAGTGATTGTTGTTTAATGCGAATTCAGCAATTTTTCAGCTTATATCGTGTCGCGAACAAGTTGACATAGGACCCTATGGGAAATTCACATAAAAATCTTTTCCTCAGAAACCACTGGGTCAATTGCAACCAAACTTTGGTGGAATAGTCGTTGGATGGTCCCCTTCCAAAATTGTGTCCGGTGATCCTGACTTCCAACCAAGATGGCCACCAAGCTAAAAATAGAAAAAAGGGGGGGTGAAATTTAAAAAAAAATCTTCTCCTCTGTAACTACTGAGCCAATCTCAACCAAACTATGCTGAAATGATCCTTGGGTGGTCCCCTTCCAAAATTATGTCTGGCATTTCAGACCTCCGACCGAGATGGCCGCCACAGCCGAACTTAATTTAACATAGGAGCCTATGGGAAATTCCCATAAAAATCTTCTTGTTTGAAACCATTTGCTCAATAAGAACTAAATATTGATGAAATAGTCATTGGATGGTTCTCTTCTAAAAATATGTCGGGCAGTTTGGCCCTTCGACCAAGATGGCCCCCACAGCCGAACTTAGTTTAACATAGGAACCTATGGGAAGTTCACATAAAAATCTTCTTGTCTGGAACCAGTTGCTCAATTGGAACCAAACTTTGATAAAATAGTCATGGAATGATCCTTTTCCAAAATTGCGTCTGGTGGTCCTGCCCTCTGACCAAGATGGCTGCACAGCTGTACTTAGTTTAACATAGGACCCTATGGGAAATTCACATAAAAACCATCTTGTCTGGAATAAACGTACAGCAAAATAAAGGTATACATTTTTTTGTACTTGTAAACATAATCGTCGTTTTTATCTAGATTTATTGTCCGAAAAATACAGTACTCCTCTACTATACTAATTTGGATTAGGTGATGGGAATTGAAAATAAAGATTAAAAAAATGCATTTTATGATAATGATGGCTGATTAAAATTGTTTGTCATTCATTAGCTGTCAGTTGTAATATACAGGATGTAACCAATATACAGGAAGATCCCCTACTGTGAAGCCATCTATTTTGAGATGCCATTCAATGAAAATAACAACCTGACCATATTGTTAAATAAGAATAAGAATTGGATAAGAAATTAAAATTTATAGAAGGCAAGGATTTATATAATTAACACATTTAAGTCACATTTCATTTATTTAGCTTGGGTCAGTTATCAATTAAAAAGACAAAAATGGTTTTAAAAAAAATCTGTCTAATAAGTATTTACCTAAATACAGGGGTTTCAAAGTTTTTTATAATAGGAGGTACTTCTTAAATTTTAGGAGGTACCTAAAAAATTAGGCTGAGGGCCGTAAGGGGTCCAGGGGGCGGAAGCTCCTGAACTCTAGCATTTTGTAGACCAAAAAATGTACTTCAGAGATTGCAAAATATTAAGTGTTTGAAAGAAAAATCCCATTAACTTTCTCTTTAGAGTTCAGATATCACCAAGAGTGAAGACCATGCATAATGTCTGGATTCCCTCCTCCCCAATTTCTTTATTGAATATTTCAGTTTACAGACTTCAGCCAAGATTATTCATAGATAGTCCGCCATATCTTAAAAAAAACCAAAAGGACCATAAAGAGCTACGGTTCCGCAGCTAGGCTTGACCAAGCCATTGTTATCAAAGCTTAAACAGATTGTACTTCATTACCCTAGTCTCGGATTGAAACCACTCGTAATTGTCTCACAAAATTAATTCCGACCCCGGGACAAATGTACAGTTAACTTATACTATTGAAGGGTGATATAATTTAAAAGAGAAATGTTTATACAGCACTTAAAAGTGTGTAACAGTTAGTGTATGGGTTGGAAGTAATTTTTTTACCGGAAGTTGTTAAAATCTTTTCACAGATAAACATTTCTGTCGTTTTTTACACATGCATTCAAAATCAAATCATTCACAAACATTTGCATGTGGATTATATAAAAGGTATGCTCGTCATTAAATTGCTTTTCTACATTTCAGACAGGTGTGTGTTACTGTTTAGTGTTGATTGACAGGCGAGGATAATCTCCACGTGGTGCTTACTCGAGCGTTAAGATACTTTGTGTAATATCAAATAAGACAACACTGCACTTGAAATTAATGACAGGATATGACCTTTCTTTACGACCTTATCACTTCAAAGATAAGCATAATTTCTTATCAGATCCCACATGCAATAAAAATGACCACATTTGCATTTATTTTTAAGGCAAACTTTATACGACCGAGATACTTTGTACACGTAGGTTTATAAAATACATTTGCTCATTGTGCGCGACGGATCCGTGATGGTGATGAAAATAATAGAATTTGTCCACGATCATGGTCCGCGTTGAATCATCGCGACGGTCCGCGAACTGTCGATATTTTTCTTGAAAGGATCGCGGATATTGCGTTTTCCGTTTGGACTATAGGGTATGTGCAAAAAAAAATGTTCGAACAAAAACGATTCACGGGAAGACATTTATTAACATTTGAATCACAAAAGTTAAATTATTTTGGAAAAAAAGTGGGGCCGGCGTTTTGACATTACAATGTAATTCGTATTTGAGCCATTTCCAGTCCCTTTTCAAGATTTCTAGTAATTTTCTATCCCTTATCTCCTCGTACTCCCTTTTAAAAATGTTTTTCAGCACACTTTCATTTCTGTGAACAACCGCGGTAGGGCCCCGTCAAAATATGTAAATAAATTAGCCATAGGTTTTTAATTCTTTTTATACCGGAAGTTAAACAATATGGACGGAGTTGAGCAACAAGACAGTACGCCCCAGAATGATTCTACCCTGGGTTTTAAATGGATAAAAAAATCGCACAAAATATTGTGTAGTCATATATTTATAATACATAATGATCATACTTGTATTACTGAAGATTACACTAAATTGTGTTTGAACATAATTTGTAATCGGTCATTTTTTATTTTGAAATGATGTCGGCTTTGTTCCGGTCCGAGTTTTACACAAGGGTGAAAAGATATTGGGGCGAAAACATATCTATTTACCGCATGCGTAAACTGCTATTTACGATTCTAAGGTAAAGTTATTTTTAAAACAGGGAATATCCCATCAACTTGGTCGTGACGCAATTGTTCGATTTGAATGCGAGAATTCAGCAATTGACGTGATCATTAATTTTTTGTGAAAAATATTCCACAAGCCTATCGACCATCATACTTGTGGTTTTGACCACCGCTAATTTTGGGGGGTTCAGTAATTTCTGCCGGTACTATACACGATCTCAGACGGGTAAAAGTACCGGGTACCGGCACACTTTGAAACCCCTGTAAATAACGATATCATGACGTATAATAATTTCTCACCGTAAATGTATTTATTTTATTAAAATATTTATACACATATATAAGAAAAAAGATATAAATTTATTTTTTAAGTACAAATAAATTGGAAGACGACTTGAAAACGCAAAATAGTTATCTATGTTTATAAGTCTCAGTAAAAGGAGTCTTGAGCAACGTTTTTTTTCCACACCTGTGATAGGTGTATTTGTAGGTATACGGACAGAAAGTCACAGGACAAAAAGTCACAAATCATCATTTTAATGCACATAGGACAAAAAGTCACAAATTTCAATTTTAAATATAGGACAAAGTCCCAGTTTGCTTGTATGTTCATGACATTTCTTTTCCCACATTAAATTCTACAGCAGATAGTTAATTTGATAGTGATAAGATCTTGATGCAACCTGTTTTGCTTAGGTTAAAACTATGAGGTGACCTCTGGATGTGTATTCCATCATTGCTTTTAGTGATATACTGGAATATTCATGGCATTTTGCCAGTGGTGAGGTGTACTCGATACAACATTATGTGATAAAGTTTGTCTGGACCATTATCATAGACCATTATCATAGAACAGGAACGGCTGTGGATCTTCATCTAAAGTCGCTGCAAATTCTGGTGGTATGGTCAGCTGCTGCAAAGATGATGGACTAGGAAGCTGTGGTCTGTGACGTCTGATGGATCTCTTGCAGTTCTCTTCAGCAGAAAGCATAGACTTTACTGCATTTGATGTAGTTGAAACACATTCAGCAAAAATCTGGCTAGGTGCATTGTGTGTTGACAGAGCTTTCTCTTTCATGTTGTTGCAGAGTCTGGTTAGGTTGACCTGGTACTGGATTGTTGTGCTGCAAATCCGTAGAAAGGCTGCCTCTGCATCCCCAACTGGACTTCATGGTACATTTCCACCACTGCTTGGTCTTGCGTAGAGCATGTCTGGTATACATGTAACCTTCAAAGCAAAGCTTTGAACCACCTTTGTTACTCTTTAGGATCTCCATTTGGAACTGATGAACAATTTTCAAAGCTGAGCCTTAAATACAAATTCTGCAAAAAACAACAGGTTTGCTCACAAAAGCCATACTGCAGACAGCACCAGAAAATAAGATCAGAAATTGAAAGGAAAAAACTTAGAACTGTCTCCTCTGTATTGTTAGTTTGATTTATTTCTGAAGAAAGAAGTCATACTTCCCCCTAATTAGAAACCGTTAACTGTTGTCAAAACTATTAATTAGATATGCATCCTGCTTGTTTATTCAGAATTCAAACAAAAACAAAGATATCTTTGAAAAAATCTCCAAAAACATTTCAAAATAATAAAAATAAGATTTAAAAAAATTGATATAAAAAATAAAATGCTGTGAAAAATACCTCTGCAAAAACACTAAAAAAAATATTACTGGAATTAAACATAATATTTAATATTTAGGTTGATTTTTTTTTAATCAAACATTTTTTTTAATTGAAAATGAGCAAATAATGAAAATTGTGACTTTTTGTCCTATTTTTTACAATATTTGAGGTTGTGACTTTTTGTCCTGTGACTTTCTGTCCTACATTATTTACCTGGGTTCGTTCGCTCTACATTTGGCAAAAAAGGAAAAGGACAAACGCACCCGATATCGTAAACCGGCAGCTGTCTGCAGCAAGTGAAAGGGCCTTGGCATCGATTGTCGCGAGTACATAGGGACACATTAATATTCACTTCTAGTGCATTTAAAACATGGGTACTGCATGTTAATACATTTTATTCATGGATATTATTATATATATCGCCCGTGACAGCCGTTAACATATCTATACTTTCCGTACTGTATATCACTCATTTACTTCAGCTTTACTAAGATACGCATGTTTCTTTATGCACGAATTTATTGGTTAGCAGAATTTGGGGACGTTTCCTGTTTACAGTTTAACTATCTGAGAGTGGAGACTCTCACTCCGACCTCGGAGGATTTTGTCGGACAAGAGTGAAGTCCGACAAATCTTGTGTCCTACCGGAGAGTATGATCGTTGATGCACTTGGAGGGATCTGTAGGTGTGTAACAACTCTGATCAAGAATATAAAGGTCATATAACGTATTGCTCTCACTTGGCATCCGTTGTCTGTAAGCTTTTAGATTTTAATCTTCTCCTCTGAACTTTCACAATTAAACCTCTCTGAAACCACTGGGATAAATGGAACCAACTTTTTTTTGAGTAATAATCGTAGAATCAAAAAATACATCAATGGTATAAGAATAGACAGTGCCGTCTCTGAATTATGGATTGTAAGGCTTGCATTGTATTTAGGTCATGGTTCCTTGTAAAAGTTGCTAAGCATGTCCATTACTTTTCCACAATGTAAGACTTTGTTTAAATATTGTTCTTTTTTTGCAGGAGCTCTTGATCAGTCACAGTGAATCCAAGATATCTGAATCGGTAACAAGCTAGATTTGAACATACAGGTGCTTGTAAGTTCACTTCATTTTTATAGACATCACTTGTTTAGAAATTAAAAAAAAAAAAAAAATACATTGGAACTTTTCCCCAATTCCTTTGGACTGGTCTTTGTTATGGCTGTCCAAATTGTTGCTGTACTAGGATATTTTCCAATTTCATATTTTTGTTAGAAAATAGGCCAATTTCATTATATATGGATTTTAATTATTTAATGTTCATTTAAGAAAAGGGGGGGGGGTCAAATTGGGGGAGTTGTGGTGTTGAATGTCTTTTTTAATTATATTTCAGTTATATCATGGCTATCTTGTTATATTGGTGGAGTATACTGAGAAAACCACCGACCTGCCACAAGTCTGACACACTTTATCCATAATGTATCTAGCAATAAAGGTGTTTTAATTGCCAGTATTTACATAAGTATAACTGTGTATATAAATTTAAAGAACACACCCCCAAGTAAACCAGAGAGTATAGAATTAAAAATAAGACCTAGTTTCTCCACTGAGAGGTACAACTGCACCCCCCCCCCCTTTTTTAATTCTATGATTAGTTCTCCAAAAAAAGTTTGGTTCAATTTAGCCCATTGGTTTCAGAGAGGTTTAATTGTGAAAGTTTACAGAGGACAACAGATGCCAAGTTGCAGCAATACCTCACATGACTGTTACAACCTTCATCAGACTTGTGTACCTGATTTGTATCACACAACTGAATGACTCTTTTCAGGGAGTGGGGGAGGGGGGTGGGGGGAGTTATTCCCCCCAAAAGTAGGGTCATCAAGGTGTATGACAACTCTGAATGAAGAATATAAAAGTCGTGTGACATATTGCTCTCCCTTGGCATCTGTTGTCTGTAAACTTTTAGATTTTAATCTTCTCCTCTGAAACCATTTGGCAAATTGAAACCGAGCATGGTTTCCTACAAAATTTGTGTTGTTGTTTCAAAAGAGGGTGTTTCCATATTATATATGGATTTTAATTATGTCTCCCCTCCGAACGAACGGAGATATACATTGTTTTAGTCTGATTTTTTTCTTCCGCTTTTGCTTCTTCTCAGCGAAGCTTGTCCGGACCATATCTTTTTTTTCTTTCCAGATAGGTCAATGATATTTAATATGTGGGTGCATGACCATTAGGCGGTGTGTCGCATACCATAATGACCTTCGTGGTACCTTCACCTTTGACCTGAAGGTCAAATAATTGTTTTTTAAATAGTATTTTCTTGTCCGGGCCATAACATTTTTGTCTTGAGATAGGTCAATGATATTTGGTATGTGTGTGCATGTCCATAAGGTGGTGTGTCACATACCGTAATGACCTTCGTTGGACCTTGACTTTTGATCTTAAGGTCAAATAATTGTTTTTTAAATAGTATTTTCTTGTCCGGGCCATAACATTTTTTGTCTTTCGAGATAGGTCAATGATATTTGGTATGTGGGTGCATGACCATAAGACGGTGTGTCGCGTACCATAATGACCTTTGTTGGACCTTGACCTTTGACTTCAAGGTCAGATAATTGTTTCTTTGGAGATAGGTCAATGATATTTGGTATGTGGGTGCATGACCATAAGACGGTGTCGCGTACCGTAATGACCTTCGTGGAACTTTGACCTCAAGATCAAATGATGTTTTTTTAAATAGTATTTTCTTGTCCGGGCCATAACATATTTGTCTTTCGAGATAGGTGAATGATATTTGATGTGTGGGTGCATGACCACAATGCGGTGTGTCGCATACCATAATGACCTTTGTTGGACTTGACCTCAAGGTCAAATAATTGTTTCTTTCGAGATAGGTCAATGATATTTGGTATGTGGGTGCATGACCATAAGGCGGTGTGTCGCATACCATAATGACCTTTGTTGGACCTTGACCTTTGATCTCGAGGTCAAATAATTGTTTCTTTCGAGAGGTCAATGATATTTGGTATGTGGGTGCATGACCATAAGGCGGTGTGTCGCGTACCATAATGACCTTCCTGGGACCTTGACCTTTGACTTCAAGGTCAAATAATGGTTTTTTAAATAGTATTTTCTTGTCTGGACCATAACATTTTTTTCTTTCGAGATAGGTTGTTGTACAGATGGCCGCATTAAGGGGAGTCATAAGTTTTAGGTATCTAAAACAGTTCTTCCTAGTTATTTATTTGTTGCTCATCAATTTTGCATTAGTTGTCACAAATAAAGGAAATCATTTGCTCATCACTTTGTGCCTAGTCTGTAGTACGATTATGGTAAAATTTTATGAAAAATTATGATTACTGAAAAAAATCGCAAATTACTGACATCTCAAATTTTTTTTACTGATTGCACCAAAAAGGGGTTGGCATCTATGTGAAGGTTGTAATGGTCATGTGAGGTATTGCTGCAACTTGGCATCCGTTGTCCTCTGTAAACTTTCACAATTAAACCTCTTTAAAACCACTGGGTTAAATGGAACCAAACTTTTTTTGGAGTACTAATCGTAGAATTAAAAAATACATCAATGGTCTAAGAATAGACAGTGCCATCTCTGAATTAAGGATTTCATGGTATCATACCTAGTTCACTCGGATTAAAACCCAATATATCATTTGATTTTAATCTGACTGTAAAAAAATCAACAAAAAAAAAAAAATCGATGAGCTGATGAAATTCTTAATTCAAACACAACCACCCTATAACTTATATCAAAAATTCATTTGAGATACAAAGAATAATGAAGATGAAAAAGTACCTCTTGACTGCAGGCTAGATAATCACATTTTGTTAAAATTTGCATAAAATTTATCTTAAATTTATATTTGCTGGAATATGATACATTTCAATATTACAATAGAACAATGTTAATTTTAAGTTCAAAACCAAATTTTTTATCTAAAAATTAAAATGTGTTAAAGTTTTGAAAATGGCATTTTTTGGTCCCTTCCAGTCAAGAGTATTTTGGAAACAGTAAAAGATAGCATAAATTTGTCTACATTAAAGGTTTAGTAAAAAGATGGCACTTCTATTCTTAGGCCATTGATGTATATTTTAATTCTATGATTAGTTCTCCAAAAAAAGTTTGGTTCCATTTAGCCCATTGGTTTCAGAGAGGTTTAATTGTGAAAGTTTACAGAGGACAACAGATGCCAAGTTGCAGCAATACCTCACATGACTGTTGCAACCTTCATCAGAGTTGTGTACCTGATTTGTATCACACAACTGAATGACTCTTTTCAGGGAGGGGGGGGGGGGGAGTTACTCCCCCCAAAAGGAGGGTCATCAAGGTGTACGACAACTCTGAATGAAGAATATAAAGGTCGTGTGACATATTGCTCTCCCTTGGCATCCGTTGTCTGTAAACTTTTAGATTTTAATCTTCTCCTCTGAAACCTCTTGGCAAATTGAAACCGAGCATGGTTTCCTACAAAATTTGTGTTGTTGTTTCAAAAGAGGGTGTTTCCATATTATGTATGGATTTTAATTATGTCTCCCCTCCGAACGAAGGGAGATATACATTGTTTTAGTCTGATTTTTTTCTTCCGCTTCTGCTTCTTCTCAGCGAAGCTTGTCCGGACCATATCTTTTTTTTCTTTCCAGATAGGTCAATGATATTTAATATGTGGGTGCATGACCATAAGGCGGTGTGTCGCATACCGTAATGACCTTCGTGGAACCTTCACCTTTGAACTGAAGGTCAAATAATTGTTTTTTAAATAGTATTTTCTTGTCCGGGCCATAACATTTTTGTCTTGAGATAGGTCAATGATATTTGGTATGTGGGTGTATGACCATAAGGCGGTGTGTCGCGTACCATAATGACCTTCATGGGACTTTGACCTCAAGGTCAAATAATTGTTTTTCGAGATAGGTCAATGATATTTGGTATGTGGGTGCATGTCCATAAGGTGGTGTGTCACATACCGTAATGACCTTTGTTGGACCTTGACCTTTGATCTTAAGGTCAAATAATTGTTTTTTAAATAGTATTTTCTTGTCCGGGCCATAAAATTTTTTGTCTTTCGAGATAGGTCAATGATATTTGGTATGTGGGTGCATGACCATAAGATGGTGTGTCGCGTACCATAATGACCTTCATGGGACTTTGACCTCAAGGTCAAATAATGTTTTTTTAAATAGTATTTTTGTTTGTTGGGGCCATAACATTTTTTTCTTTCGAGATAGGTCAATGATATTTGGTGTGTGGGTGTATGACCATAAGGCGGTGTGTCACATACCATAATGACCATTGTTGGACCTTGACCTTTGACTTCAAGGTCAGATAATTGTTTCTTTGGAGATAGGTCAATGATATTTGGTATGTGGGTGCATGACCATAAGACGGTGTCGCGTACCGTAATGACCTTCGTGGGACTTTGACCTCAAGATCAAATGATGTTTTTTTAAATAGTATTTTCTTGTCCGGGCCATAACATATTTGTCTTTCGAGATAGGTGAATGATATTTAATGTGTGGGTGCATGACCACAATGCGGTGTGTCGCATACCATAATGACCTTTGTTGGACTTTGACCTCAAGGTCAAATAATTGTTTCTTTCGAGATAGGTCAATGATATTTGGTATGTGGGTGCATGACCATAAGGCGGTGTGTCGCATACCATAATGACCTTTGACTTCAAGGTCAAATAATGGTTTTTTAAATAGTATTTTCTTGTCTGGACCATAACATTTTTGTCTTTCGAGATAGGTTGTTGTACAGATGGCCGCATTAAGGGGAGTCGTAAGTTTTAGGTATCTAAAACAGTTCTTCCTAGTTATTTATTTGTTGCTCATCAATTTTGCATTAGTTGTCACAAATAAAGGAAATCATTTGCTCATCACTTTGTGCCTAGTCTGTAGTACGATTATGGTAAAATTTTATGAAAAATTATGATTACTGAAAAAAATCGCAAATTACTGACATCTCAATTTTTTTTTACTGATTGCACCAAAAAGGGGTTGGCATCTATGTGAAGGTTGTAATGGTCATGTGAGGTATTGCTGCAACTTGGCATCCGTTGTCCTCTGTAAACTTTCACAATTAAACCTCTTTAAAACCACTGGGTTAAATGGAACCAAACTTTTTTTGGAGTACTAATCGTAGAATTAAAAAATACATCAATGGTCTAAGAATAGACAGTGCCATCTCTGAATTAAGGATTTCATGGTATCATACCTAGTTCACTCGGATTAAAACCCAATATATCATTTGATTTTAATCTGACTGTAAAAAAATCAAAAAAAAATCAAAAAAATCTATGAGCTGATGAAATTCTTAATTCAAACACAACCACCCTATAACTTATATCAAAAATTCATTTGAGATACAAAGAATAATGAAGATGAAAAAGTACCTCTTGACTGCAGGCTAGATAATCACATTTTGTTAAAATTTGCATAAAATTTATCTTAAATTTATATTTGCTGGAATATGATACATTTCAATATTACAATAGAACAATGTTAATTTTAAGTTCAAAACCAAATTTTTTATCTAAAAATTAAAATGTGTTAAAGTTTTGAAAATGGCATTTTTTGGTCCCTTCCAGTCAAGAGTATTTTGGAAACAGTAAAAGATAGCATAAATTTGTCTACATTAAAGGTTTAGTAAAAAGATGGCACTTCTATTCTTAGGCCATTGATGTATATTTTAATTCTATGATTAGTTCTCCAAAAAAAGTTTGGTTCCATTTAGCCCATTGGTTTCAGAGAGGTTTAATTGTGAAAGTTTACAGAGGACAACAGATGCCAAGTTGCAGCAATACCTCACATGACTGTTGCAACCTTCATCAGAGTTGTGTACCTGATTTGTATCACACAACTGAATGACTCTTTTCAGGGAGGGGGGAGTTACTCCCCCCAAAAGGAGGGTCATCAAGGTGTATGACAACTCTGAATGAAGAATATAAAGGTCGTGTGACATATTGCTCTCCCTTGGCATCTGTTGTCTGTAAACTTTTAGATTTTAATCTTCTCCTCTGAAACCACTTGGCAAATTGAAACCGAGCATGGTTTCCTACAAAATTTGTGTTGTTGTTTCAAAAGAGGGTGTTTCCATATTATATATGGATTTTAATTATGTCTCCCCTTCGAACGAAGGGAGATATACATTGTTTTAGTCTGATTTTTTTCTTCCGCTTCTGCTTCTTCTCAGCGAAGCTTGTCCGGACCATATCTTTTTTTTCTTTCCAGATAGGTCAATGATATTTAATATGTGGGTGCATGACCATAAGGCGGTGTGTCGCATACCGTAATGACCTTCGTGGTACCTTCACCTTTGACCTGAAGGTCAAATAATTGTTTTTTAAATAGTATTTTCTTGTCCGGGCCATAACATTTTTTGTCTTTCGAGATAGGTCAATGATATTTGGTATGTGGGTGCATGACCATAAGACGGTGTGTCGCGTACCATAATGACCTTCATGGGACCTTGACCTTTGACCTCAAGGTTAAATAATGTTTTTTTAAATAGTATTTTTGTTTGTTGGGGCCATAACATTTTTTTCTTTCGAGATAGGTCAATGATATTTGGTGTGTGGGTGTATGACCATAAGGTGGTGTGTCACATACCATAATGACCTTTGTTGGACCTTGACCTTTGACTTCAAGGTCAGATAATTGTTTCTTTGGAGATAGGTCAATGATATTTGGTATGTGGGTGCATGACCATAAGACGGTGTCGCGTACCGTAATGACCTTCGCGAAACTTTGACCTCAAGATCAAATGATGTTTTTTTAAATAGTATTTTCTTGTCCGGGCCATAACATATTTGTCTTTCGAGATAGGTGAATGATATTTGATGTGTGGGTGCATGACCACAATGCGGAGTGTCGCATACCATAATGACCTTTGTTGGACTTTGACCTCAAGGTCAAATAATTGTTTCTTTCGAGATAGGTCAATGATATTTGGTATGTGGGTGCATGACCATAAGGCGGTGTGTCGCATACCATAATGACCTTTGTTGGACCTTGACCTTTGATCTCGAGGTCAAATAATTGTTTCTTTCGAGAGGTCAATGATATTTGGTATGTGGGTGCATGACCATAAGGCGGTGTGTCGCATACCATAATGACCTTCCTGGGACCTTGAGCTTTGATCTCGAGGTCAAATAATTGTTTCTTTCGAGAGGTCAATGATATTTGGTATGTGGGTGCATGACCATAAGGCGGTGTGTCGCGTACCATAATGACCTTCCTGGGACCTTGACCTTTGACTTCAAGGTCAAATAATGGTTTTTTAAATAGTATTTTCTTGTCTGGACTATAACATTTTTGTCTTTCGAGATAGGTTGTTGTACAGATGGCCGCATTAAGGGGAGTCGTGTAAGTTTTAGGTATCTAAAACAGTTCTTCCTAGTTATTTATTTGTTGCTCATCAATTTTGCATTAGTTGTCACAAATAAAGGAAATCATTTGCTCATCACTTTGTGCCTAGTCTGTAGTACGATTATGGTAAAATTTTATGAAAAATTATGATTACTGAAAAAAATCGCAAATTACTGACATCTCAACTTTTTGTTACTGATTGCACCAAAAAGGGGTTGGCATCTATGTGAAGGTTGTAATGGTCATGTGAGGTATTGCTGCAACTTGGCATCCGTTGTCCTCTGTAAACTTTCACAATTAAACCTCTTTAAAACCACTGGGTTAAATGGAACCAAACTTTTTTTGGAGTACTAATCGTAGAATTAAAAAATACATCAATGGTCTTAAGAATAGACAGTGCCATCTCTGAATTAAGGATTTCATGGTATCATACCTAGTTCACTCGGATTAAAACCCAATATATCATTTGATTTTAATCTGACTGTAAAAAAATCACAAAAAAAAAAAAAATCTATGAGCTGATGAAATTCTTAATTCAAACACAACCACCCTATAACTTATATCAAAAATTCATTTGAGATACAAAGAATAATGAAGATGAAAAAGTACCTCTTGACTGCAGGCTAGATAATCACATTTTGTTAAAATTTGCATAAAATTTATCTTAAATTTATATTTGCTGGAATATGATACATTTCAATATTACAATAGAACAATGTTAATTTTATGTTCAAAACCAAATTTTTTATCTAAAAATTAAAATGTGTTAAAGTTTTGAAAATGGCATTTTTTGGTCCCTTCCAGTCAAGAGTATTTTGGAAACAGTAAAAGATAGCGTAAATTTGTCTACATTAAAGGTGTAGTAAAAAGATGGCACTTCTATTCTTAGGCCATTGATGTATATTTTAATTCTATGATTAGTTCTCCAAAAAAAGTTTGGTTCCATTTAGCCCATTGGTTTCAGAGAGGTTTAATTGTGAAAGTTTACAGAGGACAACAGATGCCAAGTTGCAGCAATACCTCACATGACTGTTGCAACCTTCATCAGAGTTGTGTACCTGATTTGTATCACACAACTGAATGACTCTTTTCAGGGAGGGGGGGGGGGGGGGGGGGGGAGTTACTCCCCCCAAAAGGAGGGTCATCGAGGTGTATGACAACTCTGAATGAAGAATATAAAGGTCGTGTGACATATTGCTCTCCCTTGGCATCCGTTGTCTGTAAACTTTTAGATTTTAATCTTCTCCTCTGAAACCACTTGGCAAATTGAAACCGAGCATGGTTTCCTACAAAATTTGTGTTGTTGTTTCAAAAGAGGGTGTTTCCATATTATATATGGATTTTAATTATGTCTCCCCTCCGAACGAAGGGAGATATACATTGTTTTAGTCTGATTTTTTTCTTCCGCTTCTGCTTCTTCTCAGCGAAGCTTGTCCGGACCATATCTTTTTTTTCTTTCCAGATAGGTCAATGATATTTAATATGTGGGTGCATGACCATAAGACGGTGTGTCGCATACCGTAATGACCTTCGTGGTACCTTCACCTTTGACCTGAAGGTCAAATAATTGTTTTTTAAATAGTATTTTCTTGTCCAGGCCATAACATTTTTGTCTTGAGATAGGTCAATGATATTTGGTATGTGGGTGTATGACCATAAGGCGGTGTGTCGCGTACCATAATGACCTTCATGGGACTTTGACCTCAAGGTCAAATAATTGTTTTTCGAGATAGGTCAATGATATTTGGTATGTGGGTGCATGTCCATAAGGTGGTGTGTCACATACCGTAATGACCTTCATTGGACCTTGACCTTTGATCTTAAGGTCAAATAATTGTTTTTTAAATAGTATTTTCTTGTCCGGGCCATAACATTTTTTGTCTTTCGAGATAGGTCAATGATATTTGGTATGTGGGTGCATGACCATAAGACGGTGTGTCGCGTACCATAATGACCTTCATGGGACTTTGACCTCAAGGTCAAATAATGTTTTTTTAAATAGTATTTTTGTTTGTTGGGGCCATAACATTTTTTTCTTTCGAGATAGGTCAATGATATTTGGTGTGTGGGTGTATGACCATAAGGCGGTGTGTCACATACCGTAATGACCTTTGTTGGACCTTGACCTTTGACTTCAAGGTCAGATAATTGTTTCTTTGGAGATGGGTCAATGATATTTGGTATGTGGGTGCATGACCATAAGACGGTGTCGCGTACCGTAATGACCTTCGTGGAACTTTGACCTCAAGATCAAATGATGTTTTTTTAAATAGTATTTTCTTGTCCGGGCCATAACATATTTGTCTTTCGAGATAGGTGAATGATATTTGATGTGTGGGTGCATGACCAAAATGCGGTGTCGCATACCATAATGACCGTTGTTGGACTTTGACCTCAAGGTCAAATAATTGTTTCTTTCGAGATAGGTCAATGATATTTGGTATGTGGGTGCATGACCATAAGGCGGTGTGTCGCATACCATAATGACCTTTGTTGGACCTTGACCTTTGATCTCGAGGTCAAATAATTGTTTCTTTCGAAAGGTCAATGATATTTGGTATGTGGGTGCATGACCATAAGGCGGTGTGTCGCGTACCATAATGACCTTCCTGGGACCTTGACCTTTGACTTCAAGGTCAAATAATGGTTTTTTAAATAGTGTTTTCTTGTCTGGACCATAACATTTTTGTCTTTCGAGATAGGTTGTTGTACAGATGGCCGCATTAAGGGGAGTCATAAGTTTTAGGTATCTAAAACAGTTCTTCCTAGCTATTTATTTGTTGCTCATCAATTTTGCATTAGTTGTCGCAAATAAAGGAAATCATTTGCTCATCACTTTGTGCCTAGTCTGTAGTACGATTATGGTAAAATTTTATGAAAAATTATGATTACTGAAAAAAATCGCAAATTACTGACATCTCAACTTTTTGTTACTGATTGCACCAAAAAGGGGTTGGCATCTATGTGAAGGTTGTAATGGTCATGTGAGGTATTGCTGCAACTTGGCATCCGTTGTCCTCTGTAAACTTTCACAATTAAACCTCTTTAAAACCACTGGGTTAAATGGAACCAAACTTTTTTTGGAGTACTAATCGTAGAATTAAAAAATACATCAATGGTCTAAGAATAGACAGTGCCATCTCTGAATTAAGGATTTCATGGTATCATACCTAGTTCACTCGGATTAAAACCCAATATATCATTTGATTTTAATCTGACTAAAAAAATCAAAAAAAAAAAAAATAATCTATGAGCTGATGAAATTCTTAATTCAAACACAACCACCCTATAACTTATATCAAAAATTCATTTGAGATACAAAGAATAATGAAGATGAAAAAGTACCTCTTGACTGCAGGCTAGATAATCACATTTTGTTAAAATTTGCATAAAATTTATCTTAAATTTATATTTGCTGGAATATGATACATTTCAATATTACAATAGAACAATGTTAATTTTAAGTTCAAAACCAAATTTTTTATCTAAAAATTAAAATGTGTTAAAGTTTTGAAAATGACATTTTTTGGTCCCTTCCAGTCAAGAGTATTTTGGAAACAGTAAAAGATAGCATAAATTTGTCTACATTAAAGGTTTAGTAAAAAGATGGCACTTCTATTCTTAGGCTATTGATGTATATTTTAATTCTATGATTAGTTCTCCAAAAAAAGTTTGGTTCCATTTAGCCCATTGGTTTCAGAGAGGTTTAATTGTGAAAGTTTACAGAGGACAACAGATGCCAAGTTGCAGCAATACCTCACATGACTGTTGCAACCTTCATCAGAGTTGTGTACCTGATTTGTATCACACAACTGAATGACTCTTTTCAGGGAGGGGGGAGTTACTCCCCCCAAAAGGAGGGTCATCAAGGTGTACGACAACTCTGAATGAAGAATATAAAGGTCGTGTGACATATTGCTCTCCCTTGGCATCTGTTGTCTGTAAACTTTTAGATTTTAATCTTCTCCTCTGAAACCACTTGGCAAATTGAAACCGAGCATGGTTTCCTACAAAATTTGTGTTGTTGTTTCAAAAGAGGGTGTTTCCATATTATATATGGATTTTAATTATGTCTCCCCTTCGAACGAAGGGAGATATACATTGTTTTAGTCTGATTTTTTTCTTCCGCTTCTGCTTCTTCTCAGCGAAGCTTGTCCGGACCATATCTTTTTTTTCTTTCCAGATAGGTCAATGATATTTAATATGTGGGTGCATGACCATAAGGCGGTGTGTCGCATACCGTAATGACCTTCGTGGTACCTTCACCTTTGACCTGAAGGTCAAATAATTGTTTTTTAAATAGTATTTTCTTGTCCGGGCCATAACATTTTTTGTCTTTCGAGATAGGTCAATGATATTTGGTATGTGGGTGCATGACCATAAGACGGTGTGTCGCGTACCATAATGACCTTCATGGGACCTTGACCTTTGACCTCAAGGTTAAATAATGTTTTTTTAAATAGTATTTTTGTTTGTTGGGGCCATAACATTTTTTTCTTTCGAGATAGGTCAATGATATTTGGTGTGTGGGTGTATGACCATAAGGTGGTGTGTCACATACCATAATGACCTTTGTTGGACCTTGACCTTTGACTTCAAGGTCAGATAATTGTTTCTTTGGAGATAGGTCAATGATATTTGGTATGTGGGTGCATGACCATAAGACGGTGTCGCGTACCGTAATGACCTTCGCGAAACTTTGACCTCAAGATCAAATGATGTTTTTTTAAATAGTATTTTCTTGTCCGGGCCATAACATATTTGTCTTTCGAGATAGGTGAATGATATTTGATGTGTGGGTGCATGACCACAATGCGGAGTGTCGCATACCATAATGACCTTTGTTGGACTTTGACCTCAAGGTCAAATAATTGTTTCTTTCGAGATAGGTCAATGATATTTGGTATGTGGGTGCATGACCATAAGGCGGTGTGTCGCATACCATAATGACCTTTGTTGGACCTTGACCTTTGATCTCGAGGTCAAATAATTGTTTCTTTCGAGAGGTCAATGATATTTGGTATGTGGGTGCATGACCATAAGGCGGTGTGTCGCATGCCATAATGACCTTCCTGGGACCTTGAGCTTTGATCTCAAGGTCAAATAATTGTTTCTTTCGAGAGGTCAATGATATTTGGTATGTGGGTGCATGACCATAAGGCGGTGTGTCGCGTACCATAATGACCTTCCTGGGACCTTGACCTTTGACTTCAAGGTCAAATAATGGTTTTTTAAATAGTATTTTCTTGTCTGGACTATAACATTTTTGTCTTTCGAGATAGGTTGTTGTACAGATGGCCGCATTAAGGGGAGTCGTGTAAGTTTTAGGTATCTAAAACAGTTCTTCCTAGTTATTTATTTGTTGCTCATCAATTTTGCATTAGTTGTCACAAATAAAGGAAATCATTTGCTCATCACTTTGTGCCTAGTCTGTAGTACGATTATGGTAAAATTTTATGAAAAATTATGATTACTGAAAAAAATCGCAAATTACTGACATCTCAACTTTTTGTTACTGATTGCACCAAAAAGGGGTTGGCATCTATGTGAAGGTTGTAATGGTCATGTGAGGTATTGCTGCAACTTGGCACCCGTTGTCCTCTGTAAACTTTCACAATTAAACCTCTTTAAAACCACTGGGTTAAATGGAACCAAACTTTTTTTGGAGTACTAATCGTAGAATTAAAAAATACATCAATGGTCTAAGAATAGACAGTGCCATCTCTGAATTAAGGATTTCATGGCATCATACCTAGTTCACTCGGATTAAAACCCAATATATCATTCGATTTTAATCTGACTAAAAAAATCAAAAAAAAAAAAAAAATCTATGAGCTGATGAAATTCTTAATTCAAACACAACCACCCTATAACTTATATCAAAAATTCATTTGAGATACAAAGAATAATGAAGATGAAAAAGTACCTCTTGACTGCAGGCTAGATAATCACATTTTGTTAAAATTTGCATAAAATTTATCTTAAATTTATATTTGCTGGAATATGATACATTTCAATATTACAATAGAACAATGTTAATTTTATGTTCAAAACCAAATTTTTTATCTAAAAATTAAAATGTGTTAAAGTTTTGAAAATGGCATTTTTTGGTCCCTTCCAGTCAAGAGTATTTTGGAAACAGTAAAAGATAGCGTAAATTTGTCTACATTAAAGGTGTAGTAAAAAGATGGCACTTCTATTCTTAGGCCATTGATGTATATTTTAATTCTATGATTAGTTCTCCAAAAAAAGTTTGGTTCCATTTAGCCCATTGGTTTCAGAGAGGTTTAATTGTGAAAGTTTACAGAGGACAACAGATGCCAAGTTGCAGCAATACCTCACATGACTGTTGCAACCTTCATCAGAGTTGTGTACCTGATTTGTATCACACAACTGAATGACTCTTTTCAGGGAGGGGGGGGGGGGAGTTACTCCCCCCAAAAGGAGGGTCATCAAGGTGTACGACAACTCTGAATGAAGAATATAAAGGTTGTGTGACATATTGCTCTCCCTTGGCATCCGTTGTCTGTAAACTTTTAGATTTTAATCTTCTCCTCTGAAACCTCTTGGCAAATTGAAACCGAGCATGGTTTCCTACAAAATTTGTGTTGTTGTTTCAAAAGAGGGTGTTTCAATATTATATATGGATTTTGATTATGTCTCCCCTCCGAACGAAGGGAGATATACATTGTTTTAGTCTGATTTTTTTCTTCCGCTTCTGCTTCTTCTCAGCGAAGCTTGTCCGGACCATATCTTTTTTTCTTTCCAGATAGTTCAATGATATTTAATATGTGGGTGCATGACCATAAGGCGGTGTGTCGCATACCGTAATAACCTTCGTGGAACCTTCACCTTTGACCTGAAGGTCAAATAATTGTTTTTTAAATAGTATTTTCTTGTCCGGGCCATAACATTTTTGTCTTGAGATAGGTCAATGATATTTGGTATGTGGGTGTATGACCATAAGGCGGTGTGTCGCGTACCATAATGACCTTCATGGGACTTTGACCTCAAGGTCAAATAATTGTTTTTCGAGATAGGTCAATGATATTTGGTATGTGGGTGCATGTCCATAAGGTGGTGTGTCACATACCGTAATGACCTTCGTTGGACCTTGACCTTTGATCTTAAGGTCAAATAATTGTTTTTTAAATAGTATTTTCTTGTCCGGGTCATAAAATTTTTTGTCTTTCGAGATAGGTCAATGATATTTGGTATGTGGGTGCATGACCATAAGATGGTGTGTCGCGTACCATAATGACCTTCATGGGACTTTGACCTCAAGGTCAAATAATGTTTTTTTAAATAGTATTTTTGTTTGTTGGGGCCATAACATTTTTTTCTTTCGAGATAGGTCAATGATATTTGGTGTGTGGGTGTATGACCATAAGGCGGTGTGTCACATACCATAATGACCATTGTTGGACCTTGACCTTTGACTTCAAGGTCAGATAATTGTTTCTTTGGAGATAGGTCAATGATATTTGGTATGTGGGTGCATGACCATAAGACGGTGTCGCGTACCGTAATGACCTTCGTGGGACTTTGACCTCAAGATCAAATGATGTTTTTTTAAATAGTATTTTCTTGTCCGGGCCATAACATATTTGTCTTTCGAGATAGGTGAATGATATTTGATGTGTGGGTGCATGACCACAATGCGGTGTGTCGCATACCATAATGACCTTTGTTGGACTTTGACCTCAAGGTCAAATAATTGTTTCTTTCGAGATAGGTCAATGATATTTGGTATGTGGGTGCATGACCATAAGGCGGTGTGTCGCATACCATAATGACCTTTGTTGGACCTTGACATTTGATCTCGAGGTCAAATAATTGTTTCTTTCGAGAGGTCAATGATATTTGGTATGTGGGTGCATGACCATAAGGCGGTGTGTCGTGTACCATAATGACCTTCCTGGGACCTTGACCTTTGACTTCAAGGTCAAATAATGGTTTTTTAAATAGTATTTTCTTGTCTGGACCATAACATTTTTTTCTTTCGTGATAGGTTGTTGTACAGATGGCCGCATTAAGGGGAGTCGTGTAAGTTTTAGGTATCTAAAACAGTTCTTCCTAGTTATTTATTTGTTGCTCATCAATTTTGCATTAGTTGTCACAAATAAAGGAAATCATTTGCTCATCACTTTGTGCCTAGTCTGTAGTACGATTATGGTAAAATTTTATGAAAAATTATGATTACTGAAAAAAATCGCAAATTACTGACATCTCAACTTTTTGTTACTGATTGCACCAAAAAGGGGTTGGCATCTATGTGAAGGTTGTAATGGTCATGTGAGGTATTGCTGCAACTTGGCATCCGTTGTCCTCTGTAAACTTTCACAATTAAACCTCTTTAAAACCACTGGGTTAAATGGAACCAAACTTTTTTTGGAGTACTAATCGTAGAATTAAAAAATACATCAATGGTCTAAGAATAGACAGTGCCATCTCTGAATTAAGGATTTCATGGTATCATACCTAGTTCACTCGGATTAAAACCCAATATATCATTTGATTTTAATCTGACTGTAAAAAAATCAAAAAAAAAAAAAAAATCTATGAGCTGATGAAATTCTTAATTCAAACACAACCACCCTATAACTTATATCAAAAATTCATTTGAGATACAAAGAATAATGAAGATGAAAAAGTACCTCTTGACTGCAGGCTAGATAATCACATTTTGTTAAAATTTGCATAAAATTTATCTTAAATTTATATTTGCTGGAATATGATACATTTCAATATTACAATAGAACAATGTTAATTTTAAGTTCAAAACCAAATTTTTTATCTAAAAATTAAAATGTGTTAAAGTTTTGAAAATGGCATTTTTTGGTCCCTTCCAGTCAAGAGTATTTTGGAAACAGTAAAAGATAGCGTAAATTTGTCTACATTAAAGGTTTAGTAAAAAGATGGCACTTCTATTCTTAGGCCATTGATGTATATTTTAATTCTATGATTAGTTCTCCAAAAAAAGTTTGGTTCCATTTAGCCCATTGGTTTCAGAGAGGTTTAATTGTGAAAGTTTACGGAGGACAACAGATGCCAAGTTGCAGCAATACCTCACATGACTGTTGCAACCTTCATCAGAGTTGTGTACCTGATTTGTATCGCACAACTGAATGACTCTTTTCAGGGAGGGTCATCAAGGTGTACGACAACTCTGAATGAAGAATATAAAGGTCGTGTGACATATTGCTCTCACTTGGCATCCGTTGTCTGTAAACTTTTAGATTTTAATCTTCTCCTCTGAAACCACTTGGCAAATTGAAACCGAGCATGGTTTCCTACAAAATTTGTGTTGTTGTTTCAAAAGAGGGTGTTTCCATATTATATATGGATTTTAATTATGTCTCCCCTTCGAACGAAGGGAGATATACATTGTTTTAGTCTGATTTTTTTCTTCCGCTTCTGCTTCTTCTCAGCGAAGCTTGTCCAGACCATATCTTTTTTTTCTTTCCAGATAGGTCAATGATATTTAATATGTGGGTGCATGACCATAAGGCGGTGTGTCGCATACCGTAATGACCTTCGTGGTACCTTCACCTTTGACCTGAAGGTCAAATAATTGTTTTTTAAATAGTATTTTCTTGTCCGGGCCATAACATTTTTGTCTTGAGATAGGTCAATGATATTTAATATGTGGGTGCATGTCCATAAGGTGGTGTGTCACATACCATAATGACCTTCGTTGGACCTTGACTTTTGATCTTAAGGTCAAATAATTGTTTTTTAAATAGTATTTTCTTGTCCGGGCCATAACATTTTTTGTCTTTCGAGATAGGTCAATGATATTTGGTATGTGGGTGCATGACCATAAGACGGTGTGTCGCGTACCATAATGACCTTCATGGGACCTTGACCTTTGACCTCAAGGTCAAATAATGTTTTTTTAAATAGTATTTTTGTTTGTTGGGGCCATAACATTTTTGTCTTTCGAGATAGGTCAATGATATTTGGTGTGTGGGTGTATGACCATAAGGCAGTGTGTCACATACCATAATGACCTTTGTTGGACCTTGACCTTTGACTTCAAGGTCAGATAATTGTTTCTTTGGAGATAGGTCAGTGATATTTGGTATGTGGGTGCATGACCATAAGACGGTGTCGCGTACCGTAATGACCTTCGTGGGACTTTGACCTCAAGATCAAATGATGTTTTTTTAAATAGTATTTTCTTGTCCGGGCCATAACATATTTGTCTTTCGAGATAGGTGAATGATATTTGATGTGTGGGTGCATGACCACAATGCGGTGTGTCGCATACCATAATGACCGTTGTTGGACTTTGACCTCAAGGTCAAATAATTGTTTCTTTCGAGATAGGTCAATGATATTTGGTATGTGGGTGCATGACCATAAGGCGGTGTGTCGCATACCATAATGACCTTTGTTGGACCTTGACCTTTGATCTCGAGGTCAAATAATTGTTTCTTTCGAGAGGTCAATGATATTTGGTATGTGGGTGCATGACCATAAGGCGGTGTGTCGCGTACCATAATGACCTTCCTGGGACCTTGACCTTTGACTTCAAGGTCAAATAATGGTTTTTTAAATAGTGTTTTCTTGTCTGGACCATAACATTTTTGTCTTTCGAGATAGGTTGTTGTACAGATGGCCGCATTAAGGGGAGTCATAAGTTTTAGGTATCTAAAACAGTTCTTCCTAGTTATTTATTTGTTGCTCATCAATTTTGCATTAGTTGTCACAAATAAAGGAAATCATTTGCTCATCACTTTGTGTCTAGTCTGTAGTACGATTATGGTAAAATTTTATGAAAAATTATGATTACTGAAAAAAATCGCAAATTACTGACATCTCAACTTTTTGTTACTGATTGCACCAAAAAGGGGTTGGCATCTATGTGAAGGTTGTAATGGTCATGTGAGGTATTGCTGCAACTTGGCATCCGTTGTCCTCTGTAAACTTTCACAATTAAACCTCTTTAAAACCACTGGGTTAAATGGAACCAAACTTTTTTTGGAGTACTAATCGTAGAATTAAAAAATACATCAATGGTCTAAGAATAGACAGTGCCATCTCTGAATTAAGGATTTCATGGTATCATACCTAGTTCACTCGGATTAAAACCCAATATATCATTTGATTTTAATCTGACTGTAAAAAAATCAAAAAAAAATCAAAAAAATCTATGAGCTGATGAAATTCTTAATTCAAACACAACCACCCTATAACTTATATCAAAAATTCATTTGAGATACAAAGAATAATGAAGATGAAAAAGTACCTCTTGACTGCAGGCTAGATAATCACATTTTGTTAAAATTTGCATAAAATTTATCTTAAATTTATATTTGCTGGAATATGATACATTTCAATATTACAATAGAACAATGTTAATTTTAAGTTCAAAACCAAATTTTTTATCTAAAAATTAAAATGTGTTAAAGTTTTGAAAATGGCATTTTTTGGTCCCTTCCAGTCAAGAGTATTTTGGAAACAGTAAAAGATAGCGTAAATTTGTCTACATTAAAGGTTTAGTAAAAAGATGGCACTTCTATTCTTAGGCCATTGATGTATATTTTAATTCTATGATTAGTTCTCCAAAAAAAGTTTGGTTCCATTTAGCCCATTGGTTTCAGAGAGGTTTAATTGTGAAAGTTTACAGAGGACAACAGATGCCAAGTTGCAGCAATACCTCACATGACTGTTGCAACCTTCATCAGAGTTGTGTACCTGATTTGTATCACACAACTGAATGACTCTTTTCAGGGAGGGGGGGGGGGAGTTACTCCCCCCAAAAGGAGGGTCATCAAGGTGTACGACAACTCTGAATGAAGAATATAAAGGTCGTGTGACATATTGCTCTCCCTTGGCATCCGTTGTCTGTAAACTTTTAGATTTTAATCTTCTCCTCTGAAACCTCTTGGCAAATTGAAACCGAGCATGGTTTCCTACAAAATTTGTGTTGTTGTTTCAAAAGAGGGTGTTTCCATATTATATATGGATTTTAATTATGTCTCCCCTCCGAACGAAGGGAGATATACATTGTTTTAGTCTGATTTTTTTCTTCCGCTTCTGCTTCTTCTCAGCGAAGCTTGTCCGGACCATATCTTTTTTTCTTTCCAGATAGGTCAATGATATTTAATATGTGGGTGCATGACCATAAGGCGGTGTGTCGCATACCGTAATAACCTTCGTGGAACCTTCACCTTTGACCTGAAGGTCAAATAATTGTTTTTTAAATAGTATTTTCTTGTCCGGGCCATAACATTTTTGTCTTGAGATAGGTCAATGATATTTGGTATGTGGGTGTATGACCATAAGGCGGTGTGTCGCGTACCATAATGACCTTCATGGGACTTTGACCTCAAGGTCAAATAATTGTTTTTCGAGATAGGTCAATGATATTTGGTATGTGGGTGCATGTCCATAAGGTGGTGTGTCACATACCGTAATGACCTTCGTTGGACCTTGACCTTTGATCTTAAGGTCAAATAATTGTTTTTTAAATAGTATTTTCTTGTCCGGGCCATAAAATTTTTTGTCTTTCGAGATAGGTCAATGATATTTGGTATGTGGGTGCATGACCATAAGATGGTGTGTCGCGTACCATAATGACCTTCATGGGACTTTGACCTCAAGGTCAAATAATGTTTTTTTAAATAGTATTTTTGTTTGTTGGGGCCATAACATTTTTTTCTTTCGAGATAGGTCAATGATATTTGGTGTGTGGGTGTATGACCATAAGGCGGTGTGTCCCATACCATAATGACCATTGTTGGACCTTGACCTTTGACTTCAAGGTCAGATAATTGTTTCTTTGGAGATAGGTCAATGATATTTGGTATGTGGGTGCATGACCATAAGACGGTGTCGCATACCGTAATGACCTTCTTGGGACTTTGACCTCAAGATCAAATGATGTTTTTTTAAATAGTATTTTCTTGTCCGGGCCATAACATATTTGTCTTTCGAGATAGGTGAATGATATTTGATGTGTGGGTGCATGACCACAATGCGGTGTGTCGCATACCATAATGACCTTTGTTGGACTTTGACCTCAAGGTCAAATAATTGTTTCTTTCGAGATAGGTCAATGATATTTGGTATGTGGGTGCATGACCATAAGGCGGTGTGTCGCATACCATAATGACCTTTGTTGGACCTTGACCTTTGATCTCGAGGTCAAATAATTGTTTCTTTCGAGAGGTCAATGATATTTGGTATGTGGGTGCATGACCATAAGGCGGTGTGTCGCGTACCATAATGACCTTCCTGGGACCTTGACCTTTGACTTCAAGGTCAAATAATGGTTTTTTAAATAGTATTTTCTTGTCTGGACCATAACATTTTTGTCTTTCGAGATAGGTTGTTGTACAGATGGCCGCATTAAGGGGAGTCGTGTAAGTTTTAGGTATCTAAAACAGTTCTTCCTAGTTATTTATTTGTTGCTCATCAATTTTGCATTAGTTGTCACAAATAAAGGAAATCATTTGCTCATCACTTTGTGCCTAGTCTGTAGTACGATTATGGTAAAATTTTATGAAAAATTATGATTACTGAAAAAAATCGCAAATTACTGACATCTCAACTTTTTGCTACTGATTGCACCAAAAAGGGGTTGGCATCTATGTGAAGGTTGTAATGGTCATGTGAGGTATTGCTGCAACTTGGCATACGTTGTCCTCTGTAAACTTTCACAATTAAGCCTCTTTAAAACCACTGGGTTAAATGGAACCAAACTTTTTTTGGAGTACTAATCGTAGAATTAAAAAATACATCAATGGTCTAAGAATAGACAGTGCCATCTCTGAATTAAGGATTTCATGGTATCATACCTAGTTCACTCGGATTAAAACCCAATATATCATTTGATTTTAATCTGACTAAAAAAATCAAAAAAAAAAAAAAAAATCTATGAGCTGATGAAATTCTTAATTCAAACACAACCACCCTATAACTTATATCAAAAATTCATTTGAGATACAAAGAATAATGAAGATGAAAAAGTACCTCTTGACTGCAGGCTAGATAATCACATTTTGTTAAAATTTGCATAAAATTTATCTTAAATTTATATTTGCTGGAATATGATACATTTCAATATTACAATAGAACAATGTTAATTTTAAGTTCAAAACCAAATTTTTTATCTAAAAATTAAAATGTGTTAAGTTTTGAAAATGGCATTTTTTGGTCCCTTCCAGTCAAGAGTATTTTGGAAACAGTAAAAGATAGCGTAAATTTGTCTACATTAAAGGTTTAGTAAAAAGATGGCACTTCTATTCTTAGGCCATTGATGTATATTTTAATTCTATGATTAGTTCTCCAAAAAAAGTTTGGTTCCATTTAGCCCATTGGTTTCAGAGAGGTTTAATTGTGAAAGTTTACAGAGGACAACAGATGCCAAGTTGCAGCAATACCTCACATGACTGTTGCAACCTTCATCAGAGTTGTGTACCTGATTTGTATCACACAACTGAATGACTCTTTTCAGGGAGGGGGGGGGGAGTTACTCCCCCCAAAAGGAGGGTCATCAAGGTGTACGACAACTCTGAATGAAGAATATAAAGGTCGTGTGACATATTGCTCTCCCTTGGCATCCGTTGTCTGTAAACTTTTAGATTTTAATCTTCTCCTCTGAAACCTCTTGGCAAATTGAAACCGAGCATGGTTTCCTACAAAATTTGTGTTGTTGTTTCAAAAGAGGGTGTTTCCATATTATATATGGATTTTAATTATGTCTCCCCTCCGAACGAAGGGAGATATACATTGTTTTAGTCTGATTTTTTTCTTCCGCTTCTGCTTCTTCTCAGCGAAGCTTGTCCGGACCATATCTTTTTTTTCTTTCCAGATAGTTCAATGATATTTAATATGTGGGTGCATGACCATAAGGCGGTGTGTCGCATACCGTAATAACCTTCGTGGAACCTTCACCTTTGACCTGAAGGTCAAATAATTGTTTTTTAAATAGTATTTTCTTGTCCGGGCCATAACATTTTTGTCTTGAGATAGGTCAATGATATTTGGTATGTGGGTGTATGACCATAAGGCGGTGTGTTGCGTACCATAATGACCTTCATGGGACTTTGACCTCAAGGTCAAATAATTGTTTTTCGAGATAGGTCAATGATATTTGGTATGTGGGTGCATGTCCATAAGGTGGTGTGTCACATACCGTAATGACCTTCGTTGGACCTTGACCTTTGATCTTAAGGTCAAATAATTGTTTTTTAAATAGTATTTTCTTGTCCGGGCCATAAAATTTTTTGTCTTTCGAGATAGGTCAATGATATTTGGTATGTGGGTGCATGACCATAAGATGGTGTGTCGCGTACCATAATGACCTTCATGGGACTTTGACCTCAAGGTCAAATAATGTTTTTTTAAATAGTATTTTTGTTTGTTGGGGCCATAACATTTTTTTCTTTCGAGATAGGTCAATGATATTTGGTGTGTGGGTGTATGACCATAAGGCGGTGTGTCACATACCATAATGACCATTGTTGGACCTTGACCTTTGACTTCAAGGTCAGATAATTGTTTCTTTGGAGATAGGTCAATGATATTTGGTATGTGGGTGCATGACCATAAGACGGTGTCGCATACCGTAATGACCTTCGTGGGACTTTGACCTCAAGATCAAATGATGTTTTTTTAAATAGTATTTTCTTGTCCGGGCCATAACATATTTGTCTTTCGAGATAGGTGAATGATATTTGATGTGTGGGTGCATGACCACAATGCGGTGTGTCGCATACCATAATGACCTTTGTTGGACTTTGACCTGAAGGTCAAATAATTGTTTCTTTCGAGATAGGTCAATGATATTTGGTATGTGGGTGCATGACCATAAGGCGGTGTGTCGCATACCATAATGACCTTTGTTGGACCTTGACCTTTGATCTCGAGGTCAAATAATTGTTTCTTTCGAGAGGTCAATGATATTTGGTATGTGGGTGCATGACCATAAGGCGGTGTGTCGTGTACCATAATGACCTTCCTGGGACCTTGACCTTTGACTTCAAGGTCAAATAATGGTTTTTTAAATAGTATTTTCTTGTCTGGACCATAACATTTTTTTCTTTCGTGATAGGTTGTTGTACAGATGGCCGCATTAAGGGGAGTCGTGTAAGTTTTAGGTATCTAAAACAGTTCTTCCTAGTTATTTATTTGTTGCTCATCAATTTTGCATTAGTTGTCACAAATAAAGGAAATCATTTGCTCATCACTTTGTGCCTAGTCTGTAGTACGATTATGGTAAAATTTTATGAAAAATTATGATTACTGAAAAAAATCGCAAATTACTGACATCTCAACTTTTTGTTACTGATTGCACCAAAAAGGGGTTGGCATCTATGTGAAGGTTGTAATGGTCATGTGAGGTATTGCTGCAACTTGGCATCCGTTGTCCTCTGTAAACTTTCACAATTAAACCTCTTTAAAACCACTGGGTTAAATGGAACCAAACTTTTTTTGGAGTACTAATCGTAGAATTAAAAAATACATCAATGGTCTAAGAATAGACAGTGCCATCTCTGAATTAAGGATTTCATGGTATCATACCTAGTTCACTCGGATTAAAACCCAATATATCATTTGATTTTAATCTGACTGTAAAAAAATCAAAAAAAAATCAAAAAAATCTATGAGCTGATGAAATTCTTAATTCAAACACAACCACCCTATAACTTATATCAAAAATTCATTTGAGATACAAAGAATAATGAAGATGAAAAAGTACCTCTTGACTGCAGGCTAGATAATCACATTTTGTTAAAATTTGCATAAAATTTATCTTAAATTTATATTTGCTGGAATATGATACATTTCAATATTACAATAGAACAATGTTAATTTTATGTTCAAAACCAAATTTTTTATCTAAAAATTAAAATGTGTTAAAGTTTTGAAAATGGCATTTTTTGGTCCCTTCCAGTCAAGAGTATTTTGGAAACAGTAAAAGATAGCGTAAATTTGTCTACATTAAAGGTGTAGTAAAAAGATGGCACTTCTATTCTTAGGCCATTGATGTATATTTTAATTCTATGATTAGTTCTCCAAAAAAAGTTTGGTTCCATTTAGCCCATTGGTTTCAGAGAGGTTTAATTGTGAAAGTTTACAGAGGACAACAGATGCCAAGTTGCAGCAATACCTCACATGACTGTTGCAACCTTCATCAGAGTTGTGTACCTGATTTGTATCACATAACTGAATGACTCTTTTCAGGGAGGGGGGAGTTACTCCCCCCAAAAGGAGGGTCATCAAGGTGTACGACAACTCTGAATGAAGAATATAAAGTTCGTGTGACATATTGCTCTCCCTTGGCATCTGTTGTCTGTAAACTTTTAGATTTTAATCTTCTCCTCTGAAACCACTTGGCAAATTGAAACCGAGCATGGTTTCCTACAAAATTTGTGTTGTTATTTCAAAAGAGGGCGTTTCCATATTATATATGGATTTTAATTATGTCTCCCCTTCGAACGAAGGGAGATATACATTGTTTTAGTCTGATTTTTTTCTTCCGCTTCTGCTTCTTCTCAGCGAAGCTTGTCCAGACCATATCTTTTTTTTCTTTCCAGATAGGTCAATGATATTTAATATGTGGGTGCATGACCATAAGGCAGTGTGTCGCATACCGTAATGACCTTCGTGGTACCTTCACCTTTGACCTGAAGGTCAAATAATTGTTTTTTAAATAGTATTTTCTTGTCCGGGCCATAACATTTTTGTCTTGAGATAGGTCAATGATATTTAATATGTGGGTGCATGTCCATAAGGTGGTGTGTCACATACCGTAATGACCTTCGTTGGACCTTGACTTTTGATCTTAAGGTCAAATAATTGTTTTTTAAATAGTATTTTCTTGTCCGGGCCATTACATTTTTTGTCTTTCGAGATAGGTCAATGATATTTGGTATGTGGGTGCATGACCATAAGACGGTGTGTCGCGTACCATAATGACCTTCATGGGACCTTGACCTTTGACCTCAAGGTCAAATAATGTTTTTTTAAATAGTATTTTTGTTTGTTGGGGCCATAACATTTTTGTCTTTCGAGATAGGTCAATGATATTTGGTGTGTGGGTGTATGACCATAAGGCAGTGTGTCACATACCATAATGACCTTTGTTGGACCTTGACCTTTGACTTCAAGGTCAGATAATTGTTTCTTTGGAGATAGGTCAGTGATATTTGGTATGTGGGTGCATGACCATAAGACGGTGTCGCGTACCGTAATGACCTTCGTGGGACTTTGACCTCAAGATCAAATGATGTTTTTTTAAATAGTATTTTCTTGTCCGGGCCATAACATATTTGTCTTTCGAGATAGGTGAATGATATTTGATGTGTGGGTGCATGACCACAATGCGGTGTGTCGCATACCATAATGACCGTTGTTGGACTTTGACCTCAAGGTCAAATAATTGTTTCTTTCGAGATAGGTCAATGATATTTGGTATGTGGGTGCATGACCATAAGGCGGTGTGTCGCATACCATAATGACCTTTGTTGGACCTTGACCTTTGATCTCGAGGTCAAATAATTGTTTCTTTCGAGAGGTCAATGATATTTGGTATGTGGGTGCATGACCATAAGGCGGTGTGTCGCGTACCATAATGACCTTCCTGGGACCTTGACCTTTGACTTCAAGGTCAAATAATGGTTTTTTAAATAGTGTTTTCTTGTCTGGACCATAACATTTTTGTCTTTCGAGATAGGTTGTTGTACAGATGGCCGCATTAAGGGGAGTCATAAGTTTTAGGTATCTAAAACAGTTCTTCCTAGTTATTTATTTGTTGCTCATCAATTTTGCATTAGTTGTCACAAATAAAGGAAATCATTTGCTCATCACTGTGCCTAGTCTGTAGTACGATTATGGTAAAATGTTATGAAAAATTATGATTACTGAAAAAAATCGCAAATTACTGACATCTCAACTTTTTGTTACTGATTGCACCAAAAAGGGGTTGGCATCTATGTGAAGGTTGTAATGGTCATGTGAGGTATTGCTGCAACTTGGCATCCGTTGTCCTCTGTAAACTTTCACAATTAAACCTCTTTAAAACCACTGGGTTAAATGGAACCAAACTTTTTTTGGAGTACTAATCGTAGAATTAAAAAATACATCAATGGTCTAAGAATAGACAGTGCCATCTCTGAATTAAGGATTTCATGGTATCATACCTAGTTCACTCGGATTAAAACCCAATATATCATTTGATTTTAATCTGACTGTAAAAAAATCAAAAAAAAATCAAAAAAATCTATGAGCTGATGAAATTCTTAATTCAAACACAACCACCCTATAACTTATATCAAAAATTCATTTGAGATACAAAGAATAATGAAGATGAAAAAGTACCTCTTGACTGCAGGCTAGATAATCACATTTTGTTAAAATTTGCATAAAATTTATCTTAAATTTATATTTGCTGGAATATGATACATTTCAATATTACAATAGAACAATGTTAATTTTAAGTTCAAAACCAAATTTTTTATCTAAAAATTAAAATGTGTTAAAGTTTTGAAAATGGCATTTTTTGGTCCCTTCCAGTCAAGAGTATTTTGGAAACAGTAAAAGATAGCGTAAATTTGTCTACATTAAAGGTTTAGTAAAAAGATGGCACTTCTATTCTTAGGCCATTGATGTATATTTCAATTCTATGATTAGTTCTCCAAAAAAAGTTTGGTTCCATTTAGCCCATTGGTTTCAGAGAGGTTTAATTGTGAAAGTTTACGGAGGACAACAGATGCCAAGTTGCAGCAATACCTCACATGACTGTTGCAACCTTCATCAGAGTTGTGTACCTGATTTGTATCGCACAACTGAATGACTCTTTTCAGGGAGGGGGGAGTTACTCCCCCCAAAAGGAGGGTCATCAAGGTGTACGACAACTCTGAATGAAGAATATAAAGGTCGTGTGACATATTGCTCTCACTTGGCATCCGTTGTCTGTAAACTTTTAGATTTTAATCTTCTCCTCTGAAACCACTTGGCAAATTGAAACCGAGCATGGTTTCCTACAAAATTTGTGTTGTTGTTTCAAAAGAGGGTGTTTCCATATTATATATGGATTTTAATTATGCCTCCCCTTCGAACGAAGGGAGATATACATTGTTTTAGTCTGATTTTTTTCTTCCGCTTCTGCTTCTTCTCAGCGAAGCTTGTCCAGACCATATCTTTTTTTTCTTTCCAGATAGGTCAATGATATTTAATATGTGGGTGCATGACCATAAGGCGGTGTGTCGCATACCGTAATTACCTTCGTGGAACCTTCACCTTTGACCTGAAGGTCAAATAATTGTTTTTTAAATAGTATTTTCTTGTCCGGGCCATAACATTTTTGTCTTGAGATAGGTCAATGATATTTGGTATGTGGGTGTATGACCATAAGGCGGTGTGTCGCGTACCATAATGACCTTCATGGGACTTTGACCTCAAGGTCAAATAATTGTTTTTCGAGATAGGTCAATGATATTTGGTATGTGGGTGCATGTCCATAAGGTGGTGTGTCACATACCGTAATGACCTTCATTGGACCTTGACCTTTGATCTTAAGGTCAAATAATTGTTTTTTAAATAGTATTTTCTTGTCCGGGCCATAAAATTTTTTGTCTTTCGAGATAGGTCAATGATATTTGGTATGTGGGTGCATGACCATAAGATGGTGTGTCGCGTACCATAATGACCTTCATGGGACTTTGACCTCAAGGTCAAATAATGTTTTTTTAAATAGTATTTTTGTTTGTTGGGGCCATAACATTTTTTTCTTTCGAGATAGGTCAATGATATTTGGTGTGTGGGTGTATGACCATAAGGCGGTGTGTCACATACCATAATGACCATTGTTGGACCTTGACCTTTGACTTCAAGGTCAGATAATTGTTTCTTTGGAGATAGGTCAATGATATTTGGTATGTGGGTGCATGACCATAAGACGGTGTCGCATACCGTAATGACCTTCGTGGGACTTTGACCTCAAGATCAAATGATGTTTTTTTAAATAGTATTTTCTTGTCCGGGCCATAACATATTTGTCTTTCGAGATAGGTGAATGATATTTGATGTGTGGGTGCATGACCACAATGCGGTGTGTCGCATACCATAATGACCTTTGTTGGACTTTGACCTGAAGGTCAAATAATTGTTTCTTTCGAGATAGGTCAATGATATTTGGTATGTGGGTGCATGACCATAAGGCGGTGTGTCGCATACCATAATGACCTTTGTTGGACCTTGACCTTTGATCTCGAGGTCAAATAATTGTTTCTTTCGAGAGGTCAATGATATTTGGTATGTGGGTGCATGACCATAAGGCGGTGTGTCGTGTACCATAATGACCTTCCTGGGACCTTGACCTTTGACTTCAAGGTCAAATAATGGTTTTTTAAATAGTATTTTCTTGTCTGGACCATAACATTTTTTTCTTTCGTGATAGGTTGTTGTACAGATGGCCGCATTAAGGGGAGTCGTGTAAGTTTTAGGTATCTAAAACAGTTCTTCCTAGTTATTTATTTGTTGCTCATCAATTTTGCATTAGTTGTCACAAATAAAGGAAATCATTTGCTCATCACTTTGTGCCTAGTCTGTAGTACGATTATGGTAAAATTTTATGAAAAATTATGATTACTGAAAAAAATCGCAAATTACTGACATCTCAACTTTTTGTTACTGATTGCACCAAAAAGGGGTTGGCATCTATGTGAAGGTTGTAATGGTCATGTGAGGTATTGCTGCAACTTGGCATCCGTTGTCCTCTGTAAACTTTCACAATTAAACCTCTTTAAAACCACTGGGTTAAATGGAACCAAACTTTTTTTGGAGTACTAATCGTAGAATTAAAAAATACATCAATGGTCTAAGAATAGACAGTGCCATCTCTGAATTAAGGATTTCATGGTATCATACCTAGTTCACTCGGATTAAAACCCAATATATCATTTGATTTTAATCTGACTGTAAAAAAATCAAAAAAAAATCAAAAAAATCTATGAGCTGATGAAATTCTTAATTCAAACACAACCACCCTATAACTTATATCAAAAATTCATTTGAGATACAAAGAATAATGAAGATGAAAAAGTACCTCTTGACTGCAGGCTAGATAATCACATTTTGTTAAAATTTGCATAAAATTTATCTTAAATTTATATTTGCTGGAATATGATACATTTCAATATTACAATAGAACAATGTTAATTTTATGTTCAAAACCAAATTTTTTATCTAAAAATTAAAATGTGTTAAAGTTTTGAAAATGGCATTTTTTGGTCCCTTCCAGTCAAGAGTATTTTGGAAACAGTAAAAGATAGCGTAAATTTGTCTACATTAAAGGTGTAGTAAAAAGATGGCACTTCTATTCTTAGGCCATTGATGTATATTTTAATTCTATGATTAGTTCTCCAAAAAAAGTTTGGTTCCATTTAGCCCATTGGTTTCAGAGAGGTTTAATTGTGAAAGTTTACAGAGGACAACAGATGCCAAGTTGCAGCAATACCTCACATGACTGTTGCAACCTTCATCAGAGTTGTGTACCTGATTTGTATCACATAACAGAATGACTCTTTTCAGGGAGGGGGGAGTTACTCCCCCCAAAAGGAGGGTCATCAAGGTGTACGACAACTCTGAATGAAGAATATAAAGTTCGTGTGACATATTGCTCTCCCTTGGCATCTGTTGTCTGTAAACTTTTAGATTTTAATCTTCTCCTCTGAAACCACTTGGCAAATTGAAACCGAGCATGGTTTCCTACAAAATTTGTGTTGTTATTTCAAAAGAGGGCGTTTCCATATTATATATGGATTTTAATTATGTCTCCCCTTCGAACGAAGGGAGATATACATTGTTTTAGTCTGATTTTTTTCTTCCGCTTCTGCTTCTTCTCAGCGAAGCTTGTCCAGACCATATCTTTTTTTTCTTTCCAGATAGGTCAATGATATTTAATATGTGGGTGCATGACCATAAGGCAGTGTGTCGCATACCGTAATGACCTTCGTGGTACCTTCACCTTTGACCTGAAGGTCAAATAATTGTTTTTTAAATAGTATTTTCTTGTCCGGGCCATAACATTTTTGTCTTGAGATAGGTCAATGATATTTAATATGTGGGTGCATGTCCATAAGGTGGTGTGTCACATACCGTAATGACCTTCGTTGGACCTTGACTTTTGATCTTAAGGTCAAATAATTGTTTTTTAAATAGTATTTTCTTGTCCGGGCCATTACATTTTTTGTCTTTCGAGATAGGTCAATGATATTTGGTATGTGGGTGCATGACCATAAGACGGTGTGTCGCGTACCATAATGACCTTCATGGGACCTTGACCTTTGACCTCAAGGTCAAATAATGTTTTTTTAAATAGTATTTTTGTTTGTTGGGGCCATAACATTTTTGTCTTTCGAGATAGGTCAATGATATTTGGTGTGTGGGTGTATGACCATAAGGCAGTGTGTCACATACCATAATGACCTTTGTTGGACCTTGACCTTTGACTTCAAGGTCAGATAATTGTTTCTTTGGAGATAGGTCAGTGATATTTGGTATGTGGGTGCATGACCATAAGACGGTGTCGCGTACCGTAATGACCTTCGTGGGACTTTGACCTCAAGATCAAATGATGTTTTTTTAAATAGTATTTTCTTGTCCGGGCCATAACATATTTGTCTTTCGAGATAGGTGAATGATATTTGATGTGTGGGTGCATGACCACAATGCGGTGTGTCGCATACCATAATGACCGTTGTTGGACTTTGACCTCAAGGTCAAATAATTGTTTCTTTCGAGATAGGTCAATGATATTTGGTATGTGGGTGCATGACCATAAGGCGGTGTGTCGCATACCATAATGACCTTTGTTGGACCTTGACCTTTGATCTCGAGGTCAAATAATTGTTTCTTTCGAGAGGTCAATGATATTTGGTATGTGGGTGCATGACCATAAGGCGGTGTGTCGCGTACCATAATGACCTTCCTGGGACCTTGACCTTTGACTTCAAGGTCAAATAATGGTTTTTTAAATAGTGTTTTCTTGTCTGGACCATAACATTTTTGTCTTTCGAGATAGGTTGTTGTACAGATGGCCGCATTAAGGGGAGTCATAAGTTTTAGGTATCTAAAACAGTTCTTCCTAGTTATTTATTTGTTGCTCATCAATTTTGCATTAGTTGTCACAAATAAAGGAAATCATTTGCTCATCACTTTGTGCCTAGTCTGTAGTACGATTATGGTAAAATGTTATGAAAAATTATGATTACTGAAAAAAATCGCAAATTACTGACATCTCAACTTTTTGTTACTGATTGCACCAAAAAGGGGTTGGCATCTATGTGAAGGTTGTAATGGTCATGTGAGGTATTGCTGCAACTTGGCATCCGTTGTCCTCTGTAAACTTTCACAATTAAACCTCTTTAAAACCACTGGGTTAAATGGAACCAAACTTTTTTTGGAGTACTAATCGTAGAATTAAAAAATACATCAATGGTCTAAGAATAGACAGTGCCATCTCTGAATTAAGGATTTCATGGTATCATACCTAGTTCACTCGGATTAAAACCCAATATATCATTTGATTTTAATCTGACTGTAAAAAAATCAAAAAAAAATCAAAAAAATCTATGAGCTGATGAAATTCTTAATTCAAACACAACCACCCTATAACTTATATCAAAAATTCATTTGAGATACAAAGAATAATGAAGATGAAAAAGTACCTCTTGACTGCAGGCTAGATAATCACATTTTGTTAAAATTTGCATAAAATTTATCTTAAATTTATATTTGCTGGAATATGATACATTTCAATATTACAATAGAACAATGTTAATTTTAAGTTCAAAACCAAATTTTTTATCTAAAAATTAAAATGTGTTAAAGTTTTGAAAATGGCATTTTTTGGTCCCTTCCAGTCAAGAGTATTTTGGAAACAGTAAAAGATAGCATAAATTTGTCTACATTAAAGGTTTAGTAAAAAGATGGCACTTCTATTCTTAGGCCATTGATGTATATTTCAATTCTATGATTAGTTCTCCAAAAAAAGTTTGGTTCCATTTAGCCCATTGGTTTCAGAGAGGTTTAATTGTGAAAGTTTACGGAGGACAACAGATGCCAAGTTGCAGCAATACCTCACATGACTGTTGCAACCTTCATCAGAGTTGTGTACCTGATTTGTATCGCACAACTGAATGACTCTTTTCAGGGAGGGGGGAGTTACTCCCCCCAAAAGGAGGGTCATCAAGGTGTACGACAACTCTGAATGAAGAATATAAAGGTCGTGTGACATATTGCTCTCACTTGGCATCCGTTGTCTGTAAACTTTTAGATTTTAATCTTCTCCTCTGAAACCACTTGGCAAATTGAAACCGAGCATGGTTTCCTACAAAATTTGTGTTGTTGTTTCAAAAGAGGGTGTTTCCATATTATATATGGATTTTAATTATGTCTCCCCTTCAAACGAAGGGAGATATACATTGTTTTAGTCTGATTTTTTTCTTCCGCTTCTGCTTCTTCTCAGCGAAGCTTGTCCAGACCATATCTTTTTTTTCTTTCCAGATAGGTCAATGATATTTAATATGTGGGTGCATGACCATAAGGCGGTGTGTCGCATACCGTAATTACCTTCGTGGAACCTTCACCTTTGACCTGAAGGTCAAATAATTGTTTTTTAAATAGTATTTTCTTGTCCGGGCCATAACATTTTTGTCTTGAGATAGGTCAATGATATTTGGTATGTGGGTGTATGACCATAAGGCGGTGTGTCGCGTACCATAATGACCTTCATGGGACTTTGACCTCAAGGTCAAATAATTGTTTTTCGAGATAGGTCAATGATATTTGGTATGTGGGTGCATGTCCATAAGGTGGTGTGTCACATACCGTAATGACCTTCATTGGACCTTGACCTTTGATCTTAAGGTCAAATAATTGTTTTTTAAATAGTATTTTCTTGTCCGGGCCATAACATTTTTTGTCTTTCAAGATAGGTCAATGATATTTGGTATGTGGGTGCATGACCATAAGACGGTGTGTCGCGTACCATAATGACCTTCATGGGACTTTGACCTCAAGGTCAAATAATGTTTTTTTAAATAGTATTTTTGTTTGTTGGGGCCATAACATTTTTTTCTTTCGAGATAGGTCAATGATATTTGGTGTGTGGATGTATGACCATAAGGCGGTGTGTCACATACCATAATGACCTTTGTTGGACCTTGACCTTTGACTTCAAGGTCAGATAATTGTTTCTTTGGAGATAGGTCAATGATATTTGGTATGTGGGTGCATGACCATAAGACGGTGTGTCGCGTACCGTAATGATCTTCGTGGGACTTTGACCTCAAGATCAAATGATGTTTTTTTAAATAGTATTTTCTTGTCCGGGCCATAACATATTTGTCTTTCGAGATAGGTGAATGATATTTGATGTGTGGGTGCATGACCACAATGCGATGTGTCGCATACCATAATGACCTTTGTTGGACTTTGACCTCAAGGTCAAATAATTGTTTCTTTCGAGATAGGTCAATGATATTTGGTATGTGGGTGCATGACCATAAGGCGGTGTGTCGCATACCATAATGACCTTTGTTGGACATTGAGGAGGGTCATCTAGGTGTATGACAACTCTGAATGAAGAATATAAAGGTCATGTGACGTATTGCTCTCACTTTGCGTCCGTTGTCTAAACTTTTAGATTTTAATCTTCTCATCTGAAACCACTTGGCAAATTGAAACCGAACATGGTATGAATGTTCATTGAATGGTTTCCTACAAAACGTGTGTTGTTGTTTCAAAATAGGGCGTTAGTTTAAATTTGGCGCCAAATTGATATCCGATAATTTTTACGTGTCTGTTCCGGAGTGATTCTTGTTCTTATATTTCAAATATTGATATTTCCGTTCATTAAAGCATTTCTGAGATTGCAACTTTAATTTAGTCAATGTCCTTGAACTTCATCAAAGCATGGATGAACGATAAATGATATCAATAAAAGAGTTTTGATCTGGCATTTCACTTTAGTTTTAATCAAAATAAATTATGGACAAATTGGAGATCAAACAGGGCTCTTTTATACAAACCCAGTATTTTATACCAGTGGAAATAGATATGTCCGTCATACCGGCACATTTGGGAATCTATGATTTTTTCACTTGTCCCATCGGACAACCGTAATACAAGATCTACTTGTCCGACGTTAGTTTTCACTGGTATCGGACAAACGTTAAAGTCGAGGCCTGTAAACCTTTAGATTTTAATCTTTTCTGAAACCACTTGGCAAATTGAAACCGAACATGGTATGAATGTTCATTGAATGGTTTCCTACAAATCTTGCATTGTTGATTAAAGGTACACAAGAGCTTCAAAAGTTTCAAAGATTGTCCATATTATATATGGGTTTTAATTATTTATAGTTCATTTGCTTTTTTTTAAAAGGAGAGGTCAAAACAGGGGGGAATTACCACTTTTAACAATATTTCAGTTATACTATGGCGATCCGTTTTATTGGGGGAGTAAGCCGAGAAAACTGCCGCAAGTCTCACAAACTTTATCCCATAATGTTGAATCGAGCAATAAAGGTGTTTTAATTGCTGATATTAACATAAATTTCAATAACATAACCCCGATAGAATCCCGGGATATAGAAATAGGATCTAGTTTCTCCCCTGTGGGGTACAGCTCCAAAAAAAAGGGAGTGGGCCTTTTGTCACATGTATCCTATGTTGTAGGGTGTTTTAATTAAGGATTTCATGGTATCATACCAAGTTCACTTAGATTAAAATCCGATATATCATTTGATTTTAATCTGACTAAAAAAATAAAAAAAAAAAAAAAAAAAATCTATGAGCTGATGAAATTCTTAATTCAAACACCCTACAACATCAGTAGAAATATAAAGTACCTCTTGACTGCAGGCTAGATACTGTTTCTTGCTCATTTTATGATAAGAATTATGTTTATTATTGAAGACCCTACTCAGGGGTTTCAAAGTGGGCCGGTACCCAGTACTTTTACCCGTCTGAGATCGTGTATAGTACCGGCAGAAATTACTGAACCCCCCAAAAATTAGCGGTGGTGAAAACCACAAGTACGATGGTTGATAGGCTTGTATAATATTTTTCATAAAAAATTAATGATCACGTCAATTGCTGAATTATCGCATTCAAATCGAACAACTGCGTCACGACCAAGTTGATGGGATATTCCCTGTTTTATAAATAACTTTACCTTAGAATCGTAAATAGCAGTTTTCGCATGCGGTAAATAGATATGTTTTCGCCCCAATATCTTTTCATCCTTGTGTAAAACTCGGACCGGAACAAAGCTGACATCATTTCAAAATAAAAAAATGACCGATTACAAATTATGTTCAAACACAATTTAGTGTAATCTTCAGTAATGCAAGTATGATCATTATGTATTATGAATATATGACTACACAATATTTTGTGCGATTTGTTTTATCCATTTAAAACCCAGGTTCGAATCATTCTGGGGCGTACTGTCTTGTTGCTTAACTCCGTCCATATTGCTTAACTTCCGGTATCCAAAAATAAAACCTATGGTTAATTTATTTACATATTTTGACGGGGCCCTACCGCGGTTGTTCACAGAAATGAAAGTGTGCTGAAAAACATTTTTAAAAGGGGGTACAAGGAGATGAGGGATAGAAAATTACTAGAAATCTTGAAAAAGGATTTGACATGGCTCAAATACGAATTACATTGTAATGTCAAAACGCCGTCCCCACTTTTTTTTCCAAAATAATTTAACTTTTGTGATTCAAATATTAATAAATGTCTTCCCGCGAATCGTTTTCGTTCGAACATTTTTTTTGCACATAAGTCGTGAAAGTAACAATATATATATTGTTTTTGTTTAATTATATTTGTATTGATCTATTAAAATTATAAATTTTATTAAAGATTGATGATTGCAAATTAAATTTATGTTTCATTAATTATGACACTTATATGTCTTGATCCGTCCGTGCCAATGGTCTTTGATGAGTTTAATTACTGGTAATAAAGTAAAAAAAACACACAAGCCAAGGTATTGTGAAAAAGAAAAGGACAAAGTCAACAAAAGAATTTTGAGAAGTTTAAGCTTTGATAACAATGGCTTGGTCAAGCCTAGCTGCGGAACCATAGCTCTTTATGATCCTTTTGGTTTTTTTTAAGATATGGCGGACTATCTATGAATAATCTTGGCTGAAGTCTGTAAACTGAAATATTCAATAAAGAAATTGGAGGAAAAAATCCAGGCATTATGCATGGTCTTCACTCTTGGTGAAATCTGAACTCTAAAGTTAATGTGATTTTTCTTTCAAAAACACTTAATGTTTTGCAGTCGCTGAAGTACATTTTTTGGTCCACAAAATGCTAGATTTCAGGAGCTTCCGTTCCCCTGGACCTCTTACGACCCTCAGCCTAATTTTTTAGGTACCTCCTAAAATTTAAGAAGTACCTCCTATTATAAAAAACTTTGAAACCCCTGCCCTACTTTGATTGTTAGATGTAGAACAGCATTTAAAGAGCTCTTCCTTTACTTTAATATGTGTCTGAAGTGTAAAGTGGGCTAGCTTCATGTTCATTTACATTCATATCCTTTCTTACTAATATGTATCCTAGAAGAGAGACATGAAATATTCACAAATTGAGAAGCCATGACAAAGATATATTTGAAGAAGTACAATATTTGTAGTAGTATCATATCTGCGAAACAAATTGTGCACAATAAATACTGCATAAGATGGACTGGGCTGTGATAAAAAAGAATTGGATGTTACTGGATTTTGTTGGCAATACACTAATTCTAGATCTTAGTATATCACCCTAAAAAAAGGACCCAAGCAAACATTCTATGGAGCCTAGATTGACTCATTTTATGAGAATGTCTGGTTAGAGATTGGATGAGATACATGAAGGATACGAGATGTTCAGGGTTGTGAAATAATGTGGTGTTTTTGGATTTGTGCAGTGATCACAAAGGAGACAGTCGGAGAGAACAACAAGAATGGTTGTGAGTCAATACCTTAATGGACCCTTCAATACAGCCTATGGGGAAGGTGTTTGTCTGTGATGTTCAGGAAGAACTTTCCCCCTAACCAACAAAATCGCAACAAATCAAACCTCGCATTTCATTTTTCTATTTTGGAAACTCGTACATTTCAGCAATTTCCCAGCTATATCATACCACTTTCAACAATATTTCAGTGATATTGTGGCAGTCAGATTTATTGGTGGAGGAAACGACCGACCTGTCGCAAGTCACTGACAAACTTTATCACATAATGTTGTACACCTTGCCCTGATTGAGATTCAAACTCGGATCAGTTGCAATAGGCATTGATTGCATAGGTAGTAAATCAAACTACCATACGATCACGGCAAAGACAGCCCCACAAGTTTTGTAGAATTAGTGAATATTTTACAGCTATATCATGGCAAGGTTTAGAGAGTGCATGATTTTTATACCCCCCACTCGCAGAGTGGTTGGTATACTGGAATACCCTTGTCCATCCTTTCGTCCGTCCCTAAACCTTGTGTACGTAACTAGTCATATTTGGTATCTTGGTTGGCCATGATCTGAGCATGCACATAATATACCGATTTCACGGATGGTTGATATTTGCGAGAGTTATAGCCCATTTCATGTTTGTTTGACCATATGTCCGTCTGCACATCTTGTGTATGCAACTAGTCATTTGTCTTTTGTCGCATTTTATTCATATTTGGTATCTTGGTTGGCCATGATCTGAGCATGTGCATATTATACCGATTTCACGGATGGTTGATTTTTGCGAGAGTTGTAGCCTTTTTCATGTTTGTTTGACCATGTGTCCATTCGCACATCTTGTGTACGCAACTAGTCATTTGTCTTTTGTCACATTTTATTGATATTTGGTATCTTGATTGGCCATGATCTGAGCATATGCATATTATACCGATTTCACGGATGGTTGATTTTTGCGAGAGTTGTAGCCTTTTTCATGTTTGTTTGACCATGTGTCCATTCGCACATCTTGTGTACGCAACTAGTCATTTGTCATTTGTCACATTTTATTGATATTTGGTATCTTGATTGGCCATGATCTGAGCATATGCATATTATACCGATTTCACGGATGGTTGATTTTTGTGAGAGTTATAACCCTTTTCATGTTTTTTTGACCATATGTCCGTTCACACATCTTGTGTATGCAACTAGTCATTTGTCTTTTGTCACATTTTATTCATATTTGGTATCTTGGTTGACCATGATCTGAGCATGTGCATATTATACCGATTTCACAGATGGTTGATTTTTGCAAGAGTTGTAGCCCTTTTCATGTTTGTTTGACCATAAATTTGTCCGCACATGTTGTGTACGCAACTAGTCATTTGTCTTTTGTCGCATTTTATTCATATTTGGTATCTTGGTTGGCCATGATCTGAGCATGCCCATATTATACCGATTTCACGGATGGTTGATTTTTGCGAGAGTTGTAGCCCTTTTCATGTTTGTTTGACCATACGTCCGTCTGCACATCTTGTGTATGCAACTAGTCATTTGTCTTTTGTCGCATTTTATTCATATTTGGTATCTTGGTTGGCCATGATCTGAGCATGCACATATTATACCGATTTCACGGATGGTTGATTATTGTGAGAGTTGTAGCCCTTTTCATGTTTGTTTGACCATACGTCCATTCGCACATCTGGTGTATGCAACTAGTCATTTATCTTGTTGCATTTTATTCATATTTGGTATGTTGATTGGCCATGATCTGAGCATGTGCATATTATACCAATTTCACGGATGGTTGATTTTTGCGAGAGTTATAGCCCTTTTCATCTTCCCTTACGAGCTGCTGCTATAAATTATTTCCTTAATTAGCTATATATAATATTTATATCTAATACATCATTTTTCATCATTCCAAACATTTACTAGCCAACTGCCCTGGGAGGATACACATCTCTCGATTCCAACACTCTTTTACACTCCTTTATGCCTCTCCACCACGTTAAGTCCCACTATAATCTAATACTTTACTACACATCAACTTGTGTAGAGCGAGTGGGGGTATCGCAGCATGACAACGCGTACAGTTTCATTTTTCCAGCTCTATCATGGCACAAATTTTGAACAGTAAGTGATTATTTGACAGCAATTCCCCAGTTTTTGTTGAGTGAGTGATTATTATCAATGCCAAATGAGCAATATTTCAGCTATATCATGACGAAAGTTTTCTAGAGCGAGTGATTATTTTCCAGCGATATCATGGCAAGAACAAGTTGTATTTGATGAGATGATTTCCACTTTGTACTAGACCATTTGAACACACTTAGTTGAAATTTTAGTGCTAGACATGTCAATCAATCTTTTCTCTTTATCCTGTTATTCTGCATGCTTATGGAAGAAGCATCAAATACAAATTTTTATTTTTAGTCTTTATTTTGACACGACCAAGGATTGAATGTACCGTCTACCGCACCTAAGACAACCACACTATCCATTACACCACCAGTGCAGTTCAGTTTCGGTAGAAACATATTTTGGTTGTTGTTCTTCATCTTTCAGTCTCCGCACAAATATATTATTTGGTTTTTCATCTGTCATGTGATTTATTATAGTTGAATGATTATGACTGAAGTAAAGATTTTTCATTGTTCAGCAAGGTGGGTGGCCTTTGGTTAATAGATAAATTAATTAGTTCAATGATCTCAGCTATTCTTACCTAATCACCTTATCCTGCAATCACTACTAACAATAGAGAGGAATAATGGGTTGTTTTTGTCCAAAGCACTTTTGGCTTCTTTTTAGGGAGGGGGGTGGGTGGTGTTAAAACATTTTGAAAAATGTACTTATTTTTAAGTAAATAGTTTAGCTTCCCAATATTCTTCTTTAACACACAAGAGTAGCTGAAATGATTGACCGAGAAATTTGGATGACTATTCAAAATTAATGAACCAATGAAATTTCTCGTTTTCCTTAATGTCATACTCAATGACTATCAAATTTGATTTTTTGTTTAATTTACCATTTTGACTTTTTTTTTGGCAGATGTATTAAAAATTTTCCTTACCCCTTTTTTATAACAATAATGGTGTGTTTGCCTTGAGTGAAGTAGATTGTGGGTTCAAACAAAGGTTGCCTCGAACCAAAGACCATAAACAAGTGGTATTTGTTACTTCTCCGCTAAGTAAATAGCATTTTAGGAGAAAGAGCAAAGACTGGTTCGTTTGGAATCGGGATGATGTGTCAGTGGAGCAACATGTCTACCCACGGACTGTATTTTGTTTTAGCACTATAAAAATTCAACTAAGCATTTTGGTCTAGTACAAAGCAGACATCATTGTATTCTCATTGAATGTAGCTTGCTCATTTGGCATTAGCAATCACTCGCTCACTCGCTCTTAGCAATAGTTTCTGTAATAGAATATTAAAATGTGAAATTTTCTTTTGTTGTATTGTATTTTGGTGAGGGGGGGGTTACTTCCTAGGTATCAAGAACATACACTTTCCTTGTACTCTGTATTGGAGAGCCATGTTGAGTATTTGTCCTGACTATTCTTGTTGTTCTCTCTGACTGTCTTCTTTGTGATCTCTTCATAAATCCAAAGACACCACATATCACAACCCTGAACATCTCGCACCCTTCATGTATCTCATCCAATCTCTGTAACCAGACATTCTCATAAAACGAGCCAATCTAGGCATGTTGGTTGTTTGCTTGGGTCCTTTTTTTGGGTGATATACTAAAATCTAGAATTAGTGTATTGCCAATAAACATCCAATTCGCTTTGATCACGGCTCAGTCCGTCTTATGCAGTATATATTGTGCACAATTTGTTTCGCAGATATCATGATACTACTACAAATATTGTACTTTTTAAAATATATCTTTGTCATGGCTTCTCAATTTGTGAATATTTTCTAGGATACATATTAGTAAGAAAGGATATGAATGTAAATGGACATGAAACTAGTCCACTTTACACTTCAGACACAAATTAAAGTAAAGGAAGAGCTCTTTTATTGCTGTTCTACATTTGACAGTCACAATAGGGTCTTCAATAAAGAGCATGACTCTTACCCCTAATATATGTGTGAAGCGGCCCCTAGCAGTTGAACGGTGCTCATAGCGTTTTCGCTATACATTGTGACTGTCATTATGGAGACGATTTAGACAATCTGGCAACACTAGAGACCGCAGACATTCAGGTCGTTCACGTGTAACGTCACGTCGTCAAGATAACCACATAAGGCTGGTGCATCTGCGAAATCGATTCCAGACGTCAAGTCTCACTGCAATAAGCATCCCCGGATTACGACCGATCATCTCTAGAACAGTCCGCAATAGATTTCGTGAACATAACATCAGGCCAAGACGTCCGCAAGACGTCCAATTATGATGCCTAGACACCGTGCAGCTAGGCTGACATGGTGTAGCAGGGTTTCCGTTTGGTGTTGGTCATCGGTCATAGGCCAATAATTTGCGTATATGACGGGAAATAATTTGACATTGCTGTCAAAATGACAGTTTGTTTCAAAATAAGTGGCCAAAAAGACCGACACATGCTACGTATGCAATGGACACGTAATCGAGTATTCTCCAATTTATCCATAATTTATTTTGATTAAAACTAAAGTGAAACGCCAGATCAAAACTCTTTTATTGTATCATTTATCGTTTTTCCATGCTTTGATGAAGTTCAAGGACATTGACAAAATTAAAGTCGCAATCTCAGAAGCACTTTTAATGAACGAAAATATCAATATTTGAAATATGAGAACAAGAATCACTCCGGACCGGACACGTAAAAATTATCGGATATCAAGTTGGCGCCAAATTTAAACTTGTCTTTTGTGCAAAATACGATAGAGGACTTGATTTAGGTTTTTGGGAAATATTGAAACCTTTGAAATGGACCAATATTGAAAAGATCCGCTAAAATTGTTATTTCTCTGTGAATTTAAATGTAAAAAAAAAAATCTACAAAATGTTTATTTCAAAGCAGACTTTTGTAACCCATTTAGGGTAGCGTTCTCTTAAGTCTTTGACTCGTTCCTCATTGGGGAATATAATTTTAATTTCTATTTATTTTCACTTAAGCTCTGAAAACCTGTCTGGTTGTCAATTCCAAATATTATAATAAGTATGCAAGTTTGAAACAAGTGAATATTAAATTAAGCTCCAGCTGCATTAAATGAATCGAACCACACCTTAATATATCATTAAATGACCTATAAGTTTTGGGCAAATTAGGACACAATTGACCTATTGAATAAGTGCCTTTCAGGACAAAGGCCTGAGGAATTTATATGAGTTAGGTCATTTGACCTTAGTATAATACAACCAAGCTGAAACCCTGGTGTAGACGTTATTTAAGATTCAGAATATAGGATTGGGCCAACATCCTGTTTACAGATGAATCCCGATTTCACCTAGACAGCAGTGATGGCCGTTCACATGTTTACCGCCGTGTAGGAGAACGATATGCAGACACTTGCGTCATTCAACGTCAATCGTTTGGAGGCAGTGTTATGGTGTGGGGATGCATAACAGCACATGGCAGAACACCATTGGTTGTTGTCGCTGGAAAACTGACCGGTATACGCTATCGGGATGAAATTGTTCAGCCTTATATCATTCTGTTCATCCAAGCTCAGGCCAACAACGTCACATTTCAGCAGGACAATGCTCTACCACATGTTGCATGACTATCTGACAGCAAAATGTTGATTTGTTACCATGGCCAGCAGTTTCATCCGATCTTTCACCCATTGAGCATGTTTGGGATGAAATGGAACGACGGTTACGCCATCTGCCAAATCAGCCAGTGACGTTAGCAGAAATGGGTCCGGCATTGATCCGCATTTGGAACAATATCCCACAAGCATTTTTCAACAACTTGGTTAGATCAATTTGTCGCCGTTGCCAAGCATCCATTAATGCAAATGGTGGACACTACTGACTATGTTAATGTCTAAAGAGTCTTGTGTTTAAAACGTTTACCAAATGAATTCAATTGATGTTAAATGTTATTGGTCTGAATTTTTTGGTGAAAAATGCATTATTCGACATTATACTGTACACAATTAATAAATTTTATTTTGATATTGATCTTTAATTGATTTTTTAGTTATGCACAGTTTCTTTTTTCCACTAGTATATGATATTTATGGTTTTATTATCCCCTCGCCAACGAAGTTGCTAAGGGATATAGTAACGCTACCATCCGTCCTTCTGTTACATCCTTGTGAACACTAGGATCAACATCCTTCAATGGATTTTGACCAAACTTGGTACATACTTAGTCCTTGGGAGAGTCTGGAACGCTATTGATTTTCAAGGTCATTGGGTCAAATTTTTACTGCATAACATCCTTGCGAACACTCTGGAATCAAGATCCTTCACTGGATTTTGACCAAACTTGGTACATACTTAGTCCTTGAGAGAGTCTGGAACCTTATGGATTTTCAAGGTCATAGGTCAATGTCACCGGGTCAAATTTTTACTGCGTAACATCCTTGTTAACACTCTTAGAATCAAGATCCTTCAATGGATTTTGACCAAACTTGGTACATACATAGTCGTTAGGAGAGTCGGGAACCCTATTGATTTTCAAGGTCAAGGGGTCAAATTTTTACTACGTAACATCCTTGTGAACACTAGAATCAACATCCTTCAATGGATTTTGACCAAACTTGGTACATACTTACACCTTAAGAGAATCTGGAACCCTATTGATTTTCAAGGTCAAAGGTCAAGGTCACAGGGTCTAATTTTTAGGCGAGGGGATACGCCACGCTTTGCGTTGCCCTTGTTTTTTTTAATGTTTGTTTTATTTGTGCATATAATCGAATTGTTTTATAGACAGGTATGTTTTATTTCTAAATGGCTTGTAGGTGTCTTAAGTTAATAATAAAATTTGTTCACGCCATGATATAGCTGAAGATACCAATGGGGCAATCGGAATCCGTATATCAAAGAACAGACAACACAATGACCAAAAGAAAACGTAGAAAAGGACAAACAATGATCTACAAAATATATACAGGGCTCAATTATGTCTACCTAAAATGGTCGCTTGGGCTACCAAATTTCGGTGTGTTTTTTTGGCGACCAAAATTTAAATCTGGTTAATTCAGGTTGGCAACCGGAAATTCTGGATAATTTTCCGTCATTGATTCGATTTTAGAGATCGTCATTTTTGTGCTTGAAAGTAAAGTGAAATCGATGTAATTTAAAGAGTAAAATCGACATTGATCTGTATTAATGTGCTGTGTGCATACGTAAACATGTGAAAATGTTCCAGCAGTTGAAATTTCAAGCTGTGTAAAGAGAAAGGGCAATAATAATGACACTGTCACAGGAGCAAGTAAGCAAGCAAAATCGTCGCCCATTAATGATGTTGAAATAGTACATTCCAGTCCGGCGAGTAAGGCTTGTAACTGTAAGAGTGAAACCAAAAGCAGACGTCGCAGTGGAAAAAAATGTCAAAAGATTGTTGCAGGATTCATGGCTTTCCAATTTTGCCTGGCTCGTGTATGAGAATAGCCTAATGACTGGTAAATTTTGTAAGACAATTATTCCAAGTATGGCCTGAAAATTCTGATTTCTTTAATTAAAGGGTTGTAAGACTTTAAAGAAACCCTTAAAATCCACAGTGAGAACCAAAAGCATAAAGGAATAGTGATGTAGGAATATGACCCAGGCAAAAGACCTCGAAACTTGGTTTTCCAGAGAGAGGAAAATATTGAACTTGAAGACTCGGATTAAATCATTGAAAGAATATTTGTTTTTACTTTTTTACCATGTATTTTGGCTACCAATTTTTCTTTTCATTGGCCACTAAAATTTGAGTTTGGCCACCAGATTTTTGGAGTTGGTGGTCAGCTGGCCACCAAAATTAAGATCCCACTTTGAGGCCTGATACACATAAAAAATTAAGATCGAGTAACACGAACCTCACTTAAAACTTGGGGTGAACTTGGTTTTCTGGAAGGGTAAGCAGTTCCTCCTCCACTAGTGGTGTCCGTCGTTTTAATCTAGTTACAAAAATGGTGATAAGTCATGAATGAAGGAAGGACCTGGAAGTGTTTATGACAAGTGGAACATATCTGGTCATTTGTGACACAGATAGTCCATACCAGTCAACCAAGTCTAATGTTGGCGATAAACACCAATCAATCAATCAAAAATAGAATTCCCTGCTGAATTGGTCGAACTTCTGAAACATGCAGATGTAGAGGACAAGAAATTTATTTGGAATCTACAGGTTAATGACAACACAGTCACAAATCCCACTAAATCAAGAGGGGTCAACTCAGAATCCCAACAAAGGTAAGTAGTTCCTGCTGCACATTTAGCAAGTTGCTTTACTTATGTTACAAATCTACTGAGAAGTCAAAAACAAGAAAAGAATGATGGAATTGTTACACATAGGTAGAAATGCAGACCTAAACAGGCAACTGGACACAACCTCATACCTCAATGAGAGTATGTCCATATAAATGGTTGGTAAAGTAACCTGTGCTGTTGACAAATATTTGTATACAGTAAAAGTGAGTCAAACCTACAATGGTAACTTAACCCTACACAACCTTATACCTCAATCATGAGGGTTAGTAAATGGTAGGTATAGTAACTTGACAAAATTGCCTCTCCTTTTTAGTAGGACAGACATAGATATGAACATAGTATGAAATTGTTCCCCTACCATCAGAAGTGGTAAGAGTAAACATTTCTACAGCACAGGTTACAAAATAGTACCTTATTCAGTGAAAAGTTGTCTGTAATAGACTTGTGGATAATGTTCTCGTACAGAACTGGTCCATTTTTAGTCGCATTTTTCTTGGCAACTATTGATGGCAGAAATCTGATATTTGCTCACAAGCTTTATATAGGTACCCAATATCGTGGGAAGCGTTTTTTGACCCGTCGGATTCCTATTTCCTGTTTACGGAAGAGCGGGGGTATCATAAGTGAGCATTAGCTCACAGTTCATCTTGTTTTTTTTTCTAAATTACACTGTATTAAATGATAGTCTTCACGCTTAACTTTTTACCTTGCAAGCCCACCGGGCCTGTAAGTTCAATTATTTACAGGCCCGAATTTGAAAACTACATTAATGGCCATTATTTTAAACCACCAAAACTCAAAACATGATGATGTACCAAATATTATGTGGACATGTCAATTATGCATTAGGTAAGACCAGAATGCAAGTATAAAAAAAAAAACCAAAAAGACACTTTATTTTGAATTCATGTTAATATTAATCTCCTGAAAATTCTAAAATCATATTGTCAATAGCATCCTCAGTATATTCCATATCATCACTGTCCACCTCCTCCTCATCATCATTACAACCAATATTGTTATAAGATTCTTATAACAAAAACTTGTGATGTCATCATTGTGTGTGACATACAATGTATAATTTGGTGATAATTTTTTATATGTACCCCCCCTTTTTTTTTTTAAATATCACTATGCTTTGAATTAATACCATGCAAAATGTCATATTTGTGTAGCCTTCAGCAGAAGAAATATGTATATGCCAATTTACTCAACGGTCCAACTATATATAGATAGCTAGGGAATGCAAATATAGCACGAACGTATATTGACACTGACAGTCATAAACTGAAGCAAGTAAAGATTGTAATTATTATTTGTGAGACCTCAAATCAGAGTGCAACAATGGAACAAAACTACTGTAGTTCAAAGTCTATTTTCTAACTGCATAGGTATTAACGTTTACACAGATCTATCAGCAACAGTTCTATAAATAGATCGCAATTAATAAAAAAATACCGATCGGATTTGGAAGTGGATCGAAAAAAAAATCTGAAGTGTCTCCGTGCATTTCAATGAATTTTGAATGACCAACTTTCTCAAATATGAACATTATATATGAGATATGTCACAGGATTGAGAAAAAAATTAATCAAAAGTTTGTTTGTTAGTTCCTTTAAACCGAAATGGATTACTTTTCAAGAAAGTCACTTTCAAAATACTTGATGAATACCATAGAATTCCATAAACACGATGTCGATATTTTCATAAATGGCACGTGGCAAAAATACGCGGGCAACATAGGGTGACTCTTCAAAATTACAAGGCTACTTGAACTTCGCTTTTGACCAACGAGAAATCGAAGTCGACCTTCACAAGGCAACTACTTCGCCCTCTAACGTGAGCCCTGCTTCTCGTCCTTTTTTAAAACCTATATGATGGTAAAAATATCAACCAATCAAATTGCAAAAAACAGACACGCCTAAATCTATTTCGAATATCGGAAATTCTTAAAAGGACTTGTTTGTTTACCCATTTTTTGCATTGACTCGGCAGCAACTTAAAACGGAGAACAATAAACTAAATATCTACACACAATTTCTTATGAAATCAACTTTTGAAACTATATGACTTTTTTTTCACAGGCCTGTCGGACTTGTCGAACTACTCATTGTATACGCCCGTGTACAATTTTACACGCCACGGACTTCGGACTACCGCCTAATTTCGAAGACTACATAGTTTCACAGTTACTTTTGGAGCAAAACATTTGACAGGCATGGTCTTAAGTGTTCCTCCCTATGAAACTTTCAGTCTTATTAAAAACAATATTCTTCATCAGTCATTAGGTCACGTTGGTCATGTGACATACAGTTTAAAAATTATGCTGTTCATATCAACGGGGATTTTTGATAAGCTCCGCCCACAAATTTTGTCGGTAGTGTACTGCAAATTCTTCTTTAACCGTGGACTATTATTTAAAGGAATTGCAAACTTTCTAAAACAGAACAGGGTACACAATTGTAACCTCTTTCAGATCTATAGCAGTGGATTATTAGCTCACCTGGCCATAGGCCATGTGAGCTTTTGTCATGGATAAGCGTCCGTCCGTTATCTTTTCACATTTAACTCTACTTCTCTGAAACTGCTGAACAGATTTCAACCAAACTTGCCATAAATGTGCATTGGATGGTCCTCTACCAGATTTGTGTTTTTGGTGTAGATCAGAAATTCAACATGGCTGCCAGGGCTAATAATGTGTTCTGATTGGCTGACACCTTGAAAATCTTCTTGTCAGAAACCACTAAACCAATTGAATTGTGATTTTGCAGGAATTATCATTGGGTGGTCATGTACTAAACTTGTGAATCGTTTGCCGATCGGAAATTCAAGATGGCCGCCATGATTCGACTTAGTTTTAACATAGGACCCTATGGAAAAAATGTTTAAAAGTCTTCTCCTCTGAAACCAGTAAGTCAATTTAAAGCAAACATGGCATGAATGGTCCTTAGGTGGTCAACTTTCAAAATTATATCCAGTGACCCAGACCTCCATCCAAGATTGCCACCATCAGCGGACATAGTTTTAACATAGGACCCTATGGGAAATATGTTTAAAAATCTTCTCCTCTGAAACCAGTAAGCCAATTTAAAGCAAACATGGCATGGATGGTCCTTAAGTGGTCAATTTTCAAAATTGTGTCCGGTGAACTTGACCTCCATCCAAGATGGCCACCTTCAGCGGGCATAGTTTTAACATAGGACCCTATGGGGGAAAAAAGTTTTAAAATCTTCTCCTCTGAAACCAGTAAGCCAATATAGCAAACATGTCATCGATGGTCCTTTGGTGGTCAACTGCCAAAATTATGTTCAGTGACCCCGATCTCGGTCCAAAATGGCCACCATCAGCGGACATAGTTTTAACATAGGACCCGATGGGAAAATTGTTTAAAAGTCTTCTCTTCTGAAACCAGTCGGCCAATTTAAAGCAAGCATGGCATGGATGGTCCTTGGGTAGTATACTTACAAAATTGTGTCCGATGACCACGACCTCCATCCAAGATGACTGCCATGAGCAGACATAGTTTTAACATAGAACCCTATGGGATTTGAATGTATTCGGCATGCAGACATTCTTAAGAGGGCTTATTTATGTCAGGTGAGCGATACAGGCTCGCTCACCTGAGCCTCTAGTTATCTAAAAGAATTACAAACTTTTTCAAACACAACAGGGTACAAAATTGTACCTCTGCCTGTGTCTGGAAGTTTACAATTCTCGGAACAATATTTCCCCGTTGTGGGAAATATTAAGAGAATTGTAAACTTCCAGACACTGATCTGAGTAGAAACTACCTCAGCTATTACAATGGCATATTTTGTATTGTAATTGTAAGCTACCTATGACTAAAAGATAACAATAGGTACAAAATTGTACCTCGGTAATTACTCTGAAATTTCAGTAACGGAACTGAATTTTCTCTCTCGGAACTATTTTCATAATTATACCTAAATCATGAGTGAACCATTCTTTACATGAATTGTAAACTTCCACATACTGTATTGGGGTACAAATTTGTACCTCGACCATAACGGTGAAATATTCTGTTCAGGAATTAACTTCCTCACATAAAAAAGGGATACAAAATTATACCTCAATCAAGTAGTCTGCAATTGATAATTCCATGTTAAATATGTAAGTAAATGGTAAGCTTTCTCACTTTGTATTTTTAAAATCGTAGTTATCTTTTAAAAAAAAAAAAAAGAAAAAAAAAAAAAGATTGAAAATACCAAAGGGGTAAACTATGCCTGAAGAAAGAGCACCTTAATTATTTGATATTTAATCTAAATAATTAACGTGTTATCATATCAGATGTTTTGTTATGTTACATTGGATTCTGTAATTAAAAAAAAAAACTGTAAACACAATTCAAAGTAACTTGTATTATGTTGGGAAAGGGTTTGATTTTTCTATTTATTTTCTAAATTGTCAGTCTATATGCATGAGGAAGGAGCACCTTAATTATTTGATATTTAATCTAAATAATTAACGTGTTATCATATCAGATGTTTAGTTATGTTACATTGGATTCTGTAATTTAAAAAAAAAAAACTGTAAACACAATTCAAAGTAACTTGTATTATGTTGGGAAAGGGTTTGATTTTTCTATTTATTTTCTAAATTGTCAGTCTATATGCATGAGGAAGGAGCATCTTAATTATTTGATATTTAATCTAAATAATTAACGTGTTATCATATCAGATGTTTAGTTATGTTACATTGGATTCTGTAATTTAAAAAAAAAAACTGTAAACACAATTCAAAGTAACTTGTATTATGTTGGGAAAGGGTTTGATTTTTCTATTTATTTTCTAAATTGTCAGTCTATATGCATGAGGAAGGAGCATCTTAATTATTTGATATTTAATCTAAATAATTAACGTGTTATCATATCAGATGTTTAGTTATGTTACATTGGATTCTGTAATTAAAAAAAAAAACTGTAAACACAATTCAAAGTAACTTGTATTATGTTGGGGAAGGGTTTGATTTTTCTATTTATTTTCTAAATTATCCGTCTATATGCATGAGGAAGGAGCATCTTAATTATTTGATATTTAATCTAAATAATTAACGTGTTATCATATCAGATTCTTGGTTATGTTACATTGGATTCTGTAATTAAAAAAAAAAACTGTAAACACAATTCAAAGTAACTTGTATTATGTTGCGGAAGGGTTTGATTTTTCTAAATTATTAGTCTATTAAAAACTTATTTCATATCACATGTTTATCAGAATGTTATTTTGTTATGATATGTTATGATACTTGTGAATTTAAAATTTTTTAAAAATATATTTATGATTTTTTGAAAACCATATTTGTAACAAATGACAGACTTGGACAGGTTCAGTCAGATAAATTAACAATTTAAAATCTAGTTCTATGGATATGACACTTATTTGAAGAGATACAATACAGATACATTTGATATTAATGGTGGAACATGTCTCAAAAATTGGTAACAGATCATGATCATTGATTAGATAGATATATACATTTTTGACAGGACTTAAATTCAGCATGAAAATTAATTGCTTTATATTTGAGAACAACAAATGTTTGGAGAGATATATACATTTGTGACAGGATATACATTCTTCAAGGATATGGACTGGGCAAGATGCTAATTTAAATTTATCAAGGATATGAACCATTGAAGATGGCTTTGAGAACAACAGGTGTAACTAGATCACTGATTGATTTGTACATTAGTAGGATATGAACAGTATAATATGTCTTAACAACAGCAGATACTATTCACTGGTTGGAGGGAATTGTGTAAATTATGAACATCTTTGACAGCAGATGTATATCACTGATTGCAGTTGTGTACATTATGAGATATTTCTGATGGGAGCCCTTGTGTATATAGAAGGTAAATAACTTTATATCTCAAATATCTGTATACTTAACCTTTTATTGAATCGGTTGCACAGCAATCAATTTGTGATTAGAATGTAAAAATGTAGAAAATTTAATTGTAATTTATATTTCATAACTTTATATTTCAATTAAAAAATGAAGGAAAAAAACACCCACAATACCGCTGAAACTTTTGGAGAGAGCAAACTATTTTGTGCATATCTTTTGAAAGTGGGTAAATCATCAATTTCACCAGTAAAAGAGAAGCAACACAAAAAATAGCTCTCATTTAGCATTATAGATTTGCATTAAACAGCAATTTGACACTTTCTAGACCAAAGCAAAATGAATCTACACTTACAAATTGATGAAAGTAGCACCCATCAAAACTCTGGGAATACCTACATTACATATTCTTGTACAGTGACCATTTTTAGTATAATATTTATGTTAAATATTTACACAATGCAAATTTTTAGTATTACTAAGAAGTGTTTATTTTTTAACTATTATAAATTGAAATTTATTTTTCAGTTATTCAAGGTTTTCAGTTATTCAAGCTTTGCTACAGTTATATATTGATATGGACATATTGTTCAAGATTGAGGTAAATAGATAAATTAAATTGTTAATATATTGAGATTGATAATGTTGTTCTTGTATTTAGAGTTTGAGTTACATATTTCTCATAGTTCAAAACCGTGGTTTGGCAAACTCCAAAGTAAAAGCAATGAACCAAAATGGTATGATGTTGAGTTGAATGACGGTAACAAACAGCTTGGGAGTAGCAAAGAAGTGAAATACCTTCTATATCTTGTCAAACCTTGAAAGACAAACACAATCCACGAAAATAAAAATATGTCAGTATTTTAAATACAAAGAATGAAAGCCAAATGAGCAATATTTCAGCTATATCATGGCGATAACAAGTTGCATTTGATGAAATGATAATGATGTCTGCTTTATGCTAGACCAACTCGCTTAGATGGATTTTTATATTGCTAGCTCTATATTCTGTCGGTAGACATGTCTCGTCACTCCGACATATGCTCTTGATTCAGAGCCTCTTTCTCCCTTGTGCTACATGTTTAGTGGAGAAGCAACAAATACCAATTTATGGACTTTTATTAGACCCGACCGAGGCTCTAACCCACGATCGAGGGAAGCACACTAACAAGTACATCACCAATGTGGTTTATTATAAATACATAATAGCATCCTATGACAAATATGCAATATAAGAAATGGAAACAGCAATATCTTCACCTCTGTCAAGCTTTGAAAGCAAATCAGAAATAAAATGACTATGATGTATCTTTTATATTATATAAACACTACAGGATACAAATAAATGAAGCAAATTACAGAGCCAAACTAATATATTTTATTTCTTTTCAGTTGTATGAAGTTCTTATATTATGTGATAACAGACATGAGATGACAAGACATATACTGCCTCCAACATCAAGCTGTTAGAGAAACTTTATGACAGGTAGATAAATATTTTTCATTGTTGCGTATTATACATTTAATGAAGAGAATTATTGTAAATTCCACCTATATCAACAAAACAAAGACATATATACCTCGCACCATTACCACATATTCCGATGGAAATCCAAGTCCTGCCTTAGGACAGGCACAATTGTAGCAGGGTTACACACATTATTATTTAAGTGATAAAATGTATGAAATGTAGGGACCAACAGAAGAAAAAAGTGGAAATGGACAGTATCCAACACTGATTAAGCCATGGCATTGTATATTTAAGAAATAATTCATGGGGGCTTGAATATATACTGATTTTACCACGGGTTGGCCCTTTATGCCAAATATTTTACCATGAGCGATAGCGAGGGGTAAAATATCGGCATAAAGGGCCAACCTGCGGTAAAATAAATATATATTCAAGCCCCCATGAATTATTTCTATTCAAATAGGACAAATACGGTATTTATTTTTATATAACTGCCAAAACAAATTATGACGTTGCCGATCAGCTGATATACCAATATACGCATATATTACCACAGGTTTGGACCCAAAGCGTTTGAAGGACGTCATATTAGAATATCTATTATATAAACTGACATACTGACATTGTGTATTGAAGGTCATTATTTCCACCAATATCAACTATCTCTCGCCTAAAATCAATGAACAACACAAAAAAGAAAGGAGAAAGGACATGCCTTGGGACAGGCACAAATATGTGGAGGTTAATAGGATCTCCATCCCCCCTTTGATAATTTAATGTACATAAAATGATTTTGTATAAATAATTATAAATATGCTATTGTTTTGTATTATAGAGATAACAGATATCCTTAAAGTCTTGAAGATTGCCAATATCATTTACTGCCTAAAGTCTGGAAGATTGTTAATATCATTTACTGCCTAAAGTCTGGAAGATTGCCAATGTCATTTACTGTCTAAAGTCTGGAAGATTGTTAATATCATTTACTGTCTAAAGTCTGGAAGATTGTTAATATCATTTACTGCCTAAAGTCTGGAAGATTGTTAATATCATTTACTGCCTAAAGTCTGGAAGATTGCCAATGTCATTTACTGTCTAAAGTCTGGAAGATTGTTAATATCATTTACTGTCTAAAGTCTGGAAGATTGCCAATGTCATTTACTGTCTAAAGTGTGGAAGATAACTTTTTGTTGCCTGGAAGAATGCCAGATAGAATAAAAGAATTCTCTGTAATCGGAAGGAATTTTAATGCAACAAAATCTAAGTTGATTGATGATATTTGTATTTAGACTTATTTTGACTTGTGATTGATTGAATGTTGTTTAAATCCATTGATGCAGACAGATAGATATAAGCTTATTTTGTAAAGGGACCATTTTATAACATTTCTTTAATTGATCAATATCTTTATTTGTTACAAATATGTATTTTTTTGTTATATGTCAGAATATGTATTAGAGTTATTCCCCTTTATCCTGAAATATTTTTAAAAAAGGCATGAAGCTTCCAATAACAGTCCCACTTCCAGGATGCATTACATATAAAAATAATGCAATTATTATTTTTTTAAATAATTTTTGGAAGAGTTAGGGTTTATGGTGTTTAATGCCACTTTCAACAATATTTCTGTTAAATCATGTCATTCAGTTTTATTGGTGGAGGATCTGGAGAAACCACCGACCTGTCGCAAGTCGCTGACAAAATTTATCACATCATATTGTATCGAGTTCACATTACCACGAGTGGATTCAAACTCACAACTATAGTGGTGATAGACATTGATTGCATATGTAGTTGTAAATCCAACTACCATACAATTACAACCTCGACAGTCCCATATTGTACTTTGTAATTGCATCGGACATCATAGTGCGATATGTGGGAACACTTCTAATTTCATTCCTCTTAATCATGCTTTTGATTTTTCTGTAGAATTGTATTTTCTTTATATCAACACTAATCCAGTTTTATGTTTAGTCCTTTTGTAAATAAATGTTTATAGCTTATATAATCAACTTGTTCAGTTGTAGAAGTAAAAAAGTTAAACGTGACCATTCAATGAAGTTATTCATGATTGACTGGTGTGTTCAATATGATTAAATTTAGATGGTTTCTTTTCAGAAGTTTTTTTGAGCTATATATATCTAATAACATCAAATAATGGGTCATGTTAGGAGTCACATTTTAAGCCAACCAATTAGCAACCAGTGTACCAAATTTTTATGTATTAAAACCAACAATACACTCAGTCATTGAGAAGGGTTGTCTTGTTTGTTGATATATTTAATTGTTGTATATGATTGAAAGGTGACAGAAAGATTACCTGACATGACCTCACACAGAATGTTGTTAGATGTTGGTGTATCTCAAAAGAAATAAATAAAGATGCAACAAACATATAATTTTAATTGGACATTGTTTAGTTATAACTAATTGAAATTAGAAGCTGATCTTTTGTAGTTAAGTAGTGCAATATGAAAGGGTGATGCCTGACAATTTTGTTGTTGAAAAGATCAAAGTGGCTGAGCAGCAGCCTTTTATTAACGTTTTTGTATATTGCCTCCCATTACTGTAAGTTGGTTGAAATCGAGAGCTTATATTTTGTAGTGCAAAGTGCTGACGCATGAGCAATTCAAGATGGTTGAACAGCAACCATATTTATGTTTTGGTATAATCCACTTGTAACTTGAAGATGGTTTGAGATCATGAGCTTATAATTTGTAGTGAAGTAGTGTTTAATGAAGGGCAGATGCATACAATATATTTTCTTGAAAAGTCAATATGGCTGCATGGTGGCCATTTTGATGACATTTTATTAAGATTTCCTGTATTTGGCCATCTGTAAATGGATGGTTTGGTTTTATGGTGTTGAACGTCACTTTCAACAATATTTCAGTTATATCGTGGCGGTCAGTTCTGTTGGTGGAGAAAACCACAGACCTGTCGCAAGTCACTGACAAACTTTATCGAATACACCTCGTCATGAACGGGGTTCGAACTCACAACGTTGGGGGTGATGGCCACTGATTGCACATGTAGTTGTAAATCCAACTACCATATGACCACGACGGCCCCTATCCTGTAAATGGGATGTGGTTTGAGATCATAAGGTGATATTTTAGTAGGAAGTGCATTTTTTTCTTTAAAAAACAACAAGATGGCCGATCTGTGGCCATTTTGATAACAATTTTTTTATGTTAGTATCGCTTTGTAATACTTGTATGTTACAAGTAGAACCTGTTATCTAGATTTTTGTAATTGATTGTTACACAAAGAATTTTTCACATGCACAATATTTTTGTCTTGATCAATGTGTTAATTTTCATACAGTTGAACCTTGTTATTAACGAACTCAGATGAGTCATTTCCTCTGATAGCTTGAAGTTAACATTATTTTCTCATAATAATAGCTTTAAGCTTGATATTATCAAGATAACTCAAATTCTCTATTTTAAGGAAGTTCAAGAGTCCCTATGAATTTTACACAAGGTTCAACTGTAATTTATTGTTCATAAAATTAGCATCAACATGAAAAAATACAGATGAAAAATGATAGATTGATCATTAATTAATCTGTTTTCGTCCTGTCCCTCCATCTGTCACAAAAAATTGTACATGCAAATCCTATATTTTAAAAATGAATCCTTAAAACTTGGTTTGCTTACCATATGGAAAATTGCATATCTTTCCAGCATATTCACTGGACCATTTTTTGAAGGATTATTGTTCCTTTTGACTTTAGAATATTTCATCATTAACTTTGTATGAATATTTCATCATTAACTTTGTATGTAGAACACCTTTCATTTTAAAAAGAATTTCCTTACAACTGGGGCCCGGGTTGTTAGGTAATCCAACTACCTATCACCAATAAAGCATGGGTTTGCGCCAGGCTTTGTAAATTACAAAAAGGGTGCACTCAACTCGCAGCCGCAAGTGATAAAGTTTACCAGTTGCTTGCCCATGGTCAGTGGTCGCCATGATATAGTTGAAATATTGCTGAAAGTGGCATTAAGCACCAAAAATCAATCAAAATCAAATCTTAAAACTGCATGTTTCATAATGGTTAACGTGCTTGCCTCGAGTGTGGTAGATCGTGGGTTCGGGCCCAGGATGGATCAAACCAAAGACTTGTATTGGTATTTGTTGCTTCTCCGCTAAGCAACGCAGCATTAAGGGAAAAAAGCAAAGACTGGTTGGCTCGGAATCAGAATAATATGTCCGAGTGGAGCAACATGTCTACCCGCAGACTGTTGTTTCAGTGAGCTAGCACTATTAAAATCCAACTCGGTGTGTTGGTCTAGTACAAAGCGGACCTCATCATCATCTCATTGAAAATAAACTTGTTCTCGCCTTGATATACCTGAAAATTTGCTGAATTGGCATTAAACAACAACCACCCACTCGCTCACTCAAAGTTTTTAGAGGGCCTGGGTGGGCTCAATGAGTAAGGTAGCTTGATTACCTAACAACTCGTACAAGCCCATCACCAATACGGTGTGGGTTCGCGCCCGGCTTTGTAAATTACAAAAAAGGGTGCCATTGACTTGCAGCCACAAGTAATAAAGTTTAACAGTTGCTTGCCCATGGTCGGTGATTCTCTCCGGGTATTCCGGCTTCTTCCACCACTAAAGCTGGTCGCCATGATATAGCTGAAATATTGCTGAAAGTGGCATTAAACACCAAAAATCAAATCAGTCAAAAAGTTTGTACAAGCAGCTCCTTTTCTTCAAACTGCTTGCAGGGCCCGAGTGGCTCAGTGAGTTAGGTAGTTGGATTACCTAACAACTCGTACAAGCCCATCACCAATACGGAGTGGGTTTGCACCCGGCTTTGTAAATTACAAAAAAGGGTGCATTCAACTCTCAGCCGTAAGTGATAAAGTTTACCAGTTGCTTGACCATGGTCGGTGGGTCTCTTCGGGTACTAAGGCTTCTTCCACCACTAAAACTGGTAGCTGAAATATTGCTGAAAGTGGTGTTAAAACGCCAAAAATCAAATCAATCGATAAAACTGCTTGCTTGTGTTTTCCTATATGGAGATTTGCATATCATTACAGCATTTTTGAAGGAGTTATTTCCCTTTTTGACCAAAAAAAATTACATAAAAAAGATTCGAAATGTAAGAGGAATTAAATGGGAATTCCTTAAAACTTTGCTAGCTAACTTATGACCATGACCATATTAGAGGTCGATAGAACCAGATTGGAGGGACTTATTGTTCTCTTTGAGTATGTTGTAACAAAGATGTAAATTGCCTTTGTATGGGAAATGCCTACATTTTTTATCTGTTTTATTGTGTCAATTTGATATGTACATTTTTTCAACTTCCAGTAGATGGCAACAATAATATGTATATAATGTATGGATTATTGAAAATAAAATATAATTGGTGATGTCTTTTTTTATTTTAATTATTTGATTATATGACAAATAACCACAACACCACACAACACTACTGGCATACTTGAAATGTGCAAAATACACAAGAGAGACTGATGGAAATTGCATAACCTGGTTTGTGATGAGCACAATTAGGTAGGGTTACAGGGGCTTCTCATGAAAAACAAAAAGAAGATAACCACATTCTTTAATTTCACATTCCACTATATAGATGATGTCCTTTCACTAAATAATTCTAGGTTTGGTGATTTGTTGATCACACTTATCCCATTGAGGTTGAAATAAAGGATACTACAGATACAGATAGTTTGACCTATGACTCGAAATTGAGTGAGGAGCAGTTAAAGAAACTTTACAACAAAAGACATTTCAATTTTCCCAGTGTGAACTTTCCATTTATATGTAGCAACATTCCAGCAGTGCCTGGATATATATCTCTTCAGTTGATTCGATATTCCAGAGCTTGTGGTTCCTATCGGGGATATAAAACGGTAATGGTTGACAATACAACAACATTAAACCACACCAAAAGTGCAAAGAAAAACACATTGTATATCCTGGAAATGGGCACAAAATTTATCTGCACTGAAAGGTCGCACAAGATCGGATAATTGCTTCGATCAAGAGAACGATTCAACTTGCTGTGATGCAAACCCCTCTCGCCAGAGGACATGTTCTAATGGAATGACCTCTTTTTAGAAATGACCACCTCTTTTTAGAGGACATGTTCAAACACTGACCTCTTTGGAGGACATGTAACAAAGGGACAGTTGAAACCTGTTTTGATGCAACCACCTCTATTCAGAGGACACCCTGAACTGACAATTACTAATCTCTCAGGAACAGGTAGGTGGAACTATTTGGACTTGGACAAACTAAAGCATAGAAAGTTAAGCCTGGTGTGTTTGGGGTTCACACCTTATCAACGTCCCCCCTATGCTTAAATGTCCAGGTCCGAGTGCATTTAGGCATACCAAATGTCAGGAGTTGCATTTGGCGGCCATGTCCCTTGGGTACTAAGCTCTGTGTACCTTGACTAGGGGGCAGTGGGGAAGGAACAGGTGTCCGCAGCTACACTGGGGTCCTATATTTGGGGTGTCGTGATCCCCTTAGTTGAACTACCACGCAGGTGTAGTTTATACAAGGGAGATCGACCTAAATGCCAGGAGCTGCATTTGGGTCACTGGGGGAGGGGCAGGGTGGGGAAGATTAAAAGAGTTGCATGGAGATGTCAGTGGTAAGTGAAAATTCTTTTTTGAGATATTTTTATATTAGTTAGTCTATTCTGTTTAGCTGAAGCTACAAATAAAAGTACAAATAATTTGTTAAATGGGATCCTCTATAAAAATTCCTCATTTTGTATAGGATAAACATGAACTATAAGTTCATTCATATCAATATCTGATGTACATTTTTTTAGCAAAAAAAGACAACTCTAATTTTTATAAGAATTATTTGAATAAAGAAATAACTCGAGTAAGAAAAGATATGGATGTAACTGATCATAAGAGACTATCAAACAACATTCAGCATTTCTCAGTCACAGTATCTACATCTATATATCTACATATTTACTGAAGAAGCAATTCAATCTGTTTCTGACTTTAATCACAGAAAATAAAACCAGAAATCTCTGTTGTATTTATCATTCAATCATGTATACAACATGTAGTTCTGTAAGTTATAAAATTTTCTATTTGTTAATTTTATGTATTAAAAAAAAAGACTAAGGAAAATGAGACAATTTTGACCAGTTTCATATGAATGTAAATTGTATTAAAGTCAAACCTGTATTAAGAGGTCACCTTTAGGACAAAGAAAAAGTGGTAAAATTCATATGAATTGTTCTATGACAGGACAAGAAAATGGTGACCTTTTAATACAGGTGACTGCTTAATAGAGTTGACTGGATGGGCAGGTTTGACTAATGTTTATATAGAAGAGGAACAAACTATCGTTTCAACTAGGATAAGCATGAAAGCCAGTCTGACCAAACTGGAAAAAAGAAATTATTTTCTCTGAAAGCACAAGAACAAATAATAATTGTGTGATCCACTCCAAAATCTCTTATTTAATCTGACTCTGGCCAAAAGCCTGACATCCGTAAGATATTCCAGAAAGGTGTTGTGCACACTAATTTAGATATCTACTTTTTTTATTTGAAATTCTTGTTACTGATTGGCTGAAATTATAAAAATAAATCTCCCCTCAATCTACTTTCAGAATTACAGGTACAAATTATTTGTTTAATACATAGTACAGATGATGTATGTGAAATCTTCTACAAACATTCCTCATTTTATATTTACCTCTTAAAAATGTGGATGCTATGGCAAATTCTTTGTTTTGAATGGCTAAGCATTTTTTTAAGTAATTTTTCATTTATTAATGTAACTTTTAAAGTTCTGTTCTGATACAAGTCCCAATGAATTATAATTTGATACAAAGATGTTTGTGTAAACACTGAAGAATTTAAGAAAATTAACAAAAATGTTAATTAATAAGTAATTGTTACCAGTTTGCTTTTTATAAAAGAAGAGTTTGTAGATACCAAAGGGGTAATGAAAATTAATGAAAATTATGTTAAAAAGAAATTTGTTAAATCGTATAGTAGTGGGATTTACAACTACCTATGCAATCAGTGTCTAACACCACTGATGTTGTGAGTTCGAATCTTGATCAGGGCAAGGTGTACAACATTATGTGATAAAGTTTGTCAGTGACTTGCGACAGGTCAGTGGTTTTCTCTGGGTCCTCCGGTTTCCCCCACCAATAAAAATTATTATCCCCTTGCCAATGAAGTTGCAAAGGGATATAGTAATGCTGCCATCTGTCCTTCCGTAACATCCTGTGAACACTAGAATCAACATCCTTCAATGGATTTGACCAAACTTGGTACATACTTAGTCCTTAGGAGAGTCTGGAACCCTATTGATTTTCAAGGTCAAAGGTCAAGGTCACTGGGTCAAATTTTTACTGCATAACATCCTTGTGAACACTCTAGAATCAACATCCTTCAATGGATTTTGACCAATATACTTAGCCCTTAGGAGAGTCTGGAACCCTATTGATTTTCAAGGTCATAGGTCAAAGGTCAATGTCACCGGGTCAAATTTTTACCGCATAACATCCTTGTGAACACTCTAGAATGAACATCCTTCAATGGATTTTGACCAAACTTGGTACATACATAGTCCTTAGGAGAGTCTGGAACCCTATTGATGTTCAAGGTCAAAGGTCAAGGGGTCACATTTTTACCGCATAGCATCCTTGTGAACACTCTAGAATCAACATTCTTCAATGGATTTTGACAAAACTTGGTACATAATTAGTCCTTGAGAGAATCTGGAACCCTCTTGATTTTCAAGATCAAAGGTCAAGGTCACGGTCAAATTTTTAGGTGAGGGGATACGCCACGCTTTGCGTTGCCCTTGTTAATATATATATATATGATTCCATTATATGTTGCATATCATTAATGGACTGGTCGATTGACCAAAGTTTGTCAAGGTAATGAGGAATAGTTTTTGTCAATGGCTGATGCAATCGGTCAATTAAGTTCTCATCCATCAATTTTGGATCCATCACAAATCTGTCAACAATCAAACAGTTACAGTAGCCATTGCAAGGACTGTTACATACTGTTATGCTTGACTGGGCTAAGCTAGTTTTATAGGTTGCAACTTCTACTCAAAAAGGGGGATAACTCATTTTATTTACATTGCTCATGTTAAAAACTTCCAAATTAAAGGACAATCAACAAATCAATGATGTAATCCAAGTATTTTTTTTTATATTAGAGGGTTACCACCAGAGAGGACCAACACATCCAACTGAAGATACAGACAGACCCTACCCAGAGGGCTTCCATCAGAGAGGACCAACACATCCAACAGAGGAGGATACAGACAGACCCTACCCAGAGGGCTTCCATCAGAAGGGGTCAACACATCCAACAGAGGAGGATACAGACAGACCCTACTCAGAGGGCTTCCATCAGATGAGACAACCACCAAACCACAAGAAATCAAAAGAGGAAACCAACAGACACTACATCAGAGAGGAACCAAACAGCCCCAGACCAGAGAGTATCAACAGACACAACAGCTGAGCAAAATACATTAATAAAGGTGATTTATTGTAAAACAGCTTACTTAATTAGGTTAGGTTTATACAGGATTCCGGTTTATTCAGGGTTTGGTTAAGATGGGTGTATATATATAATATATGTACATTGTTTGATGATATAATATTTAATTTTATATGAGCTTTAGAAATGGGAATAAAAGCAAGCTTCTGGTGAGTACAAAAGTATCATCCCCTTTTGATCATTGGGATATGTATTCATCGATACATTCGGCATGTAGCCGGCCTGAGTTGGGTCAATTTCTGATAAAGTTTGTGTGTAACTTATATTTTGGATCTACAGTGGAACCTGTGTGATCTGACACCTGAGTTTTCCGACATTCTGTGACTTCCGATAAGAATTTCAGGTCCCAAAATAAAAAATAACCTGTCACTTCCGATATCCGACACTGTTTTACGACCCCAGTGTTATTAACTACCCTTAATTAATCCTGTATTATACCAGATAGTTGAATTTATTGGTTAGAGACTCTTTAATAAGGGTTAAAGTAACTTTACCAAGAATATAATAATTAAAAATTTTCAGATAACTGTTTTCACTTTCTTTGTAAAGGGTATGGCTACAACCAAAAATTATCTGATCAGATTATGAAATTGTTTTAAATATATTAATTGTGTATCAATTAAATATTAAAGGTATTTTCATCTACATTGTATACAATCCCTTTACATTGTAGTTCCAATTATCTAAATCACCCTACATAATCAAACATACACAATTTCTTCTCTTGTTAAATTTTGGCAAATGTCTGTTAACTAAAAAGAAAACCTGAGTTTTCCAACACCCTGTACAATCCGACACATTTCATTTCAAATATTTTATTGATAAATCAATAGGATTGGATAACAGGCTATGCCTATGCAAATCCTCTCCAACAACAAGATGGAACCATTTGAACACAATTTACACAAGACATAGAGCAATCTACCCATCATGTATACATGCAATTCATCTTAATTACCAAGCATAAACACATGTATATTAATAGCAGAATAATACAAACAAAACAAAAAAGATTTTTCCCTTTCTTTTCTTTTTTTTTTGTTAATAGGTATGATATAATATGTATATTAATAGCAGGATCATACAAAATAAAGTTTTTTTTTTCCTTTTTTTCCCCCTTTTTAATAGGTATGATATAATTTGGAATAGCCAAATTATGGCTTTACATTTAAGCTATTATTATTTATAATATTAATGATGATGAATTGGCATAGCATGATGGATAGACTGAACTTACATTTAATCACACAATATATACAACATGTAAACTGAAATTATGATATCAAAATCACTAATTAAGTGAGGTCCACCATATCAATATGAATTAACTCTTTTTCAGTATATATATTTATAATTGAATAAAGGGAATTTGGGAGAGATGGAGGAAGAAGAGACAAATAAGTAAATAAGGAGGGAAATATCTAAACAAAATAGTGATTGTGATTGAGATAAGCAAGTACAAATTGGGTAAAAGGAGGGAGGGGGAAGGGAGACCTGAATAATTGAAAGATTTACAGCTATTGATTAAGTTGAAAAATTTAAAGATTTCTCTGGTCCCTTGGTGTGTTGGATTAGACAGGTTCCACTGTTATTCATTTTCAGTATAATTGTCTCGAGTTGCAGGCTGAAATGGTGTATGACCAATTCCAACATACAGTCGACTATTATATATTCCATACAATTGAACACTGACACTATGTAGATAGTTTTTGTCTCTATGCTTAATAATGTCAAGCAATTCATTTCTTCTTCCTTTCAGTTTTTTCATTAATGTTCTGTATTTCACACAACTTTATTTCTTCTTTTTTTTCGTAGACTTGATGCACTAAGAGCAGGAATATTGCAGCAAAGAAGTATTTTCGTGAAACTTCTGTATTCTATTGGTGAAGAACTCATTTTGACATGAACTGAGGTATTTATTTTTTATGGTTTATGTCTTCTTTTCTCTAGTTCTTTTTTTAGAGAAAAGATTTATTGAGATATGTACCTACATTTGGTGCATTTTAATTTTTTTTTGCTATCCCAAGGGCCCGGGTGGCTCAATGAGTTAGGTAGTTGGATTACCTAACAACTCATACAAGAATATCACCAATACGGCATGGGTTCGCCCCCAGCTTTGTAAATTACAAAAAGGGTGTACTCGACTCGCAACCGCAAGTGATAAAGTTTACCAGTTGCTTGCCCATGGTCGGTGGTTCTCTCACGGTACTCCGGCTTCTTCCACCACTAAAACTGGTTTGGGGTTCAGAAAGAGGTTGGTTGGTTTATGGTGTTTAATGCCACTTTCAACAATATTTCAGTTAGCATATCTTGGCTGTCAAACCAATAATTCACCAATTAGAGCTTAGAACTGTTACATATACGAAAGTAGTCCTTTTTAAAGAAAATAGTTCCTTTCGCTTTGTTGTATTGTAAAATATACTGAATGGAATGGAATAATTAAAATTGATAATTGAAGTTAAATATATATGGATTATTTTGAGCCCTTTGATGGATTTAGTTGTATTTTAATACCTCTATGAAGGATTTGATGCATAACCTATAAATATTGAATTTCACAGGGATAATGGAGCTATTTTTAGAGTAGGTGTTTTCCATAGCCTGGCATTTCACTGCAAGACTAAACATCTGCTGATATTTTCACAGAACTTAGAGGAATCATGTACATTTCAGAAAATGTATGGTCATGAAAAGGTTAAACTTAAGATAAAATAGCCAGGCAGGTGCGAAAAAACAAAAATTTAGTAGAAAATGTTATAGAAATTAATTATAGGTTTCACACCTTAAAGCTTTTCCAAGTTTAATTCTAAAATTATACAATCAACAGGTGTTTAAAGCTGGAAAACATGTCCCCTTTCATGCAAAGTTCAGTGAAAATTATATGTACCAGGTATTTATCCAATAATTTGTAAAAAAAAGAATTATGAAACAACTTCTGAATTTTCTAGTTGTTATAAAACTAGCCTCAAATTCTGTTACAAGGTTCAAATATTTACAAATTATACTGAAAGTCCTTGCCATTGCCCTTGCTAGCTTGTTAATCTTGTTGGGCTCTTGCAGCTATTTTTTGCTTTCACCATACCTCCCCACCCCCTGCTCCACTGACTCTTGAAATGTTGCTTACAATCAGGGGGACAGTGGCATTAACTAGGCTGGGTACCATTTTGCCAGTCATAAGGGAAATTCAAATAGTTCGTATGAAAAAGTATTAAAACATATTATTTTAGAATCAAACCAGGAATGTGCAAAAAAAAAGGGGGGATGTCAAATCATAATACGAAAAGCCTGACTGACTGGCTCATAGTGGGTAGTATGTTTGTGGAATGCCACACTTCCTGCATGTTAAAGACCTCTTTTTTAGAATTCAAGTAAAGAGTAAATACAGTCAAACCTGTATTAAGAGGCCACCTTTGGGACAAAGAAAAAGTCACCTTTTAATACAGGTGACTGCTTAATAGAGGTGACCACATAGTAGCAAGTACAATAGACTAAATTGTTTGTCCTACCTTTCCAGTGGCAGTTAAAAGTTGTTGACCAATCCCTTCCCTCAATTTCTATATACATCGAGATTTTATGTATTGCTGAGCTTGATCTCATCCTGATAATAGCTGAAATTCTGCTTGATGGACATAATGAAAATGTAGATAGCAAATTTAGTGCGCACCACACATCTCCGGAACACCCCCCACCAAGTACGCTCAAAATCAAAAGATTCAAAAACCAAATACAAATGGGCCTAAGCAGGATAGCCAAAATTGGCTAAGGTAACCTATGCATGAGGGAGGAGACCCTTAGTAATCAATAATCAATCAATCAACCCATTTGTAATGTGCTTTACTAAAAACTATAAAACTGATTGAACCAAAACTGGACATTTATGATAAATGGATATCAAACAAATAATTTATAACTAGATGCATTATTTTGATACCTCCTATGTGAAAGTATACAATATATTACATTACATCATTGTAGAATGGCTCTCAAATTGTCTGAAGATGTTTGTTTTTCACATTTTTCATTATTTTTCAGCACCAACAGCTAAGAAAGACCAGACTTCTACCACCATAGATACCATACAACTGGCCCACGCAAGTAGACCAAGACCAACTAACAATCAACAGACAGAAAACATACATATACATATAAGAAAGGGGATCAATGGGCCACACTATAGACAGGTTGTTTTTATTGAGACTTTAATTGAACTTTAAAGAGCACATTAGAGGAAATCAATAGATCTGACAGACTCTACACCAGTGGAAACTTAGTACAAGATGACATACTAGTACAATGTATATCAGAGGATTACCATAAGAGGAGATCAACAAACATTACACCAGAGAATATCAAAACAAGAAGACCAAAAGACTGGCACAAGAGAGGTAACAACAGATCTTAGTTCAGAGGCTAACCAAAAGACTGGCACCAGAGAGTTAACAACATATCTTAGATCAGAGGCTAACCAACAGACTGGTACAAGAGAGTTAACAATATATCTTAGACCAGAGGCTAACCAACAGACTGGCACCAGAGAGTTAACAACATATCTTAGATCAGAGGCTAACCAACAGACTGGCACTTAGATCAGAGGCTAACCAACAGACTGGCACCAGAGAGTTAACAACATATCTTAGATCAGAGGCTAACCAACAGACTGGTACAAGAGAGTTAACAATATATCTTAGACCAGAGGCTAACCAACAGACTGGCACCAGAGAGTTAACAACATATCTTAGATCAGAGGCTAACCAACAGACTGGCACTTAGATCAGAGGCTAACCAACAGACTGGCACCAGAGAGTTAACAACATATCTTAGATCAGAGGCTAACCAACAGACTGGTACAAGAGAGTTAACAATATATCTTAGACCAGAGGCTAACCAACAGACTGGCACCAGAGAGTTAACAACATATCTTAGATCAGAGGCTAACCAACAGACTGGTACAAGAGAGTTAACAATAGATCTTAGACCAGAGGCTAACCACCAGACTGACACCATATAGTTAACATATTTGAGATCAGTGGCTAACCAACGGACTGGCACAAGAAAGTACCCAACATATCTTAGATCAGAGGCTAACCAACAAACTGACACAAGAGAGTTACCAACATATCATAGATCAGAGGCTAACCAACAGACTGGTGCCAGAGAGTTACCAACATATCTTAGATCAGAAGCTTATCAACAGACTGGAACAAGAGAATTGACAACAGATCTTAGATCAGAGGCTAACCAACAGACTGGCACCAGAGATTTACCAAAATATCTTAGATCAGAGGCTTACCAACAGACTGGTACAAGAGAGTTAACAACAGATCTTAGATCAGAGGCTAATCAGCAAACCGGTACAAGAGAATTACCAGAATATATTAGATCAGAGACTAACCAACAGACTGACACCAGAGAGTTACCAACATATCTTAGATCAGAGGCTTATCAACAGACTGGCACAAGAGAGTTAACAACAGATCTTAGATCAGAGGCTAATCAACAAACTGGAACAAGAGAATTGACAACAGATCTTAGATCAGAGGCTAACCAACAGACTGGCACCAGAGATTTACCAAAATATCTTAGATCAGAGGCTTATCAACAGACTGGTACAAGAGAGTTAACAACAGAACTTAGATCAGAGGCTAATCAGCAGACCGGCACAAGAGAGTTACCAGCATATATTAGATCAGAGGCTAACCACCAGACTGACACCATATAGTTAGCATATTTAAGATCAGTGGCTAACCAACAGACTAACTACAAAGAGTAACCAACAATCTTAGATCAAAGGCTAACTAATAGACTTGCACAAGAGAATTACAAACAGATCTTAGATGAGAGGCTAACCAACAAACTGGCACCAGAGAGTTACAAGTAGATCTTAGATTAGAGGCTAATCAACAGACTGGCACCAGAGAGTTACCAACATATCTTAGATCAGAGGCTAACCAACAGACTGGCACCAGAGAGTTACAAACATATCTTAGATCATAGGCTAATCAACAGACTGGCACAAGAGAGTTGACAGCAGATCTTAGATCAGAGGTTAATCAACAGACTGGCACAATAGTTGACAACAGATCTTAGATCAGAGGCTAACCAACAGACTGGCACCAGAGTTACAAGCAGAACTTAGATCAGAGGCTAATCAACAGAATGGCACAAGAGAGTTACAAAGATATCTTAGATCATAGGCTAATCAACAGACTGGCACAAGAGAGTTGACAACAGATCTTAGATCAGAGGCTAACCAACAGACTGGCACAAGAGAGTTGACAACAGATCTTAGATCAGAGGCTAATCAACAAACTGGCACAACAGAGTTACAATCATATCATAGATGAGAGGCTAACCAACAGATTGGCACCAGAGAGTTACCAATATATCTTAGATCAGAGGCTAATCAACAGACTGGCACAAGAGAGTTGACAACAGATCTTAGATCAGAGGCTAATCAACAGACTGGCACAAGAGAGTTGACAACAGATCTTAGATCAGAGGCTAATCAACAAACTGGCACAACAGAGTTACAATCATATCATAGATGAGAGGCTAACCAACAGATTGGCACCAGAGAGTTACCAATATATCTTAGATCAGAGGGTAATCAACAGACTGGCACAAGAGAGTTGACAACAGATCTTAGATCAGAGGCTAATCAACAAACTGGCACCAGAGAGTTAACAACATATCTTAGATCAGAGGCTAACCAACAGACTGGCACAAGAGAGTTGACAACAGATCTTAGATCAGAGGCTAACCAACAGACTGGCACAAGAGAGTTGACAACAGATCTTAGATCAGAGGCTAACCAACAGACTGGCACAAGAGAGTTGACAACAGATCTTAGATCAGAGGCTAATCAACAAACTGGCACAAGAGAGTTGACAACAGATCTTAGATTAGAGGCTAATCAACAAACTGGCACAAGAGAGTTACAATCATATCATAGATGAGAGGCTAACCAACAGATTGGCACCAGAGAGTTACCAATATATCTTAGATCAGAGGCTAACCAACAGACTGGCACAAGAGAGTTAACAACAGATCTTAGATCAGAGGCTAATCAACAAACTGGCACAACAGAGTTACAATCATATCATAGATGAGAGGCTAACCAACAGATTGGCACCAGAGAGTTACCAATATATCTTAGATCAGAGGCTAACCAACAGACTGGCACAAGAGAGTTGACAACAGATCTTAGATCAGAGGCTAATCAACAGACTGGCACAAGAGAGTTGACAACAGATCTTAGATCAGAGGCTAATCAACAGACTGGCACAAGAAAGTACCCAACATATCTTAGATCAGAGGCTAACCAACAGACTAGCATAAGAGAGTTAACAACAGATCTTAGATCAGAGGCTAACCAACAGACTGGCACAAGGGAGTTACAAACATATCTTAGATCAGAGGCTTATCAGCAGACTGGCACAAGAGAGTTGACAACAGATCTTAGATCAGAGGATAATCAACAGAATGGCACAATAGAGTTGACAATAGATCTTAGATCAGATGCTAGACCAACAGACTGGCACAAGAGAGTTACAAACATATCTTAGATCAGAGGCTAACCAACAGACTGGCACCAGAGAGTTACAAGCAGATCTTAGATCAGAGGCTAGCAAACAGACTGATATCAGAGTGTTACCAGCATATCTTAGATCAGAGGATAAGCAACAGTCTGACACAAGAGAGTTAACAAAGGATTTTAGATCAGAGGCTAAACAAGAGACTGGCACAAGAGAGTTACTAACAGTTCTTAGAGCAGAGGCTACTAAACAGACTGGCGCCAAAGAGTTACAAACATATCTTAGATCAGAGGCTAATCAACAGACTGGCACAAGAGAGTTGCCAACATATCTTAGATCAGAGGATAACCAATACACTGGCACAAGAGAGTTACCAACATATCTTAGATCAGAGGCTAATCAGCAGACCGGCACAAGAGTATTACCAGCATATCTTAGATCAGAGGCTAACCAACAGACTGACACCAGATAGTTAAAGCATATTTTAGATCAGAGGCTGACCAACACACTGACTACAAAGAGTAACCAACAGATCTTAGATGAGAGGCTAACCAATAGACCTGCACAAGAGAATTACAAACAGATCTTAGATCAGAGGCTAACCAACAGATGGGCACCAGAGTTACAAGCAGATCTTAGATCAGAGGCCAATCAACAGACTGGCACCAGATAGTTAACAGCATATTTTAGATCAGAGGCTAACCAACACACTGACTACAAAGAGTAACCAACAGATCTTAGATCAGAGGCTAACCAATAGACATGCACAAGAGAATTACAAACAGATCTTAGATCAGATGCTAACCAACAGACGGGCACCAGAGTTACAAGCAGATCTTAGATCAGAGGCTAACCAACAGACTGGCACAAGAGAGTTAACAACAGATCTTAGATCAGAGGCTAATCAACAGACTGGCACAAGAGAGTTGACAACAGATCTGAGATCAGAGGCTAATCAATAGACTGGCACAAGAAAGTATCCAACATATCTTAGATCAGAGGCTAACCAACAGATGGGCACAAGAGAGTTACCAACATATCATAGATCAGAGGCTAATTAACAGACTGGCACCAGAGAGTTAACAATAGATCTTAGATCAGAGGATAATCAACAGATTGGCACAAGAGAATTAACCACAGATCTTAGATCAGAGGCTAATCAGCAGACCGTCACCAGAGAATTATCAGCATATCTTAGGTCAGAGGCTAATCAACAGACTGACACCAGATAGTTAACAACATATTTTAGATCAGTGACTAACCAACAGACTAACTACAAAGAGTAACCAACAGATCTTAGATCAGAGGCTAACCAATAGACTTGCACAAGAGAATTACAAACAGATCTTAGATGAGAGGCTAACCAACAGACTGGCACCAGAGAGTTACAAGCAGATCTTAGATCAGAGGCTAATCAACAGACTGGTACCAGAGAGTTACCAACATATCTTAGATCAGAGTCTAACTAACAGACTGGCACCAGAGAGTTACAAACATTTCTTAGATCATAGGCTAATCAACAGACTGGCACAAGAGAGTTGACAGCAGATCTTAGATCAGAGGTTAATCAACAGACTGGCACAATAGAGTTGACAGCAGATCTTAGATCAGAGGCTAACCAACAGACTGGCACCAGAGATTTACAAGTAGATCTTAGATCAGAGGCTAATCAACAGAGTTACAAGCATATCTTAGATCATAGGCTAATCAACAGACTGGCACAAGAGAGTTGACAACAGACCTTAGATCAGAGGCTAACCAACATCCTGGCACCAAAGAGTTACAAACAGATCTTAGATCAGAGGCTAACCAACAATCTGGCACCAGAGAATTACAAACTGATTTTAGATCAGAGGCTAATCAACAGACTGACACTGTGAGTTACCAGTGTATCTTAGATAATAGACTAACCAATAGACTGACACCAGAAAGTTACCAGCATATTTTAGATCAGAGGCTAATCAACAGACTGACACTGTGAGTTACCAGCATATCTTAGATAATAGACTAACCAATAGACTGACACCAGAAAGTTACCAGCATATTTTAGATCAGAGGCTAATCAACAGACTGACACTGTGAGTTACCAGCATATCTTAGATAATAGACTAACCAATAGACTGACACCAGAAAGTTACCAGCATATTTTAGATCAGAGGCTAATCAACAGACTGACACTGTGAGTTACCAGCGTATCTTAGATAATAGACTAACCAATAGACTGATACCAGAAAGTTACCAGCATATTTTAGATCAGAGGCTAATCAACAGACTGGCACTGTGAGTTACCAGCATATCTTAGATAATAGACTAACCAATAGACTGATACCAGAAAGTTACCAGCATATTTTAGATCAGAGGCTAATCAACAGACTGACACTGTGAGTTACCAGCGTATCTTAGATAATAGACTAACCAATAGACTGATACCAGAAAGTTACCAGCATATTTTAGATCAGAGGCTAATCAACAGACTGGCACCATAGATTTACAAACAGATCTTAGATAAGAGAGTAACCAGCAGATCCCACACTAGAACAAAATACATCAAGAAAGGTAATTTGTTGTATAAGCTAATTAATCAGTGTTTCTAGAATTTAAATAGAAAGGATTTTATGAAAAGAAAGTTTAAACAGTGATGGTTAACAATTCCAACAATATCAACAAAATGAACAATCACCTCTCATCTTAACTCACTGAACACTAAAAAGACCATGATATATGATGTTGTTAATCCAGGTCCTGGCTTGGGACAGGCACAAAAAGGCGGTGAGATTAAATCGGTTAATGGGATCCCCCAACTCTTGATTTGAACAGTAATGATAACAAAATTAACAATAACCTCTCACCTTTGAGTGTACATAAAAACAACCAAGGTGTGAAACAGACACAAGAAAAGTTTGAAGATACCAAAAGGATAATCATAAGTCGGAAATCAAAAGACAGACAATACAATGGCCAAAAGAAAAAGGACAAGCAATGTTTAAATAGTTAAAATAGAAATGACATACTATTCACTCAATTCACTTTTAAAATATATTCCATATCTAGGAGATTAAAGCATTTTATTTTTGAAAAAAAACATGCATATATTTAATCTTAATAAATTCCTGTACTGAAATATTTTATTTATCAAGAAATTAGATATAGTGTTGAGTCATACAGTATTGTTAGTATAGAAATAAAAAGCTTCAACCATCTGTAAATTAAAGTTTCTAAACTTTTACCCCTATTGTGAATAAAATAGAAAATGAACATTTAAAACCTTACAAGAATAATTTTATTATTTTTTAGGGGAAATCAGTGTTACTGTGCACATCTTGTTTCAAATAATCCATATATATATACACAATGTATATATATATATATATAATATCTAAGATGAGTAAGATATTCAATGTTTTTTTTTTTAAATCGTCAACAATCTGTAAATTAAATTATCTGAACTTATTCCCCAAATGTGGATAATGCAGATTATGAATATTGAAAATCTTACAAATATTCAAATATCAGTATACATGAAATTTACAAATATTCAAATACCAATATACCTGAAATTTACAAGAATTTGTTTAGATTTCTCATTTCATGTTTAAATATGATGTATTTATTGTTGATATTAGAAAAAAAAAATCCTTTTATAGATACTACCTATACAATTGAGGAGCAAAAATACTTATCATAGGGTTGACATGTCTAAAATAACATAAAACTGGATTTTTTTTTCTCGAAAAATTTAGTTTGTCATTTTTTGCTTCTTTTTGCTGCCTTTAAACCCAGAATTCCCAAGAAGGACATCTAGAACCCAAATATGTTATGGTTTCCTTAGTTTCAGATTTTCATACAAATGTACGTTAATAAAAATTCATATATACATTTTGTTAGGGGGATCCGTCGTGGTCGTGTGCCATCGGTGCCTATCACGACAAAAGTTGTGAGTTTGAACCCCGTCCATGGCAAGGTGTACTTGATGCAACATTATCTGATAACGTTTGTCAGTGACTTCCAATAGGTCGATGGTTTTCTCTGGGTACTCTAGTTTCCTTTATTAATAAGTACAATTTCCAAACCGAAATGGTCAAAACATTTTGCATATGATTATAACTTTTTTGTTCATTTACCGTAGTTAACAAATTAGAATAAAATACCATCAAGCCTTCCTTCAAGGGCACCTCTATATAACAAATCACTTCCTGTAAAGGGCAGTCTCATTTTTCCCATTAATGAATAGAGCATATTATTTTAACCTGTATGTAAAGGGCAACTGCTCATAGTTGTATGTTCCCCTGAGTGGCCTTTATATGGTTTATGGTTATATAGTTACAATTTTGGCATGGTGTGATATCTATTTTCAAGCAACTAGCATGATATTAACATAATATCAACATAATATCCCTATTTTTTAATGTGAGGTTTTAATGATGTCACTAACGTGAAATTGCCAAATCCTCTATAAACATATTATCGTTGGTATGTTTTGCTTGAAATTGATTTCTCATCGTATCTCACATCTCGGGTTTCGCCTCTGACGTGATATTGCTAAGAGAAATCCATTCGTGCCAAGCAAATCATATAGTATATATTTACATTTCTTTAATTAAAATTATGTTAAAAATATAAACTGTTATATAATTTATGACATTTTGTGTTAAAATTTAAGAGTGAGTGGGTGATTGTTGTTTAATGCCAACTCTGCAATTGTTTACTTAGCCATCACCAATCAGTCAGCAATCAATCATTCGAATAGTTATGATTATTGTCCCACGGACTGTATGTATGATTGTAGACCAGATAAACAATTGAAGACTCTGGGATTAGTTGTTATTATTGATGTAAAATAGCATTGAAATTTAATGTAAATGCATCAATTTTATGATAACAATTATGTTACAGGGAAAATGTAATATCTAGAACAGACAGATGTAATGGTATAAATTTATTGGATGAACAGCGTTATCTCCCCTTGGACAGATGTAATGGTAAAACACAGGTTGAACAGAGCTACCTCCACTTGGACAGATGTAATGGTAAAACACAGTATGAACAGAGCTACCTCCACTTGAACAGATGTAATGGGAAAACACAGGATGAACAGAGCTACCTCCACTTGGACAGATGTAATGGTAAAACACAGTATGAACAGAGCTACCTCCACTAGGACAGATGTAATGGTAAAACACAGGATGAACAGAGCTACCTCCACTTGGACAGATGTAATGGTAAAACACAGGATGAACAGAGCTACCTCCACTTGGACAAATGTAATGGTAAAACACAGGATGAACAGAGTTACCTCCACTTCAACAGATGTAATGGGGGAAAAATCACATGATATACATAGTTATCTTCACTTGGTTTAAGAACTATTTTTTTGAATGTATCAGTTATGTTTGATATTTTATTACTCTGGTCTATATTTTGTAAAAATATTTAACCTTTGAGACTTATTCTAGTTAAAAATGAAGTTCAATATTTGAATGAGAAATTTGGCACACATGAAATGTTTTAATTAAAGGCAAGCATAATTTCTACAACAATTTCTCAATTTTTACTAGGAGTACAAAATAACAAAACTATTTATGAATCTTCTTTTTAACTTTGAAGATCACATTTCTACTTTTTAAATCTATAAAATGTTTGTCTCATTTGGGTTGAATTAATTGATTGCTTCTTAATTTTGTAAAAACAAATGTAATGATGAAGTTGATATGAAAACAAAAGGAACATTTTTATATGTATTAATTATGGTAAAAATATATACTGGCTGCTGTTTGTTCACTACTATCAGATATCCTTATGAACAGGTAATGTGGTAAGAATGTCTACTTTAAAAAGAAATGAATCATATATGGATTGTTATGGTTTTCTATATACTATATCTCACCTTATTATGCATCGCATGCCTTGTTTGGAAATAACCTGCACTAAATAACCCTCCTCCTATATTAACACGGTATAGCTCAACACTAGATATAATTTCACTGAGGTGTACTTTTCCCACTCACTAAATAACCCTTCTCCTATATTAACACGGTATAGCTCAACACTAGATATAATTTCACTGAGGTGTACTTTTCCCACTAACAACATAACCCTTCTCCTATATTAACACGGTATAGCTCAACACTAGATATAATTTCACTGAGGTGTACTTTTCCCACTCACTAAATAACCCTTCTCCTATATTAACACGGTATAGCTCAACACTAGATATAATTTCACTGAGGTGTACTTTTCCCACTCACTAAATAACCCTCCTCCTATATTAACACGGTATAGCTCAACACTAGATATAATTTCACTGAGGTGTACTTTTCCCACTCACTAAATAACCCTCCTCCTATATTAACACGGTATATCTCAACACTAGATATAATTTCACTGAGGTGTACTTTTCCCACTCACTAAATAACCCTCCTCCTATATTAACACGGTATAGCTCAACACTAGATATAATTTCACTGAGGTGTACTTTTCCCACTCACTAAATAACCCTCCTCCTATATTAACACGGTATAGCTCAACACTAGATATAATTTCACTGAGGTGTACTTTTCCCACTCACTAAATAACCCTTCTCCTATATTAACATGGTATAGCTCAACACTAGATATAATTTCACTGAGGTGTACTTTTCCCACTCACTAAATAACCCTCCTCCTATATTAACACGGTATAGCTCAACACTAGATATAATTTCACTGAGGTGTACTTTTCCCACTCACTAAATAACCCTCCTCCTATATTAACACGGTATAGCTCAACACTAGATATAATTTCACTGAGGTGTACTTTTCCCACTCACTAAATAACCCTCCTCCTATATTAACACGGTATAGCTCAACACTAGATATAATTTCACTGAGGTGTACTTTTCCCACTCACTAAATAACCCTCCTCCTATATTAACACGGTATAGCTCAACACTAGATATAATTTCACTGAGGTGTACTTTTCCCACTCACTAAATAACCCTCCTCCTATATTAACACGGTATAGCTCAACACTAGATATAATTTCACTGAGGTGTACTTTTCCCACTCACTGAATAACCCTCCTCCTATATTAACACGGTATAGCTCAACACTAGATATAATTTCACTGAGGTGTACTTTTCCCACTCACTAAATAACCCTCCTCCTATATTAACACGGTATAGCTCAACACTAGATATAATTTCACTGAGGTGTACTTTTCCCACTCACTAAATAACCCTCCTCCTATATTAACACGGTATAGCTCAACACTAGATATAATTTCACTGAGGTGTACTTTTCCCACTCACTAAATAACCCTCCTCCTATATTAACACGGTATAGCTCAACACTAGATATAATTTCACTGAGGTGTACTTTTCCCACTAACAACATAACCCTTCTCCTATATTAACACGGTATAGCTCAACACTAGATATAATTTCACTGAGGTGTACTTTTCCCACTCGCTAAATAACCCTCCTCCTATATTAACACGGTATAGCTCAACACTAGATATAATTTCACTGAGGTGTACTTTTCCCACTCACTAAATAACCCTCCTCCTATATTAACACGGTATAGCTCAACACTAGATATAATTTCACTGAGGTGTACTTTTCCCACTAACAACATAACACTCCTCCTATATTAAAACAGTATAGCTCAACACATCTAATATCACCGAGCTCTATATTTCTCTTGACACAGTATACCAGTTAAATGTTAACATACTAACTGTTTACAAAATCACAAACAATACATTTATGGTTCATAGTGTATTTTGGTTGAGATTGTTCTTACCACAAAATGTGTTCATTGATATGAAAACTGATTACCAGGCTCTTTGTTGTATGACTTTGTGCTCTAATATTGTGGTTATGTTTATTTTGTATGTCTGTGTTGAACTGATGATAAATAGTAACATGTTATATTAAAAGTTGTGTTGTTGGTTGTTTTTAATTATCATAATGTTGGATCATTAGAGTAATTGTACAAGTTTTTATATTAGAAATACAACCTTTTATTCATTAACATGTCTAATTAATTAGTTCTCTATTCAGAAATAATTTGTCTAAATTTTGAACAAGATTTCAAGATTTTATTTTACCTAGGATATAATAAACTGTAACATGAAAAACAATTAGATGATGACTTTCAAAATGTGCAAGACATATAATTAAATGCAGCAGTTGTGAATATACATGTACAATATATAATATTATATATCATATGGAAATATAATGAAGAAAATATTAGTGATATGTAATAGTTTCACAATATTTGTCAGAAAAATTGAAAGTTATTCAATACTTTTGTGTTGCATAACGACAACTTTCAGTTTTATTAATGATGAATTTTGAACAAAATACTGTGGGATATACTTTTTTCTCTCCTATTTGGATAACCTCATTTTGACCTAAGAATAGATAATGAAATTCATTTGTACTATTTAGAATATTTATATGAAATGCAATAAATATTTGTAATGTAGGATTAGAGGTTACAATATTATATTTAATACATAACTTCAGAATTATATGTTTTGTAACTGAATTCTAACAGACCCTACCTTTATGGTGTTAATAATTCAGTCAAAAGTTATTAAATTATTCTTTACTCTAGGTGTGTTCTATATGGTCCAATGTTAGTAAAGATGGGTTCGATCTGTCATTTGGCAAATATCAAATCTTGTTTCACTCATACATTCATGTCTTTGTTATTAATAAATATTGTAGGTTTTCGTATATTTATTCAACTCTATATATATATTGTTTATATAAAGGAGAAGATATTATAGGTTGTAATACTTGTATCTGATCATATTGTCATGTTTTTGGACAATGAAATATGTTTAAACTAACATTTTATTGGATCAGTATGTAATCACGTGACCTTTTAATAGAATTATGCAGAAATAGAATGGTTGATTAAAGCAAATTGATAATCTTAAAGATTAATGTACAGTTGTGAATGTTAGATTTTATGCACAAAAGTGTGTCCATTTTTGCCAGGATGCATACGATTGCATGGTAAATTGTGAGAAGGGAAAAGAGGTACTTATTTAGTGTAATCAACTATTGTTCCTATGGCACCTGTCCAACTTCCTTCAAGCAAAAAATAATATTATATACATATAGAAGTTATTCATGGTATATTACAGAAGTTTTTAAGAATTTTTCACTAATTTTTCCATATTTTGAATCTTAGTCATCTTCTGCAGAGAATACCTATTTTGTGTTTTCCCAGAAACTTTACAGACCATATTTATACATAATAATGTTGTGCACCTCAATTCACAGAGACATTCAAGACTATTTTTCTATTTTTGTTGTTGAAATTTTCATTTTAGTCACATTTTCATAAGAAGATACATAGTCGCCATGATATAGCTGAAATATTGCTGAAAGTAGTGCTAAAACACCAAAAATAAAAAAATCTATCAGAAGATACATATTTTCTGTAAATCCTATTATTTTTAATACTAAATCTTAGGATTTCGTTGAATTATTGCATATACATTGGAGATAGGTCTAGTAGTACTCAAGATATTTCTAGATTTTTGTATAATTTATTACATACTCCCACAGTTTACAACAGAGCTCCCATAAACTATGCAAAATATATATTATATTCTCCAGTATTTTTAAAATCAACTCTCCCACAGTTTGCAAAATGAGGTATTCTTCAGTATTTTGTGTAATACACTAAAAGGGTAATTTTTTACTCTCAATTGTTTTTGTTGCTATATATTTTAAGAATAAGTTTTTGTTTGTATTGTGAGAATTTATATTACAATTAAACTTTTAAAAAGATTATATTAAGAAATAATCTGTGTCAAATCTAGTAACAATTTCAATTTTGCAATAACTTGTCGTCAGTTGTCTATTTTTACTTTTTTCAAATGTCCATCACTGTCTCATTTCAATTCACAAATTTTGAAGTCTGAAAATGAAAACCAGATGAGCAATTACATGATTAGAGGACTCTGTGAACCATTGGATTTTAAATAGCTTCCCTCACAGTTTTAAACAAGGTGTACATCAGTAGTTTATGTTAACAGCCTCTCTCAAAGTATTAAGCATAAGGTGTCCATCTTTATGTTACACAGTCCCTCTCACAGTTTTAAAACATAAGGTGTCCATCAACAGATTATGTAAACAGCTCCTCTCACAGTTTTATGCATAAGGTGTTCAACAGTAGTTTATGTAAACAGCTTCTCTCACAGTTTTAAGCATAAAGTGTTCACCAGTAGTTTATGTTAACAGCCCCTCTCACAGTTTTAGCCATAAGGTATCGACCAGTAGTTTATGATAGATAGCAGCTCACCTTAAAGTTTTAAGCATAAGGTGTACATCAGTGGTTTATGTTAGCAGCCCCTCTCACAGTTTTAAGCATGAGGTGTTCACCAGTATTTTATGTTAGCAGCCCTTCTCACACTTTTAAGCATGAGGTGTTCACCAGTATTTTATGTTAGCAGCCCCTCTCACAGTTTTAAGCATGAGGTGTTCACCAGTATTTTATGTTAACAGCCCCTCTCACAGTTTTAAGCATGAGGTGTTCACCAGTATTTTATGTTCACAGCCCCTCTCACAGTTTTAAGCATGAGGTGTTCACCAGTATTTTATGTTAGCAGCCCCTCTCACAGTTTTAAGCATGAGGTGTTCACCAGTATTTTATGTTAGCAGCCCTTCTCACAGTTTTAAGCATGAGGTGTTCACCAGTATTTTATGTTAACAGCCCCTCTCACAGTTTTAAGCATGAGGTGTTCACCAGTATTTTATGTTCACAGCCCCTCTCACAGTTTTAAGCATGAGGTGTTCGCCAGTATTTTATGTTAGCAGCCCCTCTCACAGTTTTAAGCATGACGTGTTCACCAGTATTTTATGTTAGCAGCCCCTCTCACAGTTTTAAGCATGAGGTGTTCACCAGTATTTTATGTTAGCAGTCCCTCTCACAGTTTTAAGCATGAGGTGTTCACCAGTATTTTATGTTAACAGCCCCTCTCACAGTTTTAAGCATGAGGTGTTCACCAGTATTTTATGTTAACAGCCCCTCTCACAGTTTTAAGCATGAGGTGTTCACCAGTATTTTATGTTAACAGCCCTTCTTACAGTTTTAAGCATAAGGTGTCCATAAGTAGTTTATGTTATCAGCTCCTCTCACAGTTGTAAACATAAGATGTCCATCAGAACCCCTGTCACAGTTTTAAACATAAGGTGTCCATCAGTAGTTTATGTTAACAGCTCCTTTCACAGTTTTAAACATAATATATACACCATTTGTTTATGCTAAGAGTCCTTCTCACAGTTTAAGATTAAGGTGTCGATCAGTAGTATATATAAACAGCCCCTCTCACAGTTTTAAACATAAGGTGTTCATCAGTAGTTGATGTTAACAGCCACTATCACAGTTTTAAGCATAAGGTATCCACCAGTAGTTTATGTTAACAGCCACTATCACAGTTTTAAGCATAAGATGTTCATCAGTAGTTTATGTTAACAGCCACTATCACAGTTTTAAGCATAAGATGTTCATCAGTAGTTTATGTTAACAGCCACTATCACAGTTTTAAACATAAGGTGTTCATCAGTAGTTTATGTTAACAGCCACTCGCACAGTTTTAAGTATAAGGTTTCCATCCGTAGTTTATGTTAACAGCCACCATCACAGTTTTAAACATAAGGTGTTCATCAGTAGTTTATGTTAACAGCCACTCGCACAGTTTTAAGCATAAGGTGTTCACCAGTAGCTTATGTTAACAGCCACTCTTACAATTTTAAGCATGAGGTGTCCATAAGTAGTTTATGTAAACAGCCATTCTCACAGTTTTAAACATCAAATATCCACTAGTAATGTTAACAGTCCCTCTCACAGTTTAAATATAAGGTGTCCATCAGTAGTTTATGTTAACAACTCCTCTCATAGTTTTAACCATGAGGTGTCCATAAGTAGTTTATGTTAACAGTCCCTCTCACAGTTTAAATGTAAGGTGTCCATCAGTAGTTTATGTTAACTATCCCTCTCGCAGTTTTAAGTATAAGGTGTCCATCAGTAGTTTATGTTAACTATCCCTCTCACAGTTTTAAGCATAAGATGACCATCAGTAGTTTATGTTAACAACCATTCTCACAGTTTTAATATAAGGTGTCCATCAGTGGTTTATGTTAACAGCCCCTCTCACAGTTGTAAACATAAGGTTTCCACCAGTAGTTTATGTTAAGAGCCCTTCTCACAGCTTTAAAGAACAGCCACTCTCACAGTTTTAAGCCTAAGATGACCATCAGTAGTTTATGTTAACAACCATTCTCACAGTTTTAATATAAGGTGTCCACCAGTGGTTTATGTTAACAACCATTCTCAGTTTTAATATAAGGTGTCCATCAGTGGTTTATGTTAACAGCCCCTCTCACAGTTTTAAGGATAAGGTTTCCATCAGTAGTTTATGTTAACAGCCCCTCTTACAGTTTTAAGTATGCGGTTTCCATCAGTAGTTTATATTAACATCCCCTCTTACAGTTTTAAACAATATGTATCCACAAATAGTTTATGCTGACAACTCATCTCACATTTAAAAAAATAAGGTGTCCATCAGTAGTTTACGTTAGCAGCCCCTCTCAGTTTTAAGCATAAGGTGTCCATCAGTAGTTTATGTTAATTGCCCTCTCATAGTTTTAAACATAAGTTGTCCATCAGTAAATTATGTTAACAACCCTTCTCACAGTTTTATATATAAGGTGTCCATCAGTAGTTTATGTTAATGACCGCTGTCACAGTTTTACGCATGCTGTCACAGTTTTAAGCATAAGGCATCCAGCAGTAGTTTATGTTAGCAGCCACTCTCACAGTTTTAAGCATAATGTGTTCACCAGTAGCTTATGTTAACAGCCACTCTTAAAGTTTTAAGCATGAGGTGTCCATAAGTAGTTTATGTTAACAGTCCCTCTCACAGTTTAAATATAAGGTGTCCATCAGTAGTTTATATTAACAACTCCTCTCATAGTTTTAGCCATAAGGTGTCCATCAGTAGTTTATGTTAACTATCCCTCTCACAGTTTTAAACATAAGGTGACCATCAGTAGTTTATGTTAACCACCATTCTCACAGTTTTAATATAAGGTGTCCATCAGTGGTTTATGTTAACAGCTCATCTCACAGTTTTAAACATAAGGTGACCATCAGTAGTTTATGTTAACAACCATTCTCACAGTTTTAATATAAGGTGTCCATCAGTGGTTTATGTTAACAGCCCATCTCACAGTTGTAAGCATAAAGTTTCCACCAGTAATTTATGTTAAGAGCCCGTCTCACAGCTTTAAAGAACAGCCACTCTCACAGTTTTAAGCATAAGATGACCATCAGTAGTTTATGTTAACAACCATTCTCACAGTTTTAATATAAGGTGTCCACCAGTGGTTTATGTTAACAGCCCCTCTCACAGTTGTAAGCATAAGTTGTCTACCAGTAGTTTATGCTATGAGCCCTTCTCACAGCTTTAAAGATGAGGTTTCCATCAGTAGTTTATGTTAGCAGCCCCTCTCACAGTTTTAAACATAGGTGTCATTCAGTAGTTTATGTTAACAGCCACTCTCACAGTTTTAAGCATAAGGTATCCACCAGTAGTTTATGTTAACAGCCACTCTCATAGTTTAAACATAGTTATATATAAGGTGTCCATCAGTAGTTTATGTTAATGGCCACTGTCACAGTTTTAAGCATGCTGTCACAGTTTTAAGCATAAGGCATCCAGCAGTAGTTTATGTTAGCAGCCCCTCTCACAGCTTTATGCATAAGATGTCCATCAGTAGTTTATTTTAACAGCCTCTCTCACCGTTTTAAGCATAAGGTATCCACTAGTAGTATACATTTGTTTGTTAACAGTCCCTTTCACAGTTTTAAGCACAAGGTGTCCATCAGTAGTTTATGTTAACAGCTCCTTTCACAGTTTTCAGCATAAGATGTCCATCATTAGTTTATGTTAGCAGCACCTTTCCCAGTTTTATGCATAAGGTGTCCATCAGTAGTTTATGTTAGCAGCCCCTTTCCCAGTTTTATGCATAAGGTGTCCATCAGTAGTTTATGTTAACATCCCCTTTCTCAGTTTTAAACATAAGGTGTCCATCAGTAGTTTATGTTAATAGCCCCTTTCTCAGTTTTAAGCATAAGGTGTCCATCAGTAGTTTATGTTAACATTCCCTCTCACAGTTTTGATCATAAGGTGACAATCAGTAGATTATGTTAACGGCCCCTGTCACAGTTTTAAGCATAAGGTGTCCATCAGTAGTTTATGTTAACAGCCCCTCTCACAGTTTTAAGCATAAGGTGTCCATTATTATTTTATGTTAACAGCCCCTTGCACACAGTTTCCATCAGTAGTTTATGTTAATGGCCCCTCTCACAGTTTTACATATAATGTATCCACCAGTGGTATATGTTAACGGCCCCTCTCACAATTGTAAGCATAAGGTTTCCACCAGTAGTTATATGTTAGGAGCCCTTCCCACAGCTTTAAAGATAAGGTCTCCATCAGTAGTTAATGTTAGCAGCCCCTCTCACAGTTTTAAACATAGGTGTTCATCAGTAGTTTATACTAACAGCCACTCTCACAGTTTTAAGCATAAGGTATCCACCAGTAGTTTATGTTAACAGCTACTTTTACAGTTTTAAGAATAAGGTGTCCATCAGTAGTTTATGTTAACAGCCACTCTCACAGTTTTAAACATCAAATATCCACTAGTAATGTTAACAGTCCCTCTCACAGTTTAAATGTAAGATGTCCATCAGTAGTTTATGTTAACAGCCCCTTTCACAGTTTTATGGATAAGATGTCCATTAGTAGTTTATGTTAACAGCCCTTCTCACAGTTTTATGGATAAGATGTTCATCAGTAGTTTATGTTAACAGCCCCTTTCACAGTTTTATGGATAAGGTGTCCATCAGTAGTTTATGTTAACAGCCCCTTTCACAGTTTTATGGATAAGATGTCCATCAGTAGTTTTTGTTAACAGTCCCTCTCACAGTTTTAAGCATAAGGTGTCCATCAGTAGTTTATGTTAATGACCACTGTCACAGTTGTAAACATAAGGTGTCCATCAGTAGTTTATGTGAACAACCCTTCTCACAGTTTTATATATAAGGTGTCCATCAGTAGTTTATGTTAACAGTCCCTCTCACAGTTTTATATATAAGGTGTCCATCAGTAGTTTTTGTTAACAGTCCCTTTCACAGTTTTATATATAAGGTGTCCATCAGTAGTTTATGTTAACAGTCCCTCTCACAGTTTTATATATAAGGTGTCCATCAGTAGTTTATGTTAATGACCACTGTCACAGTTGTAAACATAAGGTGTCCATCAGTAGTTTATGTTAACAGTCCTTTTCACAGTTTTATATATAAGGTGTCCATCAGTAGTTTTTGTTAACAGTCCCTTTCACAGTTTTATATATAAGGTGTCCATCAGTAGTTTATGTTAACAGTCCCTCTCACAGTTTTATATATAAGGTGTCCATCAGTAATTTATGTTAACAGCCCCTCTCACAGTTTTATATATAAGGTGTCCATCAGTAGTTTTTGTTAACGGTCCCTTTCACAGTTTTATATATAAGGTGTCCATCAGTAGTTTATGTTAACAGCCCCTCTCACAGTTTTATATATAAGGTGTCCATCAGTAGTTTATGTTAATGACCGCTGTCACAGTTGTAAACATAAGACATCCAGCAGTAGTTTATTTTAACAGCCTCTCTGACAGTTTTATACATAAGATGTCCATCAGTAGTTTATTTTAACAGCCCCTCTCACCGTTTTAAACATAAGGTTTCCCCTAGGGGTATACTTTTGTTTGTTAACAGTCCCTTTCACAGTTTTAAGCATAAGATGTCCATCAGTAGTTTATGTTAATAGCCTCTATCACAGTTTTCAGCATAAGGTGTCCATCAGTAGTTTATGTTAACAGCCCCTTTCCCAGTTTTATGCATAAGGTGTCCATCAGTAATTTATGTTAACATCCCCTTTCCCAGTTTTATGCATAAGGTGTCCATCAGTAGTTTATGTTAACAGCCCCTTTCTCAGTTTTACACATAAGGTGTCCATCAGTAGTTTGTTAACACCCCTTTCCCACTTTTATGCATAAGGTGTCCATCAATAGTTTATGTTAACATCCCCTCTCACAGTTTTGAACATAAGGTGACAATCAGTAGATTATGTTAACGGCCCCTCTCAGTTTTAAGCATAAGGTGTTCATCAGTAGTTTATGTTAACAGCCCCTCTCACAGTTTTAAGCATAAGGTGTCCATTAGTATTTTATGTTAACTGCCCCTTGCACAGTTTTATGCATACAGTGTCCATCAGTAGCTTATGTTAATGGCCCCTCTCACAGTTTTACATATAATGTATCCACCAGTGGTATATGTTAATGGCCCCTCTCACAGTTTTATGCATAAGGTGTTCATCAATAGTTTCTGTTAACTGCCCCTCTCACAGTTTTATGGATAAGGTGTCTATCAGTAGTTTTTGTTAACAGTCCCTTTCACAGTTTTATATATAAGGTGTCCATCAGTAGTTTATGTTAACAGTCCCTCTCACAGTTTTATATATAAGGTGTCCATCAGTAATTTATGTTAATGACCACTGTCACAGTTGTAAACATAAGGTGTCCATCAGTAGTTTATGTTAACAGTCCCTTTCACAGTTTTATATATAAGGTGTCCATCAGTAGTTTTTGTTAACAGTCCCTTTCACAGTTTTATATATAAGGTGTCCATCAGTAGTTTATGTTAACAGTCCCTCTCACAGTTTTATATATAAGGTGTCCATTAGTAATTTATGTTAATGACCACTGTCACAGTTGTAAACATAAGGTGTCCATCAGTAGTTTATGTTAACAGTCCCTTTCACAGTTTTATATATAAGGTGTCCATCAGTAGTTTATGTTAACAGTCCCTCTCAGAGTTTTATATATAAGGTGTCCATCAGTAGTTTATGTTAACAGTCCCTCTCACAGTTTTATATATAAGGTGTCCATCAGTAGTTTATGTTAACAGTCCCTATCACAGTTTTATATATAAGGTGTCCATCAGTAGTTTTTGTTAACAGTCCCTTTCACAGTTTTATATATAAGGTGTCCATCAGTAGTTTATGTTAACAGCCCCTCTCACAGTTTTATATATAAGGTGTCCATCAGTAGTTTATGTTAATGACCGCTGTCACAGTTGTAAGCATAAGACATCCAGCAGTAGTTTATTTTAACAGCCTCTCTGACAGTTTTATACATAAGATGTCCATCAGTAGTTTATTTTAACAGCCCCTCTCACCGTTTTAAGCATAAGGTTTCCCCCAGGGGTATACTTTTGTTTGTTAACAGTCCCTTTCACAGTTTTAAGCATAAGATGTCCATCAGTAGTTTATGTTAATAGCCTCTATCACAGTTTTCAGCATAAGGTGTCCATCAGTAGTTTATGTTAACAGCCCCTTTCCCAGTTGTATGCATAAGGTGTCCATCAGTAGTTTATGTTAACAGCCCCTTTCTCAGTTTTAAACATAAGGTGTCCATCAGTAGTTTGTTAGCACCCCTTTCCCACTTTTATGCATAAGGTGTCCATCAATAGTTTGTGTTAACATCCCCTCTCACAGTTTTGAACATGAGGTGACAATCAGTAGATTATGTTAACGGCCCCTCTCAGTTTTAAGCATAAGGTGTTCATCAGTAGTTTATGTTAACAGCCCCTCTCACAGTTTTAAGCATAAGGTGTCCATTAGTATTTTATGTTAACTGCCCCTTGCACAGTTTTATGCATACAGTGTCCATCAGTAGCTTATGTTAATGGCCCCTCTCACAGTTTTACATATAATGTATCCACCAGTGGTATATGTTAATGGCCCCTCTCACAGTTTTATGCATAAGGTGTTCATCAATAGTTTCTGTTAACTGCCCCTCTCACAGTTTTATGGATAAGGTGTCTATCAGTAGTTTATGTTAGCAGCCCCTTTCACAGTTTTATGCATAAGGTGTCCATCAGTAGTTTATTTGAACAGCCCCTCTTACAGTTTTAACATAAGTTGTCCAATAGTTTATGTTTACAGCATCTCTAGCGGTTTTAATCATAAGGTGTCCATCAGTAGTTTATGTTAGCAGCCCCTCCTATAGTTTCATGCATAAGGTATATACCAGTAGTTTATGTTAACTGCCCCTCTCACTGATTTAAAAATAAGATGTCCATCATTAGTATGTGTTAGCAGCCCCTCTCACAGTTTTAATAGTTGATGTTAACAGCCCCTCTCAGTTTTAGATATAAGGTGTCCATCAATAGTTTATGTTAATATCCCCTCTCAGTAAGCATAAGGTATCCATCAGTAGTTTATGTTGCCAACCCCTCTCACGGTTTTAAAAATAAAGTGTGCAAAGTGTACATCAGTAGTTTATGTTAACAACCCCTCTCACAGTTTTGAACATAAGGTGGCAATCAGTAGATTATCTTTACAGCTCATCGCACAATTTTAAAAATAAAGTGTACATCAGTAGTTTATGTTAACAGCCCATCTCATAGTTTTGAACATAAGGTGTCCATCAGTAGATTATGTTAACAGCTCCTCGCACAGTTTTAAAAATAAAGTGTCCATCAGTAGTTTATGTTAACGACCCCTCTCACATTTTTAAACATAAGGTGTCCATCAGTAGTTTATGTTAGCAGCCCCTCTCACATTTTTAAACATAAGATGTCCATCAGTAGTTTATGTTAACAACCCCTCTCACATTTTTAAACATAAGGTGTCCATCAGTAATTTATGTTAACAGCCCCTCTCACATTTTTAAACATAAGGTGTCCATCAGTAATTTATGTTAACAGCCCCTCTCACAATTTTAAACATAAGGTGTCCATCAGTAGATTATGTTAACAGCTCCTCGCACAGTTTTAAAAATAAAGTGTCCATCAGTAGTTTATGTTAACGACCCCTCTCACATTTTTAAACATAAGGTGTCCATCAGTAGTTTATGTTAGCAGCCCCTCTCACATTTTTAAGCATAAGATGTCCATCAGTAGTTTATGTTAACAACCCCTCTCACATTTTTAAACATAAGGTGTCCATCAGTAATTTATGTTAACAGCCCCTCTCACATTTTTAAACATAAGATGTCCATCAGTAATTTATGTTAACAGCCCCTCTCACAATTTTAAACATAAGGTGTCCATCAGTAATTTATGTTAACAGCCCCTCTCACAATTTTAAACATAAGGTGTCCATCAGTAGATTATGTTAACAGCTCCTCGCACAGTTTTAAAAATAAAGTGTCCATCAGTAGTTTATGTTAACGACCCCTCTCACATTTTTAAACATAAGGTGTCCATCAGTAGTTTATGTTAGCAGCCCCTCTCACATTTTTAAACATAAGATGTCCATCAGTAGTTTATGTTAACAACCCCTCTCACATTTTTAAACATAAGGTGTCCATCAGTAATTTATGTTAACAGCCCCTCTCACATTTTTAAACATAAGGTGTCCATCAGTAATTTATGTTAACAGCCCCTCTCACATTTTTAAACATAAGGTGTCCATCAGTAATTTATGTTAACAGCCCCTCTCACAATTTTAAACATAAGGTGTCCATCAGTAATTTTTGTTGACAGCCCCTCTCACGGTTTTAAAAATAAAGTGTCATCAGTAGATTATGTTAACATCCCCTCTCACATTTTTGAACATAAGGTGACAATCAGTAGATTATGTTAACAACCCCTCTCACAGTTTTGAACATAAGGTGACAATCAGTAGATTATGTTAACAACCCCTCTCACAGTTTTGAACATAAGGTGACAATCAGTAGATTATGTTAACTGCTCCTCGCACAGTTTTAAAAATAAAGTGTACATCGGTAGTTTATGTTAACAGCAGCTCTCATAGTTTTGAACATAAGGTGTCCATCAGTAGATTTTTTTGTTAACGACTCCTCTCACAGTTCTGAAGCATAAGGTGTCCATCAGTAGTTTATGTTAACAACCCCTCTCACATTTTTAAACATAAGGTGTCCATCAGTAGTTTATGTTTACAGCCCCTCTCACGGTTTTAAACATGAGGTGTCCATCAGTAGATTTTTTGTTAACGACTCCTCTCACAGTTCTGAAGCATAAGGTGTCCATCAGTAGTTTATGTTAACAACCCCTCTCACATTTTTAAGCATAAGGTGTCCATCAGTAGTTTATGTTTACAGCCCTTCTCACAGTTTTAAAAATAAAGTGTCATCAGTAGTTTATGTTAACGACTCCTCTCACAGTTTTAAGCATAAGGTGTCCATCAGTAATTTATGTTAACAGTCCCTCTTACAGTTTTAAGCATAAGGTGTCCATCAGTAGTTTATGTTAACAACCCCTCTCACAGTTTTAAGCATAAGGTGTCCATCAGTAGTTTATGTTAACGACTCCTCTCACAGTTTTAAGCATAAGGTGTCCATCAGTAATTTATGTTAACAGTCCCTCTTACAGTTTTAAACATAAGGTGTCCATCAGTAGTTTATGTGAACAGCCCCTCTCACAGTTTTAAGCATAAGATGTCCATCAGTAGTTTATGTTTACAGCCCCTCTCACGGTTTTAAAAATAAAGTGTCATCAGTAGTTTATGTTAACAGCCCTTTTCACAGTACGTGTCCACCGGTATTTTGTGTAATACAATAAAAGGGTAATGTTTTGCTTTCAATTGTTTTTGTTGCTAGATATTTTAAGAACACGTTTTTGTTTGTTTTGTAATAGGATTTTGTATTACAATTAAACTTGTTATTGTTTCTTAAAAAATTGTATGAAGAAATTATCTGTGTCAAATCCAGTAACAATTTCAATTTTGCAATCACTTGTCATCCGTTGTGTGTCCTTACTTTCTTCCATTATCCTTCACTACCACATTTTAAGTCACAATGAGCTCAAATTTGTGACACATATATTCCAGATTTTCTGTTGGGTGGACTCTAATTTAATATACAGATTGTACAAATTAGGCTTATTTTGATTTTTAAAATCATACCAAGGTCTTCTCCTCAGAAACAATTGATTCAAATTATACTAAATGGAGAAATCAGAAAGAGTTTGAGTTTTAACTTATTTGGATTTATATGTTTCGAATTTTTGTGTAAAATTTGAAGTCTGAAAATGAAAACCATGCGAGTGATTGCATGATTATTGGATACTGTGAACCACTGGTTTTTAATACTATGGTTACTTATTATGGGTATATGTGTAATTGAATTATGGAAACTAATGCTTTTCTAGAGTTTTTCTCCTCATAGGGTTTTATCTCTAGTTTTTAATGCAGAGTTTCCTGGCAGTTTTGATATATGATATATGATAAAGAATTTTATTTTGTATTAATATTTGATTGTAAAGGTTAACTTGCTTTATATTTCACCTAATGTTCCCAATGTTTGTACACAGCATTAACATTTGATATAAAACATATATGTTTTCTATATTGTTTTATTATAATTTCAATTGAAATGTATTTATGTGCTTAAGTGTTAAGGTTATTGTGGTTAATGCCACTTTCAATAATATTTTAGCTATATTGTGGCAGACAGTTTTATTGATGGGGAAAACTGGAGAAAACTATCGACCTGTTGCAAGTCTTTAGGAAACTTGATCACATAATGTTGTATTGAGTACACCTCGCCATGAGCGGGATTCGAACTCGAAACTTAAGTGATGGTAAGCACTGATTGCACAGATAGTAAATCCAACTACTATACAACACGACCATGACGGCTCCTTATTTACTTAAGAAATGTTTAAAGATACCAAAAGGGATAATTAGAAGCCGTTAATTGAAGGACAAACATTATAATGGCCAAAAGAAAAAGGACAAAAGGACAAACAATAATACACAAAACATTACACAGAAAACTAAAGATTAAGACAAATGAAACCCACTACAATTCGGGGAAATATTCCGATGCTCCGGAAGGATAAGCAGTTCCTGCTCTAGATGTGACACCTATCTTGTTACTATATGTTCATATATAATAAGTTGTGTATACAAAAAATAATGCAATTAAAAAACATTCTGAATATTTAACACTGATCCATTGAGATTCAGCATAACTAACCATGATATTATACTGTTTACATTCATAGAGGTTAACGTGATCGCCTCAAGTGGAGTTGATTGGGAGTTCGAGCCCCGGTCAGATCAATCCAAATGACAATAAAATTGGTGTTTTTTGCTTCTTCTCTAAACTTGCATCAATAAGAAGTAAGAGCAAAGACTGGTGGGCTCGAAATCACACTAATGTGTCCGAATGGAGTGACATATGCACCCACAGACTGTAGTTTTGGTTTGTCAACACTGTAAAAGTCCAGGTAAGCGTGTTGGTCTAGTACAAAGAGGATATCATCATTAAATCATCGAAATGTACCTAAACAGCAATTAATCAACCATTTATAGAGCCGAATTCCATTTGTTTACTTTGTTTTTTCTTAATTCATGCACATTACAAAACAATATTAGTTATACTTTAATTGTGAAAAGAAAGTTTAAGTACCAATACCAAAAAAACGAACAATCATCCTTCAGTTAAATTGATCACACTGAACACTGATATGACGTTGGAAATCCAGGTTCTGGCTTGGTGTAGGCACAAACATGTGGCGGGTTTAAACCTGTTACTGGGATCCCAATCCTTCCTTCTTGATAACTGGATCTCCAACGGCAATACATATATAAACAAACGATAAACAACCTGCACAGATTCGCTTCCACTCGATGAAGATCATATACTATCACAAAAATGGATGACAACATCAGCATTGGCAGCAAAGAAGCAATTACACAGAATACACCAGAATTTTTTTTTTATGATAAATACGCACTTCGTATTCATAGTGTAAAAAAACTATGCGGAATATATATTCCTGCTAACAAAATCAACTCCCCCACTTGTCATATTTATGTCTGTATTAAACTCCAGTTAACTCCATACGAGTAGTAAGACACATGGTTTAGTTACGTCCTGATCACGATAGTACCCTCCAGTTAACTCCATACGAGTAGTAAGACACATGGTTTAGTTACGTCCTGATCACGACAGCACCATCCAGTTAATTCCATACGTGTAGTAAGACACATGGTTTAGTTAGGTCCTGATCACAACAGTACCATCCAGTTAATTCCATACGTGTAGTAAGACACATGGTTTAGTTAGGTCCAGATCACGATAGTACCATCCAGTTAACTCCATACGTGTAGTAAGACACATGGTTTAGTTACGTCCTCATCACGATAGTGCCATCCAGTTAACTCCATACGTGTAATAAGACACAGGGTTTAGTTACGTCCTCATCACAATAGTACCATCCAGTTAACTCCATACGTGTAGTAAGAAACATGGCTTAGTTACGTCCTGATCACGACAGTACCATCCAGTTAACTCCATACGTGTAGTAAGAAACATGGCTTAGTTACGTCCTGATCACGACAGTACCATCCAGTTAATTCCACACGTGTAGTAAGACACATTGTTTAGCTACGTCCTGATCACGACAGTACCATCCAGTTAACTCCATACCTGCAGTAAGACACATGGTTTAGTTACGTCCTGATCACGATAGTACCATCCAGTTAACTCCATACGTGTAGTAAGACACATGGTTTAGTTACGTCCTGATCACGATAGTACCATCCAGTTAACTCCATACGAGTAGTAAGACACATGGTTTAGTTACCTCCTGATCACGATAGTACCATCCAGTTAACTCCATACGAGTAGTAAGACACATGGTTTAGTTACCTCCTGATCACGATAGTACCATCCAGTTAACTCCATACGAGTAGTAAGACACATGGTTTAGTTACGTCCTGATCACGATAGTACCATCCAGTTAACTCCATACGTGTAGTAAGACACATGGTTTAGTTACCTCCTGATCACGAGAGTACCATCCAGTTAACTCCATACGTGTAGTAAGACACATGGTTTAGTTACCTCCTGATCACGATAGTACCATCCAGTTAACTCCATACGAGTAGTAAGACACATGGCTTAGTTACCTCCTGATCACGATAGTACCATCCAGTTAACTCCATACGTGTAGTAAGACACATGGTTTAGTTACGTCCTGATCACGACAGTACCATTCAGTTAACTCCATACGAGTAGCAAGACACATGGTTTAGTTACCTCCTGATCACGATAGTACCATCCAGTTAACTCCATACGAATAGTAAGACACATGGTTTAGTTACGTCCTCATCACGATAGTACCATCCAGTTAACTCCATACGAGTAGTAAGACACATGGTTTAGTTACGTCCTGATCACGATAGTACCATCCAGTTAACTCCATACGAGTAGTAAGACACATGGTTTAGTTACGTCCTGATCACGATAGTACCATCCAGTTAACTCCATACGTGTAGTAAGACACATGGTTTAATTACCTCCTGATCACGATAGTACCATCCAGTTAACTCCATACGTGTAGTAAGACACATGGTTTAGTTACCTCCTGATCACGATAGTACCATCCAGTTAACTCCATACGTGTAGTAAGACACATGGTTTGGTTACCTCCTGATCACGATAGTACCATCCAGTTAACTCCATACGTGTAGTAAGACACATGGTTTAGTTACCTCCTGATCACGATAGTACCATCCAGTTAACTCCATACGAGTAGTAAGACTAATAGGTTCTTACACGAGTCCCTATTGAAGATCTGGGATTTCTTCCACGAGTGTGAGAAATTCCGTCTTTTCACGAGTGAAGCGTAACGGAACGAGTGGAAAGACGCTGAATTCCTCTCACGAGTGGAAGAAATCCCAGATCTTCAATAAGGACGAGTGCAAATACCTGTTTCTTCCTTTCAACTTAAAAACAAAGCATGTCGATTTCATTCATTCATTCGCATGTCAATGTCATGTTTACTACACAAAATATTACAACGCCACGTGCAATGCAGTAAATACACACTTTTTTAAAACCGCATTAAATCTATTACGGGAAACAGTTAAAATTCAGGTAATATTGATATTTGAAGCTTTTTTAAATCTACTAAGACGACAATTTATATTACTACAGCAGTCGTTGAAGCGGACTCCATTGATTATACTCGGCCGATTTGATTGTAAGACAAGGTCACGCGCAGCTGTCTTTATGGCTTGTCTTACATAGAAAACGCATCAAAACGGAAGAAACATGGTTTAGTTACGTCCTGATCACCATAGTACCATCCAGTTCACTCCATACGTGTAGTAAGACACATGGTTTAGTTACGTCCTGATCACGATAGTACCATCCAGTTAACTCCATACGTGTAGTAAGACACATGGTTTAGTTACCTCCTGATCACGATAGTACCATCCAGTTAACTCCATACGTGTAGTAAGACACATGGTTTAGTTACCTCCTGATCACGATAGTACCATCCAGTTAACTCCATAGGTGTAGTAAGACACATGGTTTAGTTACCTCCTGATCACGATAGTACCATCCAGTTAACTCCATACGTGTAGTAAGACACATGGTTTAGTTACCTCCTGATCACGATAGTACCATCCAGTTAACTCCATACGAGTAGTAAGACTAATAGGTTCTTACACGAGTCCCTATTGAAGATCTGGGATTTCTTCCACGAGTGTGAGAAATTCCGTCTTTTCACGAGTGAAGCGTAACGGAACGAGTGGAAAGACGCTGAATTTCTCTCACGAGTGGAAGAAATCCCGGATCTTCAATAAGGACGAGTGCAAATACCTGTTTCTTCCTTTCAATTTAAAAACAAAGCATGTCGATTTCATTCATTCATTCGCATGTCAATGTCATGTTTACTACACAAAATATTACAACGCCACGTGCAATGCAGTAAATACACACTTTTTTAAAACCGCATTAAATCTATTAGGGGAAACAGTTAAAATTCAGGTAATATTGATATTTGAAGCTTTTTTAAATCTACTAAGACGACAATTTATATTACTACAGCAGTCGTTGAAGCGGACTCCATTGATTATACTCGGCCGATTTGATTGTAAGACAAGGTCACGCGCAGCTGTCTGTATGGCTTGTCTTACATAGAAAACGCATCAAAACGGAAGAAACATGGTTTAGTTACGTCCTGATCACGATAGTACCATCCAGTTAACTCCATACGTATAGTAAGACACATGGTTTAGTTACGTCCTGATCACGATAGTGCCATCCAGTTAACTCCATACGTGTAGTAAGACACATGGTTTAGTTACGTCCTCATCACGACAGTACCATCCAGTTAACTCCATACGTGTAGTAAGAAACATGGCTTAGTTACGTCCTGATCACGACAGTACCATCCAGTTAACTCCATACCTGCAGTAAGACACATGGTTTAGCTACGTCCTCATCACGATAGTGCCATCCAGTTAACTCCATACGTGTAGTAAGACACATGGCTTAGTTACGTCCTGATCACGACAGTACCATCCAGTTAACTCCACACGTGTAGTAAGACACATGGTTTAGCTACGTCCTGATCACGACAGTACCATCCAGTTAACTCCATACGTGTAGTAAGACACATGGTTTAGCTACGTCCTGATCACGATAGTACCATCCAGTTAACTCCATACGTGTAGTAAGACACATGGTTTAGCTACGTCCTGATCACGATAGTACCATCCAGTTAACTCCATACGTGTAGTAAGACACATGGTTTAGTTACGTCCTGATCACGATAGTACCATCCAGTTAACTCCATACGTGTAGTAAGACACATGGTTTAGTTACGTCCTGATCACGATAGTACCATCCAGTTAACTCCATACGTGTAGTAAGACACATGGTTTAGTTACGTCCTGATCACGATAGTACCATCCAGTTAACTCCATACGTGTAGTAAGACACATGGTTTAGTTACGTCCTGATCACGACAGTACCATCCAGTTAACTCCATACGTGTAGTAAGACACATTGTTTAGTTACGTCCTGATCACGATAGTACCATCCAGTTAACTCCATACGTGTAGTAAGACACATGGTTTAGTTACGTCCTCATCACGACAGTACCATCCAGTTAATTCCATACGTGTAGTAAGACACATGGTTTAGTTAGGTCCTGATCACAACAGTACCATCCAGTTAATTCCATACGTGTAGTAAGACACATGGTTTAGTTAGGTCCAGATCACGACAGTACCATCCAGTTAACTCCATACGTGTAGTAAGACACATGGTTTAGTTACGTCCTCATCACAATAGTGCCATCCAGTTAACTCCATACGTGTAGTAAGACACATGGCTTAGTTACGTCCGCATCACGACAGTACCATCCAGTTAACTCCATACGTGTAGTAAGAAACATGGCTTAGTTACGTCCTGATCACGACAGTACCATCCAGTTAACTCCACACGTGTAGTAAGACACATGGTTTAGCTACGTCCTGATCACGACAGTACCATCCAGTTAACTCCATACGTGTAGTAAGACACATTGTTTAGTTACGTCCTGATCACGATAGTACCATCCAGTTCACTCCATACGTGTAGTAAGACACATGGTTTAGTTACGTCCTGATCACGATAGTACCATCCAGTTAACTCCATACGTGTAGTAAGACACATGGTTTAGTTACGTCCTGATCACGATAGTACCATCCAGTTAACTCCATACGTGTAGTAAAACACATGGTTTAGTTACGTCCTCATCACGACAGTACCATCCAGTTAACTCCATACGTGTAGTAAGACACATGGTTTAGTTACGTCCTGATCACGATAGTACCATCCAGTTAACTCCATACGAGTAGTAAGACACATGGTTTAGTTACCTCCTGATCACGATAGTACCATCCAGTTAACTCCATACGAGTAGTAAGACACATGGTTTAGTTACCTCCTGATCACGATAGTACCATCCAGTTAACTCCATACGAGTAGTAAGACACATGGTTTAGTTACGTCCTGATCACGATAGTACCATCCAGTTAACTCCATACGTGTAGTAAGACACATGGTTTAGTTACCTCCTGATCACGAGAGTACCATCCAGTTAACTCCATACGTGTAGTAAGACACATGGTTTAGTTACCTCCTGATCACGATAGTACCATCCAGTTAACTCCATACGAGTAGTAAGACACATGGATTAGTTACCTCCTGATCACGATAGTACCATCCAGTTAACTCCATACGTGTAGTAAGACACATGGTTTAGTTACCTCCTGATCACGATAGTACCATCCAGTTAACTCCATACGAGTAGTAAGACACATGGTTTAGTTACCTCCTGATCACGATAGTACCATCCAGTTAACTCCATACGTGTAGTAAGACACATGGTGTAGTTACGTCCTGATCACGACAGTACCATCCAGTTAACTCCATACGAGTAGTAAGACACATGGTTTAGTTACGTCCTGATCACGATGGTACCATCCAGTTAACTCCATACGAATAGTAAGACACATGGTTTAGTTACGTCCTGATCACGATAGTACCATCCAGTTAACTCCATACGAGTAGTAAGACACATGGTTTAGTTACGTCCTGATCACGATAGTACCATCCAGTTAACTCCATACGAGTAGTAAGACACATGGTTTAGTTACGTCCTGATCACGATAGTACCATCCAGTTAACTCCATACGTGTAGTAAGACACATGGTTTAGTTACCTCCTGATCACGATAGTACCACCCAGTTAACTCCATACGTGTAGTAAGACACATGGTTTAGTTACCTCCTGATCACGATAGTACCATCCAGTTAACTCCATACGTGTAGTAAGACACATGGTTTAGTTACCTCCTGATCACGATAGTACCATCCAGTTAACTCCATACGTGTAGTAAGACACATGGTTTAGTTACCTCCTGATCACGATAGTACCATCCAGTTAACTCCATACGAGTAGTAAGACTAATAGGTTCTTACACGAGTCCCTATTGAAGATCTGGGATTTCTTCCACGAGTGTGAGAAATTCCGTCTTTTCACGAGTGAAGCGTAACGGAACGAGTGGAAAGACGCTGAATTTCTCTCACGAGTGGAATAAATCCCGGATCTTCAATAAGGACGAGTGCAAATACCTGTTTCTTCCTTTCAACTTAAAAACAAAGCATGTCGATTTCATTCATTCATTCGCATGTCAATGTCATGTTTACTACACAAAATATTACAACGCCACGTGCAATGCAGTAAATACACACTTTTTTAAAACCGCATTAAATCTATTACGGGAAACAGTTAAAATTCAGGTAATATTGATATTTGAAGCTTTTTTAAATCTACTAAGACGACAATTTATATTACTACAGCAGTCGTTGAAGCGGACTCCATTGATTATACTCGGCCGATTTGATTGTAAGACAAGGTCACGCGCAGCTGTCTTTATGGCTTGTCTTACATAGAAAACGCATCAAAACGGAAGAAACATGGTTTAGTTACGTCCTGATCACGATAGTACCATCCAGTTAACTCCATACGTGTAATAAGACACATGGCTTAGTTACGTCCTGATCACGATAGTACTATCCAGTTAACTCCATACGTGTAGTAAGACACATGATTTAGTTACGTCCTGATCACGACAGTACCATCCAATTAACTCCATACGTGTAGTAAGACACATGGTTTAGTTACGTCCTCATCACGACAGTATCATCCAGTTAACTCCATACGTGTAGTAAGACACATGGCTTAGTTACGTCCTGATCACGATAGTACCATCCAGTTAACTCCATACGTGTAGTAAGACACATGGTTTAGTTACGTCCTGATCACGATAGTACCATCCAGTTAACTCCATACGAGTAGTAAGACACATGGTTTAGTTACGTCCTGATCACGATAGTACCATCCAGTTAACTCCATACGAGTAGTAAGACACATGGTTTAGTTACGTCCTGATCACGATAGTACCATCCACTTAACTCCATACGTGTAGTAAGACACATGGTTTAGTTACGTCCTCATCACGACAATACCATCCAGTTAACTCCATACGTGTAGTAAGACACATGGTTTAGTTACGTCCTGATCACGATAGTACCATCCAGTTAACTCCATACCTGTAGTAAGACACATGGTTTAGTTACGTCCTGATCACGATAGTACCATCCAGTTAACTCCATACGTGTAGTAAGACACATGGTTTAGTTACGTCCTCATCACGACAGTACCATCCAGTTAACTCCATACGTGTAGTAAGACACATGGTTTAGTTACGTCCTGATCACGATAGTACCATCCAGTTAACTCCATACGAGTAGTAAGACACATGGTTTAGTTACGTCCTGATCACGATAGTACCATCCAGTTAACTCCATACGAGTAGTAAGACACATGGTTTAGTTACGTCCTGATCACGATAGTACCATCCACTTAACTCCATACGTGTAGTAAGACACATGGTTTAGTTACGTCCTCATCACGACAATACCATCCAGTTAACTCCATACGTGTAGTAAGACACATGGTTTAGTTACGTCCTGATCACGATAGTACCATCCAGTTAACTCCATACCTGTAGTAAGACACATGGTTTAGTTACGTCCTGATCACAATAGTACCATCCAGTTAACTCCATACGTGTAGTAAGACACATGGTTTAGTTACGTCCTCATCACGACAGTACCATCCAGTTAACTCCATACGTGTAGTAAGACACATGGTTTAGTTACGTCCTGATCACGACAATACCATCCAGTTAACTCCATACGTGTAGTAAGACACATGGTTTAGTTACGTCCTGATCACGATAGTACCATCCAGTTAACTCCATACCTGTAGTAAGACACATGGTTTAGTTACGTCCTGATCACGATAGTACCATCCAGTTAACTCCATACCTGTAGTAAGACACATGGTTTAGTTACGTCCTGATCACGATAGTACCATCCAGTTAACTCCATACGTGTAGTAAGACACATGGTTTAGTTACGTCCTGTTCACGACAGTACCATCCAGTCAACTCCATACCTGTAGTAAGACACATGATTTAGTTACGTCCTGATCACGATAGTACCATCCAGTTAACTCCAAAGGTCAATCAGAGGGAAAGTATAATATCTCACATACTGGATAGAGGTGTCACGCTACAATACAACGATAAAAGTATAATTTTAGAGGGGAAAACTACACAACAAACCAGACGGACACAACTTCACATATCAATAAGATAAAAGCGATATCAGACATCTGGAACTCTGTGCTGCCATTTCAACCATTTTGAAATATGAGACAATAGTATAATATAATAGTTGTCATGCACAACGCTAGAGGCTTTGTTGGTCGAGTGGCTAATGCTGCTTACATCTGACCAGCAGCCTGACATAACTGATGTGGGTTCGCGATCCATATTCGCACCTTACGCGTTGACATTTACATGCATCTACCACAGATGGAGGGGTTCAGTGGTTAGTTTCCTATAGCTGTTCTCCCCAATAAGTCCTATTGTAATATCAATAATCCACAATATACTCTGGTCGCATAATACTATTGTAAATTTTATTCTATGATTTCGAAATATACTAAATTAAATATCTACGTTTGGACCCATGGTGTTGTGCGCAAGGTTAAACCAATGTGTTACCATCGAAACGATTTATTCGTGTTCGAGATAGAATGTGTAGAATAATGTCTGTAGAGCGAATCGGAGAATTTGTAAACAATTATTTATCGATGAAATCAAATGATGATATAGAACGAACGCAATTCCTATGCAAACGTGTACAGAAACGGTTAGTGCACCTATGTAACTTTGCCAGTTTCTCCGGATTTTTCATATTTGATTACCACTTCGTTGATCTCTAACGTTTATTAATTAACAGATTATCGCATTTGAAACTACTTTTACCCGTCCTTTTTTATTGAAGTGCCTGAAGAAAACCAGAAATGTGGCCGATCATGTATATGTGTGTTAGTGGTATCATGTATATGTGTGCTAGTGATATCATGTATATGTGTGCTAGTGGTATCGATGTATATGTGTGCTAGTGGTATCATGTATTTGTGTGCTAGTGGTATCATGTATATGTGTGCTAGTGATATCATGTATATGTGTGCTAGTGGTATCATATATATGTGTGCTAGTGGTATCATGTATATGTGTGCTAGTGGTATCGATGTATATGTGTGCTAGTGGTATCATGTATATGTGTGCTAGTGGTATCATGTATATGTGTGCTAGTGGTATCATGTATATGTGTGCTAGTGGTATCATGTATTTGTGTGCTAGTGGTATCATGTATATGTGTGCTAGTGATATCATGTATATGTGTGCTAGTGGTATCATATATATGTGTGCTAGTGGTATCATGTATATGTGTGCTAGTGGTATCGATGTATATGTGTGCTAGTGGTATCATGTATATGTGTGCTAGTGGTATCATGTATATGTGTGCTAGTGGTATCATGTATATGTGTGCTAGTGGTATCATGTATATGTGTCCTAGTGATATCATGTATATGTGTGTTAGTGGTATCATGTATATGTGTGCTAGTGATATCATGTATATATGTGCTAGTGGTATCGATGTATATGTGTGCTAGTGGTATCATGTATATGTGTGCTAGTGGTATCATGTATATGTGTGCTAGTGGTATCATGTATATGTGTGCTAGTGGTATCGATGTATGTGTGCTAGTGGTATCGATGTATATGTGTGCTAGTGGTATCATGTATATGTGTGCTAGTGGTACCATGCATATGTGTGCTAGTGGTATCGATGTATATGTGTGTTAGTGGTATTATGTATATGTGTGCTAGTGGTATCATGTATATGTGTGCTAGTGATATCATGTATATGTGTGTTAGTGGTATTATGTATATGTGTGCTAGTGATATCATGTATATGTGTGCTAGTGATATCATGTATATGTGTGTTAGTGGTATCATGTATATGTGTGCTAGTGGTATCGATGTATATGTGTGCTAGTGGTATCGATGTATATGTGCGCTAGTGGTATCATGTATATGTGTGCTAGTGGTATCATGTATATGTGTGCTAGTGGTATCATGTATATGTGTGCTAGTGGTATCATGTATATGTGTGCTAGTGGTATCGATGTATATGTGCGCTAGTGGTATCGATGTATATGTGTGCTAGTGGTATCATGTATATGTGTGCTAGTGGTATCATGTATATGTGTGCTAGTGATATCATGTATATGTGTGCTAGTGGTATCGATGTATATGTGTGCTAGTGGTATCATGTATATGTGTGCTAGTGGTATCATGCATATGTGTGCTAGTGGTATCGATGTATATGTGTGCTAGTGGTATCATGTATATGTGTGCTAGTAGTATCATGCATATGTGTGCTAGTGTTATCGATGTATATGTGTGCTAGTGGTATCATGTATATGTGTGCTAGTGGTATCATGCATATATGTGCTAGTGGTATCGATGTATATGTGTGCTAGTGGTATCATGTATATGTGTGCTAGTGGTATCATGCATATGTGTGCTAGTGGTATCATGTATATGTGTGCTAGTGGTATCATGCATATATGTGCTAGTGGTATCGATGTATATGTGTGCTAGTGGTATCATGTATATGTGTACTAGTGGTACCATGCATATGTGTGCTAGTGGTATCATGTATATGTGTGCTAGTGGTATCATGCATATATGTGCTAGTGGTATCGATGTATATGTGTGCTAGTGGTATCATGTATATGTGTGCTAGTGGTATCATGCATATGTGTGCTAGTGGTATCATGTATATGTGTGCTAGTGATATCATGTATATGTGTGCTAGTGGTATCATGCATATGTGTGCAAGTGGTATCGATGTATATGTGTGCTAGTGGTATCATGTATATGTGTACTAGTGGTACCATGCATATGTGTGCTAGTGGTATCATGTATATGTGTGCTAGTGATATCATGTATATGTGTGTTAGTGGTATCATGTATATGTGTGCTAGTGGTATCATGTATATGTGTGCTAGTGGTATCGATGTATATGTGCGCTAGTGGTATCATGTATATGTGTGCTAGTGGTATCGATGTATATGTGTGCTAGTGGTATCATGTATATGTGTGCTAGTGGTATCATGCATATGTGTGCTAGTGGTATCGATGTATATGTGTGCCAGTGGTATCATGTATATGTGTGCTAGTGGTATCATGCATATGTGTGCTAGTGTTATCGATGTATATGTGTGCTAGTGGTATCATGTATATGTGTGCTAGTGGTATCATGCATATATGTGCTAGTGGTATCGATGTATATGTTTGCTAGTGGTATCATGTATATGTGTGCTAGTGGTATCATGCATATGTGTGCTAGTGGTATCATGTATATGTGTCCTAGTGATATCATGTATATGTGTGCTAGTGGTATCATGCATATGTGTGCTAGTGGTATCGATGTATGTGTGCTAGTGGTATCGATGTATATGTGTGCTAGTGGTACCATGCATATGTGTGCTAGTGGTATCATGTACATGTGTGCTAGTGGTGTCGATTTATATGTGTGCTAGTGGTATCGATGTATATGTGTGCTAGTGGTATCATGTATATGTGTGCTAGTGGTATCATGCATATGTGTGCTAGTGGTATCGATGTATGTGTGCTAGTGGTATCGATGTATATGTGTGCTAGTGGTACCATGCATATGTGTGCTAGTGGTATCATGTACATGTGTGCTAGTGGTATCGATTTATATGTGTGCTAGTGGTATCGATGTATATGTGTGCTAGTGGTATCATGTATATGTGTGCTAGTGGTATCATGTATATGTGTGCTAGTGGTATCATGTATATGTGTGCTAGTGGTATCATGTATATGTGTGCTAGTGATATCATGTATATGTGTGCTAGTGGTACCATGCATATGTGTGCTAGTGGTATCATGTACATGTGTGCTAGTGGTATCGATTTATATGTGTGCTAGTGGTATCGATGTATATGTGTGCTAGTGGTATCATGTATATGTGTGTTAGTTGTATCATGTATATGTGTGTTAGTTGTATCATGTATATGTGTGCTAGTGGTATCGATGTATATGTGTGCTAGTGGTATCGATGTATATGTGTGCTAGTGGTATCATGTATATGTGTGCTAGTGGTATCATGTATATGTGTGCTAGTGGTATCATGTATATGTGTGCTAGTGGTATCATGTATATGTGTGCTAGTGATATCGATGTATATGTGTACTAGTTGTATCATGTATATGTGTACTAGTGGTATCATGTATATGTGTGCCAGTGGTATCATGTATATGTGTGCTAGTGGTATCATGTATATGTGTGCTAGTGGTATCATGTATATGTGTACTAGTGGTATCATGTATATGTGTGCTAGTGATATCGATGTATATGTGTACTAGTTGTATCATGTATATGTGTACTAGTGGTATCATGTATATGTGTGCTAGTGATATCGATGTATATGTGTGCTAGTGGTATCATGTATATGTGTGCTAGTGATATCGATGTATATGTGTACTAGTTGTATCATGTATATGTGTACTAGTGGTATCATGTATATGTGTGCCAGTGGTATCATGTATATGTGTGCTAGTGGTATCATGTATATGTGTGCTAGTGATATCGATGTATATGTGTACTAGTTGTATCATGTATATGTGTACTAGTGGTATCATGTATATGTGTGCTAGTGATATCATGTATATGTGTGCTAGTGGTATCATGTATATGTGTGCTAGTGGTATCATGTATATGTGTGCCAGTGGTATCATGTATATGTGTGCTAGTGGTATCATGTATATGTGTGCTAGTGGTATCATGTATATGTGTACTAGTTGTATCATGTATATGTGTGTTAGTTGTATCATGTATATGTGTGCTAGTGGTATCATGTATATGTGTGTTAGTTGTATCATGTATATGTGTACTAGTTGTATCATGTATATGTGTACTAGTTGCATCATGTATATGTGTGTTAGTTGTATCATGTATATGTGTACTAGTTGTATCATGTATATGTGTGTTAGTTGTATCATGTATATGTGTGCTAGTTGTATCATATATATGTGTGTTAGTTGTATCATGTATATGTGTGCTAGTGGTATCATGTATATGTGTGCCAGTGGTATCATGTATATGTGTGCCAGTGGTATCATGTATATGTGTGCTAGTGGTATCATGTATATGTGTGCTAGTGGTATCATGTATATGTGTACTAGTTGTATCATGTATATGTGTGTTAGTTGTATCATGTATATGTGTGTTAGTTGTATCATGTATATGTGTACTAGTTGTATCATGTATATGTGTACTAGTTGTATCATGTATATGTGTGTTAGTTGTATCATGTATATGTGTGCTAGTTGTATCATATATATGTGTGTTAGTTGTATCATGTATATGTGTGCTAGTGGTATCATGTATATGTGTGCCAGTGGTATCATGTATATGTGTGTTAGTTGTATCATGTATATGTGTGTTAGTTGTATCATGTATATGTGTGTTAGTTGTATCATATATATGTGTGTTAGTTGTATCATGTATATGTGTGCTAGTGGTATCATGTATATGTGTGCCAGTGGTATCATGTATATGTGTACTAGTTGTATCATGTATATGTGTACTAGTGGTATCGATGTATATGTGTGCTAGTGGTATCGATGTATATGTGTGCTAGTGGTATCATGTATATGTGTGCTAGTGGTATCATGTATATGTGTGCTAGTGGTATCATGTATATGTGTACTAGTGGTATCATGTATATGTGTGTTAGTTGTATCATGTATATGTGTACTAGTTGTATCATGTATATGTGTGTTAGTTGTATCATGTATATGTGTGTTAGTTGTATCATATATATGTGTGTTAGTTGTATCATGTATATGTGTACTAGTTGTATCATGTATATGTGTGTTAGTTGTATCATGTATATGTGTACTAGTGGTATCATGTATATGTGTGTTAGTTGTATCATGTATATGTGTACTAGTTGTATCATGTATATGTGTGCTAGTGGTATCATGTATATGTGTGCTAGTGATATCATGTATATGTGTGCTAGTGGTATCATGTATATGTGTACTAGTTGTATCATGTATATGTGTGTTAGTGATATCATGTATATGTGTGCTAGTGGTATCATGTATATGTGTGCTAGTGGTATCATGTATATGTGTGCTAGTGGTATCATGTATATGTGTGCTAGTGGTATCGATGTATATGTGTGCCAGTGGTATCATGTATATGTGTGCTAGTGGTATCATGCATATGTGTGCTAGTGGTATCGATGTATATGTGTGCCAGTGGTATCATGTATATGTGTGCTAGTGGTATCATGCATATGTGTGCTAGTGTTATCGATGTATATGTGTGCTAGTGGTATCATGTATATGTGTGCTAGTGGTATCATGCATATATGTGCTAGTGGTATCGATGTATATGTTTGCTAGTGGTATCATGTATATGTGTGCTAGTGGTATCATGCATATGTGTGCTAGTGGTATCATGTATATGTGTCCTAGTGATATCATGTATATGTGTGCTAGTGGTATCATGCATATGTGTGCTAGTGGTATCGATGTATGTGTGCTAGTGGTATCGATGTATATGTGTGCTAGTGGTACCATGCATATGTGTGCTAGTGGTATCATGTACATGTGTGCTAGTGGTATCGATTTATATGTGTGCTAGTGGTATCGATGTATATGTGTGCTAGTGGTATCATGTATATGTGTGCTAGTGGTATCATGCATATGTGTGCTAGTGGTATCGATGTATGTGTGCTAGTGGTATCGATGTATATGTGTGCTAGTGGTACCATGCATATGTGTGCTAGTGGTATCATGTACATGTGTGCTAGTGGTATCGATTTATATGTGTGCTAGTGGTATCGATGTATATGTGTGCTAGTGGTATCATGTATATGTGTGCTAGTGGTATCATGTATATGTGTGCTAGTGGTATCATGTATATGTGTGCTAGTGGTATCATGTATATGTGTGCTAGTGATATCATGTATATGTGTGCTAGTGGTACCATGCATATGTGTGCTAGTGGTATCATGTACATGTGTGCTAGTGGTATCGATTTATATGTGTGCTAGTGGTATCGATGTATATGTGTGCTAGTGGTATCATGTATATGTGTGTTAGTTGTATCATGTATATGTGTGCTAGTGGTATCGATGTATATGTGTGCTAGTGGTATCGATGTATATGTGTGCTAGTGGTATCATGTATATGTGTGCTAGTGGTATCATGTATATGTGTGCTAGTGGTATCATGTATATGTGTGCTAGTGGTATCATGTATATGTGTGCTAGTGATATCGATGTATATGTGTACTAGTTGTATCATGTATATGTGTACTAGTGGTATCATGTATATGTGTGCCAGTGGTATCATGTATATGTGTGCTAGTGGTATCATGTATATGTGTGCTAGTGGTATCATGTATATGTGTACTAGTGGTATCATGTATATGTGTGCTAGTGATATCGATGTATATGTGTACTAGTTGTATCATGTATATGTGTACTAGTGGTATCATGTATATGTGTGCTAGTGATATCGATGTATATGTGTGCTAGTGGTATCATGTATATGTGTGCTAGTGATATCGATGTATATGTGTACTAGTTGTATCATGTATATGTGTACTAGTGGTATCATGTATATGTGTGCCAGTGGTATCATGTATATGTGTGCTAGTGGTATCATGTATATGTGTGCTAGTGATATCGATGTATATGTGTACTAGTTGTATCATGTATATGTGTACTAGTGGTATCATGTATATGTGTGCCAGTGGTATCATGTATATGTGTGCTAGTGGTATCATGTATATGTGTGCTAGTGGTATCATGTATATGTGTACTAGTTGTATCATGTATATGTGTGTTAGTTGTATCATGTATATGTGTGCTAGTGGTATCATGTATATGTGTGCTAGTGGTATCATGTATATGTGTGTTAGTTGTATCATGTATATGTGTGTTAGTTGTATCATATATATGTGTGTTAGTTGTATCATGTATATGTGTGCTAGTGGTATCATGTATATGTGTGTTAGTTGTATCATGTATATGTGTGTTAGTTGTATCATGTATATGTGTACTAGTTGTATCATGTATATGTGTACTAGTTGTATCATGTATATGTGTGTTAGTTGTATCATGTATATGTGTGCTAGTTGTATCATATATATGTGTGTTAGTTGTATCATGTATATGTGTGCTAGTGGTATCATGTATATGTGTGCCAGTGGTATCATGTATATGTGTGTTAGTTGTATCATGTATATGTGTACTAGTTGTATCATGTATATGTGTACTAGTTGCATCATGTATATGTGTGTTAGTTGTATCATGTATATGTGTGTTAGTTGTATCATGTATATGTGTACTAGTTGTATCATGTATATGTGTACTAGTTGTATCATGTATATGTGTGTTAGTTGTATCATGTATATGTGTGCTAGTTGTATCATATATATGTGTGTTAGTTGTATCATGTATATGTGTGCTAGTGGTATCATGTATATGTGTGCCAGTGGTATCATGTATATGTGTGTTAGTTGTATCATGTATATGTGTACTAGTTGTATCATGTATATGTGTGTTAGTTGTATCATGTATATGTGTGTTAGTTGTATCATATATATGTGTGTTAGTTGTATCATGTATATGTGTGCTAGTGGTATCATGTATATGTGTGCCAGTGGTATCATGTATATGTGTACTAGTTGTATCATGTATATGTGTACTAGTGGTATCGATGTATATGTGTGCTAGTGGTATCGATGTATATGTGTGCTAGTGGTATCATGTATATGTGTGCTAGTGGTATCATGTATATGTGTGCTAGTGGTATCATGTATATGTGTGCTAGTGATATCATGTATATGTGTACTAGTGGTATCATGTATATGTGTACTAGTGGTATCATGTATATGTGTACTAGTGGTATCATGTATATGTGTGTTAGTTGTATCATGTATATGTGTGTTAGTTGTATCATATATATGTGTGTTAGTTGTATCATGTATATGTGTGTTAGTTGTATCATGTATATGTGTACTAGTTGTATCATGTATATGTGTGTTAGTTGTATCATGTATATGTGTGTTAGTTGTATCATATATATGTGTGTTAGTTGTATCATGTATATGTGTGTTAGTTGTATCATGTATATGTGTACTAGTTGTATCATGTATATGTGTGTTAGTTGTATCATGTATATGTGTGTTAGTTGTATCATATATATGTGTGTTAGTTGTATCATGTATATGTGTACTAGTTGTATCATATATATGTGTGTTAGTTGTATCATGTATATGTGTACTAGTTGTATCATGTATATGTGTGTTAGTTGTATCATGTATATGTGTGTTAGTGGTATCATGTATATGTGTACTAGTTGTATCATGTATATGTGTGTTAGTTGTATCATATATATGTGTGCTAGTGGTATCATGTATATGTGTGCTAGTGGTATCATGTATATGTGTGCTAGTGGTATCGATTTTGTCTCTTTTACTACATTAAAAAAAATCGATTATACTTTGGAACTGTTTTGACAGTGTGGTATTCTTTATTCTTTTGTGGTATAATTTATTTTGTAATCGAATGAACTGACAAAAAGATAGAATATGAAAAAATGAGATGAAGTAAATACTGTTTACTATATTGTTTATGATTTTTTGAATATTGCTTTGCAGATTTCATTATACTTGCCATGGTTGTTTCCATATGTATGGTCTGTTCTGGGACCAGTTGATGACGACACTGCAGATGACTGCCTCTTCCAATCAGTGGTGTCGTCCTGATCTTGTGAGAAGCTACACAGGTGAGAATCTTGAAAACTGCAGTAAAATGTGGTATAATCTGCCGTCAATGCTAGGAAAAATAACATTTATTTAAACAGATTAGGTGATAAATCAATTACCAGAGGACAAAATAACGAGACAATGAATGGTATATTGATGCTTAAAATAAAGTGAGTGAGTGAGTGAGTGAGTGAGTGATTGTTGTTTAACGACAATTCAGCAATTTTTCAGCTATATCATGGCGAGAACAAGTCAAGAAATGACGATGATGTCCGCTTTGTACTAGACGAACACGGTTAGCTAGATATTTTTATAGTGCTAGCTCACCGAAACAACAGTTCGCGGATAGACAAGTCGCCCCGCTCGGACACATTATCCCGATTCCGAGCCAACCAGTCTTCGCTCTTTCTCTTTAATGCTGCGTGCTTAACGGAGAAGCAACACATTTTATAGTCTTTGGCTTAACCCGATCGGAGCTCGAACCCACGATCTACTGCACTCGAGTTTCAAAATGTTAATGAAAATTTATGATGTTAAGGAATACTGTTTTGTTATACTATTGAAGACAGCCAAATAGAAAATGAAATAAAAGATGATCATAATTATCTTATTCTAAAGTAAATATACATTAATTTACCTGTTTGAGATGTGTGAGTAATACCTAGGGAAACATGACATGTGGCCAGTTCACTGATAGTGTTCTTCAATTTTTCCCGGAGGTTCTCTATTTCTGTCGATGCTGTTTTCAATACGTTTGTCACCTCTTCATTTGTTCTGTTTAACAAGTCATCTTTTGTGTGTAATGTGTTCAGTAGATTGAGATATTTCTGATTTTCGACAGGTTTAAAAGAAGTTGTCTTGGCAGATCCATTGCTTAATTGGCTTTTGAAATCCATCATGGATTTTTGTAATTTGTCAACAAGATTTTGTAAATTGTTCAGGTCGGTAGATACCTTAGCTACGTCGTTACAAGAACATGATCCGTCGAGTAGTGTGTTAGTATTTCTATTACAATGCTCTTCATCTCCTAACTGAACATTATACACACATTTCCCAGTAAAGAAACTACACCCCGGTGTGAACTGTTGACCAACTACGTAATTTAGTATTCCGAAAATTAAGACAAACCAGATTTTTACTAAAGCCATCCTTACATGAAATATGTTCACAAGCAAGACAAACAGTGTTGACCAAGATATGTGTTATCTATAGCTGATAAGGTTGTGTCTTATTGTCCTAAAATCTAGGTCTAAATCTGACTTCATCAGATACCGATTAAACAGAACATGTTAGTCAACTTTTTTAGCATTCAGTATTAAAAATGAATCTTAAATACAGGCTTGATTTAAATTTCAGCGTGTTATACTGAATTACATATGTGATGCGCCATTCCCAGAAGCTACTCTAGTCAGTGGTTCAATCAAATTTTATTCAATAGTAAACTATAAACTGAGGGAAACGTCGAATGGTAATGACAGAATCACAAGTCATAACGACAAAATGTATCCAAATAAATAGATAAATAAATAATTTAAATAAATTAAAATAAAATAAAATAAAATAAAATAAAATAAAAAAATCAGGAACGCACCAAAGGTGCGAGAGCAGAGTTGCGAACATATGGATGGACAATGCCTAGTTATATAATTCTAAACCTTAGTCTTTGCTGTGATATTTATTTATTTTGCTTAGTGCTAGATGTGATCTTGACCTTTGACCCACAAACCTCCAGTTCATGAGACTTGTTCCTCTCAGCATGAGGCATGTGTGTACTTAGTTTCTTGTACTTGAGATATTGTGCGGAAACAAAAAAAGTATCATATTTTTGCTTTATTTTTAGAAGTTGTAATCTTGACCTTTGACCTACAAACCTCAATATCAATAGGTTTCCTCCTCTTACCATCAGGCATGTGTGTACCAAGATTCATTTAGATCCAACATTTCGTTCTTAAGATATCGTGCGGAAGCAAAAAAAGTATATAATTTTTGTTCTATTTTTTGAAGTTGTGACCTTGACCTTTGTCCTACAAACCTCAATATCAATAGGCTTCCTCCTCTCACTATCAGGCATATGTGTATCAAGTTTCATTTAGATCCTACATTTTGTTCTTAAGAAATCGTGCGGAAACGAAAAAAGTATCAAATGTTTGTTCTATTTTTAGAAGTTGTGACCTTGACCTTTGTCCTACGATCCTCAATATCAATAGGCTTCCTTCTCTCACTACCAGTCATGTGTGTTCCAAGTTTCATTTAGATCAGACATTTCATTCTTAAGATATTGTGCGGAAACGAAAAAGGTGACGCCCGGACAACATTCGTCGCAACTCGGCTAATAAAATAAAATAAATAAATAAATAAATAAACGGCAAAGCAAACTAGAGGAAAAAGAATCAGAATGGTTTTGTGAAGCAAGTTTTGTAGTAGAATATCAACTGTGATTCATATTATAATACTTCATTAGATGTGATATTGGGTTACGTTATTAGACGTGCAATTTGTAGCAGGCTCTGTCATAGCGTATAAACTGTGGTAGTATAGGATTAGATATTTATAGAAGACTCTATTGTAAGGTATCACCTCATTAGATATTTATAGAAGACTCTATTGTAAGGTATCACCTCATTAGATATTCATAGAAGACTCTATTGTAAGGTATCACCTCATTAGATATTTATAGAAGACTCTATTGTAAGGTATCACCTCATTAGATATTTATAGAAGACTCTATTGTAAGGTATCACCTCATTAGATATGTATAGAAGACTCTATTGTAAGGTATCACCTCATTAGATATTTATAGAAGACTCTATTGTAAGGTATCACCTCATTAGATATTTATAGAAGACTCTATTGTAAGGTATCACCTCATTAGATATTCATAGAAGACTCTATTGTAAGGTATCACCTCATTAGATATTTATAGAAGACTCTATTGTAAGGTATCACCTCATTAGATATTCATAGAAGACTCTATTGTAAGGTATCACCTCATTAGATATTTATAGAAGACTCTATTGTAAGGTATCACCTCATTAGATATTTATAGAAGACTCTATTGTAAGGTATCACCTCATTAGATATGTATAGAAGACTCTATTGTAAGGTATCACCTCATTAGATATTTATAGAAGACTCTATTGTAAGGTATCACCTCATTAGATATTTATAGAAGACTCTATTGTAAGGTATCACCTCATTAGATATTTATAGAAGACTCTATTGTAAGGTATCACCTCATTAGATATGTATAGAAGACTCTATTGTAAGGTATCACCTCATTAGATATTTATAGAAGACTCTATTGTAAGGTATCACCTCATTAGATATTTATAGAAGACTCTATTGTAAGGTATCACCTCATTAGATATTTATAGAAGACTCTATTGTAAGGTATCACCTCATTAGATATTTATAGAAGACTCTATTGTAAGGTATCACCTCATTAGATATTTATAGAAGACTCTATTGTAAGGTATCACCTCATTAGATATTTATAGAAGACTCTATTGTAAGGTATCACCTCATTAGATGTGATTTTTGGGACAGGTTCCATAGTAACCTATCAACTACATATACGTCATCTGATCGCTATGTTTACAATACAATATCGGATAAAACATTGTAGATATGTACATTATTTTCCTACATCACATGCACATTTTGGTATTTATTTGCTTTCATTATTCAACAGTTATTTGTATTTTCACAATGCAAAGACAAAACTTTTTGACCTGTGGCATTATGATAACCGACTTGACATTCACCTGCAAACTCATTAGTTTTCTTTACAATATTTGTCATGATAAATCAACCTTATGGTCACTTTATTATGAACTAAAGTCGCAGTGATTGGAATAAGAGTTGGAAGATAACAAAGGGGTAATCAGAATCCGTAAATTGAAAGACAGACAACACAGTGGCAAAAAAAAAAGACAAACAACGATCTTCTAAACATTATACAGAAAACTAAAGATCGGGCAAGATGAACCCACTAAAACAGAGAATGAACTCGGGTGCTCAGGAAGGGTAAGCAATTCCTGCCCCACTAGTGGCACCCGTCGTTGTACTCTAGTTACAAACCTGGTGATAAGTCACGAATGAGGAAAGGAACAGGAAGTGTTTCCGACAAGTGAAACATATTCGTGGTCATTTGTGACACAGATATTCCATAACGGTCAACCAAGTCATGGTGACCGTAAAACTTTCGATGTGATGACTTCGACAAAACCAAGAGGAACCCTTGGTTCAGTAGCTTCCTTGTTAGCAGCAGTCCTCTATCAAGTAAATCCTTATAGGATATCGACGTCGATACCCTGTCAGAATGGAATAAAAATGGCCATGCATCTCGTATCAGTAAGTAGGATTAATATTGTAGAGTTTCATACGCAATTCAATTTTCAAGAACGGTGGACATTGTTTTCAAAGAATTAGCTTAAGATAAGGACAAATATTTCATCTTTCAAATGGACAATTTTGTGATTAACTTTACATTCAACGCTCCCAGTTAAATAGTTGTAGGTAGTGTTATTGGTGGAGGAAACATGAGTTTAACTATTAGCATTCATTATGTCACGTACAACTGTATCGCATAGGACTGTATCGAGTACAGATCTCTACAGGTGGAATGTGTAAGATAAATAAATATAAATAGGAACGATTTCCGCGAAGTTTGTATATTTCATAGATTTTGAAATTATGCTCCTCAGAAGATTAAACCATACACAGAAACTCCCAAAACTTGTGATTTTTTGGGATGTGTACAAGACAAATTACGCTAACTGTTTAATTAGGGTTATGGTGTTTAATGCCACTTTCAACAACTTTTCAGCTATGTCGCACGTGGCGGTCAGTTTTATTGGTGGAGAAAACCGGAGTACTCAGAGAAAACCACCGATCTGTCGCAAGTTAGTGATAAACTTTATCACATTATGTTGTATCGAGTACACCTCGCCTGAGCGAGATTCGAACAACTGTTTAATGAAAACATCGTACTATATAACGCTCCTGATAATCCTACATATGAAGTTACTACCCTCGGTCTAAGTAGGATGTAATTCTAGACAAATACACGCCTGCTGTTTAATGCTTTGGTTTCATCTTTGTCCTAACACGACTTGAAAATTCCAATTTCTTTGAATTAAGCATAACATAAAAGTGGAAATATTATATAATATTTGAATTAAGTCAATATATTATTAAACAACAGAAGTATACAAACATGTCTTTATCAAGATACAGCTGATTTAAATATTATGCAATGAAGTGGTTATCTGATCTTGTACGCTTCCAGATCAATCTTTCATATACTTTTAATATGATATCGGTCCCAATTCCTGATTTGCGTCACAAACTAAATGTTCTAAGACTTTCAATAAGGTATCGGCCCCAATGCCCCATTTGCGTCACAAACTAAATGTTCTAAGACTTTCAATAAGGTATCGGCCCCACAATAAGGTATCGGCCCCACAATAAGGTATCGGCCCCAATGCCCCATTTGCATGGATATATTAGTGTTTTGCGTTACTAACTAATGTTCCAATAATTTCAATATAATATCGGTTCTAATGTCCGATTTGCATGGATTTGCGTGACAAACTAAATGTTCAAGACTGTCAATAGAATATTGGTCCCAATTCCTGATTTGCATGGATATTTTTGTGTTCCTCATCACAGACTAACTATTCCAATACTTTTAATATAACATCACTTCCATTCCTGATTTGCATGGAATTCCGTTACAAACTACATGTTCGAACACTTTCAATATGATCTCGGTTTCAATTCCTGATTTACATCGACATCTTTAATTATGTTTCCCATTACTAGCTAAATGTTCCAAGATTGTCAATGTAATATATGTTGATAATCCTAATTTAAATATTTGTCATGTTGATTTCACATTATTTTGTTATTTTCTATATGTGTTTCTTTTGGTTTATCTTCCAAACCAAAACATTGTTGATTAATGTCTAGTAGATCGATATGAACCCTTGACATATACATACTGACTCGATAGATATCCCCTTTACACTCCTGAGGTGTCACACGTCTTTTTGGAATTTCGTTTTCACACCCAAATCTCCATGTTGCTATGACAACGATCAACACCACAGAACATATAGCAAAAATTAATAATCCTAACACTGTTCCATTGTCTCCGAAATTGAATGCCACGGTTGTGTTACTCATGTTCTGCAATAATAGATATAGAATGTTTATTTACAAATACATAAATAAATAAATATATATATATATTTATAAAGTGTGTCAATTACTTGCGACAGGTAGGTGGTTTTCTCCGAGTTCTCCGATTTTCTCCACCAATAAAACTGACCGCCACGATATAACTGAAATATTGTTGAAAGTGGTGTTCATATATATATTATGTATATCAAAACATTGATTGATATTATTGTATACATGTAAATAAAATAACTTTGTAATCAGTTATACTGTATAATCATAGTTTTGTAAGTTTTATTCTATAGTTTACATGTTAAGTACGCTGTTTTATCAGAAAAGTGAGAGATGATATTGCAAATGTCTGACTATATGAGCAACACGGGTGTCTTATCAGAAACGGGAACGAACTGCTTAGACTTCACGAGAACCTGGATTCACATGCAATATTTCTATGAGGCCCGAATTTCTCATCTGTTCAGTTTTCTGTGAGGTTTTTTTTTGTGTGTCTTTTTTGTTTTTGTTTTCTGTATTGTGTTTTTGTTTGTCTACACTTTGTACCTTGCTTTGTTTGTCTACACTTTGTACCTTGCTTTGTTTGTCTACACTTTGTACCTTGCTTTGTTTGTCCACACTTTGTGCCTTGCTTTGTTTGTCTACACTTTGTACCTTGCTTTGTTTGTCTACACTTTGTACCTTGCTTTGTTTGTCCACACTTTGTGTCTTGCACCTATATGAATGATCTATTCTAGAAATGCAGAACGGCAATAAAAGCGCTGTTCACTTTAATTGGTATCTAAGTGTAATATTGGATAGTCTCTCATCTTCATTTACATACATATCCTTACTTACTAATTGATTACCCTTTCTGTTTTCTGTAAGGTTAATTTATCACAAAGTTGTACAATTAACTGGTGTTAAACAGATGGTTTCAATTTAAGCTACCATCATCTCCAGGTGGCGGACGCCAAATCAGGTGATATCGTATTTTCCATTTTTTTTCGGTTTACAGATAGCTTAGCTTAGAACAAAACGGTTCAGAAACGGTCATTTCGCTTGCAAACTTAGACGTTTCAACTTAATACCATATAAATTAATCTTAGAGTCACATGTCATTAAATACGTGTTTTGATTGGTTTAAAAAGTTGAGGTTATTTTCGTATGTACTGAATCTGAAAATAGACGTCGTTCCCAAGGCGTCGCGTGCCGTTGTCATCGGGCGATTTTCTTTAAATGAGGCACCTTTGGGGTTATTTAAATTTATTTCCGATTATTTGCCTTATTTTGAAAAAATAAATATATTTTTCAATATTATAACAAAAAAAGTTTGAATTAATTTATAAGAATTGATTGCAATTTTTGTTCGGTTCAATCGAAATAACCTGATTGAGGTTATTTCTTCATGAACCGAACAACGCGGGTTACGCAGGGTGTGTACAACCTGATTGAGGATATTTCTAATGAACCAAACAAAAATTGCGATCAATCCATAAATGTTTTATTAAACATCTATGATTTTATTATTTCCATTATCAAGAATACAACTATCTGCAATAAAATTAAATGATCGTAACTCACAGAAGGTGTGATGGTTAGATTCCCCATTTAAATGTTTAGTTTACGATCATCTTCATAATTTTTTAGATACATGCCGGTTTCTCTGGATTGTCCATTTTTTTTCCCTCTCCGGTATTCTCTAACGTTTATTTGTTCGCTAACGACGAGCCACGTGGTATTAAGTTATACGTCTAAGCTTGCAATTAAAAAGATTATATCTTTTCCGTTTTGCCTTAGACAAAACTTTCTGTAAATTGGAGGATGTAATTGGGAAAAACTATCTGACCTGTTTTGTTGTCATTTTGAGATTATATAGTATATAAATAATTCTAACATGACGTCATTCTTTCGCTTTGTAGACAAACGAGCGATTTATCGATGGTATAATCTCATTCGTAAGTATAAATTACCGTCTTCCAATCAAAGTATACTACCGTATTTGTACTCTTAGACAAATCGGAATCGAAATAAATCATGGAAGCCAGAATGGGTTGGCGGATATTATTAAATTTTATACCTCGCCTCTGGCTCGGGATAAAATACTAATATCCGCCAATCCATGTTAAGATTCAAAACACATTCTGGCTTCCATGATTTATTTCTTAATTATATATTGGCTAGCCTTGAGATATAATGCACAACAGAACTGGAAAGAAGCAACGCAATGCTACGCGGATCTAATTGGAAATGTATATGAAAAGAAAGAAATTCAAATGCAAAATTCGTATTTCGTAAGGAATAATAAGTCTTATTATGTTGAAATAAGAAATAAGTTGGCTTGAATGGTTTTATGGTGCTTAACGCAACTTTCAACAATATTTCAGTTATATCGTGGCGGTTAGTTTTATTGGTGGAGGAAACCGGAGTACCCCGAGAAAACCACAGACCTAAACCAAACCTTGTACAGGAACGTCAATACACAGTGGCAAGGTTCAGATATTTTCATTGGCCCAAGCTTCCCCTCAATGATGGGGTCGTGATAGTGTTTTCCACACGTGAGTGAGCAGCGTTGTTGTATAGTCCTAGTCTTGAACATTTATTCTTCGTGACGTAAAAGTTGTCTCTTTTGACACAAAACATGATAGAAACATGAACATATGCGTCAATTCCGCGGTAAATATCATTGAATTAAATAGAGGAAGCTGATTGTGTTGTTTCTTTTATCTCGAATTCTTTGCGAGTATATTGATGGAATCTATTTCTTCTTCTTCTTCTTTGGTTACGGAAAACCATCAACGTACTGACGTTTACTTTCCGGCGCATGCCTGGTAAAATGTTTTCAAATTTATAAAAATTTTCGGAACATAGAAAATTTGTTTGATATAATTGTTATTTATTTTTTAGTTTTATATTATCAGTTTTTACAATTTTTCTTTTAATTTTGGATTTTTACAATTTTTTTATTTTTTATTTTTTCATTTATTAAGATAAAAACATGATAAAAACATGATTTCTGTTTATTTTATTCTGTGTGAATAAGTATCAAGGAGCACATTGTGAGTGAGTGCACCCTTGAAGGATTCTGTAGTGGTGTTTTTGGTTATGTCGGGGGATAATTTGTTCCAGTCTTTAATGGTTTGACAAAAGAAAGAAAATTTATAACTGTCTTTATTGCATTGGATTTGTCTGTAAGAGTCTTTTCGGGAAGATCTTGTCGTAGACTGGCTCTGAAGTAATATATTTTGTATGGGGATAGCAATATTTTCATTTATTACTTTGTGAAACATTATGAGCCTAGTTCTTAGTCGGCGTTCTTGTAGAGTTTGCCAATTCATGGTGTTTAACATCTCAGACACACTGCTGGTGTTATGATGTCTGTTGCATGTATACCTGGCTGCCCGCCGCTGTACCTTTTCTAGCGAGTTGATGTTTTCGTTTGTGTGAGGATCCCAAACAGTGCAGCAGTATTCTAATATTCTAATTTGGGTCTTATTAGGGTTTGATATGCTCGTTCTTTTATTATTTGTGATTGTACTTTTAGATTTCTTCTGATAAAACATAATGATTTGTTTGCTTTGGCGGCAGTTTGTTGAATGTGGGTGTTCCATTTTAGGTCTGTTGAGATTGTGACACCTAGATATTTTGCGTGTTGAACAGATTCTAATATATGGCCATGCATGTTATAGTAAAAGTGGATTGGATTTCTCTTGGTTGTTATATTCATGATGTTACACTTGTCTGGGTAAAATGACATGAGCCAGTCTTGTTCCCATTTCATAGCAGCTTCGAGATCTTCTTGGAGCTTGAGGACACCATACAAAGAAAGGTACATAGCGGGATCATCAACTTGTTCGACGAAAGAATTGTCTATTCACCTGACAAAGATTCTGTCTGCAGTAAAAGAGGGACAACAGAAATATTGTGAAACTGTTTACTCGCTAGTGGCATAAATCACATGTGGATTTTGAAAAACTCTAAAGATCTTTTGGATAACCTGAAATCAAGATCTTTCTCTCAGGTATCCTCCATCAAAACTTTTGATTTTTCAACTCTATATACCACCCTACCGCATGACAAATTAAAAATCCGCTTAAAAGAAACAATTCATAAAGCTTTTAGTCATAGAAACTATGGCTCAAAATTTGTTGTGTTATGCTACAATTCCACATATTTGTCAAACAAAATTCAAAAAGGTAAAACATGTTACTCCGAGGAACAAGTGATCAGTATGCTGGAGTTCCTCATCGATAACATATTTGTCTCCTTTGGAGGGACACTGTTTCAGCAGGTCGTCGGCATACCAATGGATACGAATTGTGCCCCTCTTCTAGCCGATTTATTTTTATACTCATATGAGTCGGAGTTTCTTCAAAAGCTTATAAAAGATAAGAAGATTCATGAGGCTAGAGCCTTTAATTTCACATACAGGTATATTGATGACGTTTTATCTATCAATAATTCTAGATTTGCAGAATTTCTTCCATTGATATATCCTCCAGAGCTGGAAGTTAAAGAGACCACCGATACAGCTTCGTCCGCATCATTTTTGGACTTATACCTCGAATTTGACGACAGTGGTCAACTCAGTACTAAAATTTATGATAAGCGGGACGACTTCAATTTTAAAATCATAAATTTTCCAAACATGTGCAGCAATATACCAGCTTCTCCTGCATATGGTGTTTACATCTCGCAATTGATTCGCTATGCAAGGGCCAGTAGCAATTATTATGATTTCCTGAAACGTCATCTTCATCTGAGAAACAGGCTACTGTACCAGGGCTATACAAAGATTCGCCTTATTCGATCTCTTAAAAAGTTTATATTCCGATACCAAGATCTTGTCGAAATATATTCCGTCTCTGCAGAAAAAATTATAAGCGATGCATTTTCATATAGTGAAAATGTATAAAGATAAAGAAGTCAAAAAATGTCAAGGATATTTTTTTTTGTCAATGTGTGACGTAAAAATATTTTTGACATTTACGTCACCGAATATGGTACTGCTTTGACAACTATTTTACCTATTTTGTTCCTGTATTTAAATACTGTTATAGTGACAGTCGGAACCTTTGAACCGTAATGAGAGCGGGAGGTTTGGCGCCTTAAAATCTGATTCAACCCACCATTTCTTTAGAAATGCCTGTACCAAGTCAGGGTCATTACGGTTTTCACAGTTTTCCGGTTGTTGACTGATTTTGTCTGTTTATATAATTATGAGTTTTGACTTTCCATTTGTAAGATTGTTCGGAGTTCGGTAATTTTATTATTACCCTTATTTGTGATTTGATTTGTCGATAGATCATACTGTCATCTGCAAAAAGTCGGATACGGCTATGTTTGATGTATTCAGGAAGGTCGTTAAAATAGATTAGAAAAAGTATTGGGCCAAGAACTGTACCCTGTGGGACACCGGATGTGACTGGTATTTTTGATAATGTCATATTTTCTAAAAGTACTGTTTGAGTTCTGTTTGAGAGAAAAGATTTAACCCAGTTTATGTCATATTTTCTAAAAGTACTGTTTGAGTTCTGTTTGAGAGAAAAGATTTAACCCAGTTTATGATTTGCTCTGATATGCCAAAGTATTTCATTTTGTACAGTAGTCTTTTGTGTGGTACCTTGTCGAAAGCTTTTGCAAAGTCCATTATTATTAAATCTGTTTGTATATTTTTGTCATTGTTTTGTGATAAATCATGTATTAAAGAAATTATTTGTGACTCACATGATCGTTTTGCCCTAAATCCATGCTGTAATTCATAAAGTATGTTGTTGGTTTCTAGATGTTGCATCATGTTGCTGGCAAAAATATGTTCGAGTAATTTGCAAGCTATGCATGTTATGGATATAGGTTTGTAGTTACCTGGGTTGTGTTTATCTCCTTTTTTGAGTACAGGCGTGACATTTGCGTGGTTCCAGTCAGATGGTACTTTGCCTGTTTCCAATGATTTGGTGAATAATAATGTGAGGATGTCTGTACATATATCAATATTTTCTTTCAGTACTCTGCCTACGATGGTGTCAGGACCAGTAGGTTTACTAGGGTTTATGTTTTTGATGAGTTTATATACACCATCCCTAGAGATTTTTATGGGTTCCATTGTGGGATGAGTACTAGGACCTTTATCTGGAATGTTAGTGTTTGCTTCAGATGTAAAAGCAGACTGAAATTGTTTGTTTAGTATATTTGCTTTCTCAGATGGATTTGAGTGTAGGGTACCTTCACTTCGTAGGAGAGCTATGCCGGTGTTTTCATTTTTCTGGCTTTTTATGTAAGAATAAAGTTTTTTGGGTGTATTTTTGAAGCTTGGTTTATCTGGTTCATTTATTTCAATATCAAAAATCATGTTTTCTATATATCGCCAGTATGAGTTTCTCATTTCGTTCTGGAGCTTGGCTTTAGTTTTCTGATATTGTTCTTTATACTTGGGATTTCGTTTTTTCTTTTTATATAACTTGTTTTTCTTGTTAATTAACTTTTTTAGTTGGTTTTCCTATCATTTGATTTCGAGCGTATGCTTTAAATGTTTTTATTCAAATGTTTAAACAGACGCAAATGTGACTCGACGGAAAATGATAAATCTATTGCTTAGGGAAAAAAGCTTATTTGATCTATAAATAATAGAAATATACTGTCAAGTATATAACAAAAATAAAAAAAAAATCAATGGAATGGATATCCCCCCATTCTACATATGTAATAATATCACTTCCGCCAGTATTTAATGAAGTAGTTGATATTTCACCAGTATTAAGGGACCGGACATTTAAATTTTAAGGGGGGAGGTATCTTTTCCTCCGAATCAGAATCGTTTTCACTGGAAAAAATAGCGGATTATTTCAATTTGGAAATGAAAAATCAGCATTTCTGCAAATAACGAAATATATAATTTTTTCAAGTTAATTTATAAAATGTCAACAATTTTTTTTTCAGGATAGAAAAACATATCTCTCCCCTGAAAGGAAAGTGGTCGTTCGTGTATCATTTACATGTATGCATAGGCACGAAATATTGGTTGCATTTTAACTTTCCCGTTAATCGAGTACAAGGAGGATACACGAGTGACTCCTGTGGTATTTATATATAATTATTATATTGTATAAATATTGGTATCCTTCGGTGAGAAAATACTGAAGACAGAAAAGAGAAATGTTGGAAGTAAAGGAACGGATGAGTGCATTTCAAAAGTACATACGATTAAATGAAACAAAATATTGACCAAAATATTAAGGTAGAAAAAGGCTAAAAATGGTGGATAACTTGGCGTTCATGTTTAATAATTTCCAATATTTTTTATTTTAAGAAAATTATAAAAGAAGTTATCCAAATTATCCAAATTTAATCCAATAAAGAAGTACGGTAACACAACTTAAAAAGTACGTCTTTTTTGCTGGCATATTTTTTTCTATTCATTCCCTCAATATTTGAGAACCGCCATGATATAACTGAAATATTGTTGAAAGTGGCGTTAAATACCATAATTTTCTGTGTCAGGTATCAATATCCTACGTTACAGTTTCCAATTCGACAATAGCGCGCAACACCATAAATTTATAATTGGTCTCTGTGGAAATAAAACAATATAATATCAAGTATTAATTCTTATAAAATATTTAGCAGAAATAGATTTTATATATTACTTGTACTGTCTTAAGATTCTAGTGGTATAGTGTGACAAATTCTATCACTGTTTAAACAACCTACTGCTCTTTCAAATTGCCCCTTTAATTTTAACCGTTTTTCTGGTTTGTTTTTTTTAATATTTTGCATGAATAATCTCTCTCTCTCTCTCTCTCTCTCTCTCTCTCTCTCTCTCTCTGTGTGTGTGTGCGGTAGAATTAATATGTAAACCCCCTAACGCACCTTTTTTGTTTTTGTCGTCACATTTATATATAGCTATACTAGTATATAATTATGATTATAAGATAGTACTTTGGCAGACATCTAACGATCTGAATTTGTTAACCCGTTACTTAATTAAACAACCTTATTAAGAAAAAAACTGCCGGGATCTGCTAATCTGGGTCACGGGTCAATGTAATCGGGCGGCTGTATCGAGAAACAGATACGGTGTTGAAAAAACTGTTGATACTTATAAAATATTGATAAATGCTATAAAATTTTATGTTTGTCTTCAAGAAATATGATAGACAAAACCATGTGTGAATTATATTTTTGCCTCCCCCTTTTTTTGCAAACATGTCCGAAAGGCTGAATTGTTAGCATGGAAGAAAATGCAATTATTGTCCAGTTAAGCAAGAGTTACAAGGGTAAACTTGTAAGCGAAATGTTTTTTTTTCCTTTCCAGTTTTGAAAACTTGCCCTTCCCCACATATCGTATCAGTCATAAAACTTACCCTACAGACTTTTCATATCACTCATGAAATTTGCTTCCCCAGAAAATCCCTAACTGCTAGGCGGCTATAAAAAGTCTTACCTGTTTCCATTTGTCTTTAATGATGGCGATGAAAGTGATATTTTTGTAATAAACAACGATGAAAGGAAGTCAAATTACGGGAAATCAAAAGAAGACATTATTTACACCTATTATGGCATATCATATATATTACCAGGTGTGTTGATAGTGAATCAATATCGTATAGTAAATACGTCACATATCCGTACATTGTTGTGTCACTGACGTAAAAATTAATATCATATGTAATTTACAAACATTGATTAGTGACGGAAAGTTAATTAGTTATGGTAGACACAGCCATTAAACACGTATAACAAATAAAAACCCCATCCTTGGTTAACCGTAAACCTTAATTAGAGGCTTTCATGAGCTTCAAAGGGGGTATGGTATATTTAACGCCACTTTCAACAATATTTCAGTTATATCGTGGTGGTTGGTGGAGGAAAGCGGAGTACCCAGAGAAAACCACTGATCTGCCGCAAGTCACTGACAAACTTTATCACATAAGGTTGTATCGAGTACACCTCGCCTATGTGGGATTCGAACTCACAACGTTAGTGGTGATAGGCACTAAATGCATAGGTAGTAATAAATCCAACTACCATACAATCACGTCCACGATCGCCCCTCTTGATCTTCTAGTTATAAATTATTGTTTAATACCTGTGAGTTTAAGCTTTATCTCTATTTATTTATCTATTTATTTATTTGCTAAACAAAAATCCAATAGGACTAAAGTAATACAAATACAAACAATAAGACAATGAAAGAGAAATATATATAATCTGAATACACGTCTCCTTTCCTCAGTATAATCTGAATACACGTCTCCTTTCCTCAGTATAATCTGAATATACGTCTCCTTTCCTCAGTATAATCTGAATACACGTCTCCTTTCCTCAGTATAATCTGAATATACGTCTCCTTTCCTCAGTATAATCTGAATACACGTCTCCTTTCCTCAGTATAATCTGAATACACGTCTCCTTTCCTCAGTATAATCTGAATACACGTCTCCTTTCCTCAGTATAATCTGAATACACGTCTCCTTTCCTCAGTATAATCTGAATACACGTCTCCTTTCCTCAGTATAATCTGAATACACGTCTCCTTTCCTCAGTATAATCTGAATACACGTCTCCTTTCCTCAGTATAATCTGAATACACGTCTCCTTTCCTCAGTATAATCTGAATACACGTCTCCTTTCCTCAGTATAATCTGAATACACGTCTCCTTTCCTCAGTATAATCTGAATACACGTCTCCTTTCCTCAGTATAATCTGAATACACGTCTCCTTTCCTCAGTATAATCTGAATACACGTCTCCTTTCCTCAGTATAATCTGAATACACGTCTCCTTTCCTCAGTATAATCTGAATACACGTCTCCTTTCCTCAGTATAATCTGAATACACGTCTCCTTTCCTCAGTATAATCTGAATACACGTCTCCTTTCCTCAGTATAATCTGAATACACGTCTCCTTTCCTCAGTATAATCTGAATACACGTCTCCTTTCCTCAGTATAATCTGAATACACGTCTCCTTTCCTCAGTATAATCTGAATACACGTCTCCTTTCCTCAGTATAATCTGAATACACGTCTCCTTTCCTCAGTATAATCTGAATACACGTCTCCTTTCCTCAGTATAATCTGAATACACGTCTCCTTTCCTCAGTATAATCTGAATACACGTCTCCTTTCCTCAGTATAATCTGAATACACGTCTCCTTTCCTCAGTATAATCTGAATACACGTCTCCTTTCCTCAGTATAATCTGAATACACGTCTCCTTTCCTCAGTATAATCTGAATACACGTCTCCTTTCCTCAGTATAATCTGAATACACGTCTCCTTTCCTCAGTATAATCTGAATACACGTCTCCTTTCCTCAGTATAATCTGAATACACGTCTCCTTTCCTCAGTATAATCTGAATACACGTCTCCTTTCCTCAGTATAATCTGAATACACGTCTCCTTTCCTCAGTATAATCTGAATACACGTCTCCTTTCCTCAGTATAATCTGAATACACGTCTCCTTTCCTCAGTATAATCTGAATACACGTCTCCTTTCCTCAGTATAATCTGAATACACGTCTCCTTTCCTCAGTATAATCTGAATACACGTCTCCTTTCCTCAGTATAATCTGAATACACGTCTCCTTTCCTCAGTATAATCTGAATACACGTCTCCTTTCCTCAGTATAATCTGAATACACGTCTCCTTTCCTCAGTATAATCTGAATACACGTCTCCTTTCCTCAGTATAATCTGAATACACGTCTCCTTTCCTCAGTATAATCTGAATACACGTCTCCTTTCCTCAGTATAATCTGAATACACGTCTCCTTTCCTCAGTATAATCTGAATACACGTCTCCTTTCCTCAGTATAATCTGAATACACGTCTCCTTTCCTCAGTATAATCTGAATACACGTCTCCTTTCCTCAGTATAATCTGAATACACGTCTCCTTTCCTCAGTATAATCTGAATACACGTCTCCTTTCCTCAGTATAATCTGAATACACGTCTCCTTTCCTCAGTATAATCTGAATGCACGTCTCCTTTCCTCAGTATAATCTGAATACACGTCTCCTTTCCTCAGTATAATCTGAATACACGTCTCCTTTCCTCAGTATAATCTGAATACACGTCTCCTTTCCTCAGTATAATCTGAATACACGTCTCCTTTCCTCAGTATAATCTGAATACACGTCTCCTTTCCTCAGTATAATCTGAATACACGTCTCCTTTCCTCAGTATAATCTGAATACACGTCTCCTTTCCTCAGTATAATCTGAATACACGTCTCCTTTCCTCAGTATAATCTGAATACACGTCTCCTTTCCTCAGTATAATCTGAATACACGTCTCCTTTCCTCAGTATAATCTGAATACACGTCTCCTTTCCTCAGTATAATCTGAATACACGTCTCCTTTCCTCAGTATAATCTGAATACACGTCTCCTTTCCTCAGTATAATCTGAATACACGTCTCCTTTCCTCAGTATAATCTGAATACACGTCTCCTTTCCTCAGTATAATCTGAATACACGTCTCCTTTCCTCAGTATAATCTGAATACACGTCTCCTTTCCTCAGTATAATCTGAATACACGTCTCCTTTCCTCAGTATAATCTGAATACACGTCTCCTTTCCTCAGTATAATCTGAATACACATCTCCTTTCCTCAGTATAATCTGAATACACGTCTCCTTTCCTCAGTTCTAATGACTGTTGAAACAGAATCGAAATTACCGAGAACATGCTTTAAACATTCATATCAGGGCCTCATGGTAAGTATATCATGTGGTTGATGCCATATGCTAAATTTCCGATCATCACAGAAAACAAACAATAGAGGCCATCAAAATCAAGTTTAATGTACAATATGTTTTAATGGTTTCAGGGAAAAAGACATATTAGTACCCTTCCCCATCAATATATGCCCCAGATACAGACCATTTTGAATTTCCACGTTATAATATCTAACAGTTTAAATTTTGCAATCGAATGATCATCTGTTGGGTTCAATCATTTTTGTACTTCACAATTTTTCTTTATACATGCCAAAAGAGTAACTTTATAAAATTGCTAACAATCATGTTGTCAGAATACACCATCGGCAGCATGACTATTATCTCTAACCACATTCAAAAACTGTCAATGCTCTATTTTGGTGCCCAACACATATTGTGTTGTGTTTTTGTTTTGTTTGTCTTCATCTTGTGTCTTGTGTACACAATCTTGCTAGTTTCTCTGGATTGTCCTATGTTTATTGACTACAAATGAACTTTGTTAGTCAGTTATGTACCTCACCAACTACAGATAAAAACAGACTGGATAGAAAAATTGTGCAATTCTATGTCTACTTCTACTTATTTCATGTCTTGAACAATATCTGAAAACTATTTTTCTTTCATGATTTGTCAATCTTTTCTTTGTAATTTAAAAGATCAATTTATTCCCTTTAAAAAGATAAGAATTTGTTAGTAAATGTTTTTAAATTATTTTCTCCTTATGGAATCTTTTAGATATATTCTTTCAATGAACATGTAGATTAAGTGGAAAATTTAAATGTTGCTTAGGACGACGGACGCAAGGTGATGTTAATAGTTATCATATATCTCCATTGAAATAAAAGTACCAATTAGGGTAACAACTGATGGCTTGGAACAGGCAAAACAATATGACAATTAAACTGGTTAATATTCATCACGGCTATCAAGATTGTTTTAAATTTTTAACTACTAAAATTTAAGTATCTAATATACAAGATATGAAACTTCTGAAGTCTGAAACGGTGAGTACATATAACAATACATTTACTTTCTAAAACTTTATGTCAAATAGGGGCTGTCGTGGTCGTGATCGTATGATAGTTGGGTTTGCAACTACCTATGCAGGCAGTGCCTATCACCACTAACGTTGTTCGTTGGAATCTTGCTCATGCGGGGTGTACTCGATACAACATTATGTGATAAAGTTTGTTAGTGACTTGCGACAGGTCGGTGTTTTTCTCCGGGTACTACGGTTTCTTCCACCAATAAAACTGACCGCCACGATATAACTGAAATATTGTTGAAAGTGGCGTTAAACACCATAACCCATAACCCTATGTCAAATATTTATTAATTGAAAACATAATAACTTTCGCTCCATGTAAAACCATCAAATAAAAAAGTATATTGGTGTTGTCATTTTACATGACGGTGTTATGCAAAGAACATGTGATGTATTCAGTGCCATATCCTGTTGCGTGATTTTTAAAGTTAGTTCATGATGATTCACTGGTGTTGTTTTGTCTATCTAGATTGTAAATTTGCAAAACGTCAAACCGTTGTGATCCACCGAAAGCAAAACTCTTCTTGACAAGCCCATCAAGTTGGCGTAATATAGTTACTGTTACCCGAGACTAGTATTTTAAGTTTGATCTTGGGAACTACTCAAATGTGTTGTGCAATTTGTTTTCGTTTACCCCTATTTTTATGAAACGGTCCTATTAGGATTGTGGTTATGGTGCTTAACACCACTTTCAACAATAAATGGTCCTTTTAAAATACGAGATCCCTCTTTTTAACTAACAGTGTTAATAATATTGTTTTATTATATATTAATAGCTATTTTTATTACAACAATATGTTTAATATTTTCCAGCATTTTAACACAAATTTGTAAAATATACACAAATACACTTACCTGTCCCGGATGTTATTTCTAAACTGACAAACTCTCATGTAAAATTATATTATGATGGCCATTTAGACTCTGCACTCAAATGTCGTTAAAGAAACATTTAATATTTTATTACTACCAATTTAATGTCAGTAGACGGAAAACGTCATCCAGAATCTAGATTTAAATAAAAATCGAACCATATGACAAGTAAAGTATGTCATAAATCAGGTTTATTCTGCTATCATAACATTTGCTGTACAATAAAATTATGCAAATTAGTTTTTCCTCTTTAGTCCTAGTATACTTCATGCAGAGTGAACGGTAACAGTATAGCGCGGTTGTGACAGATGACATCCTTAATTTGAAACGACTGGATTATGACCGTTTGTGCTGTTTTCAATAAAAGTTATTTTTTGACTTTTTGACATTGCAAAATAACACAATAAACGTGCATTGTGGGTAAAAAGTAGAATGTATTTGCACTTGCTGCAAATCAGGCTAAAAAAGTTCACCAAAGGTTCGCAACTCTACCTGGTTCTAAGGCTGTACAAATAAATTATATATTTTCTGACATTGTACATATATTGTATAGTCAACCACTTTTATACAACTGTTTTTTTCTTGTAATTAGAAATGTTTATTCTTTCAGATTTGAACAGAAGAAGGCAGTATGGAAGTGTATATTTTTGTAGTATATTAATTGATACAAAATATAAACAAATATACAACACTCATTAGGTGATAATGATGCTATCTTATTTTTATTTAATTTGGTCAATATGATCATAAGGATCTTAATCCACAAAATGATTTAAACTAGACATGTTTTTCATTCCGTCTGATTTTTCATTCAGTCTGATTTTTCATTCAGTCTGACTTTTCATTCAGTATGATTTTTCATTCAGTCTGATTTTCTTTACTCTCTAGATATAATATACATAATATATATATAAAAACACATATACAAATATAAACAGAATGTTATAAAAAGCCATTAAATGCTGTATTGATGAAAATTGCACAGTTTCATATTAAATATGTTCACCAAGTTGGGCAGCCAATTAAGTATTTAATAATTCTTTTAGAATTACTATAAAGAGCTGCCTTCAAGTTTCTTGGTGACTTCCTTCACTTCCACTCCAGAATCAGACCACAGACTTATCACTGATCTTAAACTAGAAAACAAATTAAAACACAGTATAACAAAACTTGTTATAATATTATAAAATTATTGTCAATTATTATCAAGTAGGGTAATAAAGAAAAACGTAGTCTTTTGGGAGCCATTAAACCGAATGGCCTAAACAAGATAACTAAAATGTGCTTTAATTGTGTTGTTTTATATCTTAACTCTGTTATTATAGCATCAGCAAGACTGTTATGAATTAACAGTTTTCCTTTAAAGGGATAGTGTCTACTAAAATCGTAATTTTTTCATACCCAAAATTATTGTCGTTTTCCGTACTGACCTTCATAAAATGAAGATTAACACCGAGTTATGCTGCAAAAGATACGATTTTTTGACAAAAAAGACCCAAAACTATCGTTATCAGAATTATTGTCCTGGATGACAGGAATTCAAATCTATTCATATCTCCTTCTATGTGAACCCGTATTGAGCATGCGCACTGTTTAGAAACAATAAACAACATGTGGTTCTTGGGCAAAAGAGAAAGTGTCAACGCGTGCAAGAAAGCGGATTCAGAGAGAAAGATGAATAGAAGTGAAGTATCTTCCAAATGGAACAAATGCAGGATATATGTAGGGGATCAGTTGGACCGTTGGAACGAACTCAAGGAAGTGCTACGCGTCCAAACTCGCGCTGAAGTGGCACAGATTTTGATTGATAGGTAAACCGAACATGTTTTTTCCTTCTTTTCTCAATCGTTTTTCATATTTTATGAATTTATGATGATGCCTATGATCATTTTCGGTAGATATTATTCAATATATGTAATCTTGCACCTGGTAACAGCAAATTATTGTCAATGAATAGCATAAAACGGCCGTATTTGTGAGGTAAACAAACACGAATTTTAACATCCATGCTGCAGCATCCGGGCTACTGGCATACAAATAGATAAAAATAGATTTGGCCTCGCTCATGTCAGTGCATAATTAATTAGCTTCCAGTAACGGTGGTCAGCTTTCTTAAATCGAAAAAACAACGTTTCGTAGCGTATTCGCCAATAATTCGCTGTTTAATCTTCATTTTATGAAGGTCAGTACGGAAAACGACAATAATTTTGGGTATGAAAAAATTACGATTGTGGTAGACAATATCCCTTTAAAGTAATATGAAACGAGTTTTTGGTGAAATAAACATCTTCAAAAATATTCTTGATATGTTTACATTCCCTAAAAACTAAACCATGCGTGCATGTTTGAGGACAAAAATCGCGATCATCTGTGATTAAGAACAGAAAATCATTCCATCTCGTACGTGATTTGTCAAGACAATGGCGGCTAATTAACTTTCGGATGCACCGTTCCGATGATTGCCGATCATGAAATTTCATCACCAACGTAAACAGGTGAGCACATGTATCATTCTGGTTTTGAAAGAAGTTAAATTTCTTGCATTTCTTGCCTTGCAAATGGGGGTCTGGCAGTTTTTGTAAATAAAATAAATAATCTGGCCACCCAAAGTTGGAAAAAAATTCTGGCCTTTGCTTCATAGAAAATTTAAAAAAAATCTGGCCTGAACTGAGTAAACAATGTTATAACCTGTCCTGCACTATGTGTCGAATGAATTTTCTGTCAAATATTCTAACCTGACTAATCTTGCCAGGCCCCCTCAGAATCAAATTATTTGCCTATATTTTATTATGAGATAAAAAATGTGTGCTTTCTTTCACATTCTTGTCTCTTAGGCCAAATAAATTTTAAATAGATTTGAAACAAAGTAGTATTCATTTTTAATATAAAAAAAACTAATGCTTTAACATAATTACAAGTTGCGTATGCAGTGTCCCCTTACTGGGCCCCGCGAAATTTGCTGAATTATACCAAGGACGTATATTATATGTTGTCATACTGCAATATAAAATCTAAGTGATCCGATTGGTTATTTACTAGATTTTACTAATCCATATTATACGGCTCTAGCCGGTAATATGAAAGCACGTGCCAAGAAAGATAACTCATTTTGAAATCATACGTAATCAAGATGGCGACTCCCAGGTTCGCCTGTCACTCTGACACCGATATTGAGGCAATTCTAAATCATTTGTTATATTTCTGTTAAAATTGTTAAGTTGTTTATTAAATATGTTGAAGAATTAATTTCTTCTTTAAAGCAAAGTCATATTTGGGGTTAAATGTTCATGAGACAATACATGTATAGTAGTCATGTTCTTTATTTAGGCTTTACACAGGTAATATGGACACATGGTATTGCAGTATGACAAATTCGTTATATAGGCTTTAGACAGGTAATACGGGCTCATATAACCTGTCTGTGTTGTATATTTCCCTCGCCTTCGGCTCAGGAAATATAAAACACAGACAGGTTATATGAGCCCGTATTACCTGTCTAAAGCCTATATAACTAATATTATTCAGCTATCAGACAGGGTATATAATGTGACATTCCCGGCTTAGGATCTATATTCCCTGAGGCGCAGCCGAAGGGAATATACATCTTAAGCCGGGAATGTCACATTTTATTATACCTCAGTATATACTTTCTTAAAGCTTTTTTAAAGAAATAAAAATGCTATTGTTTCACATTTTTAACACTGAGACTATTGACTGCCGCTGAACTATTTACTGGCAATTTAAACAACTTTCGCGGAATTTTTAATTGGACGTCGCTTATTGGACAAACTACGGTAATTGCTATGCGTGATCCTCTGGCGTTATCGTCGCTATCGAGAAACCCGGATTTTTTTTCCAAAATTTCAAAATTTCCAAAAATTTCAAAAAAATAAAAAATGTTCATAAAACTTGTAGTCACCATGTACATTTGTGTTGAAGTCTACTTTCTCAAAAGAATCAAACTCTTATGAATGACTGGGGAAATAGCATAACAATGTCCATGAGACAATATTCAGATTTATAATGCAAAATACTGGCAAAAGATGCGTGATTTTATTGGTCTTTATCAATTTGAGGTGATCATTCAACTATGAGTCTAATGTTTTTCGGTATAATAAAATACTTGTAGACTGCGTATTCAGGAATATCAAGTTTGTTGTCCCCTCGACCCTGACTATTGACCTCGGCTTCGCCTCGGTCAATAGTCAGTGTCCCAGGGACAACAAACTTGCTATTCCCTCATACCCAGTCAATAAGTATATAATATACCCACCCTGTCTGATAGCCGGATAACAGATATATTAGGGATTTAACCTTTTTTTTTTTAAATACAACATCCAACTGTATTAAATAAATTTGTCTCTTTTATTTTCATTTTTCGTATCTCTAGAAGTCCGTTTCCGTACCTCTGACGTCATTCTTCAATGATGTCAAAATATGTGTCACGTCATATTTCATGTATAGGGTGTCTCATGAAGGAAAATACTGTACTAAATTTCTAAATCAATACAGTTTCATATGTAGTAAATTTTATAAACTTTATAAATATAACATTAATATATCACATAACAAAACAACGGGTTTGCGAAACAGTTTCAATAATTAAGTCTCCCAAACAACGTTTGGAGACTTATTGTTTTTGCTCCGTTTCTTATTATTCTTATTATTATTCTTATTATTGTTCTTGTTATTCTCATTTCTTTCCGTGCACCATGAACTTGTCCACGGCAGATCTCAGGAACTACAGGACAGAATTTCATGAAACTAGGTGGAGTTATAGATATATGTTCCTAGTTGATCCTAAAGTTTTCAGATTTGTGGTAAAGGGGGTCAAAGCCATATTTTGGGGGGTTCAAAGGAGGTGGGGGTTACTATAGAATCCTATGGGAAACTTGAAATTTCGTACATTAATGTTGATAACTTCTAACTGGATAATGATAGAGACATAAATTTTGACATAGTGATAGGTCACCATTAGAGGAGCAATTCTGCGTTTTCAAAATTTTTAAGATTTCTGCCATTTTTAAAATGGCTGCCAAAACACGGCATAAAAATGGGGGGTAAAAATTCAACATTGTCCGATATCATAAAAATTTGATATGTGGGTAGATAGTGTCAGTGGCCAGTTTGGGAGACTTCATAATCGTTAAGATTATAATCATATCTTGTTTAAATGTTAACTACATGTAAATAAAACCTTGGTGTGGCCCCATGAGTCATGACGTCGAAAGTTTTCAAGGCTCAACGTTTTGTTTATTTGTTATGGTACAGCCGTGGAACATAGGAATAGGAGTTTGCTGAATCGATCAGGTATTTGTGACTGAATTAACCGTTGTAATATTTTTCTTGTTCATGCAACCGTTTTTAGTATAAAAACAGCATTTAATTTGGTCGTCCATGTTTTAATCGTTTTTGGGGACTGAAATATATACCCCGTCTGTTTTCCGAATATATGCTGACATTCAGAGTTGAAGAACCAATGAAAATATGTGTAACAAACTAAATTCGTAATATTATATGTTATTCAGCTATCAGACAGGGTATATCATAGTCAGAAATGATGGGTACTTTGCTCATTTGCATATCTAAGATGGCGACGCCGGCCGGACGTCTGCAATTTTCATATGATCTATATAGACGATATCATTCATAATTGCATGTGTGTCATTTTCTGAACTTGAAAATGATACATTGAATCAAGCTGAATTAAATGAAATAAAAATTAATGAAAACAATTAAATATTCGAGGTTCCTGGACTAAATGAAAATCCGAGGCGACGAACCCTTTTTTGGCCTTAAGAGTCTATGTAAAAATGTCTGAAATACATGAAACTGGTGGCGTGTGACACAAAATTTAACAATGAATGACATTTGGCGACATATTTTCTGAAATTAATTTAGATTCCTCAATAATATATGTAATTATATTAACTAACCTTATATTACTAGCTTCTAAACTCGGGGTTCCCACATTAAATATAATATGATCATTTTTGTATGATCGCGATATCAAAGCCATGTCCAAAATCGTTACAAAACAAAAATATTTGAATTTTGACAGAAGAAAAACTTTGCGGAAATAAACAATAACTTTTAATTTTCGAATCATTGACGGACACATTGAATCTCCGTACTATAGGCTATTTTTGGACAAATCTAATAAACGATCCATCAAGCTTGAAACTGCAGTCACGTGATCAAAATCTAATTTAAATATGATGAATATTTATGAGGAAAGTACCCTCAATTTCTGGATATGTAATGTGACATTCCCGGCTTAGGATCTATATTCCCTGAGGCGCAGCCGAAGAGAATATATATCATAAGCCGGGAATGTCACATTATATACCCTGTCTGATAGCTGAATAACAGATATATTACAGATTTAACCATTTTGTTTTAAATACAACTTCCAACTGTATTAAATAAATTTGCCTCTTTTATTTTCATTTTTCGTATCTCTAGATGTCTGTTTCCGTACCTTTGACGTCATTCTTCTATGACGTCAAAATATGTGTCACGTCATATCTCATGAAGGAAAATACTGTACTAAATTTCTAAATCAATACAGTTTCATATGTAATAAATTTTATAAACTTTATAAATATAACATTAATATATCACATAACAAAACAACGGGTTTGCGAAACAGCTTCAATAATTTAAATGTTAACAACATGTAAATAAAACCTTGGTGTGGCCTCATGACGTCGAAAGTTTTCAAGGCTCAACGTTTTGTTTATTTGTTATGGTACAGCCGTGGAACATAGGAGTTTGCTGAATCGATCGGGTATTTGTGACGGAATTAACTGTTGTAATATTTTTTTGTTGATGCAGCCGTTGTGAGTATAAAAACAGCATTTAATTTGGTAAAAATACATTTATTATTCCGTATTATACCATTGATTCAGTGAATCGTAATGTTTTGTCGTCCATGTTTTAATCGTTTTTGGGGACTGAAATATATACCCCGTCTGTTTTCCGAATATATGCTGACATTCAGGGTTGATGAACCAATGAAAATATGTGTAACAAACTAAATTCGTAATATAGTATAATCAACCCATTGTTTTTCTTTTTTTGTAGATTTTTTCTTTCCTCTATCACTAACAGGACTTTTCTCGGACATGGCTGAGTAACACGATCTTAGACATCTTATCAGAAGAAGGAACTGTTTACACTTCGAAAGCACTTGGATTCCTCCCCATGTGTTTGGTGGATCCTCCCCATGTGTTTGGTGGATCCTCTCCATGTGTTTGGTGGATCCTCCCCATGTGTTTGGTGGGTCCTCCCCATGTGTTTGGTGGGTCCTCCCCATGTGTTTGGTGGATCCTCCTCATGTGTTTGGTGGGTCCTCCCCATGTGTTTGGTGGATCCTCCCCATGTGTTTGGTGGGTCCTCCTCGTGTGTTTGGTGGGTCCTCCCCATGTGTTTGGTGGATCCTCCCCATGTGTTTGGTGGATCCTCCCCATGTGTTTGGTGGATCCTCCCCATGTGTTTGGTGGGTCCTCCCCATGTGTTTAGTGGATCCTCCCCATGTGTTTGGTGGATCCTCCCCATGTGTTTGGTGGATCCTCCCCATGTGTTTGGTGGGTCCTCCCCAAGTGCTTGGTGGGTCCTCCCCATGTGTTTGGTGGGTCCTCCCCATGTGTTTGGTGGATCCCCCCAATGTGTTTGGTGGGTCCTCCCCATATGTTTGGTGGGTCCTCCCCATGTGTTTGTTGGGTCTGTGTTGGTCTTATTTTAGTTTTCTGTGTTGTGTGTTTTGGTTTATTGGTCTCCGTGCTGTTTGTTATGCACATGCCCAATGCTGCACGTGTGCCTGGATTATTGATTCTTGATTGCTCTTTCAGTTTTATCTAACGTTTATTTTATTTTTTAGGATATGACTGGTGATATTTATCAATATCTAATCTATATAAATATGGCATACTGACCTTTTGCCATCACGCATCAAATCAAACGCCTTATTTATATTATCAAGCCCCATAGTGTGTGTAACAAATTCATCAATTAATATATCTTTCTTTACATAACTTTCCACTAATTTTGGTACATCCTCTTTTCCTTTCCATTCTACAAATTAGCATTAGATCTGTTGTTAATTATTTACATTTAAGGAATATATGTTCAAATATTGAAGATATTCCTTATAATTTAATGTTTACAACAAAATGTAATGATTCCTCGATTTTAATTATGATTATTTCATGGGACTATTTGTCCTTGGCTAATGTTTATGTTTGCAGTGTAACAATACCAATCCAGGTTATAGAATAACCAATGTAGTTCCAGGAGGATTAGTCAATCAGATTGCAATATTCAAATCAAATTAAATTATTTAAAATTAACCCCTTAATAAGATGTTAGTATATCACCATGGAGATTAAGCACAATAAAAGAAATCCTGCTAACATGTAATTTTAATTTGTTTGCTGAATGTCATAATAGTTTATGATTATGTACAATAAGGCTGAATGTCATAATAGTTTATGATTCTGTACAATAAGCTGGCATACAACATATCCATCAAATTATCCATTACAGAATATTTGGATGACAAATCACAGTGGATATTTTCTGTTTGTCATACTCATAATCCCATACACCACCATGACTTATCAGCGGATTTTCAACAAGAGTAACACGACGGGTGGCATTAGTGGAGCAGGAACTGCATACCATTCTAGAGTACACGAGTTCACTCCCGTCTTATATTGGTATCTTCAAACTATTCTTACTTAATCATAAGGTTTTTTGTGTAGTGTTTTATATTGGGGTTCGTGTTACTTAATCATAAAGTTTTTTGTGTAGTGTTTTATATTGGGGTTCGTGTTACTTAATCATAAAGTTTTGTGTGTAGTGTTTTATATTGGGGTTCGTGTTACTTAATCATAAAGTTTTTGGTGTAGTGTTTTATATTGGGGTTCGTGTTACTTAATCATAAAGTTTTTTGTGGTGTTTTATATTGGGGTTCGTGTTACTTAATCATAAAGTTTTTTGTGTAGTGTTTTATATTGGGGTTCGTGTTACTTAATCATAAAGTTTTTTGTGTAGTGTTTTATATTGGGGTTCGTGTTACTTAATCATAAAGTTTTTGTGTAGTGTTTTATATTGGGGTTCGTGTTACTTAATCATAAAGTTTTTTGTGTAGTGTTTTATATTGGGGTTCGTGTTACTTAGTTATAAGGCTTTTTGTGCAGTGTTTTATATTAGGTTTCGTGTTACTTAATCATAAAGTTTTTTGTGGTGTTTTATATTGGGGTTCGTGTTACTTAATCATAAAGTTTTTTGTGTAGTGTTTTATATTGGGGTTCGTGTTACTTAATCATAAAGTTTTGTGTGTAGTGTTTTATATTGGGGTTCGTGTTACTTAATCATAAAGTTTTGTGTGTAGTGTTTTATATTGGGGTTCGTGTTCCTTAATCATAAAGTTTTTTGTGTAGTGTTTTATATTGGGGTTCGTGTTACTTAGTTATAAGGCTTTTTGTGCAGTGTTTTATATTAGGTTTCGTGTTACTTAATCATAAAGTTTTTTGTGTAGTGTTTTATATTGGGGTTCGTTTACTTAATCATAAAGTTTGTGTGTAGTGTTTTATATTGGGGTTCGTGTTACTTAATCATAAAGTTTTTTGTGCAGTGTTTTATATTGGGGTTCGTGTTACTTAATCATAAAGTTTTGTGTGTATTGTTTTATATTGGGGTTCGTGTTACTTAATCATAAAGTTTTTTGTGTAGTGTTTTATATTGGGGTTCGTGTTACTTAATCATAAAGTTTTTTGTGTAGTGTTTTATATTGGGGTTCGTGTTACTTAATCATAAAGTTTTTTGTGTAGTGTTTTATATTGGGGTTCGTGTTACTTAATCATAAAGTTTTGTGTGTAGTGTTTTATATTGGGGTTCGTGTTACTTAATCATAAAGTTTTTGGTGTAGTGTTTTATATTGGGGTTCGTGTTACTTAATCATAAAGTTTTTTGTGGTGTTTTATATTGGGGTTCGTGTTACTTAATCATAAAGTTTTTTGTGTAGTGTTTTATATTGGGGTTCGTGTTACTTAATCATAAAGTTTTTTGTGTAGTGTTTTATATTGGGGTTCGTGTTACTTAATCATAAAGTTTTGTGTGTAGTGTTTTATATTGGGGTTCGTGTTACTTAATCATAAAGTTTTGTGTGTAGTGTTTTATATTGGGGTTCGTGTTACTTAATCATAAAGTTTTTTGTGTAGTGTTTTATATTGGGGTTCGTGTTACTTAGTTATAAGGCTTTTTGTGCAGTGTTTTATATTAGGTTTCGTGTTACTTAATCATAAAGTTTTTTGTGTAGTGTTTTATATTGGGGTTCGTTTACTTAATCATAAAGTTTTGTGTGTAGTGTTTTATATTGGGGTTCGTGTTACTTAATCATAAAGTTTTTTGTGCAGTGTTTTATATTGGGGTTCGTGTTACTTAATCATAAAGTTTTGTGTGTATTGTTTTATATTGGGGTTCGTGTTACTTAATCATAAAGTTTTTTGTGTAGTGTTTTATATTGGGGTTCGTGTTACTTAATCATAAAGTTTTTTGTGTAGTGTTTTATATTGGGGTTCGTGTTACTTAATCATAAAGTTTTTTGTGTAGTGTTTTATATTGGGGTTCGTGTTACTTAATCATAAAGTTTTTTGTGTAGTGTTTTATATTGGGGTTCGTGTTACTTAGTTATAAGGCTTTTTGTGCAGTGTTTTATATTAGGTTTCGTGTTACTTAATCATAAAGTTTTTTGTGGTGTTTTATATTGGGGTTCGTGTTACTTAATCATAAAGTTTTTTGTGTAGTGTTTTATATTGGGGTTCGTGTTACTTAATCATAAAGTTTTGTGTGTAGTGTTTTATATTGGGGTTCGTGTTACTTAATCATAAAGTTTTGTGTGTAGTGTTTTATATTGGGGTTCGTGTTACTTAATCATAAAGTTTTTTGTGTAGTGTTTTATATTGGGGTTCGTGTTACTTAGTTATAAGGCTTTTTGTGCAGTGTTTTATATTAGGTTTCGTGTTACTTAATCATAAAGTTTTTTGTGTAGTGTTTTATATTGGGGTTCGTTTACTTAATCATAAAGTTTTGTGTGTAGTGTTTTATATTGGGGTTCGTGTTACTTAATCATAAAGTTTTTTGTGCAGTGTTTTATATTGGGGTTCGTGTTACTTAATCATAAAGTTTTGTGTGTATTGTTTTATATTGGGGTTCGTCTTACTTAATCATAAAGTTTTTTGTGTAGTGTTTTATATTGGGGTTCGTGTTACTTAATCATAAAGTTTTTTGTGTAGTGTTTTATATTGGGGTTCGTGTTACTTAATCATAAAGTTTTTTGTGTAGTGTTTTATATTGGGGTTCGTGTTACTTAATCATAAAGTTTTTTGTGTAGTGTTTTATATTGGGGTTCGTGTTACTTAGTTATAAGGCTTTTTGTGCAGTGTTTTATATTAGGTTTCGTGTTACTTAATCATAAAGTTTTTTGTGGTGTTTTATATTGGGGTTCGTGTTACTTAATCATAAAGTTTTTTGTGTAGTGTTTTATATTGGGGTTCGTGTTACTTAATCATAAAGTTTTGTGTGTAGTGTTTTATATTGGGGTTCGTGTTACCTAGTGATAAGGTTTTTTGTGCAGTGTTTTATATTAGGTTTCGTGTTACTTAATCATAAAGTTTTTTGTGTAGTGTTTTATATTGGGGTTCGTGTTACTTAATCATAAAGTTTTTTGTGTAGTGTTTTATATTGGGGTTCGTGTTACTTAATCATAAAGTTTTGTGTGTAGTGTTTTATATTGGGGTTCGTGTTACTTAATCATAAGGTTTTTTGTGTAGTGTTTTATATTGGGGTTCGTGTTACTTAATCATAAAGTTTTTTGTGTAGTGTTTTATATTGGGGTTCGTGTTACTTAATCATAAGGTTTTTTGTGTAGTGTTTTATATTGGGGTTCGTGTTACTTAATCATAAAGTTTTTTGTGTAGTGTTTTATATTGGGGTTCGTGTTACTTAGTTAGAAGGCTTTTTGTGCAGTGTTTTATATTAGGTTTCGTGTTACTTAATCATAAGGTTTTTTGTGTAGTGTTTTATATTGGGGTTCGTGTTACTTAATCATAAAGTTTTTTGTGTAGTGTTTTATATTGGGGTTCGTGTTACTTAGTTATAAGGCTTTTTGTGCAGTGTTTTATATTAGGTTTCGTGTTACTTAATCATAAAGTTTTTTGTGTAGTGTTTTATATTAGGTTTCGTGTTACTTAATCATAAGGTTTTTTGTGTAGTGTTTTATATTGGGGTTCGTTTACATAATCATAAAGTTTTGTGTGTAGTGTTTTATATTGGGGTTCGTGTTACTTAATCATAAAGTTTTTTGTGTAGTGTTTTATATTGGGGTTCGTGTTACTTAATCATAAAGTTTTTTGTGTAGTGTTTTATATTGATGTTCGTGTTACTTAATCATAAAGTTTTTTGTGTAGTGTTTTATATTGGGGTTCGTGTTACTTAGTTATAAGGCTTTTTGTGTAGTGTTTTATATTGGGGTTCGTGTTACTTAGTTATAAGGCTTTTTGTGCAGTGTTTTATATTAGGTTTCGTGTTACTTAATCATAAGGTTTTTTTGTGTAGTGTTTTATATTGGGGTTCGTGTTACTTAATCATAAAGTTTTTTGTGTAGTGTTTTATATTGGGGTTCGTGTTACTTAATCATAAAGTTTTTTGTGTAGTGTTTTATATTGATGTTCGTGTTACTTAATCATAAAGTTTTTTGTGTAGTGTTTTATATTGGAGTTCGTGTTACTTAATCATAAGGTTTTTTGTGTAGTGTTTTATATTGGGGTTCGTGTTACTTAATCATAAAGTTTTTTGTGTAGTGTTTTATATTGATGTTCGTGTTACTTAATCATAAGGTTTTTTGTGTAGTGTTTTATATTGGGGTTCGTGTTACTTAATCATAAAGTTTTTTGTGTAGTGTTTTATATTGGGGTTCGTGTTACTTAATCATAAGGTTTTTTGTGTAGTGTTTTATATTGGGGTTCGTGTTACTTAATCATAAAGTTTTTTGTGTAGTGTTTTATATTGGGGTTCGTGTTACTTAATCATAAAGTTTTTTGTGTAGTGTTTTATATTGGGGTTCGTGTTACTTAATCATAAAGTTTTTTGTGAAGTGTTTTATATTGGGGTTCGTGTTGCTTAATCATAAAGTTTTTTGTGTAGTGTTTTATATTTGAGTTCGTGTTACTTAATCATAAAGTTTTTTGTGTAGTGTTTTATATTGGGGTTCGTGTTACTTAATCATAAGGTTTTTTGTGTAGTGTTTTATATTGATGTTCGTGTTACTTAATCATAAAGTTTTTTGTGTAGTGTTTTATATTGGGGTTCGTGTTACTTAATCATAAAGTTTTTTGTGTAGTGTTTTATATTGGGGTTCGTGTTACTTAATCATAAAGTTTTTTGTGTAGTGTTTTATATTGGGGTTCGTGTTACTTAATCATAAAGTTTTTTGTGTAGTGTTTTATATTGGGGTTCGTGTTACTTAATCATAAAGTTTTTTGTGAAGTGTTTTATATTAGGTTTCGTGTTACTTAATCATAAAGTTTTTTGTGTAGTGTTTTATATTGGGGTTCGTGTTACTTAATCATAAAGTTTTGTGTGTAGTGTTTTATATTGGGGTTCGTGTTACTTAATCATAAAGTTTTGTGTGTAGTGTTTTATATTGATGTTCGTGTTACTTAATCATAAAGTTTTTTGTGTAGTGTTTTATATTGGGGTTCGTGTTACTTAATCATAAAGTTTTGTGTGTAGTGTTTTATATTGATGTTCGTGTTACTTAATCATAAAGTTTTTTGTGTAGTGTTTTATATTGGGGTTCGTGTTACTTAATCATAAAGTTTTTTGTGTAGTGTTTTATATTGGGGTTCGTGTTACTTAATCATAAAGTTTTTTGTGTAGTGTTTTATATTGGGGTTCGTGTTACTTAATCATCAAGTTTTTTGTGTAGTGTTTTATATTGGGGTTCGTGTTACTTAATCATAAGGTTTTTTGTGTAGTGTTTTATATTGGGGTTCGTTTACATAATCATAAAGTTTTGTGTGTAGTGTTTTATATTGGGGTTCGTGTTACTTAATCATAAAGTTTTTTGTGTAGTGTTTTATATTGGGGTTCGTGTTACTTAATCATAAAGTTCTTTGTGTAGTGTTTTATATTGATGTTCGTGTTACTTAATCATAAAGTTTTTTGTGTAGTGTTTTATATTGGGGTTCGTGTTACTTAGTTATAAGGCTTTTTGTGTAGTGTTTTATATTGGGGTTCGTGTTACTTAGTTATAAGGCTTTTTGTGCAGTGTTTTATATTAGGTTTCGTGTTACTTAATCATAAGGTTTTTTGTGTAGTGTTTTATATTGGGGTTCGTGTTACTTAATCATAAAGTTTTTTGTGTAGCGTTTTATATTGGGGTTCGTGTTACTTAATCATAAAGTTTTTTGTGTAGTGTTTTATATTGGGGTTCGTGTTACTTAATCATAAAGTTTTTTGTGTAGTGTTTTATATTGGGGTTCGTGTTACTTAGTTATAAGGCTTTTTGTGCAGTGTTTTATATTAGGTTTCGTGTTACTTAATCATAAAGTTTTTTGTGTAATGTTTTATATTGGGGTTCGTGTTACTTAATCATAAAGTTTTTTGTGTAGTGTTTTATATTGGGGTTCGTGTTACTTAATCATAAAGTTTTTTGTGTAGTGTTTTATATTGGGGTTCGTGTTACTTAATCATAAAGTTTTTTGTGTAGTGTTTTATATTGGGGTTCGTGTTACTTAATCATAAGGTTTTTTGTGTAGTGTTTTATATTGGGGTTCGTGTTACTTAATCATAAAGTTTTTTGTGTAGTGTTTTATATTGGGGTTCGTGTTACTTAATCATAAAGTTTTTTGTGTAGTGTTTTATATTGGGGTTCGTGTTACTTAATCATAAGGTTTTTTGTGTAGTGTTTTATATTGGGGTTCGTGTTACTTAATCATAAAGTTTTGTGTGTAGTGTTTTATATTGGGGTTCGTGTTACTTAATCATCAAGTTTTTTGTGTAGTGTTTTATATTGGGGTTCGTGTTACTTAATCATAAAGTTTTTTGTGTAGTGTTTTATATTGGGGTTCGTGTTACTTAATCATAAAGTTTTGTGTGTAGTGTTTTATATTGGGGTTCGTGTTACTTAATCATAAAGTTTTTTGTGTAGTGTTTTATATTGGGGTTCGTGTTACTTAGTTATAAGGCTTTTTGTGTAGTGTTTTATATTGGGGTTCGTGTTACTTAATCATAAGGTTTTTTGTGTAGTGTTTTATATTGGGGTTCGTGTTACTTAATCATAAAGTTTTTTGTGTAGTGTTTTATATTGGGGTTCGTGTTACTTAATCATAAAGTTTTGTGTGTAGTGTTTTATATTGGAGTTCGTGTTACTTAATCATAAAGTTTTTTGTGTAGTGTTTTATATTGGGGTTCGTGTTACTTAATCATAAAGTTTTGTGTGTAGTGTTTTATATTGGGGTTCGTGTTACTTAATCATCAAGTTTTTTGTGTAGTGTTTTATATTGGGGTTCGTGTTACTTAATCATAAGGTTTTTTGTGTAGTGTTTTATATTGGGGTTCGTGATACTTAATCATCAAGTTTTGTGTGTAGTGTTTTATATTAGGTTTCGTGTTACTTAATCATAAGGTTTTTTGTGTAGTGTTTTATATTGGGGTTCGTGTTACTTAATCATAAAGTTTTTTGTGTAGTGTTTTATATTGGGGTTCGTGTTACTTAATCATAAAGTTTTGTGTGTAGTGTTTTATATTGGGGTTCGTGTTACTTAATCATAAAGTTTTTTGTGTAGTGTTTTATATTGGGGTTCGTGTTACTTAGTTATAAGGCTTTTTGTGTAGTGTTTTATATTGGGGTTCGTGTTACTTAGTTATAAGGCTTTTTGTGTAGTGTTTTATATTGATGTTCGTGTTACTTAATCATAAGCCTTTTTGTGTAGTGTTTTATATTGGGGTTCGTGTTACTTAGTTATAAGGCTTTTTGTGTAGTGTTTTATATTGGGGTTCGTGTTACTTAGTTATAAGGCTTTTTGTGTAGTGTTTTATATTGATGTTCGTGTTACTTAATCATAAGCCTTTTTGTGTAGTGTTTTATATTGGGGTTCGTGTTACTTGATCATAAGGTTTTTTGTGTAGTGTTTTATATTGGGGTTCGTGTTACTTAATCATAAAGTTTTTTGTGTAGTGTTTTATATTGGGGTTCGTGTTACTTAATCATAAGGTTTTTTGTGTAGTGTTTTATATTGGGGTTCGTGTTACTTAATCATAAAGTTTTTTGTGTAGTGTTTTATATTGGGGTTCGTGTTACTTAATCATAAGGTTTTTTGTGTAGTGTTTTATATTGGGGTTCGTGTTACTTAATCATAAAGTTTTTTGTGTAGTGTTTTATATTGGGGTTCGTGTTACTTAATCATAAGGTTTTTTGTGTAGTGTTTTATATTGGGGTTCGTGTTACTTAATCATAAGGTTTTTTGTGTAGTGTTTTATATTGGGGTTCGTGTTACTTAATCATAAAGTTTTTTGTGTAGTGTTTTATATTGGGGTTCGTGTTACTTAATCATAAGGTTTTTTGTGTAGTGTTTTATATTGGGGTTCGTGTTACTTAATCATAAAGTTTTTTGTGTAGTGTTTTATATTGGGGTTCGTGTTACTTAATCATAAGGTTTTTTGTGTAGTGTTTTATATTGGGGTTCGTGTTACTTAATCATAAGGTTTTTTGTGCAGTGTTTTATATTAGGTTTCGTGTTACTTAATCATAAGGTTTTTTGTGTAGTGTTTTATATTGGGGTTCGTGTTACTTAATCATAAGGTTTTTTGTGTAGTGTTTTATATTGGGGTTCGTGTTACTTAATCATAAAGTTTTTTGTGTAGTGTTTTATATTGATGTTCGTGTTACTTAATCATAAAGTTTTTTGTGTAGTGTTTTATATTGGGGTTCGTGTTACTTAATCATAAAGTTTTTTGTGTAGTGTTTTATATTGATGTTCGTGTTACTTAATCATAAAGTTTTTTGTGTAGTGTTTTATATTGGGGTTCGTGTTACTTAATCATAAGGTTTTTTGTGTAGTGTTTTATATTGGGGTTCGTGTTACTTAATCATAAAGTTTTTTGTGTAGTGTTTTATATTGATGTTCGTGTTACTTAATCATAAAGTTTTTTGTGTAGTGTTTTATATTGGGGTTCGTGTTACTTAATCATAAGGTTTTTTGTGTAGTGTTTTATATTGGGGTTCGTGTTACTTAATCATAAAGTTTTGTGTGTAGTGTTTTATATTGGAGTTCGTGTTACTTAATCATAAAGTTTTTTGTGTAGTGTTTTATATTGGGGTTCGTGTTACTTAATCATAAAGTTTTGTGTGTAGTGTTTTATATTGGGGTTCGTGTTACTTAATCATCAAGTTTTTTGTGTAGTGTTTTATATTGGGGTTCGTGTTACTTAATCATAAGGTTTTTTGTGTAGTGTTTTATATTGGGGTTCGTGATACTTAATCATCAAGTTTTGTGTGTAGTGTTTTATATTAGGTTTCGTGTTACTTAATCATAAGGTTTTTTGTGTAGTGTTTTATATTGGGGTTCGTGTTACTTAATCATAAAGTTTTTTGTGTAGTGTTTTATATTGGGGTTCGTGTTACTTAATCATAAAGTTTTGTGTGTAGTGTTTTATATTGGGGTTCGTGTTACTTAATCATAAAGTTTTTTGTGTAGTGTTTTATATTGGGGTTCGTGTTACTTAGTTATAAGGCTTTTTGTGTAGTGTTTTATATTGGGGTTCGTGTTACTTAGTTATAAGGCTTTTTGTGTAGTGTTTTATATTGATGTTCGTGTTACTTAATCATAAGCCTTTTTGTGTAGTGTTTTATATTGGGGTTCGTGTTACTTAGTTATAAGGCTTTTTGTGTAGTGTTTTATATTGGGGTTCGTGTTACTTAGTTATAAGGCTTTTTGTGTAGTGTTTTATATTGATGTTCGTGTTACTTAATCATAAGCCTTTTTGTGTAGTGTTTTATATTGGGGTTCGTGTTACTTAATCATAAGGTTTTTTGTGTAGTGTTTTATATTGGGGTTCGTGTTACTTAATCATAAAGTTTTTTGTGTAGTGTTTTATATTGGGGTTCGTGTTACTTAATCATAAGGTTTTTTGTGTAGTGTTTTATATTGGGGTTCGTGTTACTTAATCATAAAGTTTTTTGTGTAGTGTTTTATATTGGGGTTCGTGTTACTTAATCATAAGGTTTTTTGTGTAGTGTTTTATATTGGGGTTCGTGTTACTTAATCATAAAGTTTTTTGTGTAGTGTTTTATATTGGGGTTCGTGTTACTTAATCATAAGGTTTTTTGTGTAGTGTTTTATATTGGGGTTCGTGTTACTTAATCATAAGGTTTTTTGTGTAGTGTTTTATATTGGGGTTCGTGTTACTTAATCATAAAGTTTTTTGTGTAGTGTTTTATATTGGGGTTCGTGTTACTTAATCATAAGGTTTTTTGTGTAGTGTTTTATATTGGGGTTCGTGTTACTTAATCATAAAGTTTTTTGTGTAGTGTTTTATATTGGGGTTCGTGTTACTTAATCATAAGGTTTTTTGTGTAGTGTTTTATATTGGGGTTCGTGTTACTTAATCATAAGGTTTTTTGTGCAGTGTTTTATATTAGGTTTCGTGTTACTTAATCATAAGGTTTTTTGTGTAGTGTTTTATATTGGGGTTCGTGTTACTTAATCATAAGGTTTTTTGTGTAGTGTTTTATATTGGGGTTCGTGTTACTTAATCATAAAGTTTTTTGTGTAGTGTTTTATATTGATGTTCGTGTTACTTAATCATAAAGTTTTTTGTGTAGTGTTTTATATTGGGGTTCGTGTTACTTAATCATAAAGTTTTTTGTGTAGTGTTTTATATTGATGTTCGTGTTACTTAATCATAAAGTTTTTTGTGTAGTGTTTTATATTGGGGTTCGTGTTACTTAATCATAAGGTTTTTTGTGTAGTGTTTTATATTGGGGTTCGTGTTACTTAATCATAAAGTTTTTTGTGTAGTGTTTTATATTGATGTTCGTGTTACTTAATCATAAAGTTTTTTGTGTAGTGTTTTATATTGGGGTTCGTGTTACTTAATCATAAGGTTTTTTGTGTAGTGTTTTATATTGGGGTTCGTGTTACTTAATCATAAAGTTTTTTGTGTAGTGTTTTATATTGGGGTTCGTGTTACTTAATCATAAAGTTTTTTGTGTAGTGTTTTATATTGGGGTTCGTGTTACTTAATCATAAGGTTTTTTGTGTAGTGTTTTATATTGGGGTTCGTGTTACTTAATCATAAAGTTTTTTGTGTAGTGTTTTATATTGGGGTTCGTGTTACTTAATCATAAAGTTTTTTGTGAAGTGTTTTATATTGGGGTTCGTGTTACTTAATCATAAAGTTTTTTGTGTAGTGTTTTATATTGGGGTTCGTGTTACTTAATCATAAAGTTTTTTGTGTAGTGTTTTATATTGGGGTTCGTGTTACTTAATCATAAAGTTTTTTGTGTAGTGTTTTATATTGGGGTTCGTGTTACTTAATCATAAGGTTTTTTGTGTAGTGTTTTATATTGGGGTTCGTGTTACTTAATCATAAAGTTTTTTGTGTAGTGTTTTATATTGGGGTTCGTTTACTTAATCATAAAGTTTTGTGTGTAGTGTTTTATATTTGAGTTCGTGTTACTTAATCATAAAGTTTTGTGTGTAGTGTTTTACATTGGGGTTCGTGTTACTTAATCATAAAGTTTTTTGTGTAGTGTTTTATATTGGGGTTCGTGTTACTTAATCATAAAGTTTTTTGTGTAGTGTTTTATATTGATGTTCGTGTTACTTAATCATAAAGTTTTTTGTGTAGTGTTTTATATTGATGTTCGTGTTACTTAATCATAAAGTTTTTTGTGTAGTGTTTTATATTGGGGTTCGTGTTACTTAATCATAAAGTTTTTTGTGTAGTGTTTTATATTGATGTTCGTGTTACTTAATCATAAAGTTTTTTGTGTAGTGTTTTATATTGGGGTTCGTGTTACTTAATCATAAAGTTTTTTGTGTAGTGTTTTATATTGGGGTTCGTGTTACTTAATCATAAAGTTTTTTGTGTAGTGTTTTATATTGGGGTTCGTGTTACTTAATCATAAAGTTTTTTGTGTAGTGTTTTATATTGGGGTTCGTCTTACTTAATCATAAAGTTTTTTGTGTAGTGTTTTATATTGGGGTTCGTGTTACTTATTCATAAAGTTTTTTGTGTAGTGTTTTATATTGATGTTCGTGTTACTTAATCATAAAGTTTTTTGTGTAGTGTTTTATATTGGGGTTCGTGTTACTTAATCATACAGTTTTTTGTGTAGTGTTTTATATTGGGGTTCGTGTTACTTAATCATAAAGTTTTTTGTGTAGTGTTTTATATTGGGGTTCGTGTTACTTAATCATAAAGTTTTTTGTGTAGTGTTTTATATTGGGGTTCGTGTTACTTAATCATAAAGTTTTTTGTGTAGTGTTTTATATTGGGGTTCGTGTTACTTAATCATAAAGTTTTTTGTGTAGTGTTTTATATTGATGTTCGTGTTACTTAATCATAAAGTTTTTTGTGTAGTGTTTTATATTGGGGTTCGTGTTACTTAATCATAAGGTTTTTTGTGTAGTGTTTTATATTGGGGTTCGTGTTACTTAATCATAAAGTTTTTTGTGTAGTGTTTTATATTGGGGTTCGTGTTACTTAGTTATAAGGCTTTTTGTGCAGTGTTTTATATTAGGTTTCGTGTTACTTAATCATAAGGTTTTTTGTGTAGTGTTTTATATTGGGGTTCGTGTTACTTAATCATAAAGTTTTTTGTGTAGTGTTTTATATTGGGGTTCGTTTACTTAATCATAAAGTTTTGTGTGTAGTGTTTTATATTTGAGTTCGTGTTACTTAATCATAAAGTTTTGTGTGTAGTGTTTTACATTGGGGTTCGTGTTACTTAATCATAAAGTTTTTTGTGTAGTGTTTTATATTGGGGTTCGTGTTACTTAATCATAAAGTTTTTTGTGTAGTGTTTTATATTGATGTTCGTGTTACTTAATCATAAAGTTTTTTGTGTAGTGTTTTATATTGATGTTCGTGTTACTTAATCATAAAGTTTTTTGTGTAGTGTTTTATATTGGGGTTCGTGTTACTTAATCATAAAGTTTTTTGTGTAGTGTTTTATATTGATGTTCGTGTTACTTAATCATAAAGTTTTTTGTGTAGTGTTTTATATTGGGGTTCGTGTTACTTAATCATAAAGTTTTTTGTGTAGTGTTTTATATTGGGGTTCGTGTTACTTAATCATAAAGTTTTTTGTGTAGTGTTTTATATTGGGGTTCGTGTTACTTAATCATAAAGTTTTTTGTGTAGTGTTTTATATTGGGGTTCGTGTTACTTAATCATAAAGTTTTTTGTGTAGTGTTTTATATTGAGGTTCGTGTTACTTAATCATAAAGTTTTTTGTGTAGTGTTTTATATTGGGGTTCGTGTTACTTAATCATAAAGTTTTTTGTGTAGTGTTTTATATTGGGGTTCGTGTTACTTAATCATAAAGTTTTTTGTGTAGTGTTTTATATTGGGGTTCGTGTTACTTAATCATAAAGTTTTTTGTGTAGTGTTTTATATTGGGGTTCGTGTTACTTAGTTATAAGGCTTTTTGTGCAGTGTTTTATATTAGGTTTCGTGTTACTTAATCATAAAGTTTTTTGTGGTGTTTTATATTGGGGTTCGTGTTACTTAATCATAAAGTTTTTTGTGTAGTGTTTTATATTGGGGTTTGTGTTACTTAATCATCAAGTTTTGTGTGTAATGTTTTATATTGGGGTTCGTGTTACTTAGTTATAAGGCTTTTTGTGCAGTGTTTTATATTAGGTTTCGTGTTACTTAATCATAAAGTTTTTTGTGTAGTGTTTTATATTGGGGTTCGTTTACTTAATCATAAAGTTTTGTGTGTAGTGTTTTATATTGGGGTTCGTGTTACTTAATCATAATGTTTTTTGTGTAGTGTTTTATATTGGGGTTCGTGTTACTTAATCATAAAGTTTTTTGTGTAGTGTTTTATATTGGGGTTCGTGTTACTTAATCATAAAGTTTTTTGTGTAGTGTTTTATATTGGGGTTCGTGTTACTTAATCATAAAGTTTTTTGTGTAGTGTTTTATATTGGGGTTCGTGTTACTTAATCATAAAGTTTTTTGTGTAGTGTTTTATATTGATGTTCGTGTTACTTAATCATAAAGTTTTTTGTGTAGTGTTTTATATTGAGGTTCGTGTTACTTAATCATCAAGTTTTTTGTGTAGTGTTTTATATTGGGGTTCGTGTTACTTAATCATAAAGTTTTTTGTGTAGTGTTTTATATTGGGGTTCGTTTACTTAATCATAAAGTTTTGTGTGTAGTGTTTTATATTGGGGTTCGTGTTACTTAATCATAAAGTTTTTTGTGTAGTGTTTTATATTGGGGTTCGTGTTACTTAATCATAAAGTTTTTTGTGTAGTGTTTTATATTGATGTTCGTGTTACTTAATCATAAAGTTTTTTGTGTAGTGTTTTATATTGAGGTTCGTGTTACTTAATCATAAAGTTTTTTGTGTAGTGTTTTATATTGATGTTCGTGTTACTTAATCATAAAGTTTTTTGTGTAGTGTTTTATATTGGGGTTCGTGTTACTTAATCATCAAGTTTTTTGTGTAGTGTTTTATATTGATGTTCGTGTTACTTAATCATAAAGTTTTTTGTGTAGTGTTTTATATTGGGGTTCGTGTTACTTAATCATAAAGTTTTTTGTGTAGTGTTTTATATTGGGGTTCGTGTTACTTAATCATAAAGTTTTTTGTGTAGTGTTTTATATTGATGTTCGTGTTACTTAATCATAGTTTTTTGTGTAGTGTTTTATATTGGGGTTCGTGTTACTTAATCATAAAGTTTTTTGTGTAGTGTTTTATATTGGGGTTCGTGTTACTTAATCATAAAGTTTTTTGTGTAGTGTTTTATATTGATGTTCGTGTTACTTAATCATAGTTTTTTGTGTAGTGTTTTATATTGGGGTTCGTGTTACTTAATCATAAAGTTTTTTGTGTAGTGTTTTATATTGGGGTTCGTGTTACTTAATCATAAGGTTTTTTGTGTAGTGTTTTATATTGGGGTTCGTGTTACTTAATCATAAAGTTTTTTGTGTAGTGTTTTATATTGGGGTTCGTTTACTTAATCATAAAGTTTTGTGTGTAGTGTTTTATATTGGGGTTCGTGTTACTTAATCATAAAGTTTTTTGTGTAGTGTTTTATATTGGGGTTCGTGTTACTTAATCATAAAGTTTTTTGTGTAGTGTTTTATATTGGGGTTCGTGTTACTTAATCATAAAGTTTTTTGTGTAGTGTTTTATATTGGGGTTCGTCTTACTTAATCATAAAGTTTTTTGTGTAGTGTTTTATATTGGGGTTCGTGTTACTTAATCATAAAGTTTTTTGTGTAGTGTTTTATATTGATGTTCGTGTTACTTAATCATAAAGTTTTTTGTGTAGTGTTTTATATTGGGGTTCGTGTTACTTAATCATACAGTTTTTTGTGTAGTGTTTTATATTGGGGTTCGTGTTACTTAATCATAAAGTTTTTTGTGTAGTGTTTTATATTGGGGTTCGTGTTACTTAATCATAAAGTTTTTTGTGTAGTGTTTTATATTGGGGTTCGTGTTACTTAATCATAAAGTTTTTTGTGTAGTGTTTTATATTGGGGTTCGTGTTACTTAATCATAAAGTTTTTTGTGTAGTGTTTTATATTGATGTTCGTGTTACTTAATCATAAAGTTTTTTGTGTAGTGTTTTATATTGAGGTTCGTGTTACTTAATCATAAAGTTTTTTGTGTAGTGTTTTATATTGATGTTCGTGTTACTTAATCATAAAGTTTTTTGTGTAGTGTTTTATATTGGGGTTCGTGTTACTTAATCATCAAGTTTTTTGTGTAGTGTTTTATATTGATGTTCGTGTTACTTAATCATAAAGTTTTTTGTGTAGTGTTTTATATTGGGGTTCGTGTTACTTAATCATAAAGTTTTTTGTGTAGTGTTTTATATTGGGGTTCGTGTTACTTAATCATAAAGTTTTTTGTGTAGTGTTTTATATTGATGTTCGTGTTACTTAATCATAAAGTTTTTTGTGTAGTGTTTTATATTGGGGTTCGTGTTACTTAATCATAAAGTTTTTTGTGTAGTGTTTTATATTGGGGTTCGTGTTACTTAATCATAAGGTTTTTTGTGTAGTGTTTTATATTGGGGTTCGTGTTACTTAATCATAAAGTTTTTTGTGTAGTGTTTTATATTGGGGTTCGTTTACTTAATCATAAAGTTTTGTGTGTAGTGTTTTATATTGGGGTTCGTGTTACTTAATCATAAAGTTTTTTGTGTAGTGTTTTATATTGGGGTTCGTGTTACTTAATCATAAAGTTTTTTGTGTAGTGTTTTATATTGGGGTTCGTGTTACTTAATCATAAAGTTTTTTGTGTAGTGTTTTATATTGGGGTTCGTGTTACTTAATCATAAAGTTTTTTGTGTAGTGTTTTATATTGGGGTTCGTGTTACTTAATCATAAAGTTTTTTGTGTAGTGTTTTATATTGAGGTTCGTGTTACTTAATCATAAAGTTTTTTGTGTAGTGTTTTATATTGGGGTTCGTGTTACTTAATCATAAGATTTTTTGTGTAGTGTTTTATATTGGGGTTCGTGTTACTTAATCATAAAGTTTTTTGTGTAGTGTTTTATATTGGGGTTCGTGTTACTTAATCATAAAGTTTTTTGTGTAGTGTTTTATATTGGGGTTCGTGTTACTTAATCATAAAGTTTTTTGTGTAGTGTTTTATATTGGGGTTCGTGTTACTTAATCATAAAGTTTTTTGTGTAGTGTTTTATATTGGGGTTCGTGTTACTTAATCATAAAGTTTTTTGTGTAGTGTTTTATATTGGGGTTCGTGTTACTTAATCATAAAGTTTTTTGTGTAGTGTTTTATATTGGGGTTCGTGTTACTTAATCATAAAGTTTTTTGTGTAGTGTTTTATATTGGGGTTCGTGTTACTTAATCATAAAGTTTTTTGTGTAGTGTTTTATATTGGGGTTCGTGTTACTTAATCATAAAGTTTTTTGTGTAGTGTTTTATATTGGGGTTCGTGTTACTTAATCATAAAGTTTTTTGTGTAGTGTTTTATATTGGGGTTCGTGTTACTTAATCATAAAGTTTTTTGTGTAGTGTTTTATATTGGGGTTCGTGTTACTTAATCATAAAGTTTTTTGTGTAGTGTTTTATATTGGGGTTCGTGTTACTTAATCATAAAGTTTTTTGTGTAGTGTTTTATATTGGGGTTCGTGTTACTTAATCATAAAGTTTTTTGTGTAGTGTTTTATATTGGGGTTCGTGTTACTTAATCATAAAGTTTTTTGTGTAGTGTTTTATATTGGGGTTCGTGTTACTTAATCATAAAGTTTTTTGTGTAGTGTTTTATATTGGGGTTCGTGTTACTTAATCATAAAGTTTTTTGTGTAGTGTTTTATATTGGGGTTCGTGTTACTTAATCATAAAGTTTTTTGTGTAGTGTTTTATATTGGGGTTCGTGTTACTTAATCATAAAGTTTTTTGTGTAGTGTTTTATATTGGGGTTCGTGTTACTTAATCATAAAGTTTTTTGTGTAGTGTTTTATATTGGGGTTCGTGTTACTTAATCATAAAGTTTTTTGTGTAGTGTTTTATATTGGGGTTCGTGTTACTTAATCATAAAGTTTTTTGTGTAGTGTTTTATATTGGGGTTCGTGTTACTTAATCATAAAGTTTTTTGTGTAGTGTTTTATATTGGGGTTCGTGTTACTTAATCATAAAGTTTTTTGTGTAGTGTTTTATATTGGGGTTCGTGTTACTTAATCATAAAGTTTTTTGTGTAGTGTTTTATATTGGGGTTCGTGTTACTTAATCATAAAGTTTTTTGTGTAGTGTTTTATATTGGGGTTCGTGTTACTTAATCATAAAGTTTTTTGTGTAGTGTTTTATATTGGGGTTCGTGTTACTTAATCATAAAGTTTTTTGTGTAGTGTTTTATATTGGTGTTCGTGTTACTTAATCATAAAGTTTTTTGTGTAGTGTTTTATATTGGGGTTCGTGTTACTTAATCATAAAGTTTTTTGTGTAGTGTTTTATATTGGGGTTCGTGTTACTTAATCATAAAGTTTTTTGTGTAGTGTTTTATATTGGGGTTCGTGTTACTTAATCATAAAGTTTTTTGTGTAGTGTTTTATATTGGGGTTCGTGTTACTTAATCATAAAGTTTTTTGTGTAGTGTTTTATATTGGGGTTCGTGTTACTTAATCATAAAGTTTTTTGTGTAGTGTTTTATATTGGGGTTCGTGTTACTTAATCATAAAGTTTTTTGTGTAGTGTTTTATATTGGGGTTCGTGTTACTTAATCATAAAGTTTTTTGTGTAGTGTTTTATATTGGGGTTCGTGTTACTTAATCATAAAGTTTTTTGTGTAGTGTTTTATATTGGGGTTCGTGTTACTTAATCATAAAGTTTTTTGTGTAGTGTTTTATATTGGGTATTACTAATCATAAAGTTTTTTGTGTAGTGTTTTATATTGGTGTCTGTGTTACTTAATCATAAAGTTTTTTGTGTAGTGTTTATATTGGGGTTCGTGTTACTTAATCATAAAGTTTTTTGTGTAGTGTTTTATATTGGGGTTCGTGTTACTTAATCATAAAGTTTTTTGTGAGTGTTTTATATTGGGGTTCGTGGTTACTTAATCATAAAGTTTTTTGTGTAGTGTTTTATTTTGACGGGTTCTTGTGTGTTACTTAATCATAAAGTTTTTTGTGTAGTGTTTTATATTGGGGTTCGTGTTACTTAATCATAAAGTTTTTTGTGTAGTGTTTTATATTGGGGTTCGTGTTACTTAATCATAAAGTTTTTTGTGTAGTGTTTTATATTGGGGTTCGTGTTACTTAATCATAAAGTTTTTTGTGTAGTGTTTTATATTGGGGTTCGTGTTACTTAATCATAAAGTTTTTTGTGTAGTGTTTTATATTGGGGTTCGTGTTACTTAATCATAAAGTTTTTTGTGTAGTGTTTTATATTGGGGTTCGTGTTACTTAATCATAAAGTTTTTTGTGTAGTGTTTTATATTGGGGTTCGTGTTACTTAATCATAAAGTTTTTTGTGTAGTGTTTTATATTGGGGTTCGTGTTACTTAATCATAAAGTTTTTTGTGTAGTGTTTTATATTGGGGTTCGTGTTACTTAATCATAAAGTTTTTTGTGTAGTGTTTTATATTGGGGTTCGTGTTACTTAATCATAAAGTTTTTTGTGTAGTGTTTTATATTGGGGTTCGTGTTACTTAATCATAAAGTTTTTTGTGTAGTGTTTTATATTGGGGTTCGTGTTACTTAATCATAAAGTTTTTTGTGTAGTGTTTTATATTGGGGTTCGTGTTACTTAATCATAAAGTTTTTTGTGTAGTGTTTTATATTGGGGTTCGTGTTACTTAATCATAAAGTTTTTTGTGTAGTGTTTTATATTGGGGTTCGTGTTACTTAATCATAAAGTTTTTTGTGTAGTGTTTTATATTGGGGTTCGTGTTACTTAATCATAAAGTTTTTTGTGTAGTGTTTTATATTGGGGTTCGTGTTACTTAATCATAAAGTTTTTTGTGTAGTGTTTTATATTGGGGTTCGTGTTACTTAATCATAAAGTTTTTTGTGTAGTGTTTTATATTGGGGTTCGTGTTACTTAATCATAAAGTTTTTTGTGTAGTGTTTTATATTGGGGTTCGTGTTACTTAATCATAAAGTTTTTTGTGTAGTGTTTTATATTGGGGTTCGTGTTACTTAATCATAAAGTTTTTTGTGTAGTGTTTTATATTGGGGTTCGTGTTACTTAATCATAAAGTTTTTTGTGTAGTGTTTTATATTGGGGTTCGTGTTACTTAATCATAAAGTTTTTTGTGTAGTGTTTTATATTGGGGTTCGTGTTACTTAATCATAAAGTTTTGTGTTTAGTGTTTTATATTGGGGTTCGTGTTACTTAATCATAAAGTTTTTGTGTGTAGTGTTTTATATTGGGGTTCGTGTTACTTAATCATAAAGTTTTTTGTGTAGTGTTTTATATTGATGTTCGTGTTACTTAATCATAAAGTTTTGTGTGTAGTGTTTTATATTGGGGTTCGTGTTACTTAATCATAAAGTTTTGTGTGTAGTGTTTTATATTGGGGTTCGTGTTACTTAATCATAAAGTTTTTTGTGTAGTGTTTTATATTGGGGTTCGTGTTACTTAATCATAAAGTTTTGTGTGTAGTGTTTTATATTGGGGTTCGTGTTACTTAATCCTAAAGTTTTGTGTGTAGTGTTTTATATTGGGGTTCGTGTTACTTAATCATAAAGTTTTTTGTGTAGTGTTTTATATTGGGGTTCGTGTTACTTAATCATAAAGTTTTTTGTGAAGTGTTTTATATTGGGGTTCGTGTTACTTAATCATAAAGTTTTTTGTGTAGTGTTTTATATTGATGTTCGTGTTACTTAATCATAAAGTTTTGTGTGTAGTGTTTTATATTGGGGTTCGTGTTACTTAATCCTAAAGTTTTGTGTGTAGTGTTTTATATTGGGGTTCGTGTTACTTAATCATAAAGTTTTTTGTGTAGTGTTTTATATTGGGGTTCGTGTTACTTAATCATAAAGTTTTGTGTGTAGTGTTTTATATTGGGGTTCGTGTTACTTAATCATAAAGTTTTGTGTGTAGTGTTTTATATTGGGGTTCGTGTTACTTAATCATAAAGTTTTTTGTGTAGTGTTTTATATTGGGGTTCGTGTTACTTAATCATAAAGTTTTTTGTGTAGTGTTTTATATTGGGGTTCGTGTTACTTAATCATAAAGTTTTGTGTGTAGTGTTTTATATTGGGGTTCGTGTTACTTAATCATAAAGTTTTGTGTGTAGTGTTTTATATTGGGGTTCGTGTTACTTAATCATAAAGTTTTTTGTGTAGTGTTTTATATTGGGGTTCGTGTTACTTAATCATAAAGTTTTTTGTGTAGTGTTTTATATTGGGGTTCGTGTTACTTAATCATAAAGTTTTTTGTGTAGTGTTTTATATTGGGGTTCGTGTTACTTAATCATAAGGTTTTTTGTGTAGTGTTTTATATTGGGGTTCGTGTTACTTAATCATAAAGTTTTTTGTGTAGTGTTTTATATTGGGGTTCGTGTTACTTAATCATAAAGTTTTTTGTGTAGTGTTTTATATTGGGGTTCGTGTTACTTAATCATAAAGTTTTTTGTGTAGTGTTTTATATTGGGGTTCGTGTTACTTAATCATAAGGTTTTTTGTGTAGTGTTTTATATTGGGGTTCGTGTTACTTAATCATAAAGTTTTTTGTGTAGTGTTTTATATTGGGGTTCGTGTTACTTAATCATAAAGTTTTTTGTGTAGTGTTTTATATTGGGGTTCGTGTTACTTAATCATAAAGTTTTTTGTGTAGTGTTTTTTCGCCCATTCATTGTCTTTTTGTCACTATTAGCAATCAATTGTATTTTCTGTCATTCCTTAAATTACGGTTTCTGATTTGATATCTTCTACCTTTCTTACGTTATATAAATTTTTCTCAAGTGCTGATGGTGATTTCGTGTCTTAATTTGAGAAGAGAGTAATGCCCAACTCGTGTTAAGGCATATTATAAAGCTGTTGACCTGATAAATGTGGTTCATTGTGGTTCAATGTGGTCTCTTGGTATGCTTTAAAGGTTGGGACGAGTATTTTGTATGTGTTTTAATATTGAATTTGTTATACACCTGCAAACATCATGTTATGTATGGTACAACATTAGCATTGTATTATATATACCTGGCATAATTTTATTAAATACATTCGTGTGACAAAGATAATTGGGATATCCAAGACTAATTTTTGATTGATGTTTATAAGGTTAATGCTAAAATAACCTTAATTGAAGTAGACCACAATTTCCGATATAATTTCAAAACGAATTTTACCTCCAAATATTGATCCCAACATCTGCTTCCCCATTGTGAAATCAAATGGTTTAGTTACCAGATCATCCGCTGATGGAGCAATCCCAATTACGATTGTCTTTCCCCAACCTTTGTGACATGATTCAAAAGCCGTTCTCTGAAATACAAAATACTTCTCATGAAGCCAAATTATCTGGAATTGTGTTCATCTATCGAAACTGCACTGTATATAAAACGTTTCAAGAGCATCATGCAAACTATATATACACAACAGTTGCAGGAACGATTGTTGCAAGCTAAATCGAAATAATAGAAGAGTTTGAAGATACCAAAGGGATAATAAGAATACATAAAGCGAAGAGGAACAGACAACACAATGGCCAAAAGAAAAAGGACAAAAGGACAAACAACGATCTACAAAACATACACATAAAACTAAAGATGGACCCCACTAGAAACATGTGCTCCATTAGTGGCACCCATCGTCTTAATCTAGTTAAATCATGTATACTAGACCCAATCTTATAAGAGGAACGGGGGTCATCGTATGGTAGTTGGATTTGCAACTACCTGTGCAATCAGTGCCAATCAGCACAAAAGTTGCGAGTTCGAATCCCGCTGAGGTGTACTTGCAACAACATTATGTGATATAGTTTGTCAGTGAATTGCGACAGGTCAGTGTTTTTTTCCGGGTACGCCGTTTCCTCTACCAATAAAACGGACCACTACGATATAACTGAAACATTGTTGAAAGTGGCGTTAAACCCTAGCCCTATCAGAAAAACACTTACACATTTTACTACAACTTTATTATAACAGTTATAGCGTCAACAACACTGAGTTTGGTGCTGCTTTTGACAACTGTTTTACCTGTTTTGTTCAAGTATTGTTTTAAATACTGTTATAGTGACAGCCGGAAACTTTGAGCCGTAATGAAAGGGGGAGGTTTGGCACTTTAAAATCTGATTCAACCCACCATTTCTTTAGAAATGCCTGTACCAAGTCAGGGTCATTACGGTTTTCACAGTTTTCCGGTTGTTGACTGATATTGTCTGTTTATATACTTATGAGTTTTGACTTTCCCTTTGTAAGATTGTTCGGAGTTCGGTAATTTTGTTATTACCCTTATTGTTTTGTTAGGAGTGATTTTTTAAAAATGAAGTGTGTCTGCAAGACCATAAGAAGAAATCATAAACAAGTCAAAAGTTCTTTAACGCTATGTATGATGTTCTATCATACTCAACTTGTATACAGATAGTACCTTTAAATTTTCATTCCTGATATGTAAATATAAAGGTATTACCTGTGGTGAAATGGGTATAATTCTATCTAAAATCAGCTTAGTCGCGGGGGCATTTAAAATTGACTAAGTCCAACTACCTGTCATTATCAAATATTTGATAAAATCAAAATCCTGTGGACATGCACACCTCCATTATGTGTATAAACAACATACAAAATATTAAAGCTGTAGCTCCAAAACTGTAGGAGGACATAGCCGGACAAACCATGTATCTATATCCGGACAGACGAACGGACGGACAGGGATAAATTAATATGCCCCCCACCGACTCTTTGTCGCGGGGGCATAAAAAAGGGGGGGATTGACAGATTAAAATTCAGACTTTACTAGTATTATTTAAATCGAAATATCTACTTTAAAGGTTCTTCTTGGTTTTTGACTGTGGCGATAGGCTCCTACTACGAACCTCTATTTCCTACTGTTGTGTGTTTCATATAATAAAGATGATCAGAATATAACTTCATACCACTGATAGAGAATGATCACATCACTTTAAATTAATTACAAGAAGAGTTTGAAGATACCAATGGGGTAATCAGAATTCGTAAATCGTAGAGGACAGACAACACAATGACCAAAAGAAAAAGGACAAACCACGGTCTACAAAACATTCACATAAAACTAAAGATCGAGTAACACGAACCCCACTAAAAACCGGGGTTGAACTCGGGTGTTCCGGAAGGGTGAGCAGTCCCTGCACCACTAGTGGCATCTGTGGTGTTAATCTACAAACTCACCATAATGTTAACGTTGCCAACACATTCAAATGCATAGTCCAGTCCTCCACCTGTCATTTCCATCAATACCTGCTGTAAAGGTTTCTCCTGGTCTTTTGGATTTATTCCTTCCGTCAACCCAAACTTTTTACCTGTTAATACATTATCGGATATAATAATTTCACAAGCGTATTACATCATATACAACTGAAGTATCACAGCAGCAACACGTATATTGTTTTTATTGTAACTTGTAACTATTATCATTTATTTAGGTTTGATTTGTTGTATTTAACGCCATATTCAACAATATTTAAGCTATATCATGGCGGTCAATTTTATTGGTGGAGGAAACCGGAGTACCCGGAGAAAACCATCGACCTGGCGTAAGTCACTGACAAACTCTATCACATAATGTTGTATCGAGTACACCGCGCGCGAGCGGGGTTCGAACTCACAACGTTAGTGGTGATAGGCACTGATTGCATAAGTAGATATAAATCCAACACCATAAGATCACGACCAAGACCGCCCCGTTTTTTTTATTGCATCTTGTAAATATCATTTATTTGGAAAAGAAAATATGTTCTGTTATTTCATATACATGTATTATCGTAATTAAAGTAACCAGAAGTGTAAAAAAAGTTATAGTGGATATTAAAAAACGCAAAAGACTTGATGGAGACTTTTAAGTTCTAGATCTCAGCATGTTTGTTTGCAAGAGCATTAAAACATTTGATTTCTATGTCTTATATACCACGCTATTAAAATCTAGAATTAAAGAATTGATTCAGTGTTGCTTCTCCAAGAAGAACGGAGAACAAAGGTATCAATATCTTGTTATTGGTAGAAACAAGTCTTACTTTGTCAAAAACCATTCAAAATCTAATAATAAATACAAACAGGACGAGATCATTCAAATGTTAGATTTTTTAATCGACAACATGTTTGTCCTGTTTGGTGGACGAGTGTTTCAACAAATGATTGATATTCCAATGGGTACAAATTTGTGCTCCACTACTCGCCGATTTGTTTCTACATGCATATGAGGCAGACTTTCCTCAGGGGCTTCTCAAGAATAAAGATAGATAATTAACCAAGACCTTTAATTTTAGTTTCCACTATATAGATGATGTTCTGTCACTGAATAATTTTTGATTCAGTGATTATCTACATTGCATCTACCCAAATAGGTTGAAATAACGGATACTACTGATACTCAAAAGTCTGCTTCTTACCTTGACCTTCACCTTGAAATCGATAATGGAGGAAGATTAAAAACAACACTCTACCACATACGCGATGACTTCACTTTTCCAATAGTCAAATTCCTTTCACCAGTAGCAATATTCCAGTGCATGGAGTTTTCATTTCACAACTTATACGTTATTCTAGAGCTTGTGTCCAGTACAGTGATTTTCTGGACAGAGCTCAGCTGCTGACACAAAAGCTACTCAAACAAGGCTACGTTGTTCCTATGTTGAAGTAATCGCTACAAAACTTCTACGGTCGTCATCACAATCTGGTTGACCGTCATGAAATATCCATATCTCAAATGACAATGAATCTTTTACTTTTTACATAAATGTTTCCTTTCCTCTATTATTGCCAAGACTTTAACCGGACTTGACTGTATATATGATTAACATGACGGGTGTCTTATAAGAAGCAGGAACTGCTTACCCTTCGCCAGCAACTGAGTTCATCCCCGGTTTTTTGGTGGAGTTCGTATTGCTCATCTTTTTTTATGCTGTCCTATTATGTGTTTTTACGTTCTTAGTTCTGTGTTGTAATGTCATTCATGTTAACCTCTGGGAACTGCTAGGGGGGAGATCTCCCCCCTACCAACTCTTCTAAGGGGGAGATCTCCCTCCTACCAACTCTTCTAAGGGGGAGATCTCCCTCCTACCAACTCTTCTAAGGGGGAGATTTTATGTGTCGCCTTTAAATGCACAAAATTGTACCTTGTAGTTGCATACATGTGATAGAGTTGCTATGCTACAACTGGAGATTTGTAAATTTTTGGCTGGAGATTTGGTCTCATAACTGGCGATTTTTTATTGACGTATTTGATGCATGTTTTTATTGTTAATTGATGTTTTCTTTTTGTTTGTTTCAGTATTGAACCAACTGCATCCCATTTCAATATATATTGTTTATATTTCTGTCTTATTAGTAGTGTTTCATATGATGAATGAAGGATGAAAACTGTATTTATAATTTATTCATAATCATTCATAATCATAAGGTTATAACAAAGCAATAACAATGAAGACAGAATGCTTTGAACAATAAAGTCATAGAGCACTAAAATTCAAAAGTCACTTTGCTGCTGGTGCGTTGGGTGATAGCATACGCTTTGGCATTTTTGTGGTTTATCAATTCCATCCTGGAACTTAGTCCTTAAATAATACTTTGATCGGCTTTGGTCCCAAACAAGCCATAACAACTCAATCCGAGATGAATTCATTGCACGTTTGATCGAAATAAGAAGTTTTCCTGTTTGCACAATGGTTTATAACTATTTTTAATTGCCGCTATCACACTTCTAGTCATCTAAGCGTGTGCCACAAACCCACTTCCTTATCCCCAATTAACTGTCAATCAGTGGATAATTGTTGTATAATCATCAACACCTTAATTAATCTCCATGACCCAATTTACCTGTAAGGTGTCAAACAGATCAATAACCGGATATCATTTAAACACCTTTACCATTCGTATATCTCCGCGTTTTTCATCAGCGCGGGAGTTCCAAATGGGGAATTTCTAGAAATATTGATCGCAAAATGTAGGTCAAGATTTTATTGTACTTGATGTTTTTGTTGGGGGGAGGTCGTGCGGGAGGAAAAGGTGTGAGCGGGAGATTAATGTCTCCCGCGCATGAGACCCAGTCCATGCGGGAGATCAGGCTCTTACGCGGGAGACTCCCGCGAAAAGGGGGAGGGTTAATAGGTATGGTAATGTCCGTTACGATTTCCGCATAAAAATGATGTTCAGGTCGTCTTTACCTCAGTTGTTTGTATGAGGGCTCATGTCTTATTGTGTTTTTTGTGTATATCTCCGGGTATTTCGGTTTCCTCCACCAATAAATCTGAACGCGACGATATAACTGAAATATTGTTGAAAGTGGCGCTAAACACCATAACCCTAACCCAATGTAGAAAAGAAGTCTTCCCTTTTATCTTTTGTCTATTATTTTGGCATAAACCTTCGCTAGTGTTTACATCAAAATTAACTACTGTTAAAGATGAATGGAATAGTTTGTATAGACCATAAACAGTTAAAATGTCGCTTTCATTGCAAGTCAACCACAATGGTATCTGATGAAATATGATATTTCAAGTTAGAGAGGTGATGTACCGTTCTGACTATTTTTGTGTTAAGGATCTAAATTTCTTTATATGAAAGGTGCCACCAGGTCATGATCTGTAATACAGATAATTTGAAATCAATTATAGGTATAATTACCTAATTCAAGTTTATCTGGGTTGATGTCTATTCCTATAATGCGAGAGGCTCCTGCTTTTTTACACCCCATCACAACGGACAGACCTATAGGTCCTAGTCCCCACACAGCACAGGTTGTTCCAGGTTCGACCTAAATATCATGCCAATACTAAATCATTGAAAACGGTAGATTATTATTAAAGACGTGTTACGAAAAGTAAAATGGGAAATATCCAAGTTAATTATGTTTTGTATAAATAAGATTTTGGCAATCATTTGAGCATCAATAAAAAAAGATAGAAATACAAATTAAATACAAAGACATCATAATATGACACTTTCCTTTTCAGAGGTACAATAGAATGGCCTGTTATGTTACATAATATAGGTGAAATAGATTTTAAAGTCATGTATATAAGCCCTTTCAAATCTCCCTCCAAGTCCAATATGACACTTTCGTTCGGCACAAAAATCATTTTTAAACAGTCAATTTCTCACATATGACAGTAACATATATGTGAATTATATATGATTAATATCCATATGTGAAACTATATATGATTCATTTATGTGATAACATATGCCAAAATAATTGGATAACTTACAACATTTAGATATTGTATTCTGAATTTGTTTATGTGGTAATTTCGGCTATATAAATGCCAACTTCAAAATAGTTTGCAATAACAAGATGTCAGGAGAGTTTGTTCACTGTAAACTGTACCCTTATGCAATGGCCAGACATTAAGTTACTTTGTTCACTATTAATTTTACTACTTCCGCTATGTCCAGATGTCAAGGTTGTTTGTTAATTGTCATCATGAACGCAACAAAAACTGTGCAGATTGCTAGAATGTTTGTTTATTGTCAAGACACAAGCAACAGAAACTGTCCAGATTGCTAGAATTTTTGTTTATTGTCAAACAAAAGGCATCAGAAACTGTCTAGATTGCTAGAATTTTTGTTTATTGTCAAACAAAAGGCATCAGAAACTGTCTAGATTGCTAGAATTTTTGTTTATTGTCAAAAAAAAGGCATCAGAAACTGTCTAGATTGCTAGAATTTTTGTTTATTGTCAAACAAAAGGCATCAGAAACTGTCTAGATTGCTAGAATTTTTGTTTATTGTCAAACAAAAGGCATCAGAAACTGTCTAGATTGCTAGAATTTTTGTTTATTGTCAAACAAAAGGCATCAGAAACTGTCCAGATTGCTAGAATTTTTGTTTATTGTCAAACAAAAGGCATCAGAAACTGTCCAGATTGCTAGAATTTTTGTTTATTGTCAAACAAAAGGCATCAGAAACTGTCTAGATTGCTAGAATTTTTGTTTATTGTCAAACAAAAGGCATCAGAAACTGTCCAGATTGCTAGAATTTTTGTTTATTGTCAAACAAAAGGCATCAGAAACTGTCCAGATTGCTAGAATTTTTGTTTATTGTCAAACAAAAGGCATCAGAAACTGTCTAGATTGCTAGAATTTTTGTTTATTGTCAAACAAAAACCATCAGAAACTGTCTAGATTGCTAGAATTTTTGTTTATTGTCAAACAAAAGGCATCAGAAACTGTCTAGATTGCTAGAATGTTTGTTTATTGTCAAACAAAAGGCATCAGAAACTGTCTAGATTGCTAGAATTTTTGTTTATTGTCAAACAAAAGGCATCAGAAACTGTCTAGATTGCTAGAATGTTTGTTTATTGTCAAACAAAAGGCATCAGAAACTGTCCAGATTGCTAGAATTTTTGTTTATTGTCAAACAAAAGGCATCAGAAACTGTCTAGATTGCTAGAATTTTTGTTTATTGTCAAACAAAAGGCATCAGAAACTGTCTAGATTGCTAGAATTTTTGTTTATTGTCAAACAAAAACCATCAGAAACTGTCCAGATTGCTAGAATTTTTGTTTATTGTCAAACAAAAGGCATCAGAAACTGTCTAGATTGCTAGAATGTTTGTTTATTGTCAAACAAAAGGCATCAGAAACTGTCTAGATTGCTAGAATTTTTGTTTATTGTCTAGATGATGTGAGGATATGTGTACTGTCAATCTTGTGTGGTCATCAATGTATAAATGGTGCTAAAGTGTGTTGATTGTCGAACATAAAAACATGATTAGGAAGACTAATGTAAAACTTACCTTTGCTGTGTTGAGCGCAGCACCATATCCTGTAGCTATCCCACATCCCAGTAAACACATCTTGTCAAGTGAGGCAGATGGATCAATCTACAAACAAACCCATATGATTTTTAATGTAAAGTAGACATATTAACCAAACCTTTATCCCTTACGCTCCAAATTGAAAGATTGGAAAGCCAAAATTAATTTTAAAATATTTCGATTTCGGGGCAAGAAAACCAAAGGGCCTAATCAGGATAGCCAAAATGGATCAAGGTCACATATGCCCCAGGGAAGAGAAACTTAGTTTTGATAATAATTTCATTATTTAAGAACTGTGAATTTCGATAAATATATACAATAGTCCATGCCAGTGACGAAACTTAGGAAGGACCGAATACTGACTAAAGGTTCTATAACACATCATATGATATATTGTTACCTTAATGACTGACATTACAGGTAGGACCGCATACTGATTAAAGGTGCTACAATCCATCATGTGAATGCTATGATATAATGTTACCTTAATGACTGACATTACAGATAGGACCGTATACTGATTAAAGGTGCTACAATCCATCATGTGAATGCTATGATATAATGTTACCTTAACGACTGACATTACAGGTAGGGCCGCATACTGATTAAAGGTGCTACAATCCATCATGTGAATGCTATGATATAATGTTACCTTAACGACTGACATTACAGATAGGACCGTATACTGATTAAAGGTGCTACAATCCATCATGTGATATAATGTTACCTTAACGACTGACATTACAGATAGGACAGCATACTGATTAAAGGTGCTACAATCCATCATGTGAATGCTATGATATAATGTTACCTTAACGACTGACATTACAGGTAGGACCGCATACTGATTAAAGGTGCTACAATCTATCATGTGATATAATGTTACCTTAACGACTGACATTACAGATAGGACCACATACTGACTAAAGGTGCTACAATCCATCATGTGATATAATGTTACCTTAACGACTGACATTACAGATAGGACCGTATACTGACTAAAGGTGCTGCAACCCATCATGTAATATAATGTTACCTTAACGACTGACATTACAGGTAGGACCGTATACTGACTAAAGGTGCTACAATCTATCATGTGATATAATGTTACCTTAACGACTGACATTACAGGTAGGACCGTATACTGACTAAAGGTGCTGCAACCCATCATGTAATATAATGTTACCTTAACGACTGACATTACAGGTAGGACCACATACTGACTAAAGGTGCTGCAACCCATCATGTAATATATTGTTACCTTAACGACTGACATTACAGATAGGACCGTATACTGACTAAAGGTGCTGCAACCCATCATGTAATATATTGTTACCTTAACGACTGACATTACAGATAGGACCACATACTGACTAAAGGTGCTACAATCCATCATGTAATATATTGTTACCTTAACGACTGACATTACAGGTAGGACCGTATACTGACTAAAGGTGCTACAATCCATCATGTGATATAATGTTACCTTAACGACTGACATTACAGATAGGACCGTATACTGACTAAAGGTGCTACAATCTATCATGTGATATAATGTTACCTTAACGACTGACACTACAGATAAGACCGTATACTGACTAAAGGTGCTACAATCCATCATGTAATATATTGTTACTTTAACGACTGACATTACAGATAGGACCGTATACTGACTAAAGGTGCTACAATCCATCATGTAATATATTGTTACCTTAACGACTGACATTACAGGTAGGACCGTATACTGACTAAAGGTGCTACAATCCATCATGTAATATATTGTTACCTTAACGACTGACATTACAGATAGGACCACATACTGACTAAAGGTGCTACAACCCATCATGTAATATAATGTTACTTTAACGACTGACATTACAGGTAGGACCGTATACTGACTAAAGGTGCTACAATCCATCATGTGATATAATGTTACCCGTTAACGACTGACATTACAGGTAGGACCGTATACTGACTAAAGGTGCTACAATCCATCATGTGATATAATGTTACCCGTTAACGACTGACATTATAGATAGGACCACATACTGACTAAAGGTGCTACAATCTATCATGTGATATAATGTTACCTTAACGACTGACATTACAGATAGGACCGTATACTGACTAAAGGTGCTGCAACCCATCATGTGATATAATGTTACCTTAACGACTGACATTACAGATAGGACCGTATACTGACTAAAGGTGCTGCAACCCATCATGTAATATATTGTTACCTTAACGACTGACATTACAGGTAGGACCGTATACTGACTAAAGGTGCTACAATCTATCATGTGATATAATGTTACCTTAACGACTGACATTACAGATAGGACCACATACTGATTAAAGGTGCTGCAACCCATCATGTAATATATTGTTACCTTAACGACTGACATTACAGATAGGACCGTATACTGATTAAAGGTGCTACAACCCATCATGTAATATAATGTTACCTTAACGACTGACATTACAGGTAGGACCACATACTGATTAAAGGTGCTACAATCTATCATGTGATATAATGTTACCTTAACGACTGACATTACAGGTAGGACCGTATACTGACTAAAGGTGTTACAATCTATCATGTGATATAATGTTACCTTTACGACTGACATTACAGATAGGACCGTATACTGACTAAAGGTGCTACAATCCATCATGTGATATAATGTTACCTTAACGACTGACATTACAGATAGGACCACATACTGACTAAAGGTGCTGCAACCCATCATGTGATATAATGTTACCTTAACGACTGACATTACAGGTAGGACCACATACTGACTAAAGGTGCTACAATCTATCATGTGATATAATGTTACCTTAACGACTGACATTACAGATAGGACCGTATACTGACTAAAGGTGCTGCAACCCATCATGTGATATAATGTTACCTTAACGACTGACATTACAGATATGACCGTATACTGACTAAAGGTGCTACAATCTATCATGTGATATAATGCTACCTTAACGACTGACATTACAGATAGGACCGTATACTGACTAAAGGTGCTGCAAACCATCTTGTAATATATTGTTACCTTAACGACTGACATTACAGATAGGACCGTATACTGATTAAAGGTGCTGCAACCCATCATGTAATATATTGTTACCTTAACGACTGACATTACAGGTAGGACCGTATACTGACTAAAGGTGCTACAATCCATCATGTGATATAATGTTACCTTAACGACTGACATTACAGGTAGGACCGTATACTGACTAAAGGTGCTACAATCCATCATGTAATATATTGTTACCTTAACGACTGACATTACAGATAGGACCGTATACTGACTAAAGGTGCTGCAACCCATCATGTAATATATTGTTACCTTAACGACTGACATTACAGATAGGACCGTATACTGACTAAAGGTGCTGCAACCCATCATGTAATATATTGTTACCTTAACGACTGACATTACAGATAGGACCGTATACTGACTAAAGGTGCTGCAACCCATCATGTAATATATTGTTACCTTAACGACTGACATTACAGATAAGACCGTATACTGATTAAAGGTGCTGCAACCCATCATGTAATATATTGTTACCTTAACGACTGACATTACAGATAGGACCGTATACTGACTAAAGGTGCTGCAACCCATCATGTAATATATTGTTACCTTAACGACTGACATTACAGGTAGGACCGTATACTGACTAAAGGTGCTGCAACCCATCATGTAATATATTGTTACCTTAACGACTGACATTACAGGTAGGACCGTATACTGACTAAAGGTGCTACAATCCATCATGTAATATATTGTTACCTTAACGACTGACATTACAGGTAGGACCGTATACTGACTAAAGGTGCTGCAATCTATCATGTGATATAATGTTACCTTAACGACTGACATTACAGGTAGGACCGTATACTGACTAAAGGTGTTACAATCTATCATGTGATATAATGCTACCTTAACGACTGACATTACAGGTAGGACCGCATACTGATTAAAGGTGCTACAATCTATCATGTGATATAATGTTACCTTAACGACTGACATTACAGGTAGGACCGTATACTGACTAAAGGTGTTACAATCTATCATGTGATATAATGCTACCTTTACGACTGACATTACAGATAGGACCGTATACTGACTAAAGGTGCTACAATCCATCATGTGATATAATGTTACCTTAACGACTGACATTACAGATAGGACCACATACTGACTAAAGGTGCTGCAACCCATCATGTGATATAATGTTACCTTAACGACTGACATTACAGGTAGGACCACATACTGACTAAAGGTGCTACAATCTATCATGTGATATAATGTTACCTTAACGACTGACATTACAGATAGGACCGTATACTGACTAAAGGTGCTGCAACCCATCATGTGATATAATGTTACCTTAACGACTGACATTACAGATAGGACCGTATACTGACTAAAGGAGCTGCAACCCATCATGTGATATAATGTTACCTTAACGACTGACATTACAGATAGGACCGTATACTGACTAAAGGTGCTACAATCTATCATGTGATATAATGTTACCTTAACGACTGACATTACAGATAGGACCACATACTGACTAAAGGTGCTGCAACCCATCATGTGATATAATGTTACCTTAACGACTGACATTACAGATAGGACCACATACTGACTAAAGGTGCTACAATCCATCATGTGATATAATGTTACCTTAACGACTGACATTACAGATAGGACCGTATACTGACTAAAGGTGCTACAATCTATCATGTGATATAATGCTACCTTAACGACTGACATTACAGATAGGACCATATACTGACTAAAGGTGCTGCAACCCATCATGTGATATAATGTTACCTTAACGACTGACATTACAGATAGGACCGTATACTGACTAAATGTGCTGCAACCCATCATGTGATATAATGTTACCTTAACGACTGACATTACAGATAGGACCACATACTGACTAAAGGTGCTACAATCCATCATGTGATATAATGTTACCTTAACGACTGACATTACAGATAGGACCACATACTGACTAAAGGTGCTGCAACCCATCATGTAATATATTGTTACCTTAACGACTGACATTACAGGTAGGACCGTATACTGACTAAAGGTGCTGCAACCCATCATGTAATATATTGTTACCTTAACGACTGACATTACAGATAGGACCACATACTGATTAAAGGTGCTACAATCTATCATGTGATATAATGTTACCTTAACGACTGACATTACAGATAGGACCGCATACTGACTAAAGGTGCTGCAAGATATCATATGATATAATGTTACCTTAACGACTGACATTACAGGTAGGGCCGCATACTGATTAAAGGTGCTACAATCCATCATGTGAATGCTATGATATAATGTTACCTTAACGACTGACATTACAGATAGGACCGTATACTGACTAAAGGTGCTGCAACCCATCATGTAATATATTGTTACCTTAACGACTGACATTACAGATAGGACCACATACTGATTAAAGGTGCTACAATCTATCATGTGATATAATGTTACCTTAACGACTGACATTACAGATAGGACCACATACTGACTAAAGGTGCTACAAGATATCATGTGATATAATGTTACCTTAACGACTGACATTACAGATAGGACCACATACTGACTAAAGGTGCTGCAACCCATCATGTGATATAATGTTACCTTAACGACTGACATTACAGATAGGACCACATACTGACTAAAGGTGCTACAAGATATCATGTGATATAATGTTACCTTAACGACTGACATTACAGATAGAACCACATACTGACTAAAGGTGCTACAATCCATCATGTGATATAATGTTACCTTTACGACTGACATTACAGATAGGACCACATACTGATTAAAGGTGCTACAATCTATCATGTGATATAATGTTACCTTAACGACTGACATTACAGATAGGACCACATACTGATTAAAAGGTGCTACAATCTATCATGTGATATATTGTTACCTTAACGACTGACATTACAGGTAGGACCGTATACTGACTAAAGGTGCTGCAACCCATCATGTAATATAATGTTACCTTAACGACTGACATTACAGATAGGATCACATACTGATTAAAGGTGCTACAATCTATCATGTGATATAATGTTACCTTAACGACTGACATTACAGATAGGACCGTATACTGACTAAAGGTGCTGCAACCCATCATGTAATATATTGTTACCTTAACGACTGACATTACAGATAGGACCGTATACTGACTAAAGGTGCTACAAGATATCATATGATATAATGTTACCTTAACGACTGACCTTACAGATAGGACCGTATACTGACTAAAGGTGCTACAATCTATCATGTGATATAATGTTACCTTAACGACTGACATTACAGATAGGACCGTATACTGACTAAAGGTGCTACAATCTATCATGTGATATAATGTTACCTTAACGACTGACATTACAGATAGGACCGTATACTGACTAAAGGTGCTGCAACCCATCATGTAATATATTGTTACCTTAACGACTGACATTACAGGTAGGACCACATACTGATTAAAGGTGCTACAATCTATCATGTGATATAATGTTACCTTAACGACTGACATTACAGATAGGACCACATACTGATTAAAGGTGCTACAAGATATCATGTGATATATTGTTACCTTAACGACTGACATTACAGGTAGGACCGTATACTGACTAAAGGTGCTGCAACCCATCATGTAATATAATGTTACCTTAACGACTGACATTACAGATAGGACCGTATACTGACTAAAGGTGCTGCAACCCATGATGTAATATATTGTTACCTTAACGACTGACATTACAGATAGGACCGTATACTGACTAAAGGTGCTACAAGATATCATATGATATAATGTTACCTTAACGACTGACATTACAGATAGGACCGTATACTGACTAAAGGTGCTACAATCTATCATGTGATATAATGTTACCTTAACGACTGACATTACAGATAGGACCGTATACTGACTAAAGGTGCTACAATCTATCATGTGATATAATGTTACCTTAACGACTGACATTACAGATAGGACCGTATACTGACTAAAGGTGCTGCAACCCATCATGTGATATATTGTTACCTTAACGACTGACATTACAGGTAGGACCACATACTGACTAAAGGTGCTACAATCTATCATGTGATATAATGTTACCTTAACGACTGACATTACAGATAGGACCGTATACTGATTAAAGGTGCTACAAGATATCATATGATATAATGTTACCTTAACGACTGACATTACAGGTAGGGCCGCATACTGATTAAAGGTGCTACAATCCATCATGTGAATGCTATGATATAATGTTACCTTAACGACTGACATTACAGGTAGGGCCGCATACTGATTAAAGGTGCTACAAGATATCATATGATATAATGCTACCTTAACGACTGACATTACAGGTAGAGCCGCATACTGATTAAAGGTGCTACAAGATATCATATGATATAATGTTACCTTAACGACTGACATTACAGGTAGGACCGTATACTGATTAAAGGTGCTACAAGATATCATATGATATAATGTTACCTTAACGACTGACATTACAGGTAGGACCGTATACTGATTAAAGGTGCTACAAGATATCATATGATATAATGTTACCTTAACGACTGACATTACAGATAGGACAGCATACTGACTAAAGGTGCTACAATCCATCATGTGAATGCTATGATATAATGTTACCTTAACGACTGACATTACAAATAGGGCCGCATACTGATTAAAGGTGCTACAATCCATCATGTGAATGCTATGATATAATGCTACCTCAACGACTGACATTACAGGTAGGACCGTATACTGATTAAAGGTGCTACAAGATATCATATGATATATTGCTATCTTAATGACTGACATTACAGGTATCACCCCATACTGACTAATGGTGCTACAATCTATCATGTGATATAATGTTTCCTTAACGATTGACATTACAGGTAGGACAACATACTGGCTAAAGGTGCTACAATCCATCATGTGATATAATGTTACCTTAACGACTGACATTACAGATAGGACCACATACTGACGAAAGGTGCTACAATCCATCATGTGATATAATGTTACCCGTTAACGACTGACATTACAGATAGCACCGTATACTGACTAAAGGTGCTACAATCCATCATGTAATATAATGTTACCTTAACGACTGACATTACAGATAGGACCACATACTGACTAAAGGTGCTACAATCTATCATGTGATATAATGTTACCTTAACGACTGACATTACAGATAGGACCGTATACTGACTAAAGGTGCTACAATCTATCATGTGATATAATGTTACCTTAACGACTGACATTACAGATAGGACAGCATACTGACTAAAGGTGCTACAATCTATCATGTGATATAATGTTACCTTAACGACTGACATTACAGATAGGACCACATACTGACTAAAGGTGCTACAATCTATCATGTGATATAATGTTACCTTAACGACTGACATTATAGATAGGACCACATACTGACTAAAGGTGCTACAATCCATCATGTGATATAATGTTACCTTAACGACTGACATTACAGGTAGGACCGTAAACTGACTAAAGGTGCTACAATCCATCATGTGATATAATGTTACCCGTTAACGACTGACATTACAGATAGGACCGTATACTGACTAAAGGTGCTACAATCCATCATGTAATATAATGTTACTTTAACGACTGACATTACAGATAGGACAGTATACTGACTAAAGGTGCTACAATCCATCATGTGATATAATGTTACCTTAACGACTGACATTACAGATAGGACCACATACTGATTAAAGGTGCTACAATCTATCATGTGATATAATGTTACCTTAACGACTGACATTACAGATAGGACCGTATACTGACTAAAGGTGCTACAATCCATCATGTGATATAATGTTACTTTAACGACTGACATTACAGATAGGACCGTATACTGACTAAAGGTGCTACAATCCATCATGTGATATAATGTTACCTTAACGACTGACATTACAGATAGGATCACATACTGACTAAAGGTGCTACAATCTATCATGTGATATAATGTTACTTTAACGACTGACATTACAAATAGGACCGTATACTGACTAAAGGTGCTACAATCCATCATGTGATATAATGTTACCTTAACGACTGACATTACAGGTAGGGCCGCATACTGATTAAAGGTGCTACAATCCATCATGTGAATGCTATGATATAATGTTACCTTAACGACTGACATTACAGGTAGGACCGTATACTGATTAAAGGTGCTACAATCCATCATGTGATATAATGTTACCTTAACGACTGACATTACAGATAGGACCACATACTGACTAAAGGTGCTACAATCTATCATGTGATATAATGTTACTTTAACGACTGACATTACAGATAGGACCGCATACTGATTAAAGGTGCTACAATCCATCATGTGAATGCTATGATATAATGCTACCTTAACGACTGACATTACAGGTAGGACCGTATACTGATTAAAGGTGCTACAATCCATCATGTGAATGCTATGATATAATGCTACCTTAACAACTGACATTACAGGTAGGGCCGCATACTGATTAAAGGTGCTACAATCCATCATGTGAATGCTATGATATAATGTTACCTTAACGACTGACATTACAGGTAGGACCGTATACTGATTAAAGGTGCTACAATCCATCATGTGAATGCTATGATATAATGCTACCTTAACGACTGACATTACAGGTAGGGCCGCATACTGATTAAAGGTGCTACAATCCATCATGTGAATGCTATGATATAATGCTACCTTAACGAATGACATTACAGGTAGGACCGTATACTGATTAAAGGTGCTACAATCCATCATGTGATATAATGTTACCTTAACGACTGACATTACAGATAGGACAGCATACTGACTAAAGGTGCTACAAGATATCATATGATAAATTGCTATCTTAATGACTGACATTACAGGTATCACCCCATACTGACTAATGGTGCTACAATCTATCATGTGATATAATGTTTCCTTAACGACTGACATTACAGGTAGGACCACATACTGTCTAAAGGTGCTACAATCCATCATGTGATATAATGTTACCCGTTAACGACTGACATTACAGATAGGACCGTATACTGACTAAAGGTGCTACAATCCATCATGTAATATAATGTTACCTTAACGACTGACATTACAGATAGGACCACATACTGACTAAAGGTGCTACAATCTATCATGTGATATAATGTTACCTTAACGACTGACATTACAGATAGGACCGCATACTGATTAAAGGTGCTACAATCCATCATGTGATATAATGTTACCTTAACGACTGACATTACAGATAGGACCACATACTGACAAAAGGTGCTACAATCTATCATGTGATATAATGTTACCTTAACGACTGACATTACAGATAGGACCACATACTGACTAAAGGTGCTACAATCTATCATGTGATATAATGTTACCCGTTAACGACTGACATTACAGATAGGACAGTATACTGACTAAAGGTGCTACAATCCATCATGTAATATAATGTTACCTTAACGACTGACATTACAGATAGGACCACATACTGACTAAAGGTGCTACAATCTATCATGTGATATAATGTTACCTTAACGACTGACATTACAGATAGGACCACATACTGACTAAAGGTGCTACAATCCATCATGTGATATAATGTTACCTTAACGACTGACATTACAGGTAGGACCGTATACTGACTAAAGGTGCTACAATCCATCATGTGATATAATGTTACCCGTTAACGACTGACATTACAGATAGGACCGTATACTGACTAAAGGTGCTACAATCCATCATGTAATATAATGTTACCTTAACGACTGACATTACAGATAGGACCACATACTGACTAAAGGTGCTACAATCCATCATGTGATATAATGTTTCCTTAACGACTGACATTACAGATAGGACCACATACTGACTAAAGGTGCTACAATCCATCATGTGATATAATGTTACCTTAACGACTGACATTATAGATAGGATCACATACTGATTAAAGGTGCTACAATCCATCATGTGATATAATGTTATCTTAACGACTGACATTATAGATAGGACCACATACTGACTAAAGGTGCTACAATCTATCATGTGATATAATGTTACCTTAACGACTGACATTACAGATAGGACCACATACTGACTAAAGGTGCTACAATCCATCATGAGATATAATGTTACCCGTTAACGACTGACATTACAGATAGGACCGTATACTGACTAAAGGTGCTACAATCCATCATGTGATATAATGTTACCTTAACGACTGACATTACAGATAGGACCGTATACTGACTAAAGGTGCTACAATCCATCATGTGATATAATGTTACCTTAACGACTGACATTACAGATAGGACCGTATACTGACTAAAGGTGCTACAATCCATTATGTAATATAATGTTACCTTAACGACTGACATTACAGATAGGACCACATACTGACTAAAGGTGCTACAATCTATCATGTGATATAATGTTACCTTAACGACTGACATTACAGATAGGACCACATACTGACTAAAGGTGCTACAATCCATCATGTGATATAATGTTACCTTAACGACTGACATTACAGATAGGACCACATACTGACTAAAGGTGCTACAATCTATCATGTGATATAATGTTACTTTAACGACTGACATTACAGATAGGACCGCATACTGATTAAAGGTGCTACAATCCATCATGTGAATGCTATGATATAATGTTACCTTAACGACTGACATTACAGGTAGGACCGTATACTGATTAAAGGTGCTACAATCCATCATGTGAATGCTATGATATAATGCTACCTTAACGACTGACATTACAGGTAGGGCCGCATACTGATTAAAGGTGCTACAATCCATCATGTGAATGCTATGATATAATGCTACCTTAACGACTGACATTACAGGTAGGACCGTATACTGATTAAAGGTGCTACAATCCATCATGTGATATAATGTTACCTTAACGACTGACATTACAGATAGGACAGCATACTGACTAAAGGTGCTACAAGATATCATATGATATATTGCTATCTTAATGACTGACATTACAGGTATCACCCCATACTGACTAATGGTGCTACAATCTATCATGTGATATAATGTTTCCTTAACGACTGACATTACAGGTAGGACCACATACTGGCTAAAGGTGCTACAATCCATCATGTGATATAATGTTACCTTAACGACTGACATTACAGATAGGACCACATACTGACTAAAGGTGCTACAATCCATCATGTGATATAATGTTACCTTAACGACTGACATTACAGATAGGACCACATACTGATTAAAGGTGCTACAATCTATCATGTGATATAATGTTACCTTAACGACTGACATTACAGATAGGATCACATACTGACTAAAGGTGCTACAATCTATCATGTGATATAATGTTACCTTAACGACTGACATTACAGGTAGGACCGTATACTGACTAAAGGTGCTACAATCCATCATGTGATATAATGATACCCGTTAACGACAGACATTACAGATAGGACCGTATTCTGACTAAAGGTGCTACAATCCATCATGTAATATAATGTTACCTTAACGACTGACATTACAGATAGGACCACATACTGACTAAAGGTGCTACAATCCATCATGTGATATAATGTTACCTTAACGACTGACATTACAGGTAGGACCACATACTGACTAAAGGTGCTACAATCTATCATATGATATAATGTTACCTTAACGACTGACATTACAGGTAGGACCGTATACTGACTAAAGGTGCTACAATCCATCATGTGATATAATGTTACCCGTTAACGACTGACATTACAGATAGGACCGTATACTGACTAAAGGTGCTACAATCCATCATGTAATATAATGTTACCTTAACGACTGACATTACAGATAGGACCACATACTGACTAAAGGTGCTACAATCCATCATGTGATATAATGTTACCTTAACGACTGACATTACAGGTAGGACCGTATACTGATTAAAGGTGCTACAATCCATCATGTGAATGCAATGATATAATGCTACCTTAACGACTGACATTACAGGTAGGGCCGCATACTGATTAAAGGTGCTACAATCCATCATGTGATATAATGTTACCTTAACGACTGACATTACAGGTAGGACCGTATACTGATTAAAGGTGCTACAATCCATCATCTGAATGCTATGATATAATGCTACCTTAACGACTGACATTACAGGTAGGGCCGCATACTGACTAAAGGTGCTACAATCCATCATGTGAATGCTATGATATAATGCTACCTTAACGACTGACAATATCGGTAGGACCGTATACTGATTAAAGGTGCTACAATCTATCATGTGATATAATGTTACCTTAACGACTGACATTACAGGTAGGACCGTATACTGACTAAAGGTGTTACAATCTCTCATGTGATATAATGTTACCTTAACGACTGACATTACAGATAGGACAGCATACTGACTAAAGGTGCTACAAGATATCATATGATATATTGCTATCTTAATGACTGACATTACAGGTATCACCCCATACTGACTAATGGTGCTACAATCTATCATGTGATATAATGTTTCCTTAACGACTGACATTACAGGAAGGACCACATACTGGCTAAAGGTGCTACAATCCATCATGTGATATAATGTTACCTTAACGACTGACATTACAGATAGGACCACATACTGACTAAAGGTGCTACAATCCATCATGTGATATAATGTTACCTTAACGACTGACATTACAGATAGGACCACATACTGACTAAAGGTGTTACAATCTATCATGTGATATAATGTTACCTTAACGACTGACATTACAGATAGGACCACATACTGACTAAAGGTGCTACAATCTATCATGTGATATAATGTTACCTTAACGACTGACATTACAGATAGGACCACATACTGACTAAAGGTGCTACAATCCATCATGTGATATAATGTTACCTTAACGACTGACATTACAGATAGGATCACATACTGACTAAAGGTGCTACAATCTATCATGTGATATAATGTTACCTTAACGACTGACATTACAGATAGGACCACATACTGACTAAAGGTGCTACAATCTATCATGTGATATAATGTTACCTTAACGACTGACATTACAGATAGGACCACATACTGACTAAAGGTGCTACAATCTATCATGTGATATAATGTTACCTTAACGACTGACATTACAGATAGGATCACATACTGACTAAAGGTGCTACAATCTATCATGTGATATAATGTTACCTTAACGACTGACATTACAGATAGGACCACATACTGATTAAAGGTGCTACAATCCATCATGTAATATAATGTTACCTTAACGACTGACATTACAGGTATGACCACATACTGACTAAAGGTGCTACAATCTATCATGTGATATAATGTTACCTTAACGACTGACATTACAGATAGGACCACATACTGACTAAAGGTGGTACAATCCATCATGTGATATAATGTTACCTTAACGACTGACATTACAGATAGGACCACATACTGACTAAAGGTGCTACAATCTATCATGTGATATAATGTTACCTTAACGACTGACATTACAGGTAGGACCGTATACTGACTAAAGGTGCTACAATCCATCATGTGATATAATGTTACCCGTTAATGACTGACATTACAGATAGGACCGTATACTGACTAAAGGTGCTACAATCTATCATGTGATATAATGTTACCCGTTAATGACTGACATTACAGATAGGACCGTATACTGACTAAAGGTGCTACAATCCATCATGTAATATAATGTTACCTTAACGACTGACATTACAGATAGGACCACATACTGACTAAAGGTGTTACAATCCATCATGTGATATAATGTTACCTTAACGACTGACATTACAGGTAGGACCACATACTGACTAAAGGTGCTACAATCTATCATGTGATATAATGTTACCTTAACGACTGACATTACAGATATGACCACATACTGACTAAAGGTGCTACAATCCATCATGTGATATAATGTTACCTTAACGACTGACATTACAGATAGGACCACATACTGACTAAAGGTGCTACAATCTATCATGTGATATAATGTTACCTTAACGACTGACATTACAGGTAGGACCGTATACTGACTAAAGGTGCTACAATCCATCATGTGATATAATGTTACCCGTTAATGACTGACATTACAGATAGGACCGTATACTGACTAAAGGTGCTACAATCCATCATGTGATATAATGTTACCTTAACGACTGACATTACAGATAAGACCGTATACTGACTAAAGGTGCTACAATCCATCATGTAATATAATGTTACCTTAACGACTGACATTACAGATAGGACCACATACTGACTAAAGGTGTTACAATCTATCATGTGATATAATGCTACCTTAACGACTGACATTACAGATAGGACCACATACTGACTAAAGGTGCTACAATCCATCATGTGATATAATGTTACCTTAACGACTGACATTACAGGTAGGACCACATACTGACTAAAGGTGCTACAATCTATCATGTGATATAATGTTATCTTAACGACTGACATTACAGGTAGGACCGTATACTGACTAAAGGTGCTACAATCCATCATGTGATATAATGTTACCTTAACGACTGACATTACAGATAGGACCACATACTGACTAAAGGTGCTACAATCCATCATGTGATATAATGTTACCTTAACGACTGACATTACAGATAGGACCACATACTGACTAAAGGTGTTACAATCTATCATGTAATATAATGTTACCTTAACGACTGACATTACAGGTAGGACCGTATACTGACTAAAGGTGCTACAATCTATCATGTGATATAATGTTACCTTAACGACTGACATTACAGATAGGACCACATACTGACTAAAGGTGCTACAATCTATCATGTGATATAATGTTACCTTAACGACTGACATTACAGATAGGACCACATACTGACTAAAGGTGCTACAATCCATCATGTGATATAATGTTACCTTAACGACTGACATTACAGATAGGATCACATACTGACTAAAGGTGCTACAATCTATCATGTGATATAATGTTACCTTAACGACTGACATTACAGATAGGACCACATACTGACTAAAGGTGCTACAATCCATCATGTGATATAATGTTTCCTTAACGACTGACATTACAGATAGGACCACATACTGACTAAAGGTGCTACAATCCATCATGTGATATAATGTTACCTTAACGACTGACATTATAGATAGGATCACATACTGATTAAAGGTGCTACAATCCATCATGTGATATAATGTTATCTTAACGACTGACATTATAGATAGGACCACATACTGACTAAAGGTGCTACAATCTATCATGTGATATAATGTTACCTTAACGACTGACATTACAGATAGGACCACATACTGACTAAAGGTGCTACAATCCATCATGAGATATAATGTTACCCGTTAACGACTGACATTACAGATAGGACCGTATACTGACTAAAGGTGCTACAATCCATCATGTGATATAATGTTACCTTAACGACTGACATTACAGATAGGACCGTATACTGACTAAAGGTGCTACAATCCATCATGTGATATAATGTTACCTTAACGACTGACATTACAGATAGGACCGTATACTGACTAAAGGTGCTACAATCCATTATGTAATATAATGTTACCTTAACGACTGACATTACAGATAGGACCACATACTGACTAAAGGTGCTACAATCTATCATGTGATATAATGTTACCTTAACGACTGACATTACAGATAGGACCACATACTGACTAAAGGTGCTACAATCCATCATGTGATATAATGTTACCTTAACGACTGACATTACAGATAGGACCACATACTGACTAAAGGTGCTACAATCTATCATGTGATATAATGTTACTTTAACGACTGACATTACAGATAGGACCGCATACTGATTAAAGGTGCTACAATCCATCATGTGAATGCTATGATATAATGTTACCTTAACGACTGACATTACAGGTAGGACCGTATACTGATTAAAGGTGCTACAATCCATCATGTGAATGCTATGATATAATGCTACCTTAACGACTGACATTACAGGTAGGGCCGCATACTGATTAAAGGTGCTACAATCCATCATGTGAATGCTATGATATAATGCTACCTTAACGACTGACATTACAGGTAGGACCGTATACTGATTAAAGGTGCTACAATCCATCATGTGATATAATGTTACCTTAACGACTGACATTACAGATAGGACAGCATACTGACTAAAGGTGCTACAAGATATCATATGATATATTGCTATCTTAATGACTGACATTACAGGTATCACCCCATACTGACTAATGGTGCTACAATCTATCATGTGATATAATGTTTCCTTAACGACTGACATTACAGGTAGGACCACATACTGGCTAAAGGTGCTACAATCCATCATGTGATATAATGTTACCTTAACGACTGACATTACAGATAGGACCACATACTGACTAAAGGTGCTACAATCCATCATGTGATATAATGTTACCTTAACGACTGACATTACAGATAGGACCACATACTGATTAAAGGTGCTACAATCTATCATGTGATATAATGTTACCTTAACGACTGACATTACAGATAGGATCACATACTGACTAAAGGTGCTACAATCTATCATGTGATATAATGTTACCTTAACGACTGACATTACAGGTAGGACCGTATACTGACTAAAGGTGCTACAATCCATCATGTGATATAATGATACCCGTTAACGACAGACATTACAGATAGGACCGTATTCTGACTAAAGGTGCTACAATCCATCATGTAATATAATGTTACCTTAACGACTGACATTACAGATAGGACCACATACTGACTAAAGGTGCTACAATCCATCATGTGATATAATGTTACCTTAACGACTGACATTACAGGTAGGACCACATACTGACTAAAGGTGCTACAATCTATCATATGATATAATGTTACCTTAACGACTGACATTACAGGTAGGACCGTATACTGACTAAAGGTGCTACAATCCATCATGTGATATAATGTTACCCGTTAACGACTGACATTACAGATAGGACCGTATACTGACTAAAGGTGCTACAATCCATCATGTAATATAATGTTACCTTAACGACTGACATTACAGATAGGACCACATACTGACTAAAGGTGCTACAATCCATCATGTGATATAATGTTACCTTAACGACTGACATTACAGGTAGGACCGTATACTGATTAAAGGTGCTACAATCCATCATGTGAATGCTATGATATAATGCTACCTTAACGACTGACATTACAGGTAGGGCCGCATACTGATTAAAGGTGCTACAATCCATCATGTGATATAATGTTACCTTAACGACTGACATTACAGGTAGGACCGTATACTGATTAAAGGTGCTACAATCCATCATCTGAATGCTATGATATAATGCTACCTTAACGACTGACATTACAGGTAGGGCCGCATACTGACTAAAGGTGCTACAATCCATCATGTGAATGCTATGATATAATGCTACCTTAACGACTGACAATATCGGTAGGACCGTATACTGATTAAAGGTGCTACAATCTATCATGTGATATAATGTTACCTTAACGACTGACATTACAGGTAGGACCGTATACTGACTAAAGGTGTTACAATCTCTCATGTGATATAATGTTACCTTAACGACTGACATTACAGATAGGACAGCATACTGACTAAAGGTGCTACAAGATATCATATGATATATTGCTATCTTAATGACTGACATTACAGGTATCACCCCATACTGACTAATGGTGCTACAATCTATCATGTGATATAATGTTTCCTTAACGACTGACATTACAGGAAGGACCACATACTGGCTAAAGGTGCTACAATCCATCATGTGATATAATGTTACCTTAACGACTGACATTACAGATAGGACCACATACTGACTAAAGGTGCTACAATCCATCATGTGATATAATGTTACCTTAACGACTGACATTACAGATAGGACCACATACTGACTAAAGGTGTTACAATCTATCATGTGATATAATGTTACCTTAACGACTGACATTACAGATAGGACCACATACTGACTAAAGGTGCTACAATCTATCATGTGATATAATGTTACCTTAACGACTGACATTACAGATAGGACCACATACTGACTAAAGGTGCTACAATCCATCATGTGATATAATGTTACCTTAACGACTGACATTACAGATAGGATCACATACTGACTAAAGGTGCTACAATCTATCATGTGATATAATGTTACCTTAACGACTGACATTACAGATAGGACCACATACTGACTAAAGGTGCTACAATCTATCATGTGATATAATGTTACCTTAACGACTGACATTACAGATAGGACCACATACTGACTAAAGGTGCTACAATCTATCATGTGATATAATGTTACCTTAACGACTGACATTACAGATAGGATCACATACTGACTAAAGGTGCTACAATCTATCATGTGATATAATGTTACCTTAACGACTGACATTACAGATAGGACCACATACTGATTAAAGGTGCTACAATCCATCATGTAATATAATGTTACCTTAACGACTGACATTACAGGTATGACCACATACTGACTAAAGGTGCTACAATCTATCATGTGATATAATGTTACCTTAACGACTGACATTACAGATAGGACCACATACTGACTAAAGGTGGTACAATCCATCATGTGATATAATGTTACCATAACGACTGACATTACAGATAGGACCACATACTGACTAAAGGTGCTACAATCTATCATGTGATATAATGTTACCTTAACGACTGACATTACAGGTAGGACCGTATACTGACTAAAGGTGCTACAATCCATCATGTGATATAATGTTACCCGTTAATGACTGACATTACAGATAGGACCGTATACTGACTAAAGGTGCTACAATCTATCATGTGATATAATGTTACCCGTTAATGACTGACATTACAGATAGGACCGTATACTGACTAAAGGTGCTACAATCCATCATGTAATATAATGTTACCTTAACGACTGACATTACAGATAGGACCACATACTGACTAAAGGTGTTACAATCCATCATGTGATATAATGTTACCTTAACGACTGACATTACAGGTAGGACCACATACTGACTAAAGGTGCTACAATCTATCATGTGATATAATGTTACCTTAACGACTGACATTACAGATATGACCACATACTGACTAAAGGTGCTACAATCCATCATGTGATATAATGTTACCTTAACGACTGACATTACAGATAGGACCACATACTGACTAAAGGTGCTACAATCTATCATGTGATATAATGTTACCTTAACGACTGACATTACAGGTAGGACCGTATACTGACTAAAGGTGCTACAATCCATCATGTGATATAATGTTACCCGTTAATGACTGACATTACAGATAGGACCGTATACTGACTAAAGGTGCTACAATCCATCATGTAATATAATGTTACCTTAACGACTGACATTACAGATAAGACCGTATACTGACTAAAGGTGCTACAATCCATCATGTAATATAATGTTACCTTAACGACTGACATTACAGATAGGACCACATACTGACTAAAGGTGTTACAATCTATCATGTGATATAATGCTACCTTAACGACTGACATTACAGATAGGACCACATACTGACTAAAGGTGCTACAATCCATCATGTGATATAATGTTACCTTAACGACTGACATTACAGGTAGGACCACATACTGACTAAAGGTGCTACAATCTATCATGTGATATAATGTTATCTTAACGACTGACATTACAGGTAGGACCGTATACTGACTAAAGGTGCTACAATCCATCATGTGATATAATGTTACCTTAACGACTGACATTACAGATAGGACCACATACTGACTAAAGGTGCTACAATCCATCATGTGATATAATGTTACCTTAACGACTGACATTACAGATAGGACCACATACTGACTAAAGGTGTTACAATCTATCATGTAATATAATGTTACCTTAACGACTGACATTACAGGTAGGACCGTATACTGACTAAAGGTGCTACAATCTATCATGTGATATAATGTTACCTTAACGACTGACATTACAGATAGGACCACATACTGACTAAAGGTGCTACAATCTATCATGTGATATAATGTTACCTTAACGACTGACATTACAGATAGGACCACATACTGACTAAAGGTGCTACAATCCATCATGTGATATAATGTTACCTTAACGACTGACATTACAGATAGGATCACATACTGACTAAAGGTGCTACAATCTATCATGTGATATAATGTTACCTTAACGACTGACATTACAGATAGGACCACATACTGACTAAAGGTGCTACAATCTATCATGTGATATAATGTTACCTTAACGACTGACATTACAGATAGGACCACATACTGACTAAAGGTGCTACAATCTATCATGTGATATAATGTTACCTTAACGACTGACATTACAGATAGGATCACATACTGACTAAAGGTGCTACAATCTATCATGTGATATAATGTTACCTTAACGACTGACATTACAGATAGGACCACATACTGATTAAAGGTGCTACAATCTATCATGTGATATAATGTTACCTTAACGACTGACATTACAGGTAGGACCGTATACTGACTAAAGGTGCTGCAACCCATCATGTAATATATTGTTACCTTAACGACTGACATTACAGATAGGACCGTATACTGACTAAAGGTGCTACAAGATATCATATGATATAATGTTACCTTAACGACTGACCTTACAGATAGGACCGTATACTGACTAAAGGTGCTACAATCTATCATGTGATATAATGTTACCTTAACGACTGACATTACAGATAGGACCGTATACTGACTAAAGGTGCTACAATCTATCATGTGATATAATGTTACCTTAACGACTGACATTACAGATAGGACCGTATACTGACTAAAGGTGCTGCAACCCATCATGTAATATATTGCTACCTTAACGACTGACATTACAGGTAGGACCACATACTGATTAAAGGTGCTACAATCTATCATGTGATATAATGTTACCTTAACGACTGACATTACAGATAGGACCACATACTGATTAAAGGTGCTACACGATATCATGTGATATATTGTTACCTTAACGACTGACATTACAGGTAGGACCGTATACTGACTAAAGGTGCTGCAACCCATCATGTAATATAATGTTACCTTAACGACTGACATTACAGATAGGACCGTATACTGACTAAAGATGCTACAATCCATCATGTAATATAATGTTACCTTAACGACTGACATTACAGATAGGACCACATACTGATTAAAGGTGTTACAATCCATCATGTGATATAATGTTACCTTAACGACTGACATTACAGGTAGGACCACATACTGACTAAAGGTGCTACAATCTATCATGTGATATAATGTTACCTTAACGACTGACATTACAGATAGGACCACATACTGACTAAAGGTGCTACAATCCATCATGTGATATAATGTTACCTTAACGATTGACATTACAGATAGGACCACATACTGACTAAAGGTGCTACAATCTATCATGTGATATAATGTTACCTTAACGACTGACATTACAGGTAGGACCGTATACTGACTAAAGGTGCTACAATCCATCATGTGATATAATGTTACCCGTTAATGACTGACATTACAGATAGGACCGTATACTGACTAAAGGTGCTACAATCCATCATGTAATATAATGTTACCTTAACGACTGACATTACAGATAGGACAGTATACTGACTAAAGGTGCTACAATCCATCATGTAATATAATGTTACCTTAACGACTGACATTACAGATAGGACCACATACTGACTAAAGGTGTTACAATCTATCATGTGATATAATGCTACCTTAACGACTGACATTACAGATAGGACCACATACTGACTAAAGGTGCTACAATCCATCATGTGATATAATGTTACCTTAACGACTGACATTACAGGTAGGACCACATACTGACTAAAGGTGCTACAATCTATCATGTGATATACTGTTATCTTAACGACTGACATTACAGGTAGGACCGTATACTGACTAAAGGTGCTACAATCCATCATGTGATATAATGTTACCTTAACGACTGACATTACAGATAGGACCACATACTGACTAAAGGTGCTACAATCCATCATGTGATATAATGTTACCTTCACGACTGACATTACAGATAGGACCACATACTGACTAAAGGTGTTACAATCTATCATGTAATATAATGTTACCTTAACGACTGACATTACAGGTAGGACCGTATACTGACTAAAGGTGCTACAATCTATCATGTGATATAATGTTACCTTAACGACTGACATTACAGATAGGACCACATACTGACTAAAGGTGTTACAATCTATCATGTGATATAATGTTACCTTAACGACTGACATTACAGATAGGACCACATACTGACTAAAAAGGCGCTACAATCCATCATGTGATATAATGTTACCTTAACGACTGACATTACAGATAGGATCACATACTGACTAAAGGTGTTACAATCCATCATGTGATATAATGTTACCTTAACGACTGACATTACAGATAGGACCGTATACTGACTAAAGGTGCTGCAACCCATCATGTAATATATTGGTTTTCCGTTGCATGTAAAACGAGATGTCCCATCTAATAATACCCCCATGGCATGCGTTTTTCTAAAAAATATAATAAAGAATGTTAGTGACATTGTAAAACAATAAATCATCTTTAACTATTGGCTAAAATTAAATAAAAATCTTCTTGTGGGTTCTCATAGTCATAATAAGGGACCGACCATTTAACTTGAAGGGGGGTTATGGTTTTTTGCTTTGTTGAGAAAAAAAATTTCGGACAACATTAGAATATTTTTTTTTTGTCGCGCAAAGCGCAATTTCTTTTTCCAGAATTCAACATTAGGTTATATGATAAAAAGTCTGAATCAGATTACTTTTTTTTTCCTCCACCAAAATCAGAATATTTTTTTCAGCAACATTGGGAATCAGAATATTTTTTTAGAAAAAAAACCATAACCCCCCCTTCAAGTTAAATGGTCGTTCCCTAAGACATATGCTAAAAAATAATCATAATGTACATGTATACAGAAATTGGTAAAAAAAACAAAATATAATGATAAAACAAATACAGCTTAGATACAAGGTAAGTAAATTCAACATTTAGGGGTGTTGAAATTAAAAAAGAAACAGCGACTAGTTGATAATTATTGATTCTGTCACTGCTGTACATTATGGCTATGAGGAGCAGATAATCAACACTATTATAGCTCTACAATGGAACATACAGCATAAAATCACGACTGGCCACAGTTCATTGACAAACTTAATTACACAAAGTTGGAAGCTGTATCGAGTATATGCAAGATGGTCGTCTTGTATTATCTACCATCATTTTGTTTATTATCCAAGATATAGTCTGAAATGAAGTGTGTTAAAAGAGAAACTAATAGTGAGTTTAGATGATTTTAGCTATCCTGTTTAGGCCATTTGGTTTATATTGCTCCCACACACTTTTAAATTATTTGGCTTTCCAATATTTCGATGTTAAGCGTACCTGATGAAGATTATTCAAGAAACGCGTTGTGTGCCTAATTTTTAACTACCATACCCTAGAAATTCATCACAGATATTTGTTTTCCCACTTTTACAACTTTTACATTTGTAACACTGTGGCAGGTACAATGGAATGATATGATCACCTGTAAATAAAGGAACATGTCAATAAAACTATTGCAGGGTTATGGGCTTATGGATGTCTGTTGTCATTGCCACAAGTAAACTAGAAGAAACTGGATGGAGAGAATTTTCATATACTATACAATGCGCTTAGATCTTTTTTTGCTGATTGTGCACAGTTGGATGTTGTGTGAAAGGTACAATTGTCAATTCATAGAATATTGCCAACATTTAAGCAGCACCTGCATCTATAATATACCGGTATAGCTATTAGGGAACGACCATTTAACTTGAAGGAGGGGGGGGGGTTATGGTTTTTTTCTAAAAAAATATTCTGATTCCCAATGTTGCTGAAAAAAATATTCTGATTTTGGTGGAGGAAAAAAAAATAATCTGATTCAGAGTTTTTGTGATATAACGTAATGTTGGATTCTGGAAAAAAAAATTTGCGCTTTGCACGACAAAAAATAAATATTCTAACTCTCGTGTTGTCCGAAAAAAAATTTTGAACGAAACAAAAAACCATAACCCCCCCCCCCCCCCCCCCTTTGTGTTTCCAAGCAGGATTTCCTTGATAGAGGTTGTTGTTTACAAGGAGGCTACATAACCAGGGTCTCCTGCTGGTAAAGTTGCATTTAACCCAAGCGATGTGTGGTCGCCAAATATGTTCTTTGCCCGTTCATGACTTGTGACCGGTTTGAGTCACTCGATGAGTATCATTAGTGGAACAGGAACTTCTAGTCCTTCTGAGGCACCTAGGTTTGGTCCATTTTTGCAGTGGAATTCCTGTAGTGTCATATTTAGTGTTCATGTAACATTTTTTTGTCTTTCCATCCTTTTACTTTTGGACATTGTATGGTCTGTCCCTCTTCGATTTAAGGAATCTGATTACCACTTTGTTTTCTTCAAATTTTCTAACTATAAGGACATTTAAAGCTTTATTATAAATGTTCACAGCGATATGTAAATATGCTATATATATATACATTTGCTTTGAATTTACATAAAGGAGAAGAAAACCCAACCATATAGTGTTGACAAACTTGATTACTCTTTAAAATAGTGCTGAAGCACAGTTCTTGGTTAAAAGAATTACAGAAAACTAGTAATTGAGTATTTTATTTGAAATCTACGATTTTACTGCAATCGAATATTATAAATTTCCCAAACAGCAAGACAACTGCCATACTGCCAAATGTAGTCACGTCATTCCTTCTTTTCAGGGTTATTCAACAATATTTCAGTTATATCGTGACGGTCAGTTTTATTGGTGGAGGCAACCAGGGTACACGGAGAAATCATGTCAATAAAACTATTGCAGGGTTATGGGTTTATGGATGTCTGTTGTCATTGCCACAAGTAAATTAGGAGAAACTGGACGCAGAGGATTTTCATATACTATACAATGCGCTTAGATTTTGGTTTGCTGATTGTGCACAGTTGGATGTTGTATGAAAAGTACAATGGTCAGCTTATAGAATATTGCCAACATTCAAGCAGCACCTGCATATATAATAGACAGGTATATCTATTAGCTGATATGATGGACCACCGCTTGTGCTTCCAAGTAGGATTTCCTTGATAGAGGCTGTTGCTTACAAGGAGTCTACATAATCATGGGCTACTGCTGATAAAGTTGCATTCGCACCTTCGAGAACAGTTTTGAATCTACCAGATCTTTCAGCAGAATATGAAAAAGCATAGGAAATTTCCTTCACTGTATCCATCATATTTCTTATTAACGGAAGTTGACAGGATTTAACAACAGACAAATTTAGACATTGAGCATAGCAATGTACATACTCTGCAGATAGAACTATTTGTTTTATTCGTGCTTGGACCCCATGCAGAAAACTTGCCTGCCATGTGTCCAGCCCCATTATACCCCTGACCCCTCAAATTATCAATGACTAAACCAAATTCATTAAATTTATCTACGATTTTTTGGGCAATATATTCTCCAGAAGTTGAGCTAGCTTCCGCAAAACAAACAAAAGACTCTTTTAAACACAATTCACCATTACTATCCTTTCCCACAAAACGAACGCAAATAGAAATTTGTTCCGTAACTTCATCTGTAACTTCATCGGCAATCACACTGAAAAACTTGGCTTTTCAAAATTTCACGATTTCTCTCAATTTCCCCAGCAAATGCACTGTTCAACATTGAAACAACGTCGTGTTTCTTTCCTTCTGCAATAGCTATAAAATTCTCAGATTTACCTTTACAATGCAAATGATCAGCAGAATTTTCATGTCTCTTAATATATTTACCTAAATTCCCCCAATCGCAAACAGAAGCTTTTACAAATAAATTATCTGACCCCTCAAACAGCATACACCAAATACAAAACATGTACACACCATCATCAGTTTCAGAATAATGCAGCCAAGGGTATTTTTCTAACCAGATATTATTAAATCTCCTACTTACACCTCTAATAGCAGTCACCGGGAAAACGTAGGATCGTGGAAAAGTCCAATCACATTTTAACAGTTCTAGTATTTCAGACTCGCTTGGTTGTCTAACGATTTTCAAATCATATTTTGCATTCTGCATTTCGCTACAGTCTCTGACTCGCTCAATGGCTGAATTGTCACTGTACTACTCCCTGTTGCTTCTTTTAATGATATTGTTGATGAGGGACCTTGTACAGACTCAGTTGCTATACACCCTGTTGCTTCTTCTAATAATATTGCTGGTGTGGGACCTTGTGCCGGCTCAGTCGAACCTTCGGAATTATCATTACCAGAATCACCCCCTTTAGCTTTTTTGGAAAAGAAATCAAGCATTGAAGCTTGTTCACGCTTCATTACGAGATTACCTCAGCAACTAACTAAGCAGTGCACACTACAGTATATATATTTACTAACAAAATGAAAACAACTTGAAGGTACACAAATGTAATGTCGATACGTCTAATTCAAAAATATAACCTATAATTGAAACTAGGACATTAGAAAATGCGTTTGTGTCTGAAGATAATGTAATCTTGAACTTGATTGTTTTTTATCTGTCAAATTGACGCAGTATGAATAATGTAATCTTGAACTTAATTTTTTTTTATCTGTCAAATTGACGCAGTATGAATAATGTAATCTTGAGCTTAATTTTTTTTTTATCTGTCAAATTGACGCAGTATGAATAATGTAATCTTGAACTTAATTTTTTTTTATCTGTCAAATTGACGCAGTATGAATAATGTAATCTTGAACTTAATTTTTTTTATCTGTCAAATTGACGCAGTTTGAATAATGTAATCTTGAAATTAATTGTTTTTTTATCTGTCAAATTGACGCAGTTTGAATAATGTGATCTTGAACTTAATTGCTTTTTTTTATCTGTCAAATTGACGCAGTTTGAATAATGTAATCTTGAAATTTATTGTTTTTATCTGTGAAACTGAACGCATTTTGAACTATTAACGTCCCCTAACAACCTTTTTCGTCAAGTGACAACGTATTATAAGTGATGACATCGTAACTAAACCCGGATTTTAACATTGTATTAAATTAAAATTGGCACGGAGAAAAATATTTTGAATTCTATTTAAAAATTTTAATTTTTATCCTTCATTTTGGGAAAAATACATGCTTTAACTCATAACTGCAAAAATAAATTGGAAGCAGTTGCTTCCACTGCATACATGAAGCTACGCCACTGTCAACCCAAGCCCATATTCTTTGGGGGGAACTAAGATTAAAGCATTAAGGGTTTAATATTACCTCCGCAAAATAGTTCTCGAAGAAGTGGGGGGGGGGGGATCATTTTTAAGGGAGAATTGATTTGAAATGAGTAATTTATTTTCATCTTTATTGATATTTACAATAATTAAAACAATTTTAAGTACATTTTTTTACTGTTTCTAAATTTTACAAAAATCTTGTAAAATGAGCGTTGACAGAGGTGTAGTGGAGCTTAGCGGGAACGACAACTCTGGATAGAGAATGCTCAGCATCCATGATTGTTTATCTTTTCTTCACGAGATCATGATCGGCAATCATCGGACCAAAGCTTTTATTAACGAGGTCATGATCGCAATCATCGGAACAAAACAACCGAAAGTTAATCAGTCTCCACAACAATGGCGAGGACGATAAACATGCACACGGATTTGCATATTTCTGGTTGTTGGGGACATATTTCGACTTGAAACATGCACGAATAGCTTAGTAAAGGTACCGCCGTATTCCAAGTTGAATTTTCAGGGACAAATTTTCTTCACCCAAAACTGTTGTAATATTACTTTAAGCAAAATGTCGACACCGACTATTTTGTCAAATTTCTTATTAAAAATAAACACACCCGAGTTCACCCCCGGGATTTAGTGGGTTCGTGTTGCTCCATTCTTAGTTTTCTGTGTAGTGTTTTGTAGTCCGTTGTTTGTCCTTTTTTCTTTTGGATGCTGTTTTCTGTTCTTCAAAACTTTTATTAAATGTTTGTATCAACATGTTAATATATTATGTCTATGCCTGGAATTTATATGAGCGATAGTTGAAGGGGCTACATGTAAATATGACATATAGCTTCTTATGCATAAGTGGATCCAGCGGGCATGGGTCCACCCTTTTTTTGTTCTATAGTTAGCTAGGTTATAGACTGGTAAAAACGTGTTTTAACAGAATATAACCAATTTCATCCTTGTCATTTTTCTTTTTACCATGTTTTGTAATTTTCGCTTTGAATTACGCCTCTGTATCTTTTGATTTGCCTTAAAACAATTTTTTTCGAAATCCAATCATTTTTTTCTAAAAAAAAAACAAACAAAAAAAACAAAACCAACAAAACCCCACCCCTTCCCCCATGCTTACGCAATTATCTGGATTCGCCCCTTGTATGAAATGTTATTTAAATATTCTTACCAACTTGCAAATCTGTGACACCTTCTCCTAAACTTTCAATGACACCTGCACCCTCATGCCCCAAAATAATTGGCATACGGCATGGATTATTGCCATTCAGAAGGTGGAGATCACTGTGGCATACACCTGTGTATAAAATCTGTAATTTAAAAGGAAAATATATAGGCTATATACATATAATTAAATTTGATTTGAATACTTCAATCTGATTGGCTAATCCGCCTGGAGAAAATTTTGGCCATACTCGATAACCTGGGTTGGTATTGTGACGTCACCAACGTGTTCATCCACCAACGACAAACTAAAATAGTCATATGAAATAATCGTAATTAAAATCGAGGAATCATTAAATTTTGTTGTAAAAATTAATTACATGTATAAGGAATATTTGAAATTGTTGAACAGGTTATACTTGCATAACCAGGTTATATCGTATAACCTGTTCAACAATTTCAATTATTACATAAGGCTCTATTTTACTTTTTTTCTATTGGCCAGAAGCAATACACGTGACATTCCATTTTCTAACATATTAATTAGCAAAAAGCAATTTCTGTGCAATAAATAATCATATTGCACTCTCGTGCAAAATCAATGAATGAAATTACGTGGCACGAGAGTGCAATATGGTTTTTTATTGCACAGAAATTGCTTTTTGCTAATCAATATGTTAGAAAATTTCATAAAATTTGAAAATTTTCAAAAAATTTGAAAATCATAAAATTAAAAAAAAGAAAAATTTAAAGTTCAATTTTTTTTTAACAAATTTGAAAATTTCATTTTTTTTTAAAAAAATTCAAAATTTTCATAAAATATCAAAACTTTCAAAAATTTCATACTATTTCAAAAAAATTCAAAATGATAAAATTTTCAAAAAGTTTCAAAAATTTCATAGTTTTCATAAAATTTCAAAATTAAGAGTAAAATAGAGCCGTATGTAATAAAACAATTACTACACCTGAACTTGATCAATATGAGGTTTTATGGAGCAGAGTACAACAATATTGAACTCGGCATTCGCCTCGTTCAATATTGTTGTACTCTGCTCCATAAAACCTCATATTGATCTCGTTCAAGTGCAGTAATTGTATAATATTCCTTAAATATCAGATATGGTCAATATTGTCACATGATTTTGAGTAAAATATTGAAAGAGGGAGAGGCGTTAAGGTGCAAAATTGGCCCCATATTATATTAAAAAATAATGCTTGACATAGAATAAAAACAATTTACTAATTTAATTGTTATATAAACAAATTTTCAAAAAAATATATCTTTCCGTGAAATTGGGTGCGTAATGACGTCATAATGACATCATAATTAGACGGATAATGCTAAAAATGGACTATAAACGACATATTTAATGTACATTTTAGCTATTTTATATACTTCCACAGTCTTCCACCAACACCAAATTGAGCAGTTGATTTGAGTATAGAGGGTTAATGATTGTATTAAAATATTTTGTTGGTGGAGGATTGTGGAGGTTGTTAAATATTAATTTATTTATAACCTCGGCCAGACCCATAAAATCAATATTTTCACTCTTCTGATTGTATATATACACAATCTCTGTACATTTTATGATTCATTTCAAGTAATGAAATTCATCAGTAAATAACTTATGTTTCTGTAAATAATATACAATTACTGCACTTGAACGAGATCAATATGAGGTGTTATGGAGCAGAGTACAACAATATTGAACGAGGCGAAACCGAGTTCAATATTGTTGTACTCTGCTCCATAAAACCTCATATTGATCAAGTTCAAGTGTAGTAATTGTTTTATAACATAAGGCTCTGTTTTACTCTTGAAATTTTATGAAATCTTATGAAATTTTTGAAAGTTTTGAAATTTTTTGAAAATTTTGAAATGTTTTGAAAATTTTGAAATTTTATGAAATTTTCTAACATATTGATTAGCAAAAAGCAATTTCTGTGCAATGAAAAACCATATTGCACCCTCGTGCCACGTAATTTCATTCATTGATTTTGCACGAAGAAATTAAGCACCTCCGGCAGTCGTGCACCAGAAAAATATTTTACCAGATTATCAAAATAAATAACAGTTTACAAGAAGAAATATGTCTTAAGGGGGTTTTGCTAGCTAAAAACCAGAATCTGTCAAATTAACTCGACAGTCTGAAAGATACGAACAGTCGCCTTATAGATTATGTAAAATCGATAAATAAAAAAGTTGGAAGCGCGAATAGTGGAAAAGAGTTTTCGGAAATTACTGAAAATAACAAATCAAGGAAAATAAAAGAATTTAAATCGAAGGCTGAAACTGCGCTTTGGTTTGCAGAGTCCTATGGCCTCTTAGAAAGTACTGATGGGCAGACTGTTAAAGTCGATTTCAATCCGTCGTCTAGCAAATCTTCATACCAAGATTTGCCTGAAGAAGAAAGACAAAAAATTAAAGATTTGTTATTTATTTTAGAAAAATTTAATGTTAGCGAGAGCGCTTATAGGGGACTGACAGTATTTTGTGATGGGCTACCACGAAAATATCGGGTTTCATCAATGCCAGAAAGATATTAACAGTTTATATCATTTCGAAAGAATTCCGGGAAATATCCCTGGCGCATATGTTAGTCTAGAAAGCGAAATTATTCGGTACATCAAGTATCATGTATATCCTGAAACAGACAAGATAAAAATTAAAATTTCGGGGGACGGGTCAAAAGTTAGTAGAATTTCAAACTTTGTCGTGTTGTCCTTTTCTGTAATTACCGATGATTTGACATTATCATCAAAAGATCAAAATGTTTTTTGCATTGTAAACTGCAAAAAAGATTATGATCATTTAAAACCTGCTTGCAAACCAATTTTTTCAGAAAATTAACACATTATACGAAAAAGCAAGTATTGAAGTTGAGGGGAAGCATTTTGATTTAGATATTTTGATGGGTGGTTATATGAAATTTTTGCAACTTGTGCTTGGGTTGGGTGGATCTCTATGTAATTATTCCTGTCCATGGTGTAGGGTCCATAAAAACCAGAGGGACGACATGACAAAGCCATTGGATTTTTACCATACTTGTGGTATGAAGAGAACATCACAGAATCTGAAGGAACCTCTTGTTAGTATTGAGCCTGAACACATAATCGTTGATGAACTTCATCTTCTTCTTCGGATATGCGATAAACTGAAGGATAGAACATTTAACATCAGAGAACTGCGAGTGTGATAAGCGAAACTACACCAAAAGTACGAACGAGTATTGGAGTGATATAATTTTAAAGCAAATAGCCGCTAAAAAAGGCTAAAATTTCTGAGGAAATGTCACTCGTAGCTGACAAATATTCTGAAAATGACTCGGTACCTTGTTCAATGGACGACTTTTCCGTAACCGAGATTAGAGACGAATTGAAAAAAATAGGCGTTAAAACGAGATTAAAAAACAGAGAAAAACTTTTAGACCTTTTAAAGAGTAAACGACAATGATTATGTTGTTACTTTCTGCGTCCTCATGTCAGGAACCGATTTATCGGTAGTCAAAAGTAACTACAAATTATTCTTCATCTTATATTGCTATTTTCTGTACAAAAGAAACAAATACCCAAATTCTGTGTTGTCGCCGATAATATTTCACCGGAAATAAATAATTTATCTGTTGTATATAGGTATTTATGTATTGTATATATAATATCTCATTTATTGGAAGAGATGTGCGAAAATCAAATATTGATTTTATTGAAATTTCATGTCCTCCCATGAAAAGACAAACTATTATCTGCATCAGTGATTTTTGGTAGTTAAATCTTATAATGTTGATATATTGCTTCAACAAATATGTACAATGTCAATATAAACATGAATCACAAATAAAAGTAAAAAAATTACATATTTTTCATTGTTTCTACAAGTTTTGTTTGGTTGTATTTATCCGGATATGTGTATTGCATACACTTTGGGTTGTCTTCTTTGGTAGTCTTTATACAAGTTTTGCAAGGTTTTATGCATGCCGATCACGAAGATTTAATTAACAAACATGTCATGATGATACGTGTAACTGATAATATTTAATCAGTGAAGGATGGCGACATTATCTATCACACCACAGCAGGCCGTCTGATAAGACGTAGTGCCCCATTCATGCATTGTCCATACAAGATAAAAACTTGACAAAAGAAAACACTGAAAACATGCGAGATAACTCGTACTGGCTTCTACTGAGGAAAATAGTTGGACATGTTTCCAAACGACAATTGACAGTTGGGCGGAAGTGACGTCATGGGACTCACGAGAGGCTTGATATCGTGTTATCAGAGTTTTGCCCCGATGGCAGATATCGCTGTGGTACTTCCGGTGTTTACGTATGGGCAAAATTGACGTTATTACTTATAAATATGTGATAATTAATAGATTAATGCATGCCCTTTTCCATATCAAGACTGTTATCATCCTGAAAGACCGATATCGGCCAAAGGACTTTAGTCCGAGGGTCGATATCGGTCGAGGGATGATAACAGTCCTGATATGGAAAAAGGCATGCATACTTATGGATATGATGAGTGATCGATATCGGTTGAGGATTCTGTTTCTGAAACGCCAACAAATCTTTCCTCGCTGAACGTCGACAATTAACAGTTGGGCGGAAGTGCCGTCATGGGGCTCACGAGAGACTTGATATCGTGTAATCAGAGTTTTGCCCCGATGGCAAATATCGCTGTGGCACTTCCGGTGTTTACGTCTGGGCAAAATTGACGTTATTACTTATAAATATGTGTTAAGATGCAGTAAACACTGAAACATAATTTTGAGATCATAGAGATAATTTAATTTAATTGTTAATAAAAAAATTGAAAGTGAAGTTGTTTCTTTTTCAGTACATTGTTTAATGACATGATATGTGTATAACAGTTCCCATAATTGTGTGGGAAACAATATTGTTGTAGTATTATTGATACTTGTAAAGATATGCCACATTATGACCCAAGGGTGTTTTATGTTATGCACACTACATGCACAAACTTTTGATCCATCATTTGTCCATTGGAGGTTAGGTGTTTAACACCACTTTCAAAAATATTTCAGTTACTACTTTCGTGGCGGAAATTAGAGTACCCAGAGAAATCCACAGACCGGTCGGAAGTCACTGACAAATATTATCACATAACGTTTTATCGAGTACACCTCGCCATGAATGGGGTTCAAACTCACAACTTAAGTGGTGATAGGCAACGATTGCACAGGTAATTGTAAATTCAACTACCATACGACCACGACGGCTCAAGTTCAGTTAAGATGAAAGGTAATTGTTTTATTGATATTGATGGAATTTATGATTATCACTGTTTATAAACTTTCTTTTCATATCAATCAATGAAAAGAATTGGTTTGCTGAAAGTGTGTTTTTGTTGAGGTTCATTGGATGGAATTTGTATCTCATGTGAAGTTCCGTCAATTGCAGACACAGCGTTAGGCATATCAGAACAATACCCTTTCTTTTGCCACCAGACTGGGATGGTTGGCCACTGAATTTTACGATTACACACTTTCTATAAGTCTACCCATGTTGAATTTAAAACTCTGTCAACAGTTGAAACACTGACACCAAAGCATAAATAAATAAATAAATAAATAAATAAATAAATAAATAAATAAACAAATAAACAAAAATCGAGAAAGCATCAGAGATGCAAGTCAAAATCATTTGGTCTTGTTTTATAAATAAGTAAGAAACTAAAGAATAAACAAGTCATGCATGTATGATGGATTGGATCCCAGACATACCGAACATAACTTTTGAAGAGGATCACCCAAGGAACATTTGGGCAAAGTTTGGTTAAAATTGACAAAATGGTTTCAGTGATATGTGTAATTCTCAAAAATATTTCCGGTAGGGGATGGGGATGACCTCGGGCCTCAACTCTTGGGGCATTTAATTTTTCCATTCACCCTGATCATAAATATATATAGTTTAGGGGTGGGGATCTCAACCATTATAAAGTTCACTTCAGGTAGGGGGTGGGGTATGACCCTCCCCGGGACCTGAGCTATAAGGCATTTAATTTGCCTAGTCACCCTGATCATAAATATATATGGTTTAAGGGTGGGGATCTCAACCATTAAAAAGTTCACTTCAAGAAGGGGGTGGGGTATGACCCCCGGGGCCTGAGCTATAAGGCATTTAATTTGCCTAGTCACCCTGATCATAAATATATATGGTTTAGGGGTGGGGATCTCGACCATTAAAAAGTTCACTTCAGGTAAGAGGTGGGGTATGACCCTGGGGCCTGAGCTATAATGCATTTAATTTGCCTAGTCACCCTTATCAAACAGAATCATACAAGTTTAAAAGAATTTCAAGGTATATTTTAAATGAGGTTGAAACAAGTCACCATTTTATATCAATTCGGTTGTATTTCATTTTGACGACTTTAATTACGGAAGACGATCACAACCATATTTTTTTTAACAATTGCAACTCAGCTGGTTTTTTTCATAACCTATAATAAAATGAAAAAAATATATATCACACTGTCGGAACAGTTCCAGCATTCAATAGAAAAATCGTAGAAATATGTAAATTCGATAACCCTTACACACATATAAATGACCCCTCCTGCTTAGTTCAGGTACTTCAATAAAAAGTGACGGGGTTAAACTAGTATACTGTAGATTTTTCTAAGACATTTCTCCTATTTAAAAAAAAACAATAGACACGTTTTGGGAGAATGGAATAATCTATTTTTCTTTACATATGAAACAAGTGTGGACACAGAAATGTGCTGTCCTAAAGGCAAGTGTGGATGTCAATATTTCATATTATTAACTTTTAAAAAAAAAAATCATTGACACAGGGGTCCTGGATTTTTTTAATAAAAAACTAATCCTGGATTTTTATTTTTGCCTAAAGTCCGGTCCTGTGTTTTTATTTCAAATTTTCATCATATCCCCCCTCCCCCTCCCCCTCCCAAGGGATATAAAATTGTATCATTAACAATAAATTAATAAATAATAAATTCAGATTTTCTATTTAAAAAAAAATCTCATTTACAAAACCACTGATATTTGTTCAATTTTTAACGCTGATTTAAGCTTTAGTCGCAACAATTTTTTATTTTTCTCTTTAAACTGTCGAAACATAACATTTATTTAACTGTAAAATTCACTAATAAAATTCACCCCCCCCCTTTTTTTCTTCTTGTTTAAATCAATGATCAACAATATTCCAGAATCAAACAAATGAATAAATATAACATAGATTTCTTTTACATGCATCTTTTTACCATGCAGTGTCAGTGTGTTTTAAATTGGTCATCCAATCAGGACGCTCATTATTCTTGTCCAAGATAAAAAAAAATACATCGCTAAAATTACCTGTGGGTGGTTCCCCACTTCAACTCGTAAATTTACATAGAAATCGGAGATATTTCGTCATAAAACTTCACACATGGTTTTGTCTATCAAATTTCTTGAAGACAAACATAACATTTTATTGCATTTATCAATATTTTATGAGTATCAACAGTTTTTTCAACACCGTATCTGTTTCTCGATACAACCGCAACTTCAACTCGTAAATTTACATAGAAATCGGAGATATTTCGTCATAAAACTTCACACATGGTTTTGTCTATCATATTTCTTGAAGACAAACATAAAATTCTCGATACAACCCCCGATTACACTGACCCGTGACCCAGATTAGCACATCCCAGAAGTTTTTTTTATTAATAAGGTTGTTTAATCAGAAATGTTCCATTCAATATTCTGTTTTACATAACTATAACTATTATACTGCTTGATTTTCCTTAGTCAGATTATTTTTTTCTCTCCCAAGTCTGGCAAAATTATTTATTTGTGCGAAAATTTAAATCAGAAATATTTAAAAAAAAAAAAAAAAAATGAAAAGCACCCCTCCTTGAAGTATATCTATAAATAGCGTTTGAGGAAAACATGTATTTTGTATGCAGACTGTAATGTCACTGAAACCAGTGATATTAATTTTTAACTGTTTTAAACACAAAGATGAAAAAAATATATATCTAATCACTTACACTCAATGAACAATTGAAGACAAATGTTGCAATAATGTCTCCCTCAAAAGATCTTTATGTAAATTAACATTGTTTCGTTATGTTACGGGAAGATACGTTCGTTCGTTAATTATCGAGAAATCTCTATTAATGGAATCCAGTTAGCAAAGTTCGTATTATTAATTGGCAGAACATCATCAATATACCTGGGAGTGAGATTAAAGGCTTAAGCCTCTCTACTTTTTTTTGTCTTTGATAAGTTTTTGTATAAATTCAGACTCATAGGAGTATAGATAAAGTTGGAGAGGAGAGGGGCATAGTTTGTTCCCATAGGGATGCCTAGCTATGATTTGTTGAAAAATGTGCCATTCGAACTCGACAAATATATGTTATCGATAAGGAACTCCAATATTTTGATGACTTCATTTTATTTGTAGCACTTTTTACCTTTCGTTTCGTGCTTGACAAAATACCCAATACTATAAACTTGTAACGTTGCCACCATTTTTTAAAGTAAAATGCGTTGTGAATAATTTACTTTAAAAAGGAAATGAAAGTGTAAAAGGTAAAAAAGTCAAATATTTGACTAGATAAAATTTTCGAGAATTAAAATTATCCTCTTCTTTCAGTATCCACTTTTGATTGATTGAGTGAGCGAGTGATTGTTGCTTAATGCCAATTCAGCAATTTTTCAGCTATATTATGGCGAGAACAAGTTAATTATCAATGAGATGATGATGAGGTCCGCTTTGTTCTAGACCAACACGCTTAGTTGGATTTGTATAGTGCTAGCTCACTGAAACAACAGTCAGCGGGTAGAAATGTCACTCCGTTCGGACACATTATTCTGATTCCGAGCCAACCAATCTTTGCTCTTTCTCCGTAATGCTGCGTGCTTAGCGGAGAAGCAACAAATACCAATTTTATAGTCCTTGGTTTGACCCGACCGGGGCTCGAACCCACGATCTAACGCACTGGAGGCGAGCACGCTAACCGTTACGCCACCGATGCGGTGCTTTTGATTGATGTTACCACGTGAATATTCTTTGTCACAGTATGATAGTAGTCCTCCTTTGACTGCATGCAAAATTTTAGTCATACTTATAGATAGTTCTTTTGTTGAACAAGTAGAAGAATATGCCTGTCTAAATACTGATTCTTCTGAAATTTTAGTATCCAATATAAAGTAGATAATTCACATTTTTCTTCATTTATCGGAATATTCACTGATGACTTGTGATTTGCCAAAATGTCTTCTTTGTCAAAATTAGTATTTTTGTAAGGTTTACTAGAGTTCTTGGAAATATCAAGTTCTTCATATTGCTCGTTTGGCGTTAAACAACAATCCCTCACTTCATTATTTATTTACCAAACCTTATTTCTTGTGATTTTTGAATATTTTTATGATGTTTACCTATTTGAAATTAAGCATGTTTGTAAGCTCAACTGGCCAAAACGGCTAAGTGAAGTATTATCATTTAGTTATCCATAACTTTTCATATTAATATTTAATCTTTTTCTTAAAAACTGCAAAACCAAATGCTTTAACTATTTTACGTTTTCAAGTTTTGGGACTATTTTGTAGCGCCTGCATATATAGTACATGTTTATACAAAACGCACATGCATCAACGCTTACATCACCATGACCAGACCCAAAGGGTCATGTAAGGTATTATCATCACATTGCGTCCAGCGTGGTCTGTAAATCTTTAACATTAACATTGGAGGGATGTAGGAAAGGTGTGTATTCAGTGCCGTCTTAACGCATGGGCACGCGGGGCAGTTTCCCGGGGCTCACGAGCATAAGGGCCCCATGCTTATCTATGTATGGTGTGCATTGTATGTTTTTCTAAGGGTTAAATACTGACTTTGTTGGAAATACCAATACAATATATATATATGTTTCATTTTGTATACATTTACAGTTTTATTCCTATGAGTGGTTGTGTAGGCATCGGCCCCAGTGCACTGCTTTTCCCGGGGGTCCGTGATGCTGTTAAGATTGCCCTGCTTCTATTGTTATTATCCAAAAAGCAGTAGAGAGGGTTTACACATGCAAAATGCTACGATAACGTTGTTGTTTAGATATTTCAGCAGATAAACAATGCAAATTAATTTGTGAAGAAGGAAGCTTTTAAAGCACATCTATAAAACAAGTATCTAAGGAAAATTGTTACTACGCTGATTATTAAATGAAAATGAAAACGACGATTGTATTACATGACGTTTACTGTGATGTAACTTATTCGGAATATTTACAGGTCTGCAATCGATATTACAAAAACCCTACGTCATTTAAGTGTTTTAAAATAATCGTTTTTAGCATAAATATATTGCTCGGGAAGCTGGTTTAGAAATAAAAGATTTAAAATTTAGTGGGGATTATAACAGGAAAAAGGAATCAATAAAGAAACATTTCAAAACATGCATGACAAATTTCTATCAAAATATCTTTCTTAATAAATTTAGCACAATAGATAATAAAAGACGAAGTCCTTTTAACGGTAGGCTGTCCGATTTTTCCTCCTTTCTATATTGATAGCCAAATATCTGTTGACGGGAATTTTAAAAAATAGATCAATTGATATTTAGAAACGCAAAAGAAATATATTTCAATGAAAAATTCCCAATTCTTTAATTATTTACTCTATACAAAACCGAAATAAACTTGAAATAAAATTCTAATAAAAAATCTCTTTCTACGAAACTCTCGACGGAAGAGCGGCGTAGGTAAAATGAACGGAACAGCCATAGCAAATCGGCTACAAAATGCATTCAAAATAAAACTTTAAAAAGATAATAACGTGTACGGATCATCGTATTATTGAAATTTTAGGACTTCGTCCTTCAAACAGGTTGCCTGTCTCATATTAGTAGTAAACAAAATATATATATAAAGATTTAAAAAGAGATTTGAACATGGAAAATTATCTGTTACATGAAAATTTTGAAAAAAGAAGACTTATAACTAAACTTAGAATCAGCGACTACAACCTTCTAATTGAAAAGGGGAGGCATTTAAAGATACCCAGGGAAAAAAGACTTTGTCAGGTATGCAATCAAATTGAAGATGAACACCATTTTCTTTTCGCTTGTAATAAAAATCTTGATCTGAGAAATTAATATCTTCCACTTTTATTTCAAGATAGGTCTAATATTGGAGATTCTTTGTCCATCATCACCGGTACAAGTAGGAAAAATCGGTTCCTTCATTAAACAGTCTCTTGAACTGAGGACAGGGAACCCATAGTATTATATATAGATAGGTGTGAATTATGGGGATTTATCCGTGAAATAAATTCCGGTATTTTCACATGTGAAAATATCAGGTTTTTTTCTGCCGGAATTATTCTTACATAACTATACGTGTAGTGGTTACGTCCCTTGTTGTGTTACAGTGAATACACATACGATTGGAAACTGAAAAAATTCTGCGAAATGTCATTGACGACTTAATTGGCACATAACCAACATGACGTCATTGACGTCATATGAAGACTTCCATTTTGAAACGTAGAGATTATATGATACGTCAATTTTGATCAAGTTTAACTAAAATAAGTTTTCAAGGTAAGCATTTTAATTATTTTTGTGCATTGTTGTAAATATGACATGTAGAATTTCACATTTTCAAGATGGCAGACCCTTCCAGCTGAATCCTTTAGTATCATTGTTCCTGGATTCACACGCGTGGAATGAAATATACAAATAACAAAAATAATATATCAGAAATTTTGAAAGTCTATATAATAAACAGTATAACTAAATCATACATTTTGAATATCAAAATAAGACCACTCGTGACCGAATACGCATTAACGATTAAATTCCTTATGCGTACTTCGGTCACTCGTGGTCATATTTTGATATTCAAAATCTATGATTAGTTTTCGGAGCGGTATCAGTTTCGGAGCCGCCGATATGCGTATGACGTCAGAGGCGTATGTTTACATTGTCGATACAGTTGAAAGTTCACCATACAAAGCAATGTCCCGACAGCTTTCAGTTATTTTATACGCTATAAAACGCCTATAGAATATCACTGTATTTCCTAAGTCCATTTTTTATACCCCAAAATTCCTTAAAAAAATACCCATTGTTCCAGCTGCAAGTCATTCCAATGTTGTTTATCCTTTTGTCGTCTGCCCCTTGAACACATTTCTAGTGTGGAAAGGGTGACAACTCTTAACAAACAAAAAATCTATGGAAAGCCGTAAGTGTCATTTCTTATTGTCTGAAATCTTCATTTCTACAATTTTACAGATTAGACAGGAATAAGAAATAGTTCAAAAGTCGTTCATTTCAACTTGTGTTGGTCTGTTTATTTGAGATAAGGATATCTACTATTGAAATTGAAAAACAATACTTTTCTTAAATTAAAAATTATTTAGAAAAATAAAAAACAAAATTTAATTAATGTCATTTTCAGCGTTGGATCGTTATTACGTTAAATTGTTTGAAGTTAATTTGGATTTTGGATTTTTTATTTTTTTATTGTTAAAAAACGTTTGAACAATATGGCAAGACAGCACACCATACCTTGGAACAAAGTGCGCGCTGTTCCATCCATTTTACATACATTTTACATACATGGAATAGCCGCTCCGAAATTGATACCGCCTACACGAGTAAGTGTGACGTAGCACTCAATAATAAACAAGTTTTGCGTAAATGTTTGAAGGCTCTAGAATAAGTTCATGTTAAAACATTTTAAAGGAGACTTGTATCTAGATATTTCCAATATTTAATATTTCTTTCAACGCCACGAAAGAAAATAATTTACTAATTTCCCTTAAGGGCTCCGTAACCGATACCGCGAGGATACTATATACACATTGTGCATGTGTTAGGGACCGACCACTTAGCTTGCAGGGGGGGGGGGGGGGGGGGGGGGGTATGGTTTTTTGTTTCGTTCAGAAATATTTTTTCGGACAACACCAGTGTTAGAATATATATTATTGTTGTGGCGTTAAGCAGAATTTTTTTTCCAGAATTTAACATTAGGTTATATGACAAAAACTCTGAATCAGATTATTTTTTTTTTCCTCCACCAAAATCAGAAAAAAAAATTCAACAACATTGGGAATCAGATTTTTTTTTTAAACCATACCCCTACCCCCCTGGAAGTTAAATGGTCCGTCCTTTATTCTTGGGTTTTTTTCTTACTTGTAAGATATTTTTGTCTTTATTTTGTCACAAATCTGCTTTATGATTTAAATGACAATAAATATTGAATTGAATTGAATTGAATTAAAAAAAAATTAAATGCAATAGAACAACCCGCGCCATGGCATTTTTTTTATAGATTTGTGATGGTTGTCCGTAAAAATGTACTGGAATATATCATCGCATTGGTGTTTAAGCTGTTTAACTGAAAGTTTTCGTGCTTATGTGATGGATTTATAAATATGCAAGTCTTTAGAACTTCAAATTACGCTGTGGAAGTTATTTGTTTTTGACAGGAACGGCATACCGTAACGATTTTTCCATATCTCCCATGTCATGTGTTTAAATGTCACATGACTTCACAAGTGTTACAAAATTAACTTGATTCAGATTTATTTACATACACTTGTTGACATTTTAATAACAACACGATAGCCATATCATACAATATACATGACATATGCATATAATGAAACTATGTCAAATTTTATGCAGTTTATATCAGAAATAAAACCTGAGTGAATTAAACACGATTATTGATGTTGTTGGTCAATGGTCTTGAACCTGTTAATGTTATAAATGTGGACCATATACATTGTATTATGTTTTATGTACATCTGTCATGTATACAAACGATGTGTATTGACGATGAAAACATTTTGTTAACTTTGTTCTTTTAAAGTTTCTAGTTTTTGATAATCAAGAAAAGTTTTAGGATACCACAGGAGTAATCAGAAGCCGGGTCAACATAGGGAGGTTTCCATCACTAGAAACAACATATATTTAGATTATCTAATGCAACGTTTTACACATAAAAAAAGATAGAATAGTTTCACAAGTGTCATATCTTCTTCATAAAGCTTGCTTATTATTCGTATTTATGTATGAAAGCATATCTCATATATAATTACATTAAAACAGATGCATCAACAACACTCAAGGCTAATTAAAAATACGTGTTGTTTTTTGGTCTTCAACATTCCATCATTATATATACAAATTTACTTTTTGTTGTCTTTTTCTATTTTAATTGTAGATATTTAACATTGAGACTTACCCAACCTTGCTTTTGACTTTTTTGCATAAATTTGCATTTAACTTTGCATACATTCTTCTGTGTTCATTACCTTAACTCGTACTTCTCCCGCTTTAGGTGGCGCCACCTCCACCGTTTCTAAGGACAATGGCTTGTTGACTTCCCAACATACTGCAGCTTTACATTGTATCGGCTGAAACGAGTAACACCTTTATGATAAATCTAGGTTAGCAAACTGTATCACTAGACAGATATTAAAATGATGGTTTGAAATGCAAGATATAATTTTAAATGTAGATAATTTCTTTTTACATTAAGTAATGAGAAGTGTGTTTTGCTTTGTTGTTTGTGTATTTCATACTTTGATAACAATATTCTTGTCGTGTCCTTGACTCTTAAATAGCCAATAGCCTTAACAAGGTAATTGGTTTAGTCTCCAGGTTTATAAGCTAACTAGCTTACTTTAGTTCATGCACTATAGGTTTCTTATAGCTGTTCCAAAATGGAGCAACTATAACCACCAGCGGTCAATGCAACGTCAAATCCGAACTGCAAAATGACTTCTTACGTAAATCGAGGACGTCGCGGACGTTACATACATCGGGTAAAATGAGCACAATATTATCATCAATGGAGCAAATGGGAACTGTCTCATTTCCCCCTTGGAATAGACAAAATGTAACTTGTCACCCCTGTGTTTGTTTTATCTGGTACTATCTGGAAGGAGGAGGAGCTTGTCCATATCAACTTGCTAGCTTCCAGATGTGGGTCAGACCTGTGACATCAAACTCGCGCCAAATGCCAAAGAAGTGCTGTTTAGGGATGGACAGTGCACAAATAATGCAAAAATAATAGCTTTAAGTGTATAAACACACAAACTGTGTGGTTCCTCTGATCAATTAAAGATGTAAGGTCACTTCTGAGGTGTTCCCAGTGGGATTTGAAGGTCTATTGCATATTGACAGGGGCCAGAAGTGGGATATATAGTTTCGTGGTAATTTTGCATGTTTAATTTACATGAAAATTATGAACTTAAATGAAAATTAGCACCTTTGTAGGTGACTTGAATTTGATATATGTTGTTGAGAGGGATATCTTCTACAAAACCGTGTCCCAGTTTTTGGATAATTTGTTTTTTAAGCGGGAATTTATGGTTCTTGAAAGAACAAAGGGGAAACAAGATTTTGGCATCCAACAGATGAAATAGTTTATTTAAGGATTGGAGGCATATATAAAAAATCTGAGACATGTTTTTGTAGCTTGTGTATGGTTAATTAAAGAGCTGAAAACAAAATTTCAGTGGGAGTTGACATGAATGTGCTATTTTTATCCAAGCTGATACAATGCATTTTTTGTACTTTATTAGCCATAACTTTTTTATTATTGACTGCATATTATATAAATTAACTTAAATAGATAAAGTCACTTTGTAGCTACAAAATGCGGATCTTGAATTTTAAAAATCCATCAAGTATTTGCTGAGATATGAACCTTCAAAGACTCTCGAGGCAAAAAAAAAATATATGTGTGTTTACTGTCACATGTCAAAAAAATCTAGGGTCGGTCGGTCGGCATTAATTTTTTTTTTTTTTTTTTTTTTTCCCAACTATCGGCAAAACCGGAAATAGTCGTTCCCGGTTCCGGAATCCGATATTTCATTTTCGAAATTTCCGGTAAGCCGTCATTTGTTTTATGACAATTTACACAGTTTTTCTACTTTCTTTGCTCTCAATTTCGACAAAAAGCTAGCGGTTGAATAAATAAAACATTGCTGCTGATTAAACAACAAAAATGGTTGTCTGAATTATGTGTAAAAATTGATAGGGTCGCTAGCAAAAATTAGGGTCGAATAATTGCCGATAAAAAAGGTTAGGGTCGGCGGCTGAAAAATAGGGTGGGTCGGGTGACCGTAAACACACATATTTTTTTTTTTGGCCTGATTGGAGTGAAAAAAAAATCAGACGGTAGTGCTACCTTAATGCATTACTGTTAGATTTTATGCCTTTTACCTGAATAAATATTATTATTATTATTATTAATTTACAAGTAAACAAAAACAAAAGAATTACCTTTCCAGCAGTGTCGCTCATTTTTACGTGCAAATAGGCGTATACTTTCCTTGTTCTGGATATTAACCTCAAGTCTGTTCACCGATAACCCGCAATTTGATAGTCTCGTTCAACTTGTTTTTCCTTTATTTCCACATGTTTACTACACAGTTCAAGGCTAGTTATTTGGATTCCAGTGTATGGTGCGGTATCGGGGTCAAATTAATATTTTACGATGTATACACCGTATGTCAGACTTTTATCTCGAAATACCTTTAGGCAGGAAAATGGTCAGAAAATGGGCGTAAAAAAATCTTTATTCAATAAAGAAATTCCGGCCAACTTTTTTCAGTAAGAGTTGTCTTTCTTGGATTTCATCTGCCACAGGTGTATTTTTAAGTTTACACACTAGTTCTATTGTTATCGAAAGGTATTCAAATTTTGGAAATACCTATAGTATTTGTCAAAAGAATTCGCACGTGTCTTAGGGCCCAGTACAAATAGTGACGTCACTTGAACACCTCGGCACTGTGCCAGGTGTTCAACTTGAGTGACTTATTGATGACAAAAACGGCTGCATTTAATTGGCTAAATATGTACAAGTAAATTCAATATTTTTGATATTATATATTTTTTATAAACAATATCACTAGAGTGTAAGTCAGTTACCAACTTCGATCTCGGGTTCAAGCTAGATAAACACCCTCGCCCGTACTTTCAGCACCTCGACCGCTAAGCGGTCTAGGCGCACAATTTGCACGTGCTCAGGTGTTCATCTAGCTTGAACACCTCGATCTCAGTCGGATAACTATTACTTACCTGAGACCACTAATCCAGAACCACTGAAGCGCAAGCCTAATTAGACACCTTTTGACAAATCAATACCGTTAAACAAGTTGTTGATCTCTCCCCGTTATTACTGAAGGTAAACATGATAAATTAGCGGAAGTAGACATTTGAATGATTAAGAATATAAGATAAGAATTTGTTTATTATTGTGACACATATTGAAAGTCATAAAAAAAATTGCACAATATAAAATATATACATATAAAACAACCAATATCCAGCCATTTTAAACGACTTATGAGAAACACTATCAATCAGTAAAAATATATACAAAATAAAACCATAAATTTACATACTCCGGTTTTCTCCACCAATTAAACTGACCGCCACGATATAACTGGAAATTTTTTGAAAGTGGCGTTAAACACCCGAGTCAGAAAATTGTATTTACAGGAAAAAAAACTACATGTGTTTTCTGAGATAAGAAATTGGTTGATTATGGTGTTTTATGCCACTTTCAACAATATTTCAGTTATTCCCGATTTGCGATAACTAGAATTATTGTTCTTGAATCGAGTTATCTTTTCCTGACAAAGGGTATGTACACTTCCGGTTACATAACTTGGGAACGTCACATAACGTTTAAAAAAAAACCAAAAAAACTATGTATTCTTATTCAAATAAAATCCGATTTATTGGAATTATTTGATTTAGCTTTCTATATCGCCCGATATCGGTGGATTCTATGAGATCTGTATTTTTATTTCATATCCTGAATGACCGTAATACTGAATTAATAAATTCAGTGTTTTATATTCAAAGATGTAGCATTTTCTCGAAAATCGGACCGCCACAATATAGCTGAAATATTGCTGAAAGTGGCGTTAAACACCATAACCCCCGAAAATCGGCTTTGCTTGTTAAAATTACGGACGTTAATAGCGATGTATGCAAAATTCATTCCGATTTTCGCAGTGGAATCATTTGCTTTATTTTCTTTTACAGGGGATTATCTTAATCTTGAAATGTTCAAGATATTTTATCTGCTCGGAGTCTATTAAAAAGATGTCTATTTTTGCATGATATTCAGTTTTGTTTTCTTTTTTTCAAGAGATCAATGCAGATTCCCATAAAAATTCCCACAGGCTCCATTCAAGAAATTGAATATTTTACCTTTAGTTATATACATGGTTCATGACTATTCATTCTTTGGTTCCACTGCGGATTTTGTAATAAAAAAGGAACAGTTACGGTTTTTACCGGATTTGGCCATCTCCAAACGTCAGAGACGTTGGGTAGAAATATGACCGTAGAGTTAGACAGCCGGCATCCGCTTCTTCCAAAAGCTGGATGGGGAAAATGAAGATTTGACTCTGATCTTAAGAAAAAAAAATGGAAACTTTTGCAGATACAAGTGCTTTCAATGCTGGTGTAAAGGAGAAAAACACGAAAACAAACAAAATTACAATTGCTAAAAATCAAAAACTTGCAACACAAAACTTCCTTTTTAACATGCATATAAATTTTCCCTTTGGTAACATATAAAGACTTTCCCTTTTATGGAAAATATGCTTAAATATGATTTTATGAAATATAGGCATTGTCTGCTTTATTATAGAGTTGCACCAATTTACATCAGGTACACCTTATATACCACAAAAAAGAAACCAAAACTTACAAATTTGATCATTGTACCATAGCCGTAATCGTATAGTCGCTACTTCGCGACCCCTGCAGATTTACACTGAGCGTGCGAATCCAATCGGAGCAGGGTTTTTTTTTTTTTTTTTTTTCTTTTTTTTTTTTTGTGTTTTGTTTTTTGTTTTTTTTTTTTTTTAGCAACATAATGTGTTTCGTTATTAATTTCCGTTAAAGTGATAAAAATGGAGGCTATATTTATTTTAAGTTTTTTTTTTTTTTTTTTTTTTTTTTTTTTTTTTTTTTTACATATTATAAGAATTGTGAGTGTACAGTAGATTTGTATTGATTTTTCGAAAGCCGCACAACGAATAATTCCTTACATATGAAATCATAACACGAATATACGTGCAAGCTGTTAATTTCATATTTTTCTTTATCAATATTAACTATTCTGTCGTTTTTTTGTTTGTTTTTTTTTCTAACACCACATAAGCTGTCATAATCACTAAAAATAAAGCAATTTAGCACATGTCGGTTTTAATCGAAAGCAAACCATTAGAGCCTTTTTTATGTTTTGTTTTGTGCTTGGTAGTTATTTTCTTAAATCTGCAGTTGAGAAATCAAATCGTCTGCTATGTATATTAATTCGCATTTTACCCCATCACTACTCTAAGTAATAAATTTACTTGACTAAATGCGGGAGCACAGTAGTCATGATCGTATTGGCGCTGCCTTGTGATGGAATGGATAGTCCTAGAAGGTGGTTCGAATCCCATCAGTCCTTTTGTATGTTTGTCTACATTGTTAAGCTTAGCTTCAGAACGGCATATTTGGCTGTAAGATTATGAGACTGTAAATGCATTTATTGCAAAATAACCTATTTGTCGTCAGTACTTAGACGGTATCCGAAATCATGGGTAGCGGTCGAGAAGTGCATATGTCTAAAAATACATCTTTAATATGACAGATAAGTTTCAATGGACAGAGTTGCGATTTCCAAATACACCATTGTTTTTTAAACGATAGACCGATTGCTTGTTCTTGATATATTAAAAACAGAAAAAGCCGCATTCGTGATCGTTTTATTTCCTATTCCAAAAATTCCAGACGAGGGACATTATTCATTCTGAAAAAAGTGGGATCTGCTCTGACGGAAACCGAAAATTGGGATTTGCTTGTCGACTGTACAAGTCGAGATGGTCGGCAAATGTTAGATGCAGGTGTTCACCTATCTGATAAGCGCATATTGCTAATGAAGACGCACATACCGTTTCAAACACAGTACAAAATATTCTACCGAATCCACTTCTGCTTTTACAAATGGTGAAGAAACAACAGATTCTATTATTTCTAAAATGCTTTCAAATTTTCTTGCCTTGTCTTCGACCGCTCGAGTGTAATGAAAAAAAATCAAATACCCTTTTTAATGAAAGGAGAGAAAACCTTTTTAAAAGAAAATATTCCCGCTTTCAGTGTACAAGGAAAATCGCGCAGTATTTCCGTTTTGCAGAAAAATCTGGTAACAATCATCCAAAACATTTCAGAAAGTTAATTATGTAACATGTTCATTGGTATTATGAAAATACAGATTTGGATTTATTTGTACAAAAATGTTACAAATCCAGAGAAAAATATGTTAAATAAGTAAATAGCTTTTTTTTTATAGAAGTTTAAAAAAAGGGAATGTCGTGTATATAATTTTCTTTATAAAAGTTAAAGCCTCTAATGAACTGTCAATAGCAGCTCATTTTTTCATTGTCATCTGACCGGCTTTTTAAAAGATACGTCTCTACATCTTTGTCGGAGTGCAAGCCCATTCTTGTTACCACTTATTTTTTCATTACATTTCCGTAGAAACTGTACAAGTTCAGTCTTTTTTTAAAGTTAGGAAGTCTTCAAATGTTGCCTTGGAATCTACGTCAATTAATTTCATATTTTTTCGCACTTATTATTTATTCAATCAATTTATTAAAAACCGTCAGGAAAACTTTTGCAACCGGAAATGCTATATACCCACTGCCAAGGACGATAATTCAAATTACGAACGATAACACCATTTTCAACAATATTTCAGTTATATCGTGGCGGTCAGTTTTACTGGTGGGGGAAACCGGAGAAAACCGCCGACCTGTCCCAAGTCACAGACCAACTTTATCACATAATGTTGTATCGAGAACACTTCACCTGAGTGGTTGGTTGGTTTGATGGTTTTTAATGCCACTTTCAACAATATTTCAGTTACATCGTGGCGACCGGATGACACGGAGAAAACCACCGATCTGTCGCAAGTACATTGTACACCTCGCCTTGATCGAGATTTGAACTCGCAACATCAGTGGTGATATGCACTGATTGCATATGTACATGTAGTTGTAAATCCAACGACCATACTATCACGACCACGACGGCCCCTATTGTGGTAGGGAACGGAGGATAATAAAAAGTATATGACCTACAATATCCCTCTGATAATAGGGATAATTAAAATACTCCCTGGCGTCATAGTCTTTAATGTGATCTCTTGACAAAACAATTCCGCAATATTTGCATGCCAACATTACAGTATTGCAAATCCGTGAAGAAATGTATTTTGCAGAAATGCCATTTTGTCCCTATTTTATAGGAACAAATTAAAGTGCCTAGTTGAACCTTTAGACTGTACTCTGGACATCTTTGAAACTTTAACAAGGTGTGAAATGGACATAAATTCGTCGGACACGAATAAAATATGACTAGAATGACAATGAGCTAAAACCCTGTTCTGGCAACTGATTTTTAGATACATTGTAACAAAACAATTTGGCCAGTCAAAAGGCTAACAAAAGGGATAAAACTCAGAAACAGGAATAGTATGTAGTTCACTTCTTCTGCAAAATGTATCCAAAGCTAAAAGAAAACTGTATTTATAAGTCAAAAACTTGAAAGATATAATATATCTAAAGGATCAAAAAGATAAAGCTGTAAAGGTTTTAGAACAATTCTCAAATCCCAGTGTGGTGAACGTCTTTGTTTTGGATGTTCAATGCATAAGGTTTTTAATCAAGAGTGATAAAAACACATCACTACCAAAATCAGGACCACCTGAGAGATGGGTTGTCCTTACAATAGCTGACCTGTAACCCTTAATGGTAGATGTTGTCTCACCTCTGTCTTTAAAAAGCTACAGAGTAAATTCAGTTTTCTATAGACTTGCAGAAAATTTTTTCAAAAATCATTTTAAAGAATAATTAAAAAACAGAATATTACAGAAAATGATAAAACAAATGTACTAGAAAAATAGTACATTTGTACTAAGATGACTAATAATTCAAATTTTTATCATAAATTCATATCAGATATTCAAGATGAATTGTAATATTGCTTCACATGTGGTTTGACACACATCATCTTGAGTCATATATTTCCCCTGCTGTCTAACGGTTCCAGAGATTCGCTTGGTTGCTTTTTAAGAAAAAAAAAACTCTGATAAAAATGTATGCAGGTGTAGTTTCTCCAGCCATTGATTAAATCTCTGTCCCTTGAATTGGGACAGAGGGTCCTGTTTCAAAGATGACAAGTGATTTTGCACATCACAATGGGAAAAGATCCGTAAATTAAGACTGGCTTGGGACAAGCTGGAGAAATAAGAATTGTTTTCTCGTGTTAATTTCTGTGAAGGCTAACTGGTAGATATACATGTAGTAACAGAATATCCCTTTCCTCTAAAGGGTCATATCATACAATGCCTAAGCTTTCTGGAATGTAATTGAATATCACTTTCTTAATGAGGGCACATCATCAACCATCCAAGCTATCTGATCTGAGATTGGAATTACATGTGTTCAAACTGGTGGTAAATAACTCCGTCAGGTAGCAATTCCATTTTAGAGTTATTGCTTGAAAAAACTACCGGATGTAAATCTAATTCTATATTCACTGGAAAAGGAGATCGAAATGATGCATCCACCACATTACTCTAATCAGGTAATCTGTTCCTTTGTCTCTGTCAAGTGGTTAGTTGCATACACACTAGTCACGACAACAAAGTTATAGCTGAAATTGCAAAGTTGGCTGGTGAAGTCACAAGAAAATAAATTATTGTGATGAAGAAATAAAATAAGGCAGTGATTCAGCTAGGCACTGGTCTCAAGACATTTGCCCACCTACCGTATTTCTCAAATTGTCCTGAAGATCTTTACAAAAATTAATTTAATTATTAAAGAATGTTCTGAAGAAATTTTGATAAAACTGGCAATTGTCTTGAAGATTTCAAGTTCTAGCTGAAATACTGATAGTGGTCTGTAATTATTCTGTACACATTTACAGAATAACCCAAGAAAATAATAAAGATTCCACCAGCTGAATAACAGTGTGCATGTTATGAACATTTTTATGAGCAATAATAATAAATGATGTCTATAAATATGGATGTTTTTGTAATAACTACAAGCTGCTGATAACGAGGAAGCTACTGAATGAAGGGTTCCTAGTGGTTAAGTTGAAATCATAACTTAGAAAGCTTAACGGTCTCCACCATGACTTAGTTAACCATCACGGAAGATCTGTGTCACAAATGACCAAGGATATGTTCCGTTTGTTGTAAATACAATCCGGTCCTTTCCCCATTCCTGACTTATCATCGGGTTTGTAACAAGTGTAACACGACAGACACAATCCGGTCCTTTCCTCATTCCTGACTTATCACCGGTTTTGTAACTAGAGTAAAAGGACAGGTGCCACTAGTGGAGCAGGAATAGAATAGCCAAGCCCATTATTTATTATGGGATACCCAAAAATCATTAATGGCTTAAAAAAATTAAATAGATGCACAATGACATTAGCTACAAATGAATCCCGGACAGTTACATTGTAATCAATTCACTGGTTACAGAGGAGTTGAAGACAGAGGAAGCCTACCATCTCAAATAACAGAAATAGCAAAGTTATTTGCTTGATATTGAAAATTAAGCATCATTTAGATCAATCAGATAATAAAATAGTAGCTGCATAATGGCCTTAGTTACTAAAGATTTTTTTAAAATTCTATCACTGGTTATGGAGAAGCTGTGGACTGGAGATGTCTGACCTCTCATGACCAGGGATATGTTCTGTGGACTGGAGATGTCTGACCTCTCATGACCAGGGATATGTTCTGTGGACTGGTGATGTCTGACCTCTCATGACCAGGGATATGTTCTGTGGACTGGAGATGTCTGACCTCTCATGACCAGGGATATGTTCTGTGGACTGGAGCTGTCTGACCTCTCATGACCAGGGATATGTTCTGTGGACTGGAGATGTCTGGCTTCTCATGACCAGGGATATGTTCTGTGGACTGGAGATGTCTGGCCTCTCATGACCAGGGATATGTTCTGTGGACTGGTGATGTCTGGCCTCTCATGACCAGGGATATGTTCTGTGGACTGGTGATGTCTGGCCTCTCATGACCAGGGATATGTTCTGTGGACTGGTGAAGTCTGATCTCTCATGACTAGGGATATGTTCTGTGGACTGGAGATGTCTGGCCTCTCATGACCAGGGATATGTTCTGTGGACTGGAGAGGTCTGGCCTCTCATGACCAGGGATATGTTCTGTGGACTGGAGATGTCTGGCCTCTCATGACCAGAGATATGTTCTGTGGACTGGAGATGTCTGACCTCTCATGACCAGGGATATGTTCTGTGGACTGGAGATGTCTGACCTCTCATGACCAGGGATATGTTTTGTTTGTTCACTGGTTATGGAGAAGCTGTGGACTGGAGATGTCTGGCTTATCATGACCAGGGATATGTTCTGTGGACTGGAGATGTCTGGCCTCTCATGACCAGGGATATGTTCTGTAGACTGGTGATGTCTGGCCTCTCATGACCAGGGATATGTTCTGTGGACTGGTGAAGTCTGACCTCTCATGACCAGGGATATGTTCTATGGACTGGAGATGTCTGGCCTCTCATGACCAGGGATATGTTCTGTGGACTGGAGATGTCTGGCCTCTCATGACCAGGGATATGTTCTGTGGACTGGAGATATCTGACCTCTCATGACCAGGGATATGTTCTGTGGACTGGAGATGTCTGGCCTCTCATGACCAGGGATATGTTCTGTGGACTGGAGATGTCTGACCTCTCATGACCAGGGATATGTTCTGTTTGTTCACTGGTTATGGAGAAGCTGTGGACTGGAGATGTCTGGCCTCTCATGACCAAGGATATGTTCTGTGGACTGGTGATGTCTGGCCTCTCATGACCAGGGATATGTTCTGTGGACTGGTGAAGTCTGATCTCTCATGACCAGGGATATGTTCTGTGGACTGGAGATGTCTGGCCTCTCATGACCAGGGATATGTTCTGTGGACTGGTGATGTCTGGCCTCTCATGACCAGGGATATGTTCTGTGGACTGGAGATGTCTGACCTCTCATGACCAGGGATATGTTCTGTGGACTGGAGATGTCTGGCTTCTCATGACCAGGGATATGTTCTGTGGACTGGAGATGTCTGGCCTCTCATGACCAGGGATATGTTCTGTGGACTGGTGATGTCTGGCCTCTCATGACCAGGGATATGTTCTGTGGACTGGAGATGTCTGGCCTCTCATGACCAGGGATATGTTCTGTGGACTGGTGATGTCTGGCCTCTCATGACCAGGGATATGTTCTGTGGACTGGTGAAGTCTGATCTCTCATGACCAGGGATATGTTCTGTGGACTGGAGATGTCTGGCCTCTCATGACCAGGGATATGTTCTGTGGACTGGAGATGTCTGGCCTCTCATGACCAGAGATATGTTCTGTGGACTGGAGATGTCTGACTTCTCATGACCACGGATATGTTCTGTGGACTGGAGATGTCTGACCTTTCATGACCAGGGATATGTTCTGTTTGTTCACTGGTTATGGAGAAGCTGTGGACTGGAGATGTCTGGCTTATCCTGACCAGGGATATGTTCTGTGGACTGGAGATGTCTGGCCTCTCATGACCAGGGATATGTTCTGTAGACTGGTGATGTCTGGCCTCTCATGACCAGGGATATGTTCTGTGGACTGGTGAAGTCTGACCTCTCATGACCAGGGATATGTTCTGTGGACTGGAGATGTCTGGCCTCTCATGACCAGGGATATGTTCTGTGGACTGGAGATGTCTGGCCTCTCATGACCAGGGATATGTTCTGTGGACTGGAGATGTCTGAACTCTCATGACCAGGGATATGTTCTGTGGACTGGAGATGTCTGGCCTCTCATGACCAGGGATATGTTCTGTGGACTGGAGATGTCTGACCTCTCATGACCAGGGATATGTTCTGTTTGTTCACTGGTTATGGAGAAGCTGTGGACTGGAGATGTCTGCCCTCTCATGACCAAGGATATGTTCTGTGGACTGGTGATGTCTGGCCTCTCATGACCAGGGATATGTTCTGTGGACTGGAGATGCCTGGCCTCTCATGACCAGGGATATGTTCTGTGGACTGGTGATGTCTGGCCTCTCATGACCAGGGATATGTTCTGTGGACTGGTGAAGTCTGATCTCTCATGAGCAGGGATCTGTTCTGTGGACTGTCTGGCCTCTCATGACCAGGGATATGTTCTGTGGACTGGAGATGTCTGACCTCTCATGACCAGGGATATGTTCTGTGGACTGGAGATGTCTGGCCTCTCATGACCAGGGATATGTTCTGTGGACTGGAGATGTCTGACCTCTCATGACCAGGGATATGTTCTGTTTGTTCACTGGTTATGGAGAAGCTGTGGACTGGAGGTGTCTGGCCTCTCATGACCAGGGATATGTTCTGTGGACTGGTGATGTCTGACCTCTCATGACCAGGGATATGTTCTGTTTGTTCACTGGTTATGGAGAAGCTGTGGACTGGAGATGTCTGGCCTCTCATGACCAGGGATATGTTCTGTGGACTGGTGATGTCTGGCCTCTCATGACCAGGAATATGTTCTGTGGACTGGTGAAGTCTGATCTCTCATGACCAGGGATATGTTCTGTGGACTGGAGATGTCTGGCCTCTCATGACCAGGGATATGTTCTGTGGACTGGAGATGTCTGGCCTCTCATGACCAGGGATATGTTCTGTGGACTGGAGATGTCTGACCTCTCATGACCAGGGATATGTTCTGTGGACTGGAGATGTCTGGCCTCTCATGACTAGGGATATGTTCTGTGGACTGGAGATGTCTGACCTCTCATGACCAGGGATATGTTCTGTTTGTTCACTGGTTATGGAGAAGCTGTGGACTGGAGATGTCTGACCTCTCATGACCAGGGATATGTTCTGTGGACTGGAGATGTCTGGCCTCTCATGACCAGGGATATGTTCTGTGGACTGGAGATGTCTGGCCTCTCATGACCAGGGATATGTTCTGTGGACTGGTGAAGTCTGACCTCTCATGACCAGGGATATGTTCTGTGGACTGGTGAAGTCTGACCTCTCATGACCAGGGATATGTTCTGTGGACTGGTGAAGTCTGACCTCTCATGACCAGGGATATGTTCTGTGGACTGGAGATGTCTGGCCTCTCATGACCAGGGATATGTTCTGTGGACTGGAGATGTCTGGCCTCTCATGACCAGGGATATGTTCTGTGGACTGGAGATGTCTGACCTCTCATGATCAGGGATATGTTTTGTGGACTGGAGATGTCTGACCTCTCATGACCAGGGATATGTTCTGTTTGTTCACTGGTTATGGAGAAGCTGTGGACTGGAGATATCTGGCCTCTCATGACCAGGGATATGTTCTGTGGACTGGAGATGTCTGGCCTCGCATGACCAGGGATATGTTCTGTGGACTGGTGATGTCTGGCCTCTCATGACCAGGGATATGTTCTGTGGACTGGTGAAGTCTGACCTCTCATGACCAGGGATATGTTCTGTGGACTGGAGATGTCTAGCCTCTCATGACCAGGGATATGATCTGTGGACTGGAGATGTCTGACCTCTCATGACCAGGGATATGTTCTGTGGACTGGAGATGTCGGACCTCTCATGACCAGGGATATGTTCTGTGGACTGGAGATGTCTGACCTCTCATGACCAGGGATATGTTCTGTGGACTGGAGATGTCTGGCCTCTCATGACCAGGAATATGTTCTGTGGACTGGAGATGTCTGGCCTCTCATGACCAGGGATATGTTCTGTGGACTGGAGATGTCTGGCCTCCCATGACCAGGGATATTTTCTGTGGACTGGAGATGTCTGACCTCTCATGACCAGGGATATGTTCTCTGGACTGGAGATGTCTGGCCTCTCATGACCAGAGATATGTTCTGTGGACTGGAGATGTCTGGCCTCTCATGACCAGGGATATGTTCTGTGGACTGGAGATGTCTGACCTCTCATGACCAGGGATATGCTCTGTGGACTGGTGATGTCTGGCCTCTCATGACCAGGGATATGTTCTGTGGACTGGTGAAGTCTGATCTCTCATGACCAGGGATCTGTTCTGTGGACTGTCTGGCCTCTCATGACCAGGGATATGTTCTGTGGACTGGAGATGTCTGACCTCTCATGACCAGGGATATGTTCTGTGGACTGGAGATGTCTGGCCTCTCATGACCAGGGATATGTTCTGTGGACTGGAGATGTCTGACCTCTCATGACCAGGGATATGTTCTGTTTGTTCACTGGTTATGGAGAAGCTGTGGACTGGAGATGTCTGGCCTCTCATGACCAGGGATATGTTCTGTGGACTGGTGATGTCTGACCTCTCATGACCAGGGATATGTTCTGTTTGTTCACTGGTTATGGAGAAGCTGTGGACTGGAGATGTCTGGCCTCTAATGACCAGGGATATGTTCTGTGGACTGGTAATGTCTGGCCTCTCATGACCAGGGATATGTTCTGTGGACTGGTGAAGTCTGATCTCTCATGACCAGGGATATGTTCTGTGGACTGGAGATGTCTGGCCTCTCATGACCAGGGATATGTTCTGTGGACTGGAGATGTCTGGCCTCTCATGACCAGGGATATGTTCTGTGGACTGGAGATGTCTGACCTCTCATGACCAGGGATATGTTCTGTGGACTGGAGATGTCTGGCCTCTCATGACCAGGGATATGTTCTGTGGACTGGAGATGTCTGACCTCTCATGACCAGGGATATGTTCTGTTTGTTCACTGGTTATGGAGAAGCTGTGGACTGGAGATGTCTGACCTCTCATGACCAGGGATATGTTCTGTGGACTGGAGATGTCTGGCCTCATGAACAGGGATATGTTCTGTGGACTGGAGATGTCTGGCCTCTCATGACCAGGGATATGTTCTGTGGACTGGTGATGTCTGACCTCTCATGACCAGGGATATGTTCTGTTTGTTCACTGGTTATGGAGAAGCTGTGGACTGGAGATGTCTGGCCTCTCATGACCAGGGATATGTTCTGTGGACTGGTGAAGTCTGATCTCTCATGACCAGGGATATGTTCTGTGGACTGGAGATGTCTGGCCTCTCATGACCAGGGATATGTTCTGTGGACTGGAGATGTCTGGCCTCTCATGACCAGGGATATGTTCTGTGGACTGGAGATGTCTGACCTCTCATGACCAGGGATATGTTCTGTGGACTGGAGATGTCTGGCCTCTCATGACCAGGGATATGTTCTGTGGACTGGAGATGTCTGACCTCTCATGACCAGGGATATGTTCTGTTTGTTCACTGGTTATGGAGAAGCTGTGGACTGGAGATGTCTGACCTCTCATGACCAGGGATATGTTCTGTGGACTGGAGATGTCTGGCCTCATGAACAGGTATATGTTCTGTGGACTGGAGATGTCTGGCCTCTCATGACCAGGGATATGTTCTGTGGACTGGTGAAGTCTGACCTCTCATGACCAGGGATATGTTCTGTGGACTGGTGAAGTCTGACCTCTCATGACCAGGGATATGTTCTGTGGACTGGTGAAGTCTGACCTCTCATGACCAGGGATATGTTCTGTGGACTGGAGATGTCTGGCCTCTCATGACCAGGGATATGTTCTGTGGACTGGAGATGTCTGGCCTCTCATGACCAGGGATATGTTCTGTGGACTGGAGATGTCTGACCTCTCATGACCAGGGATATGTTTTGTGGACTGGAGATGTCTGACCTCTCATGACCAGGGATATGTTCTGTTTGTTCACTGGTTATGGAGAAGCTGTGGACTGGAGATGTCTGGCCTCTCATGACCAGGGATATGTTCTGTGGACTGGAGATGTCTGGCCTCTCATGACCAGGGATATATTCTGTGGACTGGTGATGTCTGGCCTCTCATGACCAGGGATATGTTCTGTGGACTGGTGAAGTCTGACCTCTCATGACCAGGGATATGTTCTGTGGACTGGAGATGTCTAGCCTCTCATGACCAGGGATATGATCTGTGGACTGGAGATGTCTGACCTCTCATGACCAGGGATATGTTCTGTGGACTGGAGATGTCGGACCTCTCATGACCAGGGATATGTTCTGTGGACTGGAGATGTCTGACCTCTCATGACCAGGGATATGTTCTGTGGACTGGAGATGTCTGGCCTCTCATGACCAGGGATATGTTCTGTGGACTGGAGATGTCTGGCCTCTCATGACCAGGGATATGTTCTGTGGACTGGAGATGTCTGGCCTCTCATGACCAGGGATATGTTCTGTGGACTGGAGATGTCTGACCTCTCATGACCAGGGATATGTTCTGTGGACTGGAGATGTCTGGCCTCTCATGACCAGAGATATGTTCTGTGGACTGGAGATGTCTGACCTCTCATAACCAGGGATATGTTCTGTGAACTGGAGATGTCTGACATCTCATGACCAGGGATATGTTCTGTTTGTTCACTGGTTATGGAGAAGCTGTGGACTGGAGATGTCTGGCCTCTCATGACCAGGGATATGTTCTGTGGACTGGAGATGTTTGGCCTCTCATGACCAGGGATATGTTCTGTGGACTGGTGATGTCTGGCCTCTCATGACCAGGGATATGTTGTGGACTGGTGAAGTCTGACCTCTCATGACGAGGGATATGCTCTGTGGACTAGAGATGTCAGGCCTCTCATGACCAGGGATATGTTCTGTGGACTGGAGATGTCTGACCTCTCATGACCAGGGATATGTTCTGTGGACTGGAGATGTCTGACCTCTCATGACCAGGGATATGTTCTGTGGACTGGAGATATCTGACCTCTCATGACCAGGGATATGTTCTGTGGACTGGAGATGTCTGGCCTCTCATGACCAGGGATATGTTCTGTGGACTGGAGATGACTGGCCTCTCATGACCAGGGATATGTTCTGTGGACTGGAGATGTCTGACCTCTCATGACCAGGGATATGTTCTGTGGACTGGAGATGTCTGGCCTCTCATGACCAGAGATATGTTCTGTGGACTGGAGATGTCTGGCCTCTCATGACCAGGGATATGTTCTGTGGACTGGAGATGTCTGGCCTCTCATGACCAGGGATATGCTCTGTGGACTGGAGATGTCTGACCTCTCATGACCAGGGATATGTTCAGTGGACTGGAGATGTCTGACCTCTCATGACCAGGGATATGTTCTGTGGACTGGAGATGTCTGGCCTCTCATGACCAGGGATATGATCTGTGGACTGGAGATGTCTGACCTCTCATGACCAGGGATATGTTCTGTGGACTGGAGATGTCGGACCTCTCATGACCAGGGATATGTTCTGTGGACTGGAGATGTCTGACCTCTCATGACCAGGGATATGTTCTGTGGACTGGAGATGTCTGGCCTCTCATGACCAGGGATATGTTCTGTGGACTGGAGATGTCTGGCCTCTCATGACCAGGGATATGTTCTGTGGACTGGAGATGTCTGGCCTCTCATGACCAGGGATATGTTCTGTGGACGGGAGATGTCTGACCTCTCATGACCAGGGATATGTTCTGTGGACTGGAGATGTCTGGCCTCTCATGACCAGAGATATGTTCTGTGGACTGGAGATGTCTGGCCTCTCATGACCAGGGATATGTTCTGTGAACTGGAGATGTCTGACATCTCATGACCAGGGATATGTTCTGTTTGTTCACTGGTTATGGAGAAGCTGTGGACTGGAGATGTCTGGCCTCTCATGACCAGGGATATGTTCTGTGGACTGGAGATGTTTGGCCTCTCATGACCAGGGATATGTTCTGTGGACTGGTGATGTCTGGCCTCTCATGACCAGGGATATGTTGTGGACTGGTGAAGTCTGACCTCTCATGACCAGGGATATGCTCTGTGGACTGGAGATGTCAGGCCTCTCATGACCAGGGATATGTTCTGTGGACTGGAGATGTCTGACCTCTCATGACCAGGGATATGTTCTGTGGACTGGAGATGTCTGACCTCTCATGACCAGGGATATGTTCTGTGGACTGGAGATATCTGACCTCTCATGACCAGGGATATGTTCTGTGGACTGGAGATGTCTGGCCTCTCATGACCAGGGATATGTTCTGTGGACTGGAGATGACTGGCCTCTCATGACCAGGGATATGTTCTGTGGACTGGAGATGTCTGACCTCTCATGACCAGGGATATGTTCTGTGGACTGGAGATGTCTGGCCTCTCATGACCAGAGATATGTTCTGTGGACTGGAGATGTCTGGCCTCTCATGACCAGGGATATGTTCTGTGGACTGGAGATGTCTGGCCTCTCATGACCAGGGATATGCTCTGTGGACTGGAGATGTCTGACCTCTCATGACCAGGGATATGTTCAGTGGACTGGAGATGTCTGACCTCTCATGACCAGGGATATGTTCTGTGGACTGGAGATGTCTGACCTCTCATGACCAGGGATATGTTGTTTGTTGTGATCACAATTTGGTCCTTTCCTCATACATGTACATGACTTGTCACCGGATTTGTAACAAAGGTGACATGAAGGGTGCCACTAATGGAGCTGCTACAGAAATAATCAAGTCCATTGTTTGATATGGGAAATCCAAAAATATATGAGGTACACAAAGCAATGAAATACTTAAGTGCCTCTGAAAATTTTATTATATTTCAATAAGGTTGTTTCGAATCATGTGAATTCCGACCACGTTCCGTCTTTTTCTTGTCTTGACGTCTGAACAAATCGGCAGGCGACTTCCGGTGATTACGCTATTACAGTGACAACGTAAGCATATCATAGTCGTAGATGCGTAGATTATAAGTAATTGTAATATGGAGATGCCAAGGAAACCGCTGAATAAATACTGGTGTTCGGTACCCCACTATCTGTCTGATATCAGAAATATATACATAAAGGCAGATCGTTTTCCTTTGATGATGCTGACAGATGCAAATAAAGAAAGAAAACAAATTTAATTTTAAAGAAGTATTTGTCTCTGCATTGAAGTCTTTGATACAAATAAAATAATTAAATTGATATCTGTCTTTTACAGAAAATGTTAAGATTTTTTAAAGTTGAGGATCGAACGTTAAAACGGCACATATCGATTGGAGTTTTTGTTGTGTACATTGACACCGGAAGTTCAATGCCGATTAGTCCATCGAAATCACATGATCTGACGGACGAAAATAACAAAATTTTGACAGAATGGAAATGATTCGAAACAACCATATTACTTGTTTCTGAGGAGTAAAAGATTGAAGGTTTAAACCTGTTTGGGTCAAAACAAAGACTACGATATTGATATTTATTGCTTCACTGTTAGAGCTCATCATTGAAGAATAAGAGCAAAGACTAGTTGGATTAGACTTAAGAATAATATGTCAGATAGGAAGGATTTCTACTTCTGTTATTTCAGTGAGCTAGCATTATAAAAAGACAACTCAAGAGTGTTGGTTTAGTACGAAACAGATATCAACATGTTCTCGCCAAAAAAAGAATCTTGTTTTTGACATGATATACAAAATGTAGCTGAAAAACTGCTCACTTGGCATTAAACAACAATCATTCACAAATATACTGGAATCCTGTCAGCAAAAATCAGATGGTTGACACAATTCAATTACCAAAATGGTATTTATTTCACCTAAAGATAATTGAAGGTTCCACAAATCTTTCTTACAGAGCAGGTTTGTGTGGTCAAGTCTCTCCTTCCATATGGTGACACATAAATACTAATTTGTAGGAATACCGGTATTACTGTTCAAAAATCACAAACAGGTATCATAAATTATCCTCAAAATGTTGCTGCAATTTTGAGAAATAAAATCACACAGCAATATTATATAATGTGTACATGCAGCTTTATTTTTGGTTCAGAGTTATCTTTCCTTGGCCCCTGGCACGTTCAGTTCTCTAATGATCTTTTTTCATTTATCTCTTCCAACACTAATCATATTTTATTTCAAACACATGATTTATTTCTTCTTTCTTTTTCTCTGACGTTTCTTCCTTTTTTCATCACTGCTGGAATCTGATGATGAGGACGATGAGGATGAGGATGATTCACTGTTTGAGGAACTTGAGGATGATTCACTGTCTGAGGAGGATGAAGATGAGGATGAACTGCTGGAATCACTGTAAAATACATTGAACAACATTTCAATACAAATATTTTTCTGATTAGACTCGGTTTTATTTCTATAATTTGTTATACATTACAAAACTATACATATTTTAGAGGGGACGTTGTGGTCGTGATCGTATGGTAGTTGGATTTACAACTACCTATGCAATCAGTGCCTATCGCCACTAATGTTGAAAGTTCAAATCCTGTTCAGGCGGAGTGTACTCGATACAACATTAGTTGATAAAGTTTGTCAGTGACTTGTGGCAGGTCAGTGGTTTTCTTCGGATACTCCGGTTTCCTCCACCTAATCATTCCTATGGCTACCAACTGTGGTCGTCTTCTCGACAAATTGTTCCTTCGTTCATATGAAACAGACTTCATACATGAGATTCTCAAGAAAAAAAGCTAGCCCGGTCCATTAATTTCACATTAAAATCACCACCCTGTCGCAAGTCACTGACAAATTTTATCACATAATGTTGTACTGAGAAAAATCTCGCCATGAACGGGGTTCAAACTCATAACCAATTGCACAGGAAGTTGTAAATCCAACTTCAAAATGATCATGCTGATGGGTGTAAATATTAATACCTATTATATCTATTAAAAACATATCTGTTCTAGATTATTAAAGACCTTAATGGCTTATTCACCAATTAAAACATAAATTATAAATTAATTTTAATTCCATTATTCCAATTTGATTTGAAGCCTGAGAAAAATTACATTATTACAGCCTTTAGTTTTTGATTGTACATGTAACAGTATGCCCATTTCTTTGTTTGACCATTGAGTAAATTGTTAGAATCTTCTTCATTTTTTGCTAAAGACAGCTACACAAATCATTTACTACAATCATTTGTGTTTTAGGCTAAAACATATTATTTTTTCAAAGGAGGGGGGGGGGGGGGGGGGGGAATTTGTTTCTACATATAAAAATAACCAGAGGCTCTCAAGAGCCTGTATCGTTCACCTGGTAATAAAAAAAAAAATTGGTCCTATGTAAAAACTATGTCCTGCAGTGGTAGTCATCTTGGAATTACGATCAACATAAAAAACACAAAGTTTGTAAAGGACCTTCCAATGATTGATGCACAGTTTAGGTTCAATCAGTGCAATAGCTTCAGAGAAGAATATATTTCTGTATTTTCCCCATATGGTTCTGTGTTAATACTATGACCTGTGGTGGCAGCCATCTTGGATTTCCGATCGGCATAAAAAACAGAGGACCTTCCAATGATCATTCCTGGGCAGTTTGGTTTCAACTGTCCAAGTGGTTTCAGAGAAGAAGCATTTTGAAACATTTTTCCCATAGGGTCCAATGTTAAACTAAGTCCTGCCATAGCCGCCATTTTGAATTTCATATCAGAACAAAAAACGTAAAGTTTGTAGAGGACCATCCAATGAACATTCATGTACAGTTTGGCTTTAATCATATTTGTAGTTTCTGAGAAGAAGGCATTTGAACATTTTCCCATAGGGTCCAATGTTAATCTATGTCCTGCGGTGGTGGCCATCTTGGATTTCCGATCGGCATAAAAAAAACACACCTTGTAGAGGACCTTCCAATGATCATTCTTGGGCAGTTTGGTTTCAATTATCCATGTGGTTTCAGAGAAGAAGCGTTTTGAAACATTTTCCCCATAGGGTCCAATGTTAAACTAAGTCCTGCCGTAGCCGCCATTTTGAATTTCATACCGGAACAAAAAACCTAAAGTTTGTAGAGGACCATCTAATGAACATTCATGTACAGTTTGGCTTTAATCATATTTGTAGTTTCTGAGAAGAAGGCATTTGAAAATTTTCCCATAGGGTCCAATGTTAATCTATGTCCTGCGGTGGCGGCCATCTTGAATTTTCGATCGGCATAAAAAAACAGAAACTTTGTAGAGGACCTTCCAATGATCATTCCTGGGCAGTTTGGTTTCAATTATCCAAGTGGTTTCAGAGAAGAAGCGTTTTGAAACATTTTTCCCATAGGGTCCAATTTTAAACTAAGTCCTGCCGTAGCCGCCATTTTGAATTTCTTATCGGAACAAAAAACCTAAAGTTTGTAGAGGACCATCCAATGAACATTCATGTACAGTTTGGCTTTAATAATATTTGTAGTTTCTGAGAAGAAGGCATTTGAACATTTTCCCATAGGGTCCAATGTTAATCTATGTATTGCGGTGGCGGCCATCTTGGATTTCCGATCGGCATAAAAAACATAAAATTTGTAGAGGACCTTCCAATGATCATTCCTGGACAGTTTGGTTTCAACTGTCCTAGTGGTTTCAGAGAAGAAGCGTTTTGAAACATTTTCCCCATAGGGTCCAATGTTAAACTAAGTCCTGCCGTAGCCGCCATTTTGAATTTCATACCGGAACAAAAAACCTAAAGTTTGTAGAGGACCATCTAATGAACATTCATGTACAATTTGGCTTTAATCATATTTGTAGTTTCTGAGAAGAAGGCATTTGAATATTTTCCCATAGGGTCCAATGTTAATCTATGTCCTGCGGTGGTGGCCATCTTCGATTTCCGATCGGCATAAAAAACAGAAACTTTGTAGAGAACCTTCCAATGATCATTCCTGGGCAGTTTGGTTTCAACTGTCCAAGTGGTTTCAGAGAAGAAGCATTTTGAAACATTTTTCCCATAAGGTTCAATGTTAATCTATATCCTGCGATGGCGGCCATCTTGGATTTCCGATCGGCATAAAAAACAGAAACTTGGTAAAGGACATCCCAATGATCATTCCTTTACAGTTTGGATTCAGTCAGTTCATTAGTTTCAGAGAAGAAGATCTTTGAAATTTCAGCCGATCAGAGCATATTATTGGCCCTGGCAGCCATATTGAATATCTGACTGGAACGAAAAACAGTAACTTTGTAGAGGACCATCCAAGGAACATTCCTGCTAAGTTCGGTTCCAATCGGCCAAGTGGTTTCGGAGAAGAAGCTTGAAATGTGAAAAGTTTACAGACGACAGACAACAGACGACAGACAACAGACGACGGACGCCAAGTGATGGCAATAGTTCACATGGACCTTTGGTCCAGGTGAACTAAAAAGATTGACATCAAATAGATTCAAATTAGGAAATGATATCCCAAAATAGAACAAACCTGCCTTCTTTAAAATTAATTACTACAACTACCTTGAACATGCCATTCTATTTTAATATCATTGATCCATTCAACCTCAATAAAAAGAGTTGTCTTCATCCAAAATTGATATTTAATTTGATATGTTTATTTCCTCATGACATAATGTTTTATTTACATACATACCTATCACTGGAGGATGAGGATGATGATGAATCTGAGCTTGAGCTGCTTGATCTGAAATATATTGTTTTCAAAACTTTTTATGGCATTTCTAGCTAAGGTTGGTTTATTGTTTACAGTGTTTAATGCCACTTTCAATAATATTTCAGCATATCGTGGCGGTCAGGTTAATTGGTGGAGGAAACTGGAGTACCCGAAGAAAACCAGCAACCTGCCGCAAGTCACTGACAAAATTTATCACATACTTTTGTATCGAGTACATCTCGCCTGAGTGGGATTCGAACTCACAACATTAATGGTGATAGGTACTGATTGCATAGATAGTTGTAAATTCAACTACAATATGATCATGGCCACGACAGTCCCTATATTTAGTGACACCTTTGGCCAGGTGAGCTTAAAGTGAAAACATTACATATTAACATAGGAAAAACTTTCATGAAAAAATTGATTTTTCAGCTATTTCATGGTGAGAACAAGTTACTTTTCAGTGAGATGTTGATAAGGTATGCTATATACTAGACCAACACACATATATGAATTTTAAAATACACTGCAACAACAGCACTCAGATAGATATTTCACTCCACATGGACATATTATCCTGATTCAGTGCCAAGCAGGTTTGGTTCTTATTCCTTAATTTTGAGTGCTTTAATAGCTGAGAAGCATCAAATATCAATTTAATAGTCTTTGGTTTGATTCGACAGGGGCTCAAACCCACAATCTACCACACTCAAGGTGAGCATGCTAAATATTACACCACTCAAACCCACAATCTACCACATTCAAGGTGAGCATGCTAAATATTACACCACTCAAACCCACAATCTACCACACTCAAGGTGAGCATGCTAAATATTACACCACTCAAACCCACAATCTACCACACTCAAGGTGAGCAAGCTAAATATTACACCACTCAAACCCACAATCTACCACACTCAAGGTGAGCAAGCTAAATATTACACCACTCAAACCCACAATCTACCACACTCAAGGTGAGCATGTTAAATATTACACCACTCAAACCCACAATCTACCACACTCAAGGTGAGCATGCTAAATATTACACCACTCAAACCCACAATCTACCACACTCAAGGTGAGCATGCTAAATATTACACCACTCAAACCCACAATCTACCACACTCAAGGTGAGCATGCTAAATATTACACCACTCAAACCCACAATCTACCACACTCAAGGTGAGCATGCTAAATATTACACCACTCAAACCCACAATCTACAACACTCAAGGTGAGCATGCTAAATATTACACCACTCAAACCCACAATCTACCACACTCAAGGTGAGCATGCTAAATATTACACCACTCAAACCCACAATCTACCACACTCAAGGTGAGCAAGCTAAATATTACACCACTCAAACCCACAATCTACCACACTCAAGGTGAGCATGCTAAATATTACACCACTCAAACCCACAATCTACCACACTCAAGGTGAGCATGTTAAATATTACACCACTCAAACCCACAATCTACCACACTCAAGGTGAGCATGCTAAATATTACACCACTCAAACCCACAATCTACCACACTCAAGGTGAGCATGCTAAATATTACACCACTCAAACCCACAATCTACCACACTCAAGGTGAGCATGCTAAATATTACACCACTCAAACCCACAATCTACCACACTCAAGGTGAGCATGCTAAATATTACACCACTCAAACCCACAATCTACCACACTCAAGGTGAGCATGCTAAATATTACACCACTCAAACCCACAATCTACCACACTCAAGGTGAGCATGCTAAATATTACACCACTCAAACCCACAATCTACCACACTCAAGGTGAGCATGCTAAATATTACACCACTCAAACCCACAATCTACCACACTCAAGGTGAGCATGCTAAATATTACACCACTCAAACCCACAATCTACCACACTCAAGGTGAGCATGCTAAATATTACACCACTCAAACCCACAATCTACCACACTCAAGGTGAGCATGCTAAATATTACACCACTCAAACCCACAATCTACCACACTCAAGGTGAGCATGCTAAATGTTACACCACTCAAACCCACACTCTACCACACTCAAGGTGAGCATGCTAAATATTACACCACTCAAACCCACAATCTACCACACTCAAGGTGAGCATGCTAAATATTACACCACTCAAACCCACAATCTACCACACTCAAGGTGAGCATGCTAAATATTACACCACTCAAACCCACAATCTACCACACTCAAGGTGAGCATGCTAAATATTACACCACTCAAACCCACAATCTACCACACTCAAGGTGAGCATGCTAAATATTACACCACTCAAACCCACAATCTACCACACTCAAGGTGAGCATGCTAAATATTACACCACTCAAACCCACAGTCTACCACACTCAAGGTGAGCATGCTAAATATTGCACCACTCAAACCCACAATCTACCACACTCAAGGTGAGCAAGCTAAATATTACACCACTCAAACCCACAATCTACCACACTCAAGGTGAGCATGTTAAATATTACACCACTCAAACCCACAATCTACCACACTCAAGGTGAGCATGCTAAATATTACACCACTCAAACCCACAATCTACCACACTCAAGGTGAGCATGCTAAATATTACACCACTCAAACCCACAATCTACCACACTCAAGGTGAGCATGCTAAATATTACACCACTCAAACCCACAATCTACCACACTCAAGGTGAGCATGCTAAATATTACACCACTCAAACCCACAATCTACCACACTCAAGGTGAGCATGTTAAATATTACACCACTCAAACCCACAATCTACCACACTCAAGGTGAGCATGTTAAATATTACACCACTCAAACCCACAATCTACCACACTCAAGGTGAGCATGCTAAATATTACACCACTCAAACCCACAATCTACCACACTCAAGGTGAGCATGCTAAATATTACACCACTCAAACCCACAATCTACCACACTCAAGGTGAGCATGCTAAATATTACACCACTCAAACCCACAATCTACCACACTCAAGGTGAGCATGCTAAATATTACACCACTCAAACCCACAATCTACCACACTCAAGGTGAGCATGCTAAATATTACACCACTCAAACCCACAATCTACCACACTCAAGGTGAGCATGCTAAATATTACACCACTCAAACCCACAATCTACCACACTCAAGGTGAGCAAGCTAAATATTACACCACTCAAACCCACAATCTACCACACTCAAGGTGAGCATGCTAAATATTACACCACTCAAACCCACAATCTACCACACTCAAGGTGAGCATGCTAAATATTACACCACTCAAACCCACAATCTACCACACTCAAGGTGAGCATGCTAAATATTACACCACTCAAACCCACAATCTACCACACTCAAGGTGAGCATGCTAAATATTACACCACTCAAACCCACAATCTACCACACTCAAGGTGAGCATGCTAAATATTACACCACTCAAACCCACAATCTACCACACTCAAGGTGAGTATGCTAAATATTACACCACTCAAACCCACAGTCTACCACACTCAAGGTGAGCATGCTAAATATTGCACCACTCAAACCCACAATCTACCACACTCAAGGTGAGCAAGCTAAATATTACACCACTCAAACCCACAATCTACCACACTCAAGGTGAGCATGTTAAATATTACACCACTCAAACCCACAATCTACCACACTCAAGGTGAGCATGTTAAATATTACACCACTCAAACCCACAATCTACCACACTCAAGGTGAGCATGCTAAATATTACACCACTCAAACCCACAATCTACCACACTCAAGGTGAGCATGCTAAATATTACACCACTCAAACCCACAATCTACCACACTCAAGGTGAGCATGCTAAATATTACACCACTCAAACCCACAATCTACCACACTCAAGGTGAGCATGTTAAATATTACACCACTCAAACCCACAATCTACCACACTCAAGGTGAGCATGTTAAATATTACACCACTCAAACCCACAATCTACCACACTCAAGGTGAGCATGCTAAATATTACACCACTCAAACCCACAATCTACCACACTCAAGGTGAGCATGCTAAATATTACACCACTCAAACCCACAATCTACCACACTCAAGGTGAGCATGCTAAATATTACACCACTCAAACCCACAATCTACCACACTCAAGGTGAGCATGCTAAATATTACACCACTCAAACCCACAATCTACCACACTCAAGGTGAGCATGCTAAATATTACACCACTCAAACCCACAATCTACCACACTCAAGGTGAGCATGCTAAATATTACACCACTCAAACCCACAATCTACCACACTCAAGGTGAGCAAGCTAAATATTACACCACTCAAACCCACAATCTACCACACTCAAGGTGAGCATGTTAAATATTACACCACTCAAACCCACAATCTACCACACTCAAGGTGAGCATGTTAAATATTACACCACTCAAACCCACAATCTACCACACTCAAGGTGAGCATGTTAAATATTACACCACTCAAACCCACAATCTACCACACTCAAGGTGAGCATGCTAAATATTACACCACTCAAACCCACAATCTACCACACTCAAGGTGAGCATGCTAAATATTACACCACTCAAACCCACAATCTACCACACTCAAGGTGAGCATGCTAAATATTACACCACTCAAACCCACAATCTACCACACTCAAGGTGAGCATGCTAAATATTACACCACTCAAACCCACAATCTACCACACTCAAGGTGAGCATGCTAAATATTACACCACTCAAACCCACAATCTACCACACTCAAGGTGAGCATGCTAAATATTACACCACTCAAACCCACAGTCTACCACACTCAAGGTGAGCATGCTAAATATTACACCACTCAAACCCACAATCTACCACACTCAAGGTGAGCATGCTAAATATTACACCACTCAAACCCACAATCTACCACACTCAAGATGAGCATGCTAAATATTACACCACTCAAACCCACAATCTACCACACTCAAGGTGAGCATGCTAAATATTACACCACTCAAACCCACAATCTACCACACTCAAGGTGAGCATGCTAAATATTACACCACTCAAACCCACAATCTACCACACTCAAGGTGAGCATGCTAAATATTACACCACTCAAACCCACAATCTACCACACTCAAGGTGAGCATGCTAAATATTACACCACTCAAACCCACAATCTACCACACTCAAGGTGAGCATGCTAAATATTACACCACTCAAACCCACAATCTACCACACTCAAGGTGAGCATGCTAAATGTTACACCACTCAAACCCACAATCTACCACACTCAAGGTGAGCATGCTAAATATTACACCACTCAAACCCACAATCTACCACACTCAAGGTGAGCATGCTAAATATTACACCACTCAAACCCACAATCTACCACACTCAAGGTGAGCATGCTAAATATTACACCACTCAAACCCACAATCTACCACACTCAAGGTGAGCATGCTAAATATTACACCACTCAAACCCACAATCTACCACACTCAAGGTGAGCATGCTAAATATTACACCACTCAAACCCACAATCTACCACACTCAAGGTGAGCATGCTAAATATTACACCACTCAAACCCACAATCTACCACACTCAAGGTGAGCATGCTAAATATTACACCATTCAAACCCACAATCTACCACACTCAAGGTGAGCATGCTAAATATTACACCACTCAAACCCACAATCTACCACACTCAAGGTGAGCATGCTAAATATTACACCACTCAAACCCACAATCTACCACACTCAAGGTGAGCATGTTAAATATTACACCACTCAAACCCACAATCTACCACACTCAAGGTGAGCAAGCTAAATATTACACCACTCAAACCCACAATCTACCACACTCAAGGTGAGCATGCTAAATATTACACCACTCAAACCCACAATTTACCACACTCAAGGTGAGCATGCTAAATATTACACCACTCAAACCCACAATCTACCACACTCAAGGTGAGCAAGCTAAATATTACACCACTCAAACCCACAATCTACCACACTCAAGGTGAGCATGTTAAATATTACACCACTCAAACCCACAATCTACCACACTCAAGGTGAGCATGCTAAATATTACACCACTCAAACCCACAATCTACCACACTCAAGGTGAGCATGTTAAATATTACATCACTCAAACCCACAATCTACCACACTCAAGGTGAGCAAGCTAAATATTACACCACTCAAACCCACAATCTACCACACTCAAGGTGAGCATGCTAAATATTACACCACTCAAACCCACAATCTACCACACTCAAGGTGAGCATGCTAAATATTACACCACTCAAACCCACAATTTACCACACTCAAGGTGAGCAAGCTAAATATTACACCACCTATGTGGTTTAAGACATCATGAATAAATATGTGAAACAAGCAATATATGAAAAATAGCAGCTCTCAAGAGACTGATCACTCACTTGATTTAAATCTACAGGCAATGAATAAAACTGCTTTGGGACAGGCTTAAAAATATAGCAGGATTAATTCCATCTTAATATTTTAACAAAGTACAATAATTCATGAATGATTTCTATTCTAATATAGCAATATAAACAATTAAAGGACAACTTACAGAAAATGATGGCAAGCATTGTATGACAAAATTTCCCTCAATCTATAACATTTGAATGTACAACCCATTTCTGGTCATAGAATACTGGACATTTTACAATGGGTTACAATTGCTTTTCTTTCCAAGCACATATATTAGAATGTCCTCCAAATCTGATTTCTTAAAATTCATTTTATACATGGAAACTTACAATAAATCATCTTTTCCTGTTTCTTCATCCAGCTTAATTTTTTTAGCACCTTTTTTTGTTCTGCGTTGATGGCGTTTCCTTTTTCCTGTTTGCTCGTCATCTTCACTTGCATGGCTGAAAGTAGATAAATAACCAGTAAGGACTTGTTACAGAGACTTTTGTGTTTCACTGCACCCTTCTTAAAATGCCACAACTGTTTCATTTTCATTATTACTTAACAAGTAGAAGTTAGGGTTATGGTGTTTAATGCCACTTTCAACAATATTTCAGCTATATCGTGGCAGTCAGTTTTATTGGTGGAAGAAACCGGAGTATGCACAGAAAACCACTGACCTGCTGCAAGTCACTGACAAACTTTATGACATAATGTTGTATCAAGTACACCTCGATTGAACTGGATTCAAACTCACAACTACCATACAATCACGACCACGACAACCCCCTCCTTAACAAGTATATAATGGTGTTTTATCACATCAAACTCACAACTACCATACAATCACGACTACAACAACCCCCTCCTTAACAAGTATATAATGGTGTTTTATCACATCAAACTCACAACTACCATACAATCACGACCACGACAACCCCCTCCTTAACAAGTATACAATGGTGTTTTATCACATCAAACTCACAACTATCATACAATCACGACTACAACAACCCCCTCCTTAACAAGTATATAATGGTGTTTTATCACATCAAATTCACAACTACCATACAATCACGACCACGACAACCCCCTCCTTAACAAGTATACAATGGTGTTTTATCACATCAAACTCACAACTACCATACAATCACGACTACAACAATCCCCTCCTTAACAAGTATATAATGGTGTTTTATCACATCAAACTCACAACAACCATACAATCACAACTACAACAACCCCCTCCTTAACAAGTATATAATGGTGTTTTATCACATCAAACTCACAACTACCATACAATCACAACTACAACAACCCCCTCCTTAACAAGTATATAATGGTGTTTTATCACATCAAACTCACAACTACCATACAATCACAACTACAACAACCCCCTCCTTAACAAGTATATAATGGTGTTTTATCACATCAAACTCACAACTACCATACAATCACGACCACGACAACCCCCTCCTTAACAAGTATACAATGGTGTTTTATCACATCAAACTCACAACTACCATACAATCAAGACTACAACAACCCCCTCCTTAACAAGTATATAATGGTGTTTTATCACATCAAACTCACAACTACCATACAATCAAGACTACAACAACCCCCTCCTTAACAAGTATATAATGGTGTTTTATCACATCAAACTCACAACTACCATACAATCACAACTACAACAACCCCCTCCTTAACAAGTATATAATGGTGTTTTATCACATCAAACTCACAACTACCATACAATCACGACCACAACAACCCCCTCCTTAACAAGTATATAATGGTGTTTTATCACATCAAACTCACAACTACCATACAATCACAACCACGACAACCCCCTCCTTAACAAGTATATAATGGTGTTTTATCACATCAAACTCACAACTACCATACAATCACGACCACAACAACCCCCTCCTTAACAAGTATACAATGGTGTTTTATCACATCAAACTCACAACTACCATACAATCACGACCACAACAACCCCCTCCTTAACAAGTATATAATGGTGTTTTATCACATCAAACTCACAACTACCATACAATCACGACCACAACAACCCCCTCCTTAACAAGTATATAATGGTGTTTTATCACATCAAACTCACAACTACCATACAATCAAGACTACAACAACCCCCTCCTTAACAAGTATACAATGGTGTTTTATCACATCAAACTCACAACTACCATACAATCACGACCACAACAACCCCCTCCTTAACAAGTATATAATGGTGTTTTATCACATCAAACTCACAACTACCATACAATCACGACCACAACAACCCCCTCCTTAACAAGTATACAATGGTGTTTTATCACATCAAACTCACAACTACCATACAATCACGACCACGACAACCCCCTCCTTAACAAGTATATAATGGTGTTTTATCACATCAAACTCACAACTACCATACAATCACGACCACAACAACCCCCTCCTTAACAAGTATACAATGGTGTTTTATCACATCAAACTCACAACTACCATACAATCACGACCACAACAACCCCCTCCTTAACAAGTATACAATGGTGTTTTATCACATCAAACTCACAACTACCATACAATCACGACCACAACAACCCCCTCCTTAACAAGTATATAATGGTGTTTTATCACATCAAACTCACAACTACCATACAATCACAACTACAACAACCCCCTCCTTAACAAGTATATAATGGTGTTTTATCACATCAAACTCACAACTACCATACAATCACGACCACGACAACCCCCTCCTTAACAAGTATATAATGGTGTTTTATCACATCAAACTCACAACTACCATACAATCACGACTACAACAACCCCCTCCTTAACAAGTATATAATGGTGTTTTATCACATCAAACTCACAACTACCATACAATCACGACTACAACAACCCCCTCCTTAACAAGTATACAATGGTGTTTTATCACATCAAACTCACAACAACCATACAATCACAACTACAACAACCCCCTCCTTAACAAGTATACAATGGTGTTTTATCACATCAAACTCACAACTACCATACAATCACGACCACAACAACCCCCTCCTTAACAAGTATATAATGGTGTTTTATCACATCAAACTCACAACTACCATACAATCACGAATACAACAACCCCCTCCTTAACAAGTATATAATGGTGTTTTATCACATCAAACTCACAACTACCATACAATCACGACTACAACAACCCCCTCCTTAACAAGTATATAATGGTGTTTTATCACATCAAACTCACAACTACCATACAATCACGACTACAACAACCCCCTCCTTAACAAGTATATAATGGTGTTTTATCACATCAAACTCACAACAACCATACAATCACAACTACAACAACCTCCTCCTTAACAAGTATATAATGGTGTTTTATCACATCAAACTCACAACTACCATACAATCACGACCACGACAACCCCCTCCTTAACAAGTATACAATGGTGTTTTATCACATCAAACTCACAACTACCATACAATCACGACTACAACAACCCCCTCCTTAACAAGTATACAATGGTGTTTTATCACATCAAACTCACAACTACCATACAATCACAACTACAACAACCCCCTCCTTAACAAGTATATAATGGTGTTTTATCACATCAAACTCACAACTACCATACAATCACGACCACAACAACCCCCTCCATAACAAGTATATAATGGTGTTTTATCACATCAAACTCACAACTACCATACAATCACGAATACAACAACCCCCTCCTTAACAAGTATATAATGGTGTTTTATCACATCAAACTCACAACTACCATACAATCACGACTACAACAACCTCCTCCTTAACAAGTATATAATGGTGTTTTATCACATCAAACTCACAACTACCATACAATCACGAATACAACAACCCCCTCCTTAACAAGTATACAATGGTGTTTTATCACATCAAACTCACAACTACCATACAATCACGACTACAACAACCCCCTCCTTAACAAGTATATAATGGTGTTTTATCACATCAAACTCACAACTACCATACAATCACGACTACAACAACCCCCTCCTTAACAAGTATATAATGGTGTTTTATCACATCAAACTCACAACTACCATACAATCACGACTACAACAACCCCCTCCTTAACAAGTATACAATGGTGTTTTATCACATCAAACTCACAACTACCATACAATCACGACCACGACAACCCCCTCCTTAACAAGTATATAATGGTGTTTTATCACATCAAACTCACAACTACCATACAATCACGACCACAACAACCCCCTCCTTAACAAGTATACAATGGTGTTTTATCACATCAAACTCACAACTACCATACAATCACGAATACAACAACCCCCTCCTGAACAACTATACAATGGTGTTTTATCACATCAAACTCACAACTACCATACAATCACGACCACAACAACCCCCTCCTTAACAAGTATACAATGGTGTTTTATCACATCAAACTCACAACTACCATACAATCACAACTACAACAACCCCCTCCTTAACAAGTATATAATGGTGTTTTATCACATCAAACTCACAACTACCATACAATCACGACTACAACAACCCCCTCCTTAACAAGTATACAATGGTGTTTTATCACATCAAACTCACAACTACCATACAATCACAACTACAACAACACCCTCCTTAACAAGTATATAATGGTGTTTTATCACATCAAACTCACAACTACCATACAATCACGACTACAACAACCCCCTCCTTAACAAGTATACAATGGTGTTTTATCACATCAAACTCACAACTACCATACAATCACAACTACAACAACCCCCTCCTTAACAAGTATATAATGGTGTTTTATCACATCAAACTCACAACTACCATACAATCACGACTACAACAACCCCCTCCTTAACAAGTATACAATGGTGTTTTATCACATCAAACTCACAACTACCATACAATCACAACTACAACAACCCCCTCCTTAACAAGTATATAATGGTGTTTTATCACATCAAACTCACAACTACCATACAATCACGACCACAACAACCCCCTCCATAACAAGTATATAATGGTGTTTTATCACATCAAACTCACAACTACCATACAATCACGAATACAACAACCCCCTCCTTAACAAGTATATAATGGTGTTTTATCACATCAAACTCACAACTACCATACAATCACGACTACAACAACCTCCTCCTTAACAAGTATATAATGGTGTTTTATCACATCAAACTCACAACTACCATACAATCACGAATACAACAACCCCCTCCTTAACAAGTATACAATGGTGTTTTATCACATCAAACTCACAACTACCATACAATCACGACTACAACAACCCCCTCCTTAACAAGTATATAATGGTGTTTTATCACATCAAACTCACAACTACCATACAATCACGACTACAACAACCCCCTCCTTAACAAGTATATAATGGTGTTTTATCACATCAAACTCACAACTACCATACAATCACGACTACAACAACCCCCTCCTTAACAAGTATACAATGGTGTTTTATCACATCAAACTCACAACTACCATACAATCACGACCACGACAACCCCCTCCTTAACAAGTATATAATGGTGTTTTATCACATCAAACTCACAACTACCATACAATCACGACCACAACAACCCCCTCCTTAACAAGTATACAATGGTGTTTTATCACATCAAACTCACAACTACCATACAATCACGAATACAACAACCCCCTCCTGAACAACTATACAATGGTGTTTTATCACATCAAACTCACAACTACCATACAATCACGACCACAACAACCCCCTCCTTAACAAGTATACAATGGTGTTTTATCACATCAAACTCACAACTACCATACAATCACAACTACAACAACCCCCTCCTTAACAAGTATATAATGGTGTTTTATCACATCAAACTCACAACTACCATACAATCACGACTACAACAACCCCCTCCTTAACAAGTATACAATGGTGTTTTATCACATCAAACTCACAACTACCATACAATCACAACTACAACAACACCCTCCTTAACAAGTATATAATGGTGTTTTATCACATCAAACTCACAACTACCATACAATCACGACTACAACAACCCCCTCCTTAACAAGTATACAATGGTGTTTTATCACATCAAACTCACAACTACCATACAATCACAACTACAACAACCCCCTCCTTAACAAGTATATAATGGTGTTTTATCACATCAAACTCACAACTACCATACAATCACGACTACAACAACCCCCTCCTTAACAAGTATACAATGGTGTTTTATCACATCAAACTCACAACTACCATGCAATCACAACTACAACAACCTCCTCCTTAACAAGTATATAATGGTGTTTTATCACATCAAACTCACAACTACCATACAATCACGAATACAACAACCCCCTCCTTAACAAGTATATAATGGTGTTTTATCACATCAAACTCACAACTACCATACAATCACGACTACAACAACCTCCTCCTTAACAAGTATATAATGGTGTTTTATCACATCAAACTCACAACTACCATACAATCACGAATACAACAACCCCCTCCTTAACAACTATACAATGGTGTTTTATCACATCAAACTCACAACTACCATACAATCACGACTACAACAACCCCCTCCTTAACAACTATACAATGGTGTTTTATCACATCAAACTCACAACTACCATACAATCACGACTACAACAACCCCCTCCTTAACAAGTATACAATGGTGTTTTATCACATCAAACTCACAACTACCATACAATCACGACCACGACAACCCCCTCCTTAACAAGTATATAATGGTGTTTTATCACATCAAACTCACAACTACCATACAATCACGACCACAACAACCCCCTCCTTAACAAGTATATAATGGTGTTTTATCACATCAAACTCACAACTACCATACAATCACGAATACAACAACCCCCTCCTTAACAACTATACAATGGTGTTTTATCACATCAAACTCACAACTACCATACAATCACAACTACAACAACCCCCTCCTTAACAACTATATAATGGTGTTTTATCACATCAAACTCACAACTACCATACAATCACGACCACAACAACCCCCTCCTTAACAAGTATACAATGGTGTTTTATCACATCAAACTCACAACTACCATACAATCACGACCACAACAACCCCCTCCTTAACAAGTATACAATGGTGTTTTATCACATCAAACTCACAACTACCATACAATCACGACCACAACAACCCCCTCCTTAACAAGTATATAATGGTGTTTTATCACATCAAACTCACAACTACCATACAATCACAACTACAACAACCCCCTCCTTAACAAGTATATAATGGTGTTTTATCACATCAAACTCACAACTACCATACAATCACGACCACGACAACCCCCTCCTTAACAAGTATATAATGGTGTTTTATCACATCAAACTCACAACTACCATACAATCACGACTACAACAACCCCCTCCTTAACAAGTATATAATGGTGTTTTATCACATCAAACTCACAACTACCATACAATCACGACTACAACAACCCCCTCCTTAACAAGTATACAATGGTGTTTTATCACATCAAACTCACAACAACCATACAATCACAACTACAACAACCCCCTCCTTAACAAGTATACAATGGTGTTTTATCACATCAAACTCACAACTACCATACAATCACGACCACAACAACCCCCTCCTTAACAAGTATATAATGGTGTTTTATCACATCAAACTCACAACTACCATACAATCACGAATACAACAACCCCCTCCTTAACAAGTATATAATGGTGTTTTATCACATCAAACTCACAACTACCATACAATCACGACTACAACAACCCCCTCCTTAACAAGTATATAATGGTGTTTTATCACATCAAACTCACAACTACCATACAATCACAACTACAACAACCCCCTCCTTAACAAGTATATAATGGTGTTTTATCACATCAAACTCACAACAACCATACAATCACAACTACAACAACCTCCTCCTTAACAAGTATATAATGGTGTTTTATCACATCAAACTCACAACTACCATACAATCACGACAACCCCCTCCTTAACAAGTATACAATGGTGTTTTATCACATCAAACTCACAACTACCATACAATCACGACTACAACAACCCCCTCCTTAACAAGTATATAATGGTGTTTTATCACATCAAACTCACAACTACCATACAATCACAACCACGACAACCCCCTCCTTAACAAGTATACAATGGTGTTTTATCACATCAAACTCACAACTACCATACAATCACGACTACAACAACCCCCTCCTTAACAAGTATATAATGGTGTTTTATCACATCAAACTCACAACTACCATACAATCACAACTACAACAACCCCCTCCTTAACAAGTATATAATGGTGTTTTATCACATCAAACTCACAACAACCATACAATCACAACTACAACAACCTCCTCCTTAACAAGTATATAATGGTGTTTTATCACATCAAACTCACAACTACCATACAATCACGACCACGACAACCCCCTCCTTAACAAGTATACAATGGTGTTTTATCACATCAAACTCACAACTACCATACAATCACGACTACAACAATCCCCTCCTTAACAAGTATATAATGGTGTTTTATCACATCAAACTCACAACTACCATACAATCACAACTACAACAACCCCCTCCTTAACAAGTATATAATGGTGTTTTATCACATCAAACTCACAACTACCATACAATCACGACCACGACAACCCCCTACTTAACAAGTATACAATGGTGTTTTATCACATCAAACTCACAACTACCATACAATCAAGACTACAACAACCCCCTCCTTAACAAGAATATAATGGTGTTTTATCACATCAAACTCACAACTACCATACAATCAAGACTACAACAACCCCCTCCTTAACAAGTATATAATGGTGTTTTATCACATCAAACTCACAACTACCATACAATCACAACTACAACAACCCCCTCCTTAACAAGTATATAATGGTGTTTTATCACATCAAACTCACAACTACCATACAATCACGACCACAACAACCCCCTCCTTAACAAGTATATAATGGTGTTTTATCACATCAAACTCACAACTACCATACAATCACAACTACAACAACCCCCTCCTTAACAAGTATATAATGGTGTTTTATCACATCAAACTCACAACAACCATACAATCACAACTACAACAACCTCCTCCTTAACAAGTATATAATGGTGTTTTATCACATCAAACTCACAACTACCATACAATCACGACCACGACAACCCCCTCCTTAACAAGTATACAATGGTGTTTTATCACATCAAACTCACAACTACCATACAATCACGACTACAACAATCCCCTCCTTAACAAGTATATAATGGTGTTTTATCACATCAAACTCACAACTACCATACAATCACAACTACAACAACCCCCTCCTTAACAAGTATATAATGGTGTTTTATCACATCAAACTCACAACTACCATACAATCACGACCACGACAACCCCCTACTTAACAAGTATACAATGGTGTTTTATCACATCAAACTCACAACTACCATACAATCAAGACTACAACAACCCCCTCCTTAACAAGAATATAATGGTGTTTTATCACATCAAACTCACAACTACCATACAATCAAGACTACAACAACCCCCTCCTTAACAAGTATATAATGGTGTTTTATCACATCAAACTCACAACTACCATACAATCACAACTACAACAACCCCCTCCTTAACAAGTATATAATGGTGTTTTATCACATCAAACTCACAACTACCATACAATCACGACCACAACAACCCCCTCCTTAACAAGTATATAATGGTGTTTTATCACATCAAACTCACAACTACCATACAATCACGACCACAACAACCCCCTCCTTAACAAGTATACAATGGTGTTTTATCACATCAAACTCACAACTACCATACAATCACAACCTCGACAACCCCCTCCTTAACAAGTATATAATGGTGTTTTATCACATCAAACTCACAACTACCATACAATCACGACCACAACAACCCCCTCCTTAACAAGTATACAATGGTGTTTTATCACATCAAACTCACAACTACCATACAATCACGACCACAACAACCCCCTCCTTAACAAGTATATAATGGTGTTTTATCACATCAAACTCACAACTACCATACAATCACGACCACAACAACCCCCTCCTTAACAAGTATATAATGGTGTTTTATCACATCAAACTCACAACTACCATACAATCAAGACTACAACAACCCCCTCCTTAACAAGTATACAATGGTGTTTTATCACATCAAACTCACAACTACCATACAATCACGACCACAACAACCCCCTCCTTAACAAGTATATAATGGTGTTTTATCACATCAAACTCACAACTACCATACAATCACGACCACAACAACCCCCTCCTTCACAAGTATACAATGGTGTTTTATCACATCAAACTCACAACTACCATACAATCACGACCACGACAACCCCCTCCTTAACAAGTATATAATGGTGTTTTATCACATCAAACTCACAACTACCATACAATCACGACCACAACAACCCCCTCCTTAACAAGTATACAATGGTGTTTTATCACATCAAACTCACAACTACCATACAATCACGACCACAACAACCCCCTCCTTAACAAGTATACAATGGTGTTTTATCACATCAAACTCACAACTACCATACAATCACGACCACAACAACCCCCTCCTTAACAAGTATATAATGGTGTTTTATCACATCAAACTCACAACTACCATACAATCACAACTACAACAACCCCCTCCTTAACAAGTATATAATGGTGTTTTATCACATCAAACTCACAACTACCATACAATCACGACCACGACAACCCCCTCCTTAACAAGTATATAATGGTGTTTTATCACATCAAACTCACAACTACCATACAATCACGACCACGACAACCCCCTCCTTAACAAGTATATAATGGTGTTTTATCACATCAAACTCACAACTACCATACAATCACGACTACAACAACCCCCTCCTTAACAAGTATATAATGGTGTTTTATCACATCAAACTCACAACTACCATACAATCACGACTACAACAACCCCCTCCTTAACAAGTATACAATGGTGTTTTATCACATCAAACTCACAACAACCATACAATCACAACTACAACAACCCCCTCCTTAACAAGTATACAATGGTGTTTTATCACATCAAACTCACAACTACCATACAATCACGACCACAACAACCCCCTCCTTAACAAGTATATAATGGTGTTTTATCACATCAAACTCACAACTACCATACAATCACGAATACAACAACCCCCTCCTTAACAAGTATATAATGGTGTTTTATCACATCAAACTCACAACTACCATACAATCACGACTACAACAACCCCCTCCTTAACAAGTATATAATGGTGTTTTATCACATCAAACTCACAACTACCATACAATCACAACTACAACAACCCCCTCCTTAACAAGTATATAATGGTGTTTTATCACATCAAACTCACAACAACCATACAATCACAACTACAACAACCTCCTCCTTAACAAGTATATAATGGTGTTTTATCACATCAAACTCACAACTACCATACAATCACGACCACGACAACCCCCTCCTTAACAAGTATACAATGGTGTTTTATCACATCAAACTCACAACTACCATACAATCACGACTACAACAACCCCCTCCTTAACAAGTATACAATGGTGTTTTATCACATCAAACTCACAACTACCATACAATCACAACTACAACAACCCCCTCCTTAACAAGTATATAATGGTGTTTTATCACATCAAACTCACAACTACCATACAATCACGACCACAACAACCCCCTCCATAACAAGTATATAATGGTGTTTTATCACATCAAACTCACAACTACCATACAATCACGAATACAACAACCCCCTCCTTAACAAGTATATAATGGTGTTTTATCACATCAAACTCACAACTACCATACAATCACGACTACAACAACCTCCTCCTTAACAAGTATATAATGGTGTTTTATCACATCAAACTCACAACTACCATACAATCACGAATACAACAACCCCCTCCTTAACAAGTATACAATGGTGTTTTATCACATCAAACTCACAACTACCATACAATCACGACTACAACAACCCCCTCCTTAACAAGTATATAATGGTGTTTTATCACATCAAACTCACAACTACCATACAATCACGACTACAACAACCCCCTCCTTAACAAGTATATAATGGTGTTTTATCACATCAAACTCACAACTACCATACAATCACGACTACAACAACCCCCTCCTTAACAAGTATACAATGGTGTTTTATCACATCAAACTCACAACTACCATACAATCACGACCACGACAACCCCCTCCTTAACAAGTATATAATGGTGTTTTATCACATCAAACTCACAACTACCATACAATCACGACCACAACAACCCCCTCCTTAACAAGTATATAATGGTGTTTTATCACATCAAACTCACAACTACCATACAATCACGAATACAACAACCCCCTCCTTAACAACTATACAATGGTGTTTTATCACATCAAACTCACAACTACCATACAATCACGACCACAACAACCCCCTCCTTAACAAGTATACAATGGTGTTTTATCACATCAAACTCACAACTACCATACAATCACAACTACAACAACCCCCTCCTTAACAAGTATATAATGGTGTTTTATCACATCAAACTCACAACTACCATACAATCACGACTACAACAACCCCCTCCTTAACAAGTATACAATGGTGTTTTATCACATCAAACTCACAACTACCATACAATCACAACTACAACAACCCCCTCCTTAACAAGTATATAATGGTGTTTTATCACATCAAACTCACAACTACCATACAATCACGACTACAACAACCCCCTCCTTAACAAGTATACAATGGTGTTTTATCACATCAAACTCACAACTACCATACAATCACAACTACAACAACCCCCTCCTTAACAAGTATATAATGGTGTTTTATCACATCAAACTCACAACTACCATGCAATCACAACTACAACAACCTCCTCCTTAACAAGTATATAATGGTGTTTTATCACATCAAACTCACAACTACCATACAATCACGAATACAACAACCCCCTCCTTAACAAGTATATAATGGTGTTTTATCACATCAAACTCACAACTACCATACAATCACGACTACAACAACCTCCTCCTTAACAAGTATATAATGGTGTTTTATCACATCAAACTCACAACTACCATACAATCACGAATACAACAACCCCCTCCTTAACAACTATACAATGGTGTTTTATCACATCAAACTCACAACTACCATACAATCACGACTACAACAACCCCCTCCTTAACAACTATACAATGGTGTTTTATCACATCAAACTCACAACTACCATACAATCACGACTACAACAACCCCCTCCTTAACAAGTATACAATGGTGTTTTATCACATCAAACTCACAACTACCATACAATCACGACCACGACAACCCCCTCCTTAACAAGTATATAATGGTGTTTTATCACATCAAACTCACAACTACCATACAATCACGACCACAACAACCCCCTCCTTAACAAGTATATAATGGTGTTTTATCACATCAAACTCACAACTACCATACAATCACGAATACAACAACCCCCTCCTTAACAACTATACAATGGTGTTTTATCACATCAAACTCACAACTACCATACAATCACAACTACAACAACCCCCTCCTTAACAACTATATAATGGTGTTTTATCACATCAAACTCACAACTACCATACAATCACGACTACAACAACCCCCTCCTTAACAAGTATACAATGGTGTTTTATCACATCAAACTCACAACTACCATACAATCACGACCACGACAACCCCCTCCTTAACAAGTATATAATGGTGTTTTATCACATCAAACTCACAACTACCATACAATCACAACTACAACAACCCCCTCCTTAACAAGTATATAATGGTGTTTTATCACATCAGACACGACAACCCCCTCATTAAACAAAAAAAAAGGGTTTATAATTTATAAAGGTGATTAATACATAAATACACAACAACCCCCTCCTTAAAGTATATAATGTGTTTATCACATCAAACTCACAACACCAAAGTATAAATGGGTTTTACAATAAACTCACAACTACCATACAATCACAACTACAACAAACCCCTCCTTAACAAGTATATAATGGTGTTTTATCACATCAAACTCACAACTACCATACAATCACGACTACAACAACCCCCTCCTTAACAAGTATACAATGGTGTTTTATCACATCAAACTCACAACTACCATACAATCACAACTACAACAACCCCCTCCTTAACAAGTATACAATGGTGTTTTATCACATCAAACTCACAACTACCATACAATCACAACTACAACAACCCCCTCCTTAACAAGTATATAATGGTGTTTTATCACATCAAACTCACAACTACCATACAATCACAACTACAACAACCCCCTCCTTAACAAGTATATAATGGTGTTTTATCACATCAAACTCACAACTACCATACAATCACGACCACAACAACCCCCTCCTTAACAAGTATATAATGGTGTTTTATCACATCAAACTCACAACTACCATACAATCACGACTACAACAACCCCCTCCTTAACAAGTATATAATGGTGTTTTATCACATCAAACTCACAACTACCATACAATCACAACCACGACAACCCCCTCCTTAACAAGTATACAATGGTGTTTTATCACATCAAACTCACAACTATCATACAATCACGACTACAACAACCCCCTCCTTAACAAGTATATAATGGTGTTTTATCACATCAAACTCACAACTACCATACAATTACGACTACAACAACCCCCTCCTTAACAAGTATATAATGGTGTTTTATCACATCAAACTCACAACTACCTTACAATCACGACCACAACAACCCCCTCCTTAACAAGTATATAATGGTGTTTTATCACATCAAACTCACAACTACCATACAATCAAGACTACAACAACCCCCTCCTTAACAAGTATATAATGGTGTTTTATCACATCAAACTCACAACTACCATACAATCACGACCACAACAACCCCCTCCTTAACAAGTATACAATGGTGTTTTATCACATCAAACTCACAACTACCATACAATCACGACCACGACAACCCCCTCCTTAACAAGTATATAATGGTGTTTTATCACATCAAACTCACAACTACCATACAATCACGACTACAACAACCCCCTCCTTAACAAGTATATAATGGTGTTTTATCACATCAAACTCACAACTACCATACAATCACGACCACAACAACCCCCTCCTTAACAAGTATATAATGGTGTTTTATCACATCAAACTCACAACTACCATACAATCACGACTACAACAACCCCCTCCTTAACAAGTATATAATGGTGTTTTATCACATCAAACTCACAACTACCATACAATCACGACTACAACAACCCCCTCCTTAACAAGTATATAATGGTGTTTTATCACATCAAACTCACAACTACCATACAATCAAGACTACAACAACCCCCTCCTTAACAAGTATATAATGGTGTTTTATCACATCAAACTCACAACTACCATACAATCACGACTACAACAACCCCCTCCTTAACAAGTATATAATGGTGTTTTATCACATCAAACTCACAACTACCATACAATCACAACTACAACAACCCCCTCCTTAACAAGTATATAATGGTGTTTTATCACATCAAACTCACAACTACCATACAATCACGACTACAACAACCCCCTCCTTAACAAGTATATAATGGTGTTTTATCACATCAAACTCACAACTACCATACAATCACAACTACAACAACCCCCTCCTTAACAAGTATATAATGGTGTTTTATCACATCAAACTCACAACTACCATACAATCACGACTACAACAACACCCTCCATAACAAGTATATAATGGTGTTTTATCACATCAAACTCACAACTACCATACAATCAAGACTACAACAACCCCCTCCTTAACAAGTATATAATGGTGTTTTATCACATCAAACTCACAACTACCATACAATCACAACTACAACAACCCCCTCCTTAACAAGTATATAATGGTGTTTTATCACATCAAACTCACAACTACCATACAATCACGACTACAACAACCCCCTCCTTAACAAGTATATAATGGTGTTTTATCACATCAAACTCACAACAACCATACAATCACGACTACAACAACCCCCTCCTTAACAAGTATATAATGGTGTTTTATCACATCAAACTCACAACAACCATACAATCACGACCACGACAACCCCCTCCTTAACAACTATACAATGGTGTCTTATCACATCAAACTCACAACTACCATACAATCACGACCACAACAACCCCCTCCTTAACAAGTATACAATGGTGTTTTATCACATCAAACTCACAACTACCATACAATCACGACCACAACAACCCCCTCCTTAACAAGTATACAATGGTGTTTTATCACATCAAACTCACAACTACCATACAATCACAACTACAACAACCCCCTCCTTAACAAGTATACAATGGTGTTTTATCACATCAAACTCACAACTACCATACAATCACGACTACAACAACCCCCTCCTTAACAAGTATATAATGGTGTTTTATCACATCAAACTCACAACAACCATACAATCACGACCACGACATCCCCCTCCTTAACAACTATACAATGGTGTCTTATCACATCAAACTCACAACTACCATACAATCACGACCACAACAACCCCCTCCTTAACAAGTATACAATGGTGTTTTATCACATCAAACTCACAACTACCATACAATCACGACCTCAACAACCCCCTCCTTAACAAGTATACAATGGTGTTTTATCACATCAAACTCACAACTACCATACAATCACGACTACAACAACCCCCTCCTTAACAAGTATATAATGGTGTTTTATCACATCAAACTCACAACTACCATACAATCACAACTACAACAACCCCCTCCTTAACAAGTATACAATGGTGTTTTATCACATCAAACTCACAACTACCATACATACACGACCACGACAACCCCTTCCTTAACAAGTATACAATGGTGTTTTATCACATCAAACTCACAACTACCATACAATCACAACTACAACAACCCCCTCCTTAACAAGTATACAATGGTGTTTTATCACATCAAACTCACAACTACCATACATACACGACCACGACAACCCCTTCCTTAACAGGTATACAATGGTGTTTTATCACATCAAACTCACAACTACCATACATACACGACCACGACAACCCCTTCCTTAACAAGTATACAATGGTGTCTTATCACATCCTTTTAGAAAAAATGAAACGAAAACAAATCAAAGTATTAAAATATTGCTCTAGGCTTTGATTTACAGCATTTCTTCCTGTGATATGGGGTATTTTACAAAGTATAACATAGTTGGTCAATTAAATATGATGGGGTTTCATCCCTCAACATTTATTAAAATTAAGCAGGCATTGATGTCACCTATTGGTTGTGCATTTGCCACATCTTGCCATGGGTTACTGTAGCTGTGATTTGATTGGTTGTAAATAAAAATATGCAGGAACTAATCAAAATGTTGTACAATAACTCATGAATAATTCTTTACTAAAGAGAATTTCTCTGTCAGTTGACCAACAGGTGATGAGTAGTGAGTATTTGAGCATTATCACTGTGGGTTACCAACCATGGCTAAGGGGTTGTCCCGTGGCAGTTGTGGCCTATTTTTTTACTATTGTGTTTTCCTCAGTTTACGATGTGTTGTGTCTACAATACAGCTACATTTGTATTATTATTTTTCATATATTTGAACATCATCTAGCTAAAGAAGATATTAATTTACAAGAATATCTTAATGTGAGGAATACATTACTCTGTAACATTTCAGATGATGTTCTCGGATACAATAAAAAACTTCATAAAACTTAAAAAACAAAACAATGTTGGGAAAAAACTTTCTGTCCATCTTGGTTCCAAAAACAAAAAATTGAAAAGTAAACTGTAACAAAACAAAAACATGGATAAAATCATTTGAACAGTTACCATATGATTATTGGGAACAAGTGGTGTCATAAAGGGGACACCTTGACTCAAGCTAACCACATTAAACATTTTTAAAAAAAGTGGTACCTACATGTATGTTTATTTACCTTCTTTTTTCTCGTTTTTTCTGTTTCTTTTCTAGCTGCTGTTTCATTATAATTTCCTTCCTAAAATGAAGATATGACTTACAATAACACTGTACAACTTAATAAAGGAAAAACTTCACACTATACTCTTTCTGTTATCCATAATATCATGTGTAAACACTTCACAGTCCTTTCCTCATTCATGATTTATCACCGGGTTTGTAACTATATTAACATGATGGGTGTCACTAGTGGAGCAGGAACTGCTTACCCTTACGGAGAAACTGAGTTCACCCCAGTTTTTAGTTGGGTTCATGTTACTTTAGTTTTATATGTGATGTTTTGTAGATCATTGATTGTCCTTTTGTCCTTTTTCATTTGGCCACCTTCTTCCATTTACAGATTATGATGACCACTTTGGTATCTTCTATCTCTTCTTATGAAAGAAGCAATTATGTGTATTTCACATTTAAGTTTCTATGCAAGTTCTACAGTACACAAGTACATGTATACCTTAAACTAGGTAAAAATTGGTTGATGTTTAAAGAATCTCATATCAGAATATTTAATAAACCATATACTCCAAAAATTATTTCTAAATTATAACTTACAAATTTATGTAAACTTACAATCTGATTTCTTTCTCCGTTTCTTCAGCTTGTTTCATTTTTTTATTCATCTCTTTTGTTCTGGATGGACGGTGAACATATTTTCTCTGTCCTGTGCATTCATATGTGAAATGTCCTTTTTCTAGACATTTCTGACACTTGTAATTCTCTGCATTTGGTTGGCTGAAATTATACATGTATTGTTAGTCACTAATATCTTGTTAAAATAACCCATGTTTCCATTTACAGCTTACCTAATAGTTAGTCACTAATATCTTGTTAAATAACCCATGTTTCCATTTACAGCTTACCTAATAGTTAGTCACTAATATCTTGTTAAAATAACCCATGTTTCTATTTACAGCTTACCTAATAGTTAGTCACTAATATCTTGTTAAAATAACCCATGTTTCTATTTACAGCTTACCTAATAGTTAGTCACTAATATCTTGTTAAAATAACCCATGTTTCCATTTACAGCTTACCAAATAGTTAGTCACTAATATCTTGCTAAAATAACCCATGTTTCTATTTACAGCTTACCTAATAGTTAGTCACTAATATCTTGTTAAAATAACCCATGTTTCCATTTACAGCTTACCTAATAGTTAGTCACTAATATCTTGTTAAAATAACCCATGTTTCTATTTACAGCTTACCTAATAGTTAGTCACTAATATCTTGTTAAAATAACCCATGTTTCTATTTACAGTTTACCTAATAGTTAGTCACTAATATCTTGCTAAAATAACCCATGTTTCCATTTACAGCTTACCTAATAGTTAGTCACTAATATCTTGTTAAAATAACCCATGTTTCCATTTACAGCTTACCTAATAGTTAGTCACTAATATCTTGTTAAAATAACCCATGTTTCCATTTACAGCTTACCTAATAGTTAGTCACTAATATCTTGTTAAAATAACCCATGTTTCTATTTACAGCTTACCTAATAGTTAGTCACTAATATCTTGTTAAAATAACCCATGTTTCTATTTACAGCTTACCTAATAGTTAGTCACTAATATCTTGTTAAAATAACCCATGTTTCTATCTACAGCTTACCTAATGGTTAGTCACTAATATCTTGTTAAAATAACCCATGTTTCTATTTACAGCTTACCTAATACAACAGCTATTCACTATTCATAATTCCTAATAGGGTCCTAGAATATATTTGATCAAAATCAGTTGCGGGTTCCGGTTGTCTCATCTGGACTTTGATTAACAGAAGTGACGATTTAAACAGGTAGAACTAGTGATGGGAATCGGAAGGAATTTCATAATCGTTCATCGGTTTCACATGAATAATTAATTATCGGCTATAATCGGAAAAAGGATGTTTTGTTGAAAACGACCTATTTTATGCAAATTTTATATTATACCTCTTATACATGTATATAATGTTATGTGGTGTATCTTTTTTGTCATGTTTATTTTAAGGTTGTTTGACCAAATTAAACATGTTAAATTATTGTCTGAATGTATTAATGTATTGTTTTATATTATTGAGGCCTGAATTATGTTTCATTACTAGATCGATCAATGGTACAGTATCTTAAAGGGGCATTAGCTACGATTTTGACCAAAAAAATTATATGTTTTGGAAATTCTTAATTGGTACATGTAAATAGCATTAAAATGATGAAATAAAGGTAAATATTTCACATTAAACAGCTTATCGAACCACTTTTCGCCTTTTGAGAATGAAAATTACCATCGATTAATTATTTCCTTGCAAGCAAATAATTTGACTTCGCTTTTTCCGTATGCAACTAGTGACAGGTAAAAACGAATAATTTGTATTTTGTCACTTATTAACTGCAAACTTGCATGGTTCTTTGTCCGTAGTTAACACAGACTAAAAGCAGATTCACAAAAAATAAGAAATATCTGCACTGTTGTACTGATTTAATGACGATTCAACAAACTCCGTAAACAATGTCTATAACTAATAAGATGGCGTCCATTTCTTGATCGATCTCAAAACACGAGCAGTTGCACGTTTTTTCCCCGATGCGTGTACATTTCATAACATTTATAAGTTACAGAAACACGTTTTATTAAGGCATCAATCTTATCTGATAGTTTTTATGGGTAACAAAAATTTTCGATTATGGTAGATAATGCCCCTTTAAATAATTAGTGGTAACTGATGGCCTTTATCACATCAGATTATAAATCCATAGACAGTGAACAAACTTAATAAATTCTGGGGGAAATTCAAGAAATGACAAACAACATCAAACATAAATTAATTTGATTTAACAGTTCATAGAAAACAGAACTTTGTCATCCACTCTTATAGTGTACAGTTATCAGTATTATTACCAGTATATTTTTTGTAGTATTCCATGTTTTTATTCATGAAATGATATTGCCAAAATTTGAAGGACTGTGGCGACTGGCGAGCCCTCTTTTTGTTCACTAGATAACCCGCAAGACTAAATACTTGTTTTGAGGGTACATACGATGCTGGAATGGCAAGATATTTTTGGGCTTAAATGCTTAATATCTTGGCTAGAAGGCTGTATTTCAAAAAAAAAAAAAAAAAACTATTTAACACGATTTGATGAAATATGAAAGTGTTATTTTCTGCTTAATTACGTCACAAGATTTCCAGAAAATCAAAGTGAAAGTGAAATTGTTCGATTAATCGGAAATAGATTTTTGGGCTCGAGTGCTTGGTTTAAGACACCAACCAACTGATTATCGGTTATAATCGATCATCGGAACACCACTAGGTAAAACATTCATAATTTTCCATTTGGTTCCACTATGGACAATTAAGAAGTTCTCTAAAGGAGATGTACCAGACAGGCACTTACAGACCAGGAAACAGACTATGTTCTGCCTATTCAAAACGTCACTTCCATTGATCGAAGTTCAAATGAGACAACCCCTGACTGATTTGGATAAAATTCTAGGGCTAAATTGCTTTAGATGGCTTAGATGCCTAAAAAGCAAGTTGATTTGTACAGATAAATGATTGAAGGCAGGATTTATAACCACTTTTCGATTGATAAGGTTATACAGTGCTTTCATTAAGAGCCGGTACCCGGTACTTTTACCCGGCTACGGTAGCGTCTGGTACCGACAGAAAAAATAAAGACAAAAAAAATCATGTGCAAAATCTAGTTAATATAAGATCGTTCTGTGGGACTCGAAATCGTAATCTAGTATTTATGGGAGTGTCTTCGTCGAGGTCCGCGTCGGAATCTGTATCTGTACTTTCTACACCTCCAGTATTGGAGATCAGATTGGATATATATCGTAAAAGCGCTTTAAACTACGACGATTTAACAGTGTCTATTCAAGCGGCGTATTATCATTGATGAAAAACGATAAAATGTCTAAACGAAAAAAAGCAATCACTGACTATTTTATGCAGAGCAAAAAGCTTAACAAAGGTGAAGATTCTATGAAAACGTGTAAAATCATGCTGTTCGGCGTTGGCATTGCCTCATACCCGTTCTTTTTCCTGATATCTGTTGTGATTTGTGTGAACGAGCACAGGAAATTTTCAGTGTTAAGTTAAGTTAACACGTGAAATATCGGCATTAGTCTAGAAATGAACCTCGTGGGGGAGACAGGCAGGGCTCCCACTACTTTGAAATCAGAGGGAGAAGTGACTTCTCTTTCAGGTGCTGACAAAAGAGAAGTGAGAGACAACAGGGAGAAGTGGTGAGAGTACATGGAGAAGTCAAAATATTTCTCTAATTGTACCACTTTTCACATTCGCGGGGCATTATCGTGGCATTCGTATGTTATAATGTACTTGTTATGCATTAAGGTATATTCAGTAGTTGTTTAATTCCTTGTTTTTGTTAGCATATCATCTCTCTGATTTACATACATTGTATGTCCTTGTATTTGTTTTTTGTTTGTTTGTATTAAATAAACCTTTTTCAGATTCTTTGTTTTGTCTTGCAGATGATAAAGGCACATATATGATAGTCAACTATTGTCCAATAAATAATAAATAAATAAAATTGAATAATAAATTTTATCACAAGCTGTGAAATCGCTAATTATTTAATCAAATTTTAACGAGTGTATATTATTTACATTGCTTCTCTTTAATCACTGATTGATATTAATTAAGAAACTAATCATATCCACAAAGTTAACAATCCCTTTGGATAGCCGCCATCAAACCCTAAATAAATGAAATGAAACAATACCAACGTTATTTTCCCCGAGTACGGATCTGTAGTACAGTTTTTATATTCGTAACTGTTTCGATTACGTCTCTTTATAATGGTGGTTTGAAAAACGAAAATTTTGTAGTAGTGAGCCCTGCCAGGGGGCAAAGCTCCTGGAAGCTCCTGGATTTTGGGGTTTTTGAGACTTATATCAATTATGATTATTCTATATATCTTAATTTCAAATTCATTTATTATACACAAAATTGAAGCAAATATTACAAATATAATCCCATATTTTCAGGTCAAAATTTAAGTCTCAAAATCCCTACAATCCAGGCCCCTTGCCAAAATTCTTTTGTACCTCCTACATTCTAGAAAGTACCTCCAGCCTAAAAAAATAGTGAAACCCCTGGTTATATAGTTAAAATATAGATAGGATTTCCCAAGCTGACTCTATGAGAAATCTCTTTCAAATCCAAGGAGTTAAATACCTACACAGTATAGACCATACATAAATCGAAGGTGGATTTTTTAAAACGACTGTTTGGTATAGAAAGGGTGATTTTGTGATGATCTATATCAGATTAACATATATAATTAAACTGAAAATAATAGCTGAGGGATATGATAAAATTATACAGTTACAAAACTATAAAGAGTGTGTGATAGACAGTCTATTAGACATATCACTCTTCTTAGTGATACTTATATATCTTTTGATATGCCTTTTGCCGTTTGGGTGATACATTAAATAACACTCTAGTAAATGTAAAAGAAATTTTTAAGATATCTTTAATCGAACAAAAGATATATCCATATCACCTAGATGAGTGATACATCTCAGGCCTCTACATTAACATATTTATCAACTTGTCCCTTCAGACAACTAATTAAAAAAAGTACTTGTCCGACTCAATCTTTTAGTTGTCCGAAAAAATTAATAAAAATTACAAAAACTAGAGAATAATTATCTAGTGCTCCCACTACTTTCAAATTAGAGGGAGAAGTGACTTCTCTTTCAGAGAGCTCACAGGGAGAAGTGGGAGACAACAGAGAGAAGTGGGGAGACTTCTGGGAGAAGTCAATTGCGATTAAGCGAAACGTTACCCTGCTCAAATTTAGTAAATAGTTAAAGCTGCCTGAACTGATTTGTTCTGGGTTTTTTTTTATTCATAACTACCTTAAGGACATATATTCAATGTCACATTTTTATTTCTGTCTACCTTGATTGGAGTCTTGCATACCAGTAATTTTACTATGTTTTTTACCAGAAACAAGTGCCTGTGATATAAATAAAGCAAAGTATTATATTTAAATTCACAGAGAAATAAAAATTTTAGTGGATCTTTTCAACCAGATCAGGAAAAAGCTTGTAATATTTGTCCATTTCAAGGGTTTCAATATTTCCCAAAAGCCTAAATCAAGTCCTCTATCGTATTTTGCACAAAAGACAAGTTTAAATTTGGCGCCAAACTGATATCCGATAATTTTTACGTGTCCGTTCCGGAGTGATTCTTGTTCTTATATTTCAAATATTGATATTTCCATTCATTAAAGCGTTTCTGTGATTGCGACTTTAATTTTGTCAATGTCCTTGAACTTCATCAAAGCATGGAGGAACGATAAATGATACAATAAAAGAGTTTTGATCTGGCATTTCACTTTAGTTTTAATCAAAATAAATCATGGACAAATTGGAGATCAAACAGGGCTCTTTTATACAACAAACCCAGTATTTCATACCAGTGGAAATAGATTTGTCCGTCATACCGGCACGTTTGGGAATCCCTGATTTTTTCACTTGTCCCGTCGGACAACCGTAATACAAGATCTACTTGTCCGATGTCAGTTTTCACTGGTACCGGATAATTGGACAAACGTTAATGTCGAGGCCTGCATCTATCACAGTGATTTATCACGCTATGACCTGTATATGTAGCATTTAATTGTGTCCTCTAGTTCAAAGTGTCCGCCAGACACTTTTACATGTCATAGTGTCCAGCAGACACTATTTCATATCGCAATCTTTATAAAATATTGTCCGGGGAGACACTTTAACATAGGACACTATTATGTTTTACCCTAACCCTATACTAGGACACAATTTCATATCGCAATCTCTATAAAATATTGTCCAGGGGGATACTTTAACATAGGACACTATTTATTATGTCTTACATACAAATTTGTATTACTGGTGACGTGTTGTGGAGATAGAAGACTTTGAAGTGCTTCAAGTGGGCTGGGTAAAATTTGTAGTTAGTCTTCTTGGTTATTATAGAGATTTTTGTCATTTCGTGAGATGATGGTTACAGGCCGCTGTGGACAGTGTTCAGAATAAATGTGGTTAAATGAACCCCCAGATGTCAATAATATTAGATTTAGAATCCCATGTCTTACACTTACTTCTTCTGAAACGAAGGAGGTCTGAATGTAAATGAAGTCATCGCATAGATGATAAAAGATAAAGTTGTCACTTATTAATCAACTTCAAGTCAATCGTGTGTTGTAACTGGGAGCTATATATTACTCTCAGGTTGCATTTTTGTAAACAACGTTTCGCAGGAGTTTTCGTCGAACTTTCAAGGGAGGTAACTGTACGAAACGATGGCATCTAAAATTAGAACCAGAGTCGGTTGTTAAAATACCGGAAAGTCTATAGGTACTATCCACGACAATATTTTGTTTGCAATATTTAAAATTATAAATGAGGTAACACAGAATAATTCTTGGTGAATCAGATTTAAATAAAATTTCTGTGAATCTTTTTTAGAGAATGGAATTTTCGGCATATCAAATCGACAAATAAAATAAATCGGCAAGATATATAAAGGCTCGCATAGAAATCGGAGATATTTCGTCTTAAAGCTTCACACATGGTTTTGTCTATCATATTTCTTGAAGACAAACATAACATTTTATTGCATTTATCAATATTGTATGAATATCAACAGTTTTTTCAACACCGTATCTGTTTCTCGATACAGCCGCAACTTCAACTCGTAAATTTACATAGAAATCGGAGATATTTCGTCATAAAACTTCACACATGGTTTTGTCTATCATATTTCTTGAAGACAAACATAACATTTTATTGCATTTATCAATATTGTATGAATATCAACAGTTTTATCAACACCGTATCTGTTTCTCGATACAGCCGCAACTTCAACTCGTAAATTTACATAGAAATCGGAGATATTTCGTCATAAAACTTCACACATGGTTTTGTCTATCATATTTCTTGAAGACAAACATAAAATTTTATTGCATTTATCAATATTTTATGAGTATCAACAGTTTTTTCAACACCGTATCTGTTTCTCGATACAGCCGCCCGATTACAGTGACCCGTGACCCAGATTAGCTCGTTCCAGCAGTTTTTTCTTAATAATGTTGTTTAATTAATTCTAAGGAATTTACATGCAACATGCTTCCTGGTTATTTATAGCAGTTATCTGTATTCGGCAAACTTTGGGAAAGCAGCCGACTTATAATTAGGTCGTGTTAATGGCGATTTTACCAACAGATATTCGAATTTTTTTCACTAATTACGACACTATAGCATATTTTTTAAACCTGGTTTCTTGTTCAGAACATTTTATTAGTATAAAATATTTAATATTGGCAACTTTTAATATAAACAAAAAAATCAATTCTGACAGCCTTTAAATATCCAAGTCAAGCAATCGATTAAATTGCGTGTCGTCATGCACCTGATATTTATCAATTGTAACTAACGGTGTTTAAATTCATATATTTAATATACAACTCTGTCATTTCAATTTTACTTCCCGTTTAACTATAAAAGAAGGTATGTAGTTTTTAAACGAAAAAGAATCATTTTTTATCCATTATATTCCATTCCAATCATTATTTCCATCATTGATATGGACAAAGCAAACACTCCCCGTAGATATATCTCAGGTAGACATCGAGTTATAATATTTTAGCTAGACTACTTTCTGATTAGGTGGTGATGATTTTGTGCCAGAACAACACGTTAAGCTGGAATTTTATAGCCCTCTCTCACAGAAACAATGATCAACTATAATAATCAGACATGTTGCTGAAACTTGGACACAATTATCCAGAATCCAAGTCGACAAGTTTTTTTTCCGGCTCCAACACTTTATTGATCTGTTTGCCGAGTGATTGTTAAACCCCAAGTGAACAATCTTCAGCTATAATCACGATAAGAAAAAAAATACAAACAACAAAACATGTATATATATATATAATGGTAGCACTGAGATTCACATATGGGCAAGAAGTTTAGATTGCAGAAGGAAAACATGGATTTAATGGATAGGGTTTGAAAATTTAGCTATGGACGGGCTACCAACAACCACTCGTAACAAAGTATTGCTCTTAACACTTAATTAAATCCAATCACAATGGTTAGGGTTAGGGTTATGGTGTGTAACGTCACTTTCAACAATATTTCAGTTATATCGTGACGGTCAGTACCCTGAGAACACCACAGATCTGTCGCAAGTCACTGACAAACTCTATCACATAATGTTGCGTCGAGTGCACCTCTCCATGAACGGGATTCGAACTCACACCTTTAGTTGCGATAGGCACTGATTGCATGGGTAGTTGTAAATTCAACTACCATACGATCACGACGACCCCCATCCAGTCCTAAGGACGAGTTGTGTATTTGATTTGTTCAATACAACTAGTGGGGTAGCTTTCAATAGGAAAAAGAGATAGTATTTATGCGCTGTGTCTTAAATGATATTCCCTTCATCGGAAAGCTGAATTGGCGATCAATATTCTTAAGATGGGAAACCGGTCAGTTTGTTATGACTTTCCGGGTTTCTTTCACCTATTAAGTCTGTACATATTAGGACTCACGATAAAGCTAAAAGACAATTGCAGAAATGACGGTAAACACCAAATAAAAAACACAAATACAATCCAAAGGACTTCTACAAAACCACTGTGCAAAGCAGATGACGCTAATACAGTGATATTTAAATACTAGTATAAGGAAAACCTAATTACTCTATGTAATGTATAACAAAAACCTACTTACACTATATAACATTGTACGTTCTAGGTCAATTGTATTCCAGTTGCAATGGCTGAAAAGAAATCTAACGTACAAAATGATTTCCTTTTGGTGGCAGCAATTGATATTGGTACTACGTTTTCTGGATATGCATTTGCAACTAAAGGCGAGTACAACAGCAATCCACTGTCGACGTATGTAAAAACTTGGCACAATGGCTCATATCAATCACTGAAGACGTCTACCACTGTTTTGTTTAATGCAGATAAGACGTTTGATTCATTTGGATTCATGGCTGAATCGAAGTATACGAATCTTGATGAGCAAGATAAACATAATTGGTACTACTTCCAGAAATTCAAAATGATTCTGTATAAAAATATGGTAAGTTTATCATATTTCATTGTGTCATAATTATCACATAATATTATGACGCCACGTATATATTCCTAAAGTTGGCGTTAAACACCAATCAATCAATCAATCAATCAATCAATCAATCAATCAATCAATCAATCAATCAATCAATCAATCAATCAATCAATCAATCAATCAATCAATCAATCAATCAACCAACCAACCAATCAATCAATCAATCAATCAATCAATCATAATATTATGATATTATTGCAATTAGTACATTTCAAGACGCTTGCATAGATATTATGATATTATTGCAAATTGTACATTTCAAAACGTTATTTATACGAAAGCAAAATTGTATTAATGGACTAAGAACTTGTTTTTTAGTTAATAACAAAGGTGACAAAGAGGTTTGCTGCACAGAGTACTATAGTAATATAGTTAATATGCAACAAATTATATATACATATATTGTATGTAGGAAAACAAATGTTGCATTTGGTAAGACTGGCTCGCTTTGTTTGGAAACACATGTATATGTAGCTTGTTCCATTTGAGAATAGCTTGTTTAATTTGGGAATAGCATGATTCATTTTGAATTATATAGTTTGATATGTTTGACTATTGAATTGTTTATTTTACAAATTTGCTATAATTAATTTGATATTAATTTGTTTTGTTCATGACTCCATAGTTTTATACTGAATAGATGATCGATTAGCATTAAATAGACAATCACGTATGTCCCTAGGTAAAAGTAGAAAAATCGTCGAAGAATTGGACGAAAATACAAATTTTGGTGTTTAAGATTTCATCTAAATTTTTTAAGCTTAGTGATGACCTCATATTTTATATTCCATCAGAATTATTACTTTCCGCTTTTATCTTTATTAATGAATGTACAAAATCCTACAGTTACTTATTTTGTTTTTATTTACACTTTCACAAAGTTCTGCAGTTTCCTATTTAATCTTTATTTACATATGCACAAAGTCCTTCAGTTACTTGTTTTTATCTCCACGATATACATTGTGTAACTGAAACATTGTTGAAAGTTACGTTAAACACTATAGCCCCAACCATACACGTACACGAAGTCAGTCCGTTACTTGTTATATCTATATTAACACGTACACGAAGTCAGTCCGTTACTTGTTATATCTATATTAACACGTACACAAAGCCCCCACCCCCAGTTACTTGTTATATCTATATTAACACGTACACAAAGTCAGTCCGTTACTTGTTATATCTATATTAACTTGTTATATCTATATTAACACGTACACAAAGCCCGCACCCCCAGTTACTTGTTTTATCTATATTAACACGAACACAAAGCCTCCACCCCCAGTTACTTGTTTTATCTATATTAACACGTACACATAGCCCCCACCCCCAGTTACTTGTTTTATCTATATTAACACGTACACAAAGCCTCCACCCCCAGTTACTTGTTATATCTATATTAACACGTACACAAAGTCCCCACCCCCAGTTACTTGTTTTATCTATATTAACACGTACACATAGCCCCCACCCCCAGTTACTTGTTTTATCTATATTAACACGTACACAAAGCCTCCACCCCCAGTTACTTGTTTTATCTATATTAACACGTACACAAAGCCTCCACCCCCAGTTACTTGTTATATCTATATTAACACGTACACAAAGCCCCCACCCCCAGTTACTTGTTTTATCTATATTAACACGAACACAAAGTCCCCACTCCCAGTTACTTGTTTTATCTATATTAACACGAACACAAAGCCCCCACCCCCAGTTACTTGTTTTATCTATATTAACACGTACACAAAGCCCCCACCCCCAGTTACTTGTTTTATCTATATTAACACGTACACAAAGCCTCCACCCCCAGTTACTTGTTTTATCTATATTAACACGAACACAAAGACCCCACCCCCAGTTACTTGTTTTATCTATGTTAACACGTACACAAAGCCCCCACCCCCAGTTACTTGTTTTATCTATATTAACACGAACACAAAGCCCCCACCCCCAGTTACTTGTTTTATCTATGTTAACACGTACACAAAGCCCCCACCCCCAGTTACTTGTTTTATCTATATTAACACGAACACAAAGCCCCCACCCCCAGTTACTTGTTTTATCTATGTTAACACGTACACAAAGCCCCCACCCCCAGTTACTTGTTATATCTATATTAACACGTACACAAAGCCTCCACCCCCAGTTACTTGTTATATCTATATTAACACGTACACAAAGTCCCCACCCCCAGTTACTTGTTTTATCTATATTAACACGTACACAAAGCCTCCACCCCCAGTTACTTGTTTTATCTATATTAACACGAACACAAAGCCTCCACCCCCAGTTACTTGTTTTATCTATATTAACACGTACACAAAGCCTCCACCCCCAGTTACTTGTTATATCTATATTAACACGTACACAAAGCCCCCACCCCCAGTTACTTGTTTTATCTATATTAACACGAACACAAAGTCCCCACTCCCAGTTACTTGTTTTATCTATATTAACACGAACACAAAGCCCCCACCCCCAGTTACTTGTTTTATCTATATTAACACGTACACAAAGCCCCCACCCCCAGTTACTTGTTTTATCTATATTAACACGTACACAAAGCCTCCACCCCCAGTTACTTGTTTTATCTATATTAACTCGAACACAAAGCCCCCACCCCCAGTTACTTGTTTTATCTATGTTAACACGTACACAAAGCCCCCACCCCCAGTTACTTGTTTTATCTATATTAACACGAACACAAAGCCCCCACCCCCAGTTACTTGTTTTATCTATGTTAACACGTACACAAAGCCCCCACCCCCAGTTACTTGTTTTATCTATATTAACACGAACACAAAGCCCCCACCCCCAGTTACTTGTTTTATCTATGTTAACACGTACACAAAGCCCCCACCCCCAGTTACTTGTTATATCTATATTAACACGTACACAAAGCCTCCACCCCCAGTTACTTGTTATATCTATATTAACACGTACACAAAGCCCCCACCCCCAGTTACTTGTTATATCTATATTAACACGTACACATAGCCCCCACCCCCAGTTACTTGTTATATCTATATTAACACGTACACAAAGCCTCCACCCCCAGTTACTTGTTATATCTATATTAACACGTACACAAAGCCCCCACCCCCAGTTACTTGTTATATCTATATTAACACGTACACAAAGCCTCCACCCCCAGTTACTTGTTATATCTATATTAACACGAACACAAAGTCCCCACCCCCAGTTACTTGTTTTATCTATATTAACACGTACACATAGCCCCCACCCCCAGTTACTTGCTATATCTATATTAACACGTACACAAAGCCTCCACCCCCAGTTACTTGTTATATCTATATTAACACGTACACAAAGCCTCCACCCCCAGTTACTTGTTATATCTATATTAACACGTACACAAAGCCCCCACCCCCAGTTACTTGTTATATCTATATTAACACGTACACAAAGCCCCCACCCCCAGTTACTTGTTATATCTATATTAACACGTACACAAAGCCTCCACCCCCAGTTACTTGTTATATCTATATTAACACGTACACAAAGCCTCCACCCCCAGTTACTTGTTATATCTATATTAACACGTACACAAAGCCCCCACCCCCAGTTACTTGTTTTATCTATATTAACACGTACACAAAGCCTCCACCCCCAGTTACTTGTTATATCTATATTAACACGTACACAAAGCCTCCACCCCCAGTTACTTGTTTTATCTATATTAACACGTACACAAAGCCTCCACCCCCAGTTACTTGTTATATCTATATTAACACGTACACAAAGCCTCCACCCCCAGTTACTTGTTTTATCTATATTAACACGTACACAAAGCCCCCACCCCCAGTTACTTGTTATATCTATATTAACACGAACACAAAGCCCCCACCCCCAGTTACTTGTTATATCTATATTAACACGTACACATAGCCTCCACCCCCAGTTACTTGTTTTATCTATATTAACACGTACACAAAGCCCCCACCCCCAGTTACTTGTTATATCTATATTAACACGAACACAAAGCCCCCACCCCCAGTTACTTGTTATATCTATATTAACACGAACACAAAGCCCCCACCCCCAGTTACTTGTTTTATCTATATTAACACGTACACAAAGCCTCCACCCCCAGTTACTTGATTTATCTATATTAACACGTACACAAAGTCCCCACCCCCAGTTACTTGTTTTATCTATATTAACACGTACACAAAGCCTCCACCCCCAGTTACTTGTTTTATCTATATTAACACGTACACAAAGCCCCCACCCCCAGTTACTTGTTTTATCTATATTAACACGTACACAAAGCCCCCACCCCCAGTTACTTGTTTTATCTATATTAACACGTACACAAAGCCCCCACCCCCAGTTACTTGTTTTATCTATATTAACACGTACACAAAGCCCCCACCCCCAGTTACTTGTTTTATCTATATTAACACGTACACAAAGCCCCCACCCCCAGTTACTTGTTTTATCTATATTAACACGTACACAAAGCCCCCACCCCCAGTTACTTGTTTTATCTATATTAACACGTACACAAAGCCTCCACCCCCAGTTATTTGTTATATCTATATTAACACGAACACAAAGTCCCCACCCCCAGTTACTTGTTTTATCTATATTAACACGTATACATAGCCCCCACCCCCAGTTACTTGTTATATCTATATTAACACGTACACAAAGCCTCCACCCCCAGTTACTTGTTATATCTATATTAACACGTACACAAAGTCCCCACCCCCAGTTACTTGTTATATCTATATTAACACGTACACAAAGCCCCCACCCCCAGTTACTTGTTATATCTATATTAACACGTACACAAAGTCCCCACCCCCAGTTACTTGTTTTATCTATATTAACACGTACACAAAGCCTCCACCCCCAGTTACTTGTTATATCTATATTAACACGTACACAAAGCCTCCACCCCCAGTTACTTGTTATATCTATATTAACACGTACACAAAGCCCCCACCCCCAGTTACTTGTTATATCTATATTAACACGTACACAAAGCCCCCACCCCCAGTTACTTGTTATATCTATATTAACACGTACACAAAGCCTCCACCCCCAGTTACTTGTTTTATCTATATTAACACGTACACAAAGCCCCCACCCCCAGTTACTTGTTTTATCTATATTAACAGGTACACAAAGCCTCCACCCCCAGTTACTTGTTATATCTATATTAACACGTACACAAAGCCCCCACCCCCAGTTACTTGTTTTATCTATATTAACACGAACACAAAGCCCCCACCCCCAGTTACTTGTTATATCTATATTAACACGTACACAAAGCCTCCACCCCAGTTACTTGTTATATCTATATTAACACGTACACAAAGCCCCCACCCCCAGTTACTTGTTATATCTATATTAACACGTACACAAAGCCTCCACCCCCAGTTACTTGTTATATCTATATTAACACGTACACAAAGCCCCCACCCCCAGTTACTTGTTTTATCTATATTAACACGTACACAAAGCACCCACTCCCAGTTACTTGTTATGTCTATGTTAACACGTACACAAAGTCCCCACCCCCAGTTACTTGTTATATCTATATTAACACGTACACAAAGCCCCCACCCCCAGTTACTTGTTTTATCTGTATTAACACGTACACAAAGCCTCCACCCCCAGTTACTTGTTTTATCTATATTAAAACGTACACAAAGCCCCCACCCCCAGTTACTTGTTTTATCTATATTAACACGTACACATAGCCCCCACCCCCAGTTACTTGTTTTATCTATATTAACACGTACACAAAGCCTCCACCCCCAGTTACTTGTTCTATCTATATTAACACGTACACAAAGCCTCCACCCCCAGTTACTTGTTATATCTATATTAACAGGTACACAAAGCCTCCACCCCCAGTTACTTGTTATATCTATATTAACACGTACACAAAGCCCCCACCCCCAGTTACTTGTTATATCTATATTAACACGTACACAAAGCCCCCACCCCCAGTTACTTGTTTTATCTATATTAACAGGTACACAAAGCCTCCACCCCCAGTTACTTGTTATATCTATATTAACACGTACACAAAGCCCCCACCCCCAGTTACTTGTTATATCTATATTAACACGTACACAAAGCCTCCACCCCCAGTTACTTGTTTTATCTATATTAACACGTACACAAAGCCCCCACCCCCAGTTACTTGTTATGTCTATGTTAACACGTACACAAAGTCCCCACCCCCAGTTACTTGTTATATCTATATTAACACGTACACAAAGACTCCACCCCCAGTTACTTGTTATATCTATATTAACACGTACACAAAGCCCCCACCCCCAGTTACTTGTTATATCTATATTAACACGTACACAAAGCCCCCACCCCCAGTTACTTGTTATATCTATATTAACACGTACACATAGCCCCCACCCCCAGTTACTTGTTTTATCTATATAAACACGTACACATAGCCCCCACCCCCAGTTACTTCTTTTATCTATATTAACACGTACACATAGCCCCCACCCCCAGTTACTTGTTTTATCTATATTAACACGTACACAAAGCCTCCACCCCCAGTTACTTGTTTTATCTATGTTAACACGTACACATAGCCCCCACCCCCAGTTACTTGTTTTATCTATATTAACACGTACACATAGCCCCCACCCCCAGTTACTTGTTTTATCTATATTAACACGTACACAAAGCCTCCACCCCCAGTTACTTGTTTTATCTATGTTAACACGTACACATAGCCCCCACCCCCAGTTACTTGTTATATCTATATTAACACGAACACAAAGTCCCCACCCCCAGTTACTTGTTTTATCTATGTTAACACATACACAAAGTCCCCACCCCCAGTTACTTGCTTTATCTATGTTAACACATACACAAAGCCCCCACCCCCAGTTACTTGTTTTATCTATATTAACACGTACACAAAGCCCCCACCCCCAGTTACTTGCTTTATCTATATTAACACGTACACAAAGCCCCCACCCCCAGTTACTTGCTTTATCTATATTAACACGTACACAAAGCCCCCACCCCCAGTTACTTGCTTTATCTATGTTAACACATACACAAAGCCCCCACCCCCAGTTACTTGTTTTATCTATATTAACACGTACACAAAGCCCCCACCCCCAGTTACTTGTTTTATCTATATTAACACGTACACAAAGTCCCCACCCCCAGTTACTTGTTATATCTATATTAACACGTACACAAAGCCCCCACCCCCAGTTACTTGTTTTATCTATATTAACACGTACACAAAGCCTCCACCCCCAGTTACTTGTTATGTCTATATTAACACGTACACAAAGCCCCCACCCCCAGTTACTTGTTTTATCTATATTAACACGTACACAAAGCCTCCACCCCCAGTTACTTGTTATATCTATATTAACACGAACACAAAGTCCCCACCCCCAGTTACTTGTTTTATCTATATTAACACGTACACAAAGCCCCCACCCCCAGTTACTTGCTTTATCTATGTTAACACGTACACATAGCCCCCACCCCCAGTTACTTGTTATATCTATATTAACACGTACACAAAGCCCCCACCCCCAGTTACTTGTTTTATCTATATTAACACGTACACAAAGCCCCCACCCCCAGTTACTTGTTTTATCTATATTAACACGTACACAAAGCCCCCACCCCCAGTTACTTGTTTTATCTATATTAACACGAACACAAAGTCCCCACCCCCAGTTACTTGTTATATCTATATTAACACGTACACAAAACCCCCACCCCCAGTTACTTGTTTTATCTATATTAACACGTACACAAAGCCCCCACCCCCAGTTACTTGTTTTATCTATATTAACACGTACACAAAGCCTCCACCCCCAGTTACTTGTTATATCTATATTAACACGAACACAAAGTCCCCACCTCCAGTTACTTGTTTTATCTATATTAACACGTACACATAGCCCCCACCCCCAGTTACTTGTTATATCTATATTAACACGTACACAAAGCCTCCACCCCCAGTTACTTGTTATATCTATATTAACACGAACACAAAGCCCCAACCCCCAGTTACTTGTTATATCTATATTAACACGTACACAAAGTCCCCACCCCCAGTTACTTGTTTTATCTATATTAACACGTACACAAAGCCCCCACCCCCAGTTACTTGTTTTATCTATATTAACACGTACACAAAGTCCCCACCCCCAGTTACTTGTTATATCTATATTAACACGTACACAAAGCCCCCACCCCCAGTTACTTGTTTTATCTATATTAACACGTACACAAAGCCTCCACCCCCAGTTACTTGTTATGTCTATATTAACACGTACACAAAGCCCCCACCCCCAGTTACTTGTTTTATCTATATTAACACGTACACAAAGCCTCCACCCCCAGTTACTTGTTATATCTATATTAACACGAACACAAAGTCCCCACCCCCAGTTACTTGTTTTATCTATATTAACACGTACACAAAGCCCCCACCCCCAGTTACTTGCTTTATCTATGTTAACACGTACACATAGCCCCCACCCCCAGTTACTTGTTATATCTATATTAACACGTACACAAAGCCCCCACCCCCAGTTACTTGTTTTATCTATATTAACACGTACACAAAGCCCCCACCCCCAGTTACTTGTTTTATCTATATTAACACGTACACAAAGCCCCCACCCCCAGTTACTTGTTTTATCTATATTAACACGAACACAAAGTCCCCACCCCCAGTTACTTGTTATATCTATATTAACACGTACACAAAACCCCCACCCCCAGTTACTTGTTTTATCTATATTAACACGTACACAAAGCCCCCACCCCCAGTTACTTGTTTTATCTATATTAACACGTACACAAAGCCTCCACCCCCAGTTACTTGTTATATCTATATTAACACGAACACAAAGTCCCCACCCCCAGTTACTTGTTTTATCTATATTAACACGTACACATAGCCCCCACCCCCAGTTACTTGTTATATCTATATTAACACGTACACAAAGCCTCCACCCCCAGTTACTTGTTATATCTATATTAACACGAACACAAAGCCCCCACCCCCAGTTACTTGTTATATCTATATTAACACGTACACAAAGCCTCCACCCCCAGTTACTTGTTTTATCTATATTAACACGTACACAAAGCCCCCACCCCCAGTTACTTGTTATATCTATATTAACACGAACACAAAGCCCCCACCCCCAGTTACTTGATTTATCTATATTAACACGTACACAAAGTCCCCACCCCCAGTTACTTGTTTTATCTATATTAACACGTACACAAAGCCCCCACCCCCAGTTACTTGTTTTATCTATATTAACACGTACACAAAGCCCCCACCCCCAGTTACTTGTTATATCTATATTAACACGTACACAAAGTCCCCACCCCCAGTTACTTGTTTTATCTATATTAACACGTACACAAAGCCTCCACCCCCAGTTACTTGTTTTATCTATATTAACACGAACACAAAGCCTCCACCCCCAGTTACTTGTTTTATCTATATTAACACGTACACAAAGCCTCCACCCCCAGTTACTTGTTATATCTATATTAACACGTACACAAAGCCCCCACCCCCAGTTACTTGTTTTATCTATATTAACACGAACACAAAGTCCCCACTCCCAGTTACTTGTTTTATCTATATTAACACGAACACAAAGCCCCCACCCCCAGTTACTTGTTTTATTTATATTAACACGTACACAAAGCCCCCACCCCCAGTTACTTGTTTTATCTATATTAACACGTACACAAAGCCTCCACCCCCAGTTACTTGTTTTATCTATATTAACACGAACACAAAGCCCCCACCCCCAGTTACTTGTTTTATCTATGTTAACACGTACACAAAGCCCCCACCCCCAGTTACTTGTTTTATCTATATTAACACGAACACAAAGCCCCCACCCCCAGTTACTTGTTTTATCTATGTTAACACGTACACAAAGCCCCCACCCCCAGTTACTTGTTTTATCTATATTAACACGAACACAAAGCCCCCACCCCCAGTTACTTGCTTTATCTATGTTAACACGTACACAAAGCCCCCACCCCCAGTTACTTGTTATATCTATATTAACACGTACACAAAGCCTCCACCCCCAGTTACTTGTTATATCTATATTAACACGTACACAAAGCCCCCACCCCCAGTTACTTGTTATATCTATATTAACACGTACACATAGCCCCCACCCCCAGTTACTTGTTATATCTATATTAACACGTACACAAAGCCTCCACCCCCAGTTACTTGTTATATCTATATTAACACGTACACAAAGCCCCCACCCCCAGTTACTTGTTATATCTATATTAACACGTACACAAAGCCTCCACCCCCAGTTACTTGTTATATCTATATTAACACGAACACAAAGTCCCCACCCCCAGTTACTTGTTTTATCTATATTAACACGTACACATAGCCCCCACCCCCAGTTACTTGCTATATCTATATTAACACGTACACAAAGCCTCCACCCCCAGTTACTTGTTATATCTATATTAACACGTACACAAAGCCTCCACCCCCAGTTACTTGTTATATCTATATTAACACGTACACAAAGCCCCCACCCCCAGTTACTTGTTATATCTATATTAACACGTACACAAAGCCCCCACCCCCAGTTACTTGTTATATCTATATTAACACGTACACAAAGCCTCCACCCCCAGTTACTTGTTATATCTATATTAACACGTACACAAAGCCTCCACCCCCAGTTACTTGTTTTATCTATATTAACACGAACACAAAGCCCCCACCCCCAGTTACTTGTTTTATCTATATTAACACGTACACAAAGCCTCCACCCCCAGTTACTTGTTATATCTATATTAACACGTACACAAAGCCTCCACCCCCAGTTACTTGTTTTATCTATATTAACACGTACACAAAGCCCCCACCCCCAGTTACTTGTTATATCTATATTAACACGAACACAAAGCCCCCACCCCCAGTTACTTGTTATATCTATATTAACACGAACACAAAGCCCCCACCCCCAGTTACTTGTTTTATCTATATTAACACGTACACAAAGCCTCCACCCCCAGTTACTTGATTTATCTATATTAACACGTACACAAAGTCCCCACCCCCAGTTACTTGTTTTATCTATATTAACACGTACACAAAGCCTCCACCCCCAGTTACTTGTTTTATCTATATTAACACGTACACAAAGCCTCCACCCCCAGTTACTTGTTATATCTATATTAACACGTACACAAAGCCCCCACCCCCAGTTACTTGTTTTATCTATATTAACACGTACACAAAGCCCCCACCCCCAGTTACTTGTTTTATCTATATTAACACGTACACAAAGCCCCCACCCCCAGTTACTTGTTTTATCTATATTAACACGTACACAAAGCCCCCACCCCCAGTTACTTGTTTTATCTATATTAACACGTACACAAAGCCCCCACCCCCAGTTACTTGTTTTATCTATATTAACACGTACACAAAGCCTCCACCCCCAGTTACTTGTTATATCTATATTAACACGAACACAAAGTCCCCACCCCCAGTTACTTGTTTTATCTATATTAACACGTACACATAGCCTCCACCCCCAGTTACTTGTTATATCTATATTAACACGTACACAAAGCCTCCACCCCCAGTTACTTGTTATATCTATATTAACACGTACACAAAGTCCCCACCCCCAGTTACTTGTTATATCTATATTAACACGTACACAAAGCCCCCACCCCCAGTTACTTGTTATATCTATATTAACACGTACACAAAGTCCCCACCCCCAGTTACTTGTTTTATCTATATTAACACGTACACAAAGCCTCCACCCCCAGTTACTTGTTATATCTATATTAACACGTACACAAAGCCTCCACCCCCAGTTACTTGTTATATCTATATTAACACGTACACAAAGCCCCCACTCCCAGTTACTTGTTATGTCTATGTTAACACGTACACAAAGTCCCCACCCCCAGTTACTTGTTATATCTATATTAACACGTACACAAAGCCCCCACCCCCAGTTACTTGTTTTATCTGTATTAACACGTACACAAAGCCTCCACCCCCAGTTACTTGTTTTATCTATATTAACACGTACACAAAGCCCCCACCCCCAGTTACTTGTTTTATCTATATTAACACGTACACATAGCCCCCACCCCCAGTTACTTGTTTTATCTATATTAACACGTACACAAAGCCTCCACCCCCAGTTACTTGTTATATCTATATTAACACGTACACAAAGCCTCCACCCCCAGTTACTTGTTATATCTATATTAACAGGTACACAAAGCCTCCACCCCCAGTTACTTGTTATATCTATATTAACACGTACACAAAGCCCCCACCCCCAGTTACTTGTTATATCTATATTAACACGTACACAAAGCCCCCACCCCCAGTTACTTGTTTTATCTATATTAACAGGTACACAAAGCCTCCACCCCCAGTTACTTGTTATATCTATATTAACACGTACACAAAGCCCCCACCCCCAGTTACTTGTTATATCTATATTAACACGTACACAAAGCCTCCACCCCCAGTTACTTGTTTTATCTATATTAACACGTACACAAAGCCCCCATCCCAGTTACTTGTTATGTCTATGTTAACACGTACACAAAGTCCCCACCCCCAGTTACTTGTTATATCTATATTAACACGTACACAAAGACTCCACCCCCAGTTACTTGTTATATCTATATTAACACGTACACAAAGCCTCCACCCCCAGTTACTTGTTATATCTATATTAACACGTACACAAAGCCCCCACCCCCAGTTACTTGTTATATCTATATTAACACGTACACATAGCCCCCACCCCCAGTTACTTGTTTTATCTATATAAACACGTACACATAGCCCCCACCCCCAGTTACTTGTTTTATCTATATTAACACGTACACATAGCCCCCACCCCCAGTTACTTGTTTTATCTATATTAACACGTACACAAAGCCTCCACCCCCAGTTACTTGTTTTATCTATGTTAACACGTACACATAGCCCCCACCCCCAGTTACTTGTTTTATCTATATTAACACGTACACATAGCCCCCACCCCCAGTTACTTGTTTTATCTATATTAACACGTACACAAAGCCTCCACCCCCAGTTACTTGTTTTATCTATGTTAACACGTACACATAGCCCCCACCCCCAGTTACTTGTTATATCTATATTAACACGAACACAAAGTCCCCACCCCCAGTTACTTGTTTTATCTATGTTAACACATACACAAAGTCCCCACCCCCAGTTACTTGCTTTATCTATGTTAACACATACACAAAGCCCCCACCCCCAGTTACTTGCTTTATCTATGTTAACACATACACAAAGCCCCCACCCCCAGTTACTTGTTTTATCTATATTAACACGTACACAAAGCCCCCACCCCCAGTTACTTGTTTTATCTATATTAACACGTACACAAAGTCCCCACCCCCAGTTACTTGTTATATCTATATTAACACGTACACAAAGCCCCCACCCCCAGTTACTTGTTTTATCTATATTAACACGTACACAAAGCCCCCACCCCCAGTTACTTGTTTTATCTATATTAACACATACACAAAGTCCCCACCCCCAGTTACTTGTTATATCTATATTAACACGAACACAAAGTCCCCACCCCCAGTTACTTGTTATATCTATATTAACACGAACACAAAGCCCCCACCCCCAGTTACTTGTTTTATCTATGTTAACACGTACACAAAGCCCCCACCCCCAGTTACTTGTTTTATCTATGTTAACACGTACACAAAGCCCCCACCCCCAGTTACTTGTTATATCTATATTAACACGAACACAAAGCCCCCACCCCCAGTTACTTGTTATATCTATATTAACACGTACACAAAGCCCCCACCCCCAGTTACTTGTTTTATCTATGTTAACACGTACACAAAGTCCCCACCCCCAGTTACTTGTTTTATCTATATTAACACATACACAAAGCCCCCACCCCCAGTTACTTGTTTTATCTATATTAACACGTACACAAAGTCCCCACCCCCAGTTACTTGTTTTATCTATGTTAACACGTACACAAAGCCCCCACTCCCAGTTACTTGTTATATCTATATTAACACGTACACAAAGCCTCCACCCCCAGTTACTTGTTATATCTATATTAACACGTACACAAAGCCCCCACCCCCAGTTACTTGTTTTATCTATATTAACACATACAAAAAGTCCCCACCCCCAGTTACTTGTTTTATCTATATTAACACGAACACAAAGCCCCCACCCCCAGTTACTTGTTATATCTATATTAACACGTACACAAAGCCCCCACCCCCAGTTACTTGTTATATCTATATTAACACGAACACAAAGCCTCCACCCCCAGTTACTTGTTATATCTATATTAACACGAACACAAAGTCCCCACCCCCAGTTACTTGTTTTATCTATATTAACACGAACACAAAGCCCCCACCCCCAGTTACTTGTTATATCTATATTAACACGTACACAAAGTCCCCACCCCCAGTTACTTGTTTTATCTATGTTAACACGTACACAAAGCCCCCACCCCCAGTTACTTGTTATATCTATATTAACACGAACACAAAGCCCCCACCCCCAGTTACTTGTTATATCTATATTAACACGTACACAAAGCCCCCACACCCAGTTACTTGTTTTATCTATGTTAACACGTACACAAAGTCCCCACCCCCAGTTACTTGTTTTATCTATATTAACACATACACAAAGCCCCCACCCCCAGTTACTTGTTTTATCTATATTAACACGTACACAAAGTCCCCACCCCCAGTTACTTGTTTTATCTATGTTAACACGTACACAAAGCCCCCACCCCCAGTTACTTGTTATATCTATATTAACACGTACACAAAGCCTCCACCCCCAGTTACTTGTTATATCTATATTAACACGTACACAAAGTCCCCACCCCCAGTTACTTGTTTTATCTATATTAACACATACAAAAAGTCCCCACCCCCAGTTACTTGTTTTATCTATATTAACACGAACACAAAGCCCCCACCCCCAGTTACTTGTTATATCTATATTAACACGTACACAAAGCCCCCACCCCCAGTTACTTGTTATATCTATATTAACACGAACACAAAGTCCCCACCCCCAGTTACTTGTTTTATCTATATTAACACGAACACAAAGCCCCCACCCCCAGTTACTTGTTATATCTATATTAACACGTACACAAAGCCCCCACCCCCAGTTACTTGTTATATCTATGTAAACACGTACACAAAGCCCTCACCCCCAGTTACTTGTTTTATCTGTATTAACACGAACACAAAGCCCCCACCCCCAGTTACTTGTTTTATCTGTATTAACACGTACACAAAGCCCCCACCCCCAGTTACTTGTTTTATCTATATTAACACATACACAAAGCCCCACCCCCAGTTACTTGTTTTATCTATATTAACACATACACAAAGCCCCCACCCCCAGTTACTTGTTATATCTATATTAACACGAACACAAAGCCCCCACCCCCAGTTACTTGTTATATCTATATTAACACGTACACAAAGCCCCCACACCCAGTTACTTGTTTTATCTATGTTAACACGTACACAAAGTCCCCACCCCCAGTTACTTGTTTTATCTATATTAACACATACACAAAGCCCCCACCCCCAGTTACTTGTTTTATCTATATTAACACGTACACAAAGTCCCCACCCCCAGTTACTTGTTTTATCTATGTTAACACGTACACAAAGCCCCCACCCCCAGTTACTTGTTATATCTATATTAACACGTACACAAAGCCTCCATCCCCAGTTACTTATTATATCTATATTAACACGTACACAAAGCCCCCACCCCCAGTTACTTGTTTTATCTATATTAACACATACAAAAAGTCCCCACCCCCAGTTACTTGTTTTATCTATATTAACACGAACACAAAGCCCCCACCCCCAGTTACTTGTTATATCTATATTAACACGTACACAAAGCCCCCACCCCCAGTTACTTGTTATATCTATATTAACACGAACACAAAGTCCCCACCCCCAGTTACTTGTTTTATCTATATTAACACGAACACAAAGCCCCCACCCCCAGTTACTTGTTATATCTATATTAACACGTACACAAAGCCCCCACCCCCAGTTACTTGTTATATCTATGTTAACACGTACACAAAGCCCTCACCCCCAGTTACTTGTTTTATCTGTATTAACACGAACACAAAGCCCCCACCCCCAGTTACTTGTTTTATCTGTATTAACACGTACACAAAGCCCCCACCCCCAGTTACTTGTTTTATCTATATTAACACATACACAAAGCCCCACCCCCAGTTACTTGTTTTATCTATATTAACACATACACAAAGCCCCCACCCCCAGTTACTTGTTTTATCTATATTAACACGTACACAAAGCCCCCACCCCCAGTTACTTGTTTTATCTATATTAACACGAACACAAAGCCCCCACCCCCAGTTACTTGTTTTATCTATATTAACAGGTACACAAAGCCCCCACCCCCAGTTACTTGTTTTATCTATGTTAACACGTACACAAAGTCCCCACCCCCAGTTACTTGTTTTATCTATATTAACACATACACAAAGCCCCCACCCCCAGTTACTTGTTTTATCTATATTAACACGTACACAAAGTCCCCACCCCCAGTTACTTGTTTTATCTATGTTAACACGTACACAAAGCCCCCACCCCCAGCTACTTGTTATATCTATATTAACACGTACACAAAGTCCCCACCCCCAGTTACTTGTTTTATCTATGTTAACACGTACACAAAGCCCCCACCCCCAGTTACTTGTTATATCTATATTAACACGTACACAAAGCCTCCACCCCCAGTTACTTGTTTTATCTATGTTAACACGTACACAAAGCCCCCACCCCCAGTTACTTGTTTTATCTATATTAACAGGTACACAAAGCCCCCACCCCCAGTTACTTGTTTTATCTATGTTAACACGTACACAAAGTCCCCACCCCCAGTTACTTGTTTTATCTATATTAACACATACACAAAGCCCCCACCCCCAGTTACTTGTTTTATCTATATTAACACGTACACAAAGTCCCCACCCCCAGTTACTTGTTTTATCTATGTTAACACGTACACAAAGCCCCCACCCCCAGTTACTTGTTATATCTATATTAACACGTACACAAAGTCCCCACCCCCAGTTACTTGTTTTATCTATGTTAACACGTACACAAAGCCCCCACCCCCAGTTACTTGTTATATCTATATTAACACGTACACAAAGCCTCCACCCCCAGTTACTTGTTTTATCTATGTTAACACGTACACAAAGTCCCCACCCCCAGTTACTTGTTTTATCTATGTTAACACGTACACAAAGCCCCCACCCCCAGTTACTTGTTATATCTATATTAACACGTACACAAAGCCCCCACCCCCAGTTACTTGTTTTATCTATATTAACACGTACACAAAGCCCCCACCCCCAGTTACTTGTTATATCTATATTAACACGAACACAAAGCCCCCACCCCCAGTTACTTGTTATATCTATATTAACACGTACACAAAGCCCCCACCCCCAGTTACTTGTTTTATCTATATTAACACGTACACAAAGTCCCCACCCCCAGTTACTTGTTTTATCTATATTAACACATACACAAAGCCCCCACCCCCAGTTACTTGTTTTATCTATATTAACACGTACACAAAGCCCCCACCCCCAGTTACTTGTTTTATCTAAATTAAGACGTACACAAAGCCCCCACCCCCAGTTACTTGTTTTATCTATATTAACACATACACAAAGTCCCCACCCCCAGTTACTTGTTTTATCTATATTAACACGAACACAAAGCCCCCACCCCCAGTTACTTGTTATATCTATATTAACACGTACACAAAGCCCCCACCCCCAGTTACTTGTTATATCTATATTAACACGAACACAAAGTCCCCACCCCCAGTTACTTGTTATATCTATATTAACACGTACACAAAGCCCCCACCCCCAGTTACTTGCTTTTTCTATGTTAACACATACACAAAGCCCCCACCCCCAGTTACTTGTTTTATTTATATTAACACGTACACAAAGCCCCCACCCCCAGTTACTTGTTTTATCTATATTAACACGTACACAAAGTCCCCACCCCCAGTTACTTGTTATATCTATATTAACACGTACACAAAGCCCCCACCCCCAGTTACTTGTTTTATCTATATTAACACGTACACAAAGCCCCCACCCCCAATTACTTGTTTTATCTATGTTAACACGTACACAAAGTCTCCATCCCCAGTTACTTGTTTTATCTATATTAACACGAACACAAAGCCCCCACCCCCAGTTACTTGTTATATCTATATTAACACGTACACAAAGCCCCCACCCCCAGTTACTTGCTTTATCTATATTAACACATACACAAAGTCCCCACCCCCTGTTACTTGTTATATCTATATTAACACGTACACAAAGCCCTCACCCCCAGTTACTTGTGATATCTATATTAACACGAACACAAAGCCCCCACCCCCAGTTACTTGTTTTATCTATGTTAACACGTACACAAAGCCCCCACCCCCAGTTACTTGTTATATCTATATTAACACGAACACAAAGCCCCCACCCCCAGTTACTTGTTTTATCTATATTAACACGAACACAAAGCCCCCACCCCCAGTTACTTGTTTTATCTATATTAACACGTACACAAAGCCCCCACCCCCAGTTACTTGTTTTATCTATATTAACACGTACACAAAGCCCCCACCCCCAGTTACTTGTTTTATCTATATTAACACGTACACAAAGCCCCCACCCTCAGTTACTTGTTTTATCGATATTAACACGTACACAAAGCCCCCACCCCCAGTTACTAGTTTTATCCATATTAACACGTACACAAAGCCCCCACCGCCAGTTACTTGTTTTATCTATATTAACACGTACACAAAGCCCCCACCCCCAGTTACTAGTTTTATCCATATTAACACGTACACAAAGCCCCCACCCCCAGTTACTTGTTTTATCTGTATTAACACGTACACAAAGCCCCCACCCCCAGTTACTTGTTTTATCTATATTAACACGAACACAAAGCCCCCACCCCCAGTTACTTGTTTTATCTATATTAACACGTACACAAAGCCCCCACCCCCAGTTACTTGTTTTATCTATATTAACACGTACACAAAGCCCCCACCCCCAGTTACTTGTTTTATCTATATTAACACGAACACAAAGTCCCCACACCCAGTTACTTGTTTTATCTATATTAACACGAACACAAAGTCCCCACCCCCAGTTACTTGTTTTATCTATATTAACACGAACACAAAGCCCGCACCCCCAGTTACTTGTTTTATCTATATTAACACGAACACAAAGCCCCCACCCCCAGTTACTTGTTTTATCTATATTAACACGAACACAAAGCCCCCACCCCCAGTTACTTGTTTTATCTATATTAACACGTACACAAAGCCCCCACCCCGGTTACTTGTTATATCTTTATTTAACACATAACCTGGTATTTGATTTGTTACGCTAAACTTAGAATGACCCCCGTTGTATCGCTTTGGCACAATATATAATATGGATGGTGAAAGACTGATATCTCTATGTCTATTTACCTTGGTTTTTGTACCATAATTGACATGGTTATTTCCTAAATTAGGAAGGACCGGACTGAGTGGGAATAGTCGTTAACTGGTGGCTACAAGCCTACTACCAATGACATGGGCTCGATACCCGATTCTCACATCAAATGTAAGTTCTCACACACCAACCCAGAAACGAGTGGTTTAACGATAAGTTTGTCCTGACCACCAACCCCAATAAATCTAATAGTACAATGATATATATCTGAAAACCAAAATGCTGAAAGTTACGATAGATACAAATGAACTGCTAACACCCCATAAGGAAGGCTTCAAATTAATCTATTTGTTGGTATGTTTTTCCCCCTCAGAATATAGACCAACATACAGAGATAACAGAGGAGAATGGCAAGAAGATGCCAGCTCTAGATGTATTTGCGGCAGCCATTAATCACTTAAAGTCAGATCTATTATCCATGTGTGAAAAACAACATTCACAAATAAATCCAGAGTCAATCAGATGGGTAATAACTATACCTGCTTTGTGGAGTGATAAAGCCAAATTCTTCATGAGACAAGCTGGACAACAAGTATGATATAACTCTAACATGTGATATTTATACCAAGTTTTTCCTTGTTAAACGGTTAAACAATCAAAGGCTTCGCGTTTCATTGTTTAATCGTTTAGCTTGGAAATCCGTGGTATAAATGATTTGTAATATGAAGCCATGCAATATCATATCTAGGTCGTTGATTATTACACGGCTCTCTGAGAGTAATAAATCTACAGCCCAGATTTAAAGTGTAGTTCTTAACTGTTGCTTACATTCTGGTATATAGACCATAAAAAGATCAAAGAGATACAACTGTAGATATAGTAATCTCTTTGTTCACTGAGAGTTGTTAATCAAAACATATTGTGCTTATAATGTGTTCCAACATAACGGTTGAAGCTCTAGAGTTATCTCCCTTACAGAACAAAGGTTTGCCTGTCTATCTTTTTCTTCGTTATATCCATCGTTTCTCTATAAAGACAATATGCATAGCATACAATAAATGGTAAATAAAACTCATTTGAATAATTAACTGTAGATGAAATATGATAAACAATTAAAATAATTTCTTGTTTGAATAAGTCTCGAAGGATAAACTTTATCTAGATTTATGACAAACACCTCCAAAGAAACACGTCGATGGCGTTTTCTAAAATATCTTGATGCCAAACTCGTAATGATGGGATGCACACTAACTAATGTACAATACAAATGTACATCAAAGATCAGGAATAAATGCTTGGTCTTCGATGCGTTATTGCTATGATGAATCCATTCTTTCAAAACAAATCAACGACAGTATATATTTATGTCCACCTTTGGGACATATCTAAGAAGAGTTTGAAGATACTAAATGGGTAATCAGTTTCCGTAAATCGAAGAACAGCACAATGGTCAAAAGAAAAAGTACAAAAGTACAAACAACGGTCTACAAAACATACACATAAAACTAAAGATCGAATAACACGAACCCCACTAAAAACCGGGGGTGAACCCAGGTACTGCAGAAGTATAAGCAGTTCCTGCTCCACTAGTGGCATCCGTCGTGTTAATATAGTTACAAATCCGTGCGTGTGCAGACAGATTATGCTTAAACCAACGATTGTTCCACGACACAATATAATCTAAAATCCAGAGATAAATTCTTTTAACTTTCTATTATCTAGAATGGACTATTATTACCGATACAGGGAAAACGAATCTTCATTTCCCGTAATGATTCAAACTTGCTTTTTCCTGAAGAAAGCAATTAACAAGAACATCATTACAATAACCCGATTATTTTAATAAATAGCAAACAAATAATGTAATGTGAACATTAAAATGGGGGTCAAAATGTACAGCGACTTAGGATGAACATAGAAAACCAAACATCTGTGAACAGCCACTTAGGATGAACATAGAAAACTAAACATCTGTGAACAGCCACTTAGGATGAACATAGAAAACCAAACATCTGTGAACAGCCACTTAGGATGAACATAGAAAACCAAACATCTGTGAACAGCCACTTAGGATGAACATAGAAAACCAAACATCTGTGAACAGCCACTTAGGATGAACATAGAAAATCAAACATCGATATAATATTTTCTCGAAAAAAAATTTAAAAGAAAAAAAAACGAATGCGCATTTCTGCTGTCGTACAAGAAGAGTACATAATATGTACAGGACTGGGATATCATTATATATCACGGAAAACTCGTCACGCATGTGTTTTGTTTGTAGGCTGGAATATCAGGGGACCAATTAGAAGTGGCATTGGAACCAGAGGCAGCATCATTGTACTGTATCGAATGGATGAAAAGGGAATCGAAGTTATCCCTTGAAAGAGAAGAGAAAATATTAGTTTTAGATGCTGGAGGTAAATATATCTATAGGTACAAAATATGTAAGGACTTGGTATGTTTGTATTTATAAACTCTCGTCGATTTGACCATCAGCTTTTTTGCTCCCATGATTTTGTAATTTCAAAATTAAGATATTTCTCTTCAAGCATTTAATGACATGCTATGCTGGCACCGCTATACAAATATAATTTTCATTGCACTGGATTGCACTTTATGGAACCGTATTTTAATTTATTGTGGCATTGTTTGTCATTACAATTATTTCATTGTGCAGATATCAGTGTTGAAATATCAAACGTTTTCGCAATAAGGACACGCCACGATATAGCTGAAATACTATTAAAGTTGGCGTTAATCACCAATCAATCAATAAATCAATCATTTGGCAATAAAGATTTCTGTTTGATATTTTACATATTTCTAGAAATAGACATACAATACAATACACATACCCCGGTATATAATTTGAACAATATTTTCAAAATTTTGCAGGCGGTACTGTGGACATTGCTGTTCATCAAATAAGTCCTAACAATCGAATACACGAATTACACCCAGCTAATGGTGGTGATTGGGGAGGCACTCGGGTGGATATGGAATTTAAAGAAGTCTTGGATGATATCGTTGGTAAGGAGGTATTTGAAAAATTTCAAAAAAACCATCAAAGCGATTATATTGACTTCGGTAGAGATTTTGAAGTTGCCAAACGTAGAGATTTTTCTACAGATGTACATGGTAAAATTCCTATAAGAATTCCCAGCATAGTGAACGACCTGTGTAAAGAAATTAAAAAAAAGAGCTTCAATGAGATCGTGGCTAAAAATAACACTTATATAAACAGCATATCACTTGAACGTGATAAGTTAATGATAGACATTATACTTTTCAAAAAGTTGTTTTCTAAAACATTAAGTGAGATAATAAACCATTTGTCTGAACTGTTGGAGAATAAAGATTTAAAAGATGTAAGAACTATTTTTATGGTCGGAGGTTTCTCAGAATGTCATCTGTTATACGATGCAATTAAAACAAAATTTTGTCGGTTAAGAGTTATAGTTCCAACAGAAACAGTTCTTTCCGTTATCAGAGGAGCAGTGATATATGGGCATCGTCCAGAAATATTTGAATCAAGAATTAGTATATACACATATGGCATTGAAACGACAGAACCATTTGTAAAAACAAAACATCCATCGGAGAAGCGAATACAAATTGACGGACAGTATCACTGTGACAAAATATTCTGTGTTCATGTAAGAGAAGGTGAGACTGTCACACTCGGTCAGTCAGTATCTAAAGCATACAAAACTATCGGCTCACACCAAACCGATATGGATTTCAAACTTTTTGCAACCAAGAAAAAATCGCCAAAATACACAGACGAGAGGGGTTGTATCTATATTGGAAAATTAAGAGTAGATCTTTCTGGAATTACACCTGAGAAAAATGAAACCAGAGAAATTAAGATTGAGCTTATCTATGGGGGAACGATGCTTAGAGCGGTTGCAAAAGACACCAAAGCAGGGAGAATATTTAGAGGAACATTTGTTTTAGGATCGAGAACACGTAAAGTGGCACATAAGGACAACTGAATATGTGAGAGAAGTAAAATATGAAAAACAAAACCACAACGAAAGCAAATGGGTTGAGATATAAGCTTTGATGCATGTTGAACATATATATACGTACAGATTAGTAATAATGAAGAAATTTATCATCGTTATTGTTTAAATTATCCCAATTACGTAGAAATTAACAAATGTTTAAGTTATTACAAAATAGTTTGGGTCGATAAAACTAGTTCAACTCGCCAACTTTTGATTGTCTCTGTACTAAGTGAGGGAAGTAAGTGGTCATTGATATGTGTGTTAATGGCATCGAAATAACGTTTGTTTCTACGATTTCCGTGAGGGTTTCGAGGGAAGTAAGTGGTCATTGATATGTGTGTTAATGGCATCGAAATAACGTTTGTTTCTACGATTTCCGTGAGGGTTTCGAGGGAAGTAAGTGGTCATTGATATGTGTGTTAATGGCATCGAAATAACGTTTGTTTCTACGATTTCCGTGAGGGTTTCGAGGGAAGTAAGTGGTCATTGATATGTGTGTTAATGGCATCGAAATAACGTTTGTTTCTACGATTTCCGTGAGGGTTTCGAGGGAAGTAAGTGGTCATTGATATGTGTGTTAATGGCATCGAAATAACGTTTGTTTCTACGATTTCCGTGAGGGTTTCGAGGGAAGTAAGTGGTCATTGATATGTGTGTTAATGGCATCGAAATAACGTTTGTTTCTACGATTTCCGTGAGGGTTTCGAGGGAAGTAAGTGGTCATTGATATGTGTGTTAATGGCATCGAAATAGCGTTTGTTTCTACGATTTCCGTGAGGGTTTCGAGGGAAGTAAGTGGTCATTGATATGTGTGTTAAAGGCATCGAAATAACGTTTGTTTCTACGATTTCCGTGAGGGTTTCGAGGGAAGTAAGTGGTCATTGATATGTGTGTTAATGGCATCGAAATAGCGTTTGTTTCTACGATTTCCGTGAGGGTTTCGAGGGAAGTAAGTGGTCATTGATATGTGTGTTAATGGCATCGAAATAGCGTTTGTTTCTACGATTTCCGTGAGGGTTTCGAGGGAAGTAAGTGGTCATTGATATGTGTGTTAATGGCATCGAAATAGCGTTTGTTTCTACGATTTCCGTGAGGGTTTCGAGGGAAGTAAGTGGTCATTGATATGTGTGTTACGGGCATCGAAATAGCGTTTGTTTCTACGATTTCCGTGAGGGTTTCGGAAATGTGCTGACGGTGTGGTATTTTTTTGTCTTTAATTGAATATGTCGGCAACATAATATTATTCAAACATATTTAATTTTACTCAGCTACCGTTAACATATTGTACACTTGAATCATCTGTATGAATCTGATTAGCCAAATATTGAAGCCTATAGGATTGGCATGATAAGCAGCAATGATAAACAACATATTTGTGTTGTTGTTTTAAAAGCAGTTTTTTTTTATCAAACTAATGCATGGTTATTATAATTCTCGGATTGTGATTGACATGTTCTTAAAAACACATATACCCGACCGTTTCTGTTCCATATATCAAGACGTTGCTAACCATTATTCCGTGAAACATCACGTGCCTTTCAAGGCGGAACCTCAAATAATCTATCTGGAATAAATTTCAATATATTGTAAAGTATCTATGACTCTTTACCACAAATATGTCGCTTCATATATTGGATATATCAATACTAATGTGAACAGCAAATGAAGCGCCATTTATTTTTTGTTGTTCCATTTTCTAGGATGACCATTGTCTTTCTCGGTCTTCATTCCGAATTCGCCGGGCCCACCTACTGTTTCCAATGACAGTAGAATCCTGTAGAGGGCTGCACTTATGGAGTATGTTATTTAATACTGTTATTTTTCTGATTGTCAATATTTTAATGTATGCACTAGACGTTGAGGGACAAAACCACTTGGCCTGATTTCTCTTGTTAATTTGGTAGCTGTAGGGTGCTACCAAAGATAGTACAATACATTTTTCAAAGATTTCAATTTTTTTCAAATATCAAGCAATCTTTTTTTCTGATAATTAAAAAACCTTGCTTTATGGATTAAAATTGTTTCACTTGACCTCCTAAATCATATGATTTAGAATTAGACCGGTGATGAAATCGCTATCTAAGTCCATTTCCGTATATATATGGATATTTTTATCACTCTTCAGTACCCCTATACATCCTTCGTCTTCCCCTAGCCTCATTATGTACTGGGAATCTTCAGGGTGTTAAAATATGAATATGAAGGTAGAAAAACTTGTTGTGTATACTGAACAACTGCAGCATTTTATTTCGGGCAGGCTTCTATGTGTAATGCATCATATGTATGTTCCAATATGTTATACATTTGACAATGTGAATGTTCATATATTAGATGTATTTGTTCAGGATTGTGTTTATCACAATAATAAATATATTTACAAATGTCTTTATTCCAATATTAAATGTATTTGACACTATCAATGTTCCAATATATTATATATTTGATCATGTGTTAATTAGAATGTTAAATATATTTGACCATGTGTTAGAAATGACCACTGATATGTTCCGTTTGTCGTGATCACAATCTGTCGTTTCCCCTCATTATCACCGTGTTTGTAACAAGGGTAACACGACGGGTGTCATATGTGGAGCAGGAACAGCGTACCCTTCCGGAGCACATGAGTTATTAGTGATGTTCATGTTGCTCAATCTTTAGTCTTCTGTGTAATGTTTTGTAGATCATTATTTGTCCTTTTATGTTCTCTTTTGGCCATTATGTTGTCTGTCCTTCATCTTTTGGCCATTATGTTGTCTGTCCTTCATCTTTTGGCCATTATGTTGTCTGTCCTTCATCTTTTGGCCATTATGTTGTCTGTCCTTCATCTTTTGGCCATTGTGTTGTCTGTCCTTCATCTTTTGGCCATTGTGTTGTCTGTCCTTCATCTTTTGGCCATTATGTTGTCTGTCCTTCATCTTTTGGCCATTATGTTGTCTGTCCATCTTTTGGCCATTGTGTTGTCTGTCCTTCATCTTTTGGCCATTATGTTGTCTGTCCTTCATCTTTTGGCCATTATGTTGTCTGTCCTTCATCTTTTGGCCATTATGTTGTCTGTCCTTCATCTTTTGGCCATTGTGTTGTCTGTCCTTCATCTTTTGGCCATTATGTTGTCTGTCCTTCATCTTTTGGCCATTATGTTGTCTGTTCTTCATCTTTTGGCCATTGTGTTGTCTGTCCTTCATCTTTTGGCCATTGTGTTGTCTGTCCTTCATCTTTTGGCCATTATGTTGTCTGTCCTTCATCTTTTGGCCATTATGTTGTCTGTCCTTCATCTTTTGGCCATTGTGTTGTCTGTTCTTCATCTTTTGGCCATTGTGTTGTCTGTCCTTCATCTTTTGGCCATTATGTTGTCTGTCCTTCATTTTTTGGCCATTATGTTGTCTGTCCTTCATCTTTTGGCCATTGTGTTGTCAGTCCTTCATCTTTTGGCCATTGCATTGTCTGTTCTTCATCCTTTGGCCATTGTGTTGTCTGTCCTTCATCTTTTGGCCATTGTGTTGTCTGTCCTTCATCTTTTGGCCATTATGTTGTCTGTCCTTCATTTTTTGGCCATTATGTTGTCTGTCCTTCATCTTTTGGCCATTGTGTTGTCAGTCCTTCATCTTTTGGCCATTGCATTGTCTGTTCTTCATCTTTTGGCCATTGTGTTGTCTGTCCTTCATCTTTTGGCCATTGTGTTGTCTGTCCTTCATCTTTTGGCCATTATGTTGTCTGTCCTTCATCTTTTGGCCATTGTGTTGTCTGTTCTTCATCTTTTGGCCATTGTGTTGTCTGTCCTTCATCTTTTGGCCATTGTGTTGTCTGTCCTTCATCTTTTGGCCATTATGTTGTCTGTCCTTCATCTTTTGGCCATTATGTTGTCTGTCCTTCATCTTTTGGCCATTGTGTTGTCTGTTCTTCATCTTTTGGCCATTGTGTTGTCTGTCCTTCATCTTTTGGCCATTATGTTGTCTGTCCTTCATTTTTTGGCCATTATGTTGTCTGTCCTTCATCTTTTGGCCATTGTGTTGTCAGTCCTTCATCTTTTGGCCATTGCATTGTCTGTTCTTCATCCTTTGGCCATTGTGTTGTCTGTCCTTCATCTTTTGGCCATTGTGTTGTCTGTCCTTCATCTTTTGGCCATTATGTTGTCTGTCCTTCATTTTTTGGCCATTATGTTGTCTGTCCTTCATCTTTTGGCCATTGTGTTGTCAGTCCTTCATCTTTTGGCCATTGCATTGTCTGTTCTTCATCTTTTGGCCATTGTGTTGTCTGTCCTTCATCTTTTGGCCATTGTGTTGTCTGTCCTTCATCTTTTGGCCATTATGTTGTCTGTCCTTCATCTTTTGGCCATTGTGTTGTCTGTTCTTCATCTTTTGGCCATTGTGTTGTCTGTCCTTCATCTTTTGGCCATTGTGTTGTCTGTCCTTCATCTTTTGGCCATTATGTTGTCTGTCCTTCATCTTTTGGCCATTATGTTGTCTGTCCTTCATCTTTTGGCCATTATGTTGTCTGTCCTTCATCTTTTGGCCATTATGTTGTCTGTCCTTCATCTTTTGGCCATTATGTTGTCTGTCCTTCATCTTTTGGCCATTGTGTTGTCTGTCCTTCATCTTTTGGCCATTGTGTTGTCTGTCCTTCATCTTTTGGCCATTATGTTGTCTGTCCTTCATCTTTTGGCCATTATGTTGTCTGTCCATCTTTTGGCCATTGTGTTGTCTGTCCTTCATCTTTTGGCCATTATGTTGTCTGTCCTTCATCTTTTGGCCATTATGTTGTCTGTCCTTCATCTTTTGGCCATTATGTTGTCGGTCCTTCATCTTTTGGCCATTGTGTTGTCTGTCCTTCATCTTTTGGCCATTATGTTGTCTGTCCTTCATCTTTTGGCCATTATGTTGTCTGTTCTTCATCTTTTGGCCATTGTGTTGTCTGTCCTTCATCTTTTGGCCATTGTGTTGTCTGTCCTTCATCTTTTGGCCATTATGTTGTCTGTCCTTCATCTTTTGGCCATTATGTTGTCTGTCCTTCATCTTTTGGCCATTGTGTTGTCTGTTCTTCATCTTTTGGCCATTGTGTTGTCTGTCCTTCATCTTTTGGCCATTATGTTGTCTGTCCTTCATTTTTTGGCCATTATGTTGTCTGTCCTTCATCTTTTGGCCATTGTGTTGTCAGTCCTTCATCTTTTGGCCATTGCATTGTCTGTTCTTCATCTTTTGGCCATTGTGTTGTCTGTCCTTCATCTTTTGGCCATTGTGTTGTCTGTCCTTCATCTTTTGGCCATTATGTTGTCTGTCCTTCATTTTTTGGCCATTATGTTGTCTGTCCTTCATCTTTTGGCCATTGTGTTGTCAGTCCTTCATCTTTTGGCCATTGCATTGTCTGTTCTTCATCTTTTGGCCATTGTGTTGTCTGTCCTTCATCTTTTGGCCATTATGTTGTCTGTCCTTCATCTTTTGGCCATTGTGTTGTCTGTTCTTCATCTTTTGGCCATTATGTTGTCTGTCCTTCATCTTTTGGCCATTATGTTGTCTGTCCTTCATTTTTTGGCCATTATGTTGTCTGTTCTTCATCTTTTGGCCATTGTGTTGTCAGTCCTTCATCTTTTGGCCATTATGTTGTCTGTCCTTCATCTTTTGGCCATTATGTTGTCTGTCCTTCATCTTTTGGCCATTGTGTTGTCTGTCCTTCATCTTTTGGCCATTGTGTTGTCTGTTCTTCATCTTTTGGCCATTGTGTTGTCTGTCTTTCATCTTTTGGCCATTATGTTGTCTGTCCTTCATCTTTTGGCCATTATGTTGTCTGTCATTCATCTTTTGGCCATTGTGTTGTCTGTTCTTCATCTTTTGGCCATTGTGTTGTCTGTCCTTCATCTTTTGGCCATTATGTTGTCTGTCCTTCATCTTTTGGTCATTATGTTGTCTGTCCTTCATCTTTTGGCCATTATGTTGTCTGTCCTTCATCTTTTGGCCATTATGTTGTCTGTCCTTCATCTTTTGGCCATTGTGTTGTCTGTCTTCATCTTTTGGCCATTGTGTTGTCTGTCTTTCATCTTTTGGCCATTATGTTGTCTGTCCTTCATCTTTTGGCCATTATGTTGTCTGTTATTCATCTTTTGGCCATTGTGTTGTCTGTCCTTCATCTTTTGGCCATTGTGTTGTCTGTCCTTCATCTTTTGGCCATTATGTTGTCTGTCCTTCATCTTTTGGCCATTATGTTGTCTGTCCTTCATCTTTTGGCCATTGTGTTGTCTGTTCTTCATCTTTTGGCCATTGTGTTGTCTGTCCTTCATCTTTTGGCCATTATGTTGTCTGTCCTTCATTTTTTGGCCATTATGTTGTCTGTCCTTCATCTTTTGGCCATTGTGTTGTCAGTCCTTCATCTTTTGGCCATTGCGTTGTCTGTTCTTCATCTTTTGGCCATTGTGTTGTCTGTCCTTCATCTTTTGGCCATTGTGTTGCCTGTCCTTCATCTTTTGGCCATTATGTTGTCTGTCCTTCATCTTTTGGCCATTGTGTTGTCTGTCCTTCATCTTTTGGCCATTGTGTTGTCTGTCCTTCATCTTTTGGCCATTGTGTTGTCTGTCCTTCATCTTTTGGCCATTATGTTGTCTGTCCTTCATCTTTTGGCCATTGTGTTGTCTGTTCTTCATCTTTTGGCCATTGTGTTGTCTGTCCTTCATCTTTTGGCCATTGTGTTGTCTGTCCTTCATCTTTTGGCCATTATGTTGTCTGTCCTTCATCTTTTGGCCATTATGTTGTCTGTCCTTCATCTTTTGGCCATTATGTTGTCTGTCCTTCATCTTTTGGCCATTATGTTGTCTGTCCTTCATCTTTTGGCCATTATGTTGTCTGTCCTTCATCTTTTGGCCATTGTGTTGTCTGTCCTTCATCTTTTGGCCATTGTGTTGTCTGTCTCTCATCTTTTGGCCATTATGTTGTCTGTCCTTCATCTTTGGGCCATTATGTTGTCTGTTCTTCGTCTTTTGGCCATTGTGTTGTCTGTCCTTCATCTTTTGGCCATTGTGTTGTCTGTCCTTCATCTTTTGGCCATTATGTTGTCTGTCCTTCATCTTTTGGCCATTATGTTTTCTGTCCTTCATCTTTTGGCCATTGTGTTGTCTGTCCTTCATCTTTTGGCCATTATGTTTTCTGTCCTTCATCTTTTGGCCATTGTGTTGTCAGGCCTTCATCTTTTGGCCATTGTGTTGTCTGTCCTTCATCTTTTGGCCATTATGTTGTCTGTCCTTCATCTTTTGGCCATTGTGTTGTCAGTCCTTCATCTTTTGGCCATTGCGTTGTCTGTTCTTCATCTTTTGGCCATTGTGTTGTCTGTCCTTCATCTTTTGGCCATTATGTTGTCTGTCCTTCATTTTTTGGCCATTATATTGTCTGTCCTTCATCTTTTGGCCATTGTGTTGTCAGTCCTTCATCTTTTGGCCATTGCGTTGTCTGTTCTTCATCTTTTGGCCATTGTGTTGTCTGTCCTTCATCTTTTGGCCATTGTGTTGTCTGTCCTTCATCTTTTGGCCATTATGTTGTCTGTCCTTCATCTTTTGGCCATTGTGTTGTCTGTCCTTCATCTTTTGGCCATTATATTGTCTGCCCTTCATCTTTTGGCCATTGCGTTGTCTGTTCTTCATCTTTTGGCCATTGTGTTGTCAGTCCTTCATCTTTTGGCCATTGCGTTGTCTGTTCTTCATCTTTTGGCCATTGTGTTGTCTGTCCTTCATCTTTTGGCCATTGTGTTGTCTGTCCTTCATCTTTTGGCCATTATGTTGTCTGTCCTTCATCTTTTGGCCATTGTGTTGTCTGTCCTTCATCTTTTGGCCATTATATTGTCTGCCCTTCATCTTTTGGCCATTGCGTTGTCTGTTCTTCATCTTTTGGCCATTGTGTTGTCTGTCCTTCATCTTTTGGCCATTGCGTTGTCTGTCCTTCATCTTTTGGCCATTGTGTTGTCTGTCCTTCGTCTTTTGGCCATTGCGTTGTCTGTTCTTCATCTTTTGTCCATTGTGTTGTCTGTCCTTCATCTTTTGGCCATTGTGTTGTCTGTTCTTCATCTTTTGTCCATTGTGTTGTCTGTCCTTCATCTTTTGGCCATTGTGTTCTCTGTCCTTCTTTTGGCCATTATGTTGTCTGTCCTTCATCTTTTGGCCATTGTGTTGTCTGTCCTTCATCTTTTGGCCATTATGTTGTCTGTCCTTCATCTGTTGGCCATTGTGTTGTCTGTCCTTCATCTTTTGACCATTATGTTGTCTGTCCTTCATCTTTTGGCCATTATGTTGTCTGTCCATCTTTTGGCCATTGTGTTGTCTGTCCTTTATCTTTTGGCCATTGTGTTGTCTGTCCTTCATCTTTTGGCCATTATGTTGTCTGTCCTTCATCTTTTGGCCATTGTGTTGTCTGTCCTTCATCTTTTGGCCATTATATTGTCTGCCCTTCATCTTTTGGCCATTGCGTTGTCTGTTCTTCATCTTTTGGCCATTGTGTTGTCTGTCCTTCATCTTTTGGCCATTGCGTTGTCTGTCCTTCATCTTTTGGCCATTGTGTTGTCTGTCCTTCGTCTTTTGGCCATTGCGTTGTCTGTTCTTCATCTTTTGTCCATTGTGTTGTCTGTCCTTCATCTTTTGGCCATTGTGTTGTCTGTTCTTCATCTTTTGTCCATTGTGTTGTCTGTCCTTCATCTTTTGGCCATTGTGTTCTCTGTCCTTCTTTTGGCCATTATGTTGTCTGTCCTTCATCTTTTGGCCATTGTGTTGTCTGTCCTTCATCTTTTGGCCATTATGTTGTCTGTCCTTCATCTGTTGGCCATTGTGTTGTCTGTCCTTCATCTTTTGACCATTATGTTGTCTGTCCTTCATCTTTTGGCCATTATGTTGTCTGTCCATCTTTTGGCCATTGTGTTGTCTGTCCTTTATCTTTTGGCCATTGTGTTGTCTGTCCTTCATCTTTTGGCCATTGCGTTGTCTGTCCTTCATCTTTTGGCCATTGTGTTGTCTGTCCTTCATCTTTTGGCCATTGTGTTGTCTTGTCCTTCATCTTTTGGCCATTGTGTTGTCTGTCCTTCTTCGATTTACGGCGTCTGCTTATCTCTTTGGTATCTTCCAATTTTTCATATGCTCAATTTTTTAGATACATTTGACAAATATTTATTCCAACATTAAATATATTTGAATATATGTGTATTCCAATATTAAATATATATTCCAATATTGAATATATTTGACCATGTATTTATTCCAGTTGATATTGTTAGGTAGCCATAGGCTGTCATCGGTGAACAACCGAATTTTGTAAATTATGTCATTTCATGTGTCGTTTATGTATAAAAGGAACTTCAACGTTCTAATAATATTCCCGTATGCAAGTCTGTTGTTACTTAGAGTGCACTATACTATTATCCTTCTATGACTACCTATTGTTCTCGGATTATGAACTATGTCTCAAACCTTATTCCATATGATTCTGTAATTAAATTTGAATATTAAATATTAGAGTTATGGTAGACAATCACAACATGAAAGACTCCTCTGGGAAATCTAAAACTCCCAAGCTGGGAATGGTTCTACTATACAGAGCACATTAGTGACCGTCTCTTCCGAATCGGTACAAGATTATCATGCACAGTTTTTAACATTTGACTTTTGAAACATTCTCATTAATTTTCCATAATTTTCATGACTAGGTAGCCATATTAAACTCAATAAAGGTTTTGAAAAAATCGACGGAGTTTATAAAATTTAAGCTTTTATAAATGAAAGTTAGGGAAAACCGAAAGTACAATCCAGAGACACAGAACGAAGACAAAAAAACAAACTTAAAAGATGAACAGCATGACACCTCCCCCCCCCCCCCCCCCCCCAAAAAAACAGGGCGTGAAACCCTGGTATTGACGAAGCTCCTGTTTCTTGTAAGGCATCCATCGTGTTACTCGTTTAGTCAAGTCCGGTAAAATATTGTCGATGATAGAAGAACGAAAAGGATCAAAAGATATATTGTCATTTGAGATACGGATATTTCCTAGCAATCACCCAGTTCTTAACGACGACCGCATAACTTTTTTTTAGCGATGACTTCAAACTAGGAGGCACTTTAAATATATACAAGGACAATAAGTTCCATCATTTATTGCAAAAGTGACCTCCAGTTTTAAGGAAGATTAACAGTCAATGACTGGTCCTAATATTTGATTATTCCCCTCAAATACTTAAATGACATAATAATTTAATAATAAAGATTACATAACACCTGGTCGTAACCGCAGATCTTTTTAACCGTTGTCCTTGACCAGAGTCACGTTGTCTATGGTCAAGGTTCCCGAACCATATTCATAGTTTTTGTTATTTTTTTGCACACCAAAAGTATTTTTTTCGAACCACGATATCAACTTTAAAAGATTGTTGCAGAATGTTGAACATCTTCTTCAAACAGATCGCCAGGTTGAGGATATAAAGACAATTGAAGATAATACATGTACAAAAAAATGTAGTATGATTTCATTTATTATTATTTTTTATAATTATTGTAGTACTTTTAATGGAAAGACCTTCATATTGTTCCTAAGAACAATTGTGGTTTTTATTTATTATTATTATTTTTTATTATTATTATTATTATTACTTTGCCAAAATAACCAGAGTTTCGACAAACAACCACAAAGACAGTTGTACGAAACTCTAGATATTCAATGTTTTTTATGCATGAGTAGAAATTCTACGTGTATATTAAACAATTACACAAAAACAATTAATTGTTTTGAAAGTGAAATATGACCTTAACTACACTGTATTGAAAACTTATGTAAACAGGTATAGTATATACATGTATTATATATTTGTCATGTCATGAAGTAAGTATCATCATTTGCTACTGTGTTATATAATTAACAAGAAGTTTCCAAAATGTATTTGATTTAAACTTCTGTTAAGTTACTTTTTATTATCCTGCTTGGTGTTCCGTCAATAAAGAAGAAGCTGTCAAAATACGTTTTAGATCATTTATTATTCAACCAGTTTGAATGGATTTCTTGTGTAATTGTTTTTTTTTTATTTGACAATAAGGGAACAACCATTTAATTTTCTAGGAGAAAAGGCGGGAGGAGGCGGTATGTTTATGAAAAACCATAGATCAAATTTATTGAAAAAAAGTTAAATTGATCGGAAATAAATAATTTTAATAATTTTACCCTGCAGTTTTCAACGAGAAATTTTGAGAGAAAAAATACGTTTTTCAAGAAAAAAATTTGGCTCGGGAGAAAAAAATGGTCTGAATATTTGTTGACGACAAAGTCTTGAAGTGAGTATAATTTTTTATACTGTCTCTGCAAATGCATCACCACCAATATTCAACTTGCAACAATAATATCTTAGACTGAAATAATTTTATTCACATCATAATGATTTAAAATCTGTTTAAAATTGAGAGAAACGCAGAAGTCGGGTGCCAGAAACGAAGTGACATCCGTCGTAATTCTACTTCCCACCATAGCAATAATATATGTTCAAGGTAATATTAAAAAAGTTTGAAGATACCAAAGGGGTAATTAGAAGTAGTAAAAAAGAACACCAATACTATTAAAAGTAGTAAACAACAACAACAATACTATTAGAAGTAGTAAACAACAAAAAAAATACTATTAGAAGTAGTAAACAACAATACTATTAGAAGTAGTAAACAACAACAATACTATTAGAAGTAGTAAATCTAAACAACAACAACAATACTATTAGAAGTAGTAAGCAACAACAACAATACTACTAGAAGTAGTAAACAACAACAACAATACTATTAGAAGTAGTAAACAACAACAATACTATCAGAAGTAGTAAACAACAACAACAATACTATTAAAAGTAGTAAACAACAACAACAATACTATTAGAAGTAGTAAACAACAACAACAATACTATTAGAAGTAGTAAACAACAACAACAATACTATTAGAAGTAGCAAACAACAACAACAATACTACTAGAAGTAGTAAGCAACAACAATATTATTAGAAGTAGCAAACAACAACAATACTATTAGAAGTAGTAAACAACAACAACAATACTATTAGAAGTAGTAAACAACAATACTATTAGAAGTAGTAAACAACAATACTATTAGAAGTAGTAAACAACAACAACAATACAATTAGAAGTAGTAAACAACAACAAAAATACTATTAGAAGTAGTAAACAACAATACTATTAGAAGTAGTAAACAACAACAATACTATTAGAAGTAGTAAATCTAAACAACAACAACAATACTATTAGAAGTAGTAAGCAACAACAACAATACTATTAGAAGTAGTAAACAACAACAATACTATTAGAAGTAGTAAACAACAACAATACTACTAGAAGTAGTAAACAACAACAATACTATTAAAAGTAGTAAACAACAACAACAATACTATTAGAAGTAGTAAACAACAACAACAATACTATTAGAAGTAGTAAACAATAACAACAATACTATTAGAAGTAGTAAACAACAACAATACTATTAGAAGTAGTAAACAACAACAACAATACTATTAGAAGTAGTAAACAATAACAAAAATACTATTAGAAGTAGTAAACAACAATACTATTAGAAGTAGTAAACAACAACAATACTACTAGAAGTAGTAAACAACAACAATACTATTAGAAGTAGTAAACAACAACAATACTATTAGAAGTAGTAAACAACAACAATACTATTAGAAGTAGTAAACAACAACAATACTATTAGAAGTAGTAAACAACAACAACAATACTATTAGAAGTAGTAAACAACAACAACAATACTATTAGAAGTAGTAAACAACAACAACAATACTATTAGAAGTAGTAAACAACAACAACAATACTATTAGAAGTAGTAAACAACAACAACAATACTACTAGAAGTAGTAAGCAACAACAATACTATTAGAAGTAGTAAACAACAACAACAATACTATTAGAAGTAGTAAACAACAATACTATTAGAAGTAGTAAACAACAACAACAATACTATTAGAAGTAGTAAACAACAACAAAAATACTATTAGAAGTAGTAAATCTAAACAACAACAACAATACTATTAGAAGTAGTAAGCAACAACAACAATACTATTGGAAGTAGTAAACAACAACACCAATACTATTAGAAGTAGTAAACAACAACAATACTGCTAGAAGTAGTAAACAACAACAATACTATTAGAAGTAGTAAACAACAATACTATTAGAAGTAGTAAGCAACAACAATACTACTAGAAGTAGTAAACAACAACAATACTATTAGAAGTAGTAAACAACAACAACAATACTATTAGAAGTAGTAAACAACAACAACAATACTATTAGAAGTAGTAAACAACAACAACAATACTATTAGAAGTAGTAAACAACAACAACAACAATACTATTAGAAGTAGTAAACAACAACAACAATACTATTAGAAGTAGTAAACAACAACAACAATACTACTAGAAGTAGTAAGCAACAACAATACTATTAGAAGTAGTAAACAACAACAACAATACTATTAGAAGTAGTAAACAACAATACTATTAGAAGTAGTAAACAACAATACTATTAGAAGTAGTAAACAACAACAACAATACTATTAGAAGTAGTAAACAACAACAACAATACTATTAGAAGTAGTAAACAATAACAACAATACTATTAGAAGTAGTAAACAACAACAACAATACTATTAGAAGTAGTAAGCAACAACAACAATACTATTAGAAGTAGTAAACAACAACAACAATACTATTAGAAGTAGTAAACAACAACAATACTACTAGAAGTAGTAAACAACAACAATACTATTAGAAGTAGTAAACAACAACAACAATACTATTAGAAGTAGTAAACAACAACAACAATACTATTAGAAGTAGTAAACAATAACAACAATACTATTAGAAGTAGTAAACAACAACAACAATACTATTAGAAGTAGTAAACAACAACAACAATACTATTAGAAGTAGTAAACAACAACAAAAATACTATTAGAAGTAGTAAACAACAATACTATTAGAAGTAGTAAACAACAACAATACTATTAGAAGTAGTAAATCTAAACCACAACAACAATACTATTAGAAGTAGTAAACAACAACAATACTATTAGAAGTAGTAAACAACAACAATACTATTAGAAGTAGTAAACAACAACAACAATACTATTAGAAGTAGTAAACAACAACAACAATACTATTAGAAGTAGTAAACAACAACAACAATACTATTAGAAGTAGTAAATCTAAACAACAACAACAATACTACTAGAAGTAGTAAGCAACAACAATACTATTAGAAGTAGCAAACAACAACAATACTATTAGAAGTAGTAAACAACAATACTATTAGAAGTAGTAAACAACAACAACAATACTATTAGAAGTAGTAAACAACAACAACAATACTATTAGAAGTAGTAAACAACAACAACAATACTATTAGAAGTAGTAAACAACAACAATACTATTAGAAGTAGTAAACAACAATATTATTAGAAGTAGTAAACAACAATACTATTAGAAGTAGTAAACAACAACAACAATACTATTAGAAGTAGTAAACAACAACAACAATACTATTAGAAGTAGTAAACAACAATATTATTAAAAGTAGTAAACAACAATACTATTAGAAGTAGTAAACAACAACAACAATACTATTAGAAGTAGTAAACAACAACAACAATACTATTAGAAGTAGTAAACAACAACAACCATACTATTAGAAGTAGTAAACAACAACAACAATACTATTAGAAGTAGTAAACAACAACAACAATACTATTAGAAGTAGTAAATCTAAACAACAACAACAATACTATTAGAAGTAGTAAATCTAAACAACAACAACAATACTATTAGAAGTAGTAAACAACAACAACAATACTATTAGAAGTAGTAAACAACAACAACAATACTATTAGAAGTAGTAAACAACAACAATACTATTAGAAGTAGTAAATAACATCAACAATACTATTAGAAGTAATAAACAACAACAATACTATTAGAAGTAGTAAACAACAACAACAATACTATTAGAAGTAGTAAACAACAACAATACTATTAGAAGTAGTAAATAACAACAACAATACTATTAGAAGTAGTAAATAACAACAACAATACTATTAGAAGTAGTAAATCTAAACAACAACAACAATACTATTAGAAGTAGTAAACAACAACAATACTATTAGAAGTAGTAAACAACAACAATACTATTAGAAGTAGTAAACAACAACAACAATACTATTAGAAGTAGTAAACAACAACAATATTATTAGAAGTAGTAAACAACAACAATACTATTAGAAGTAGTAAACAACAACAAAAATACTATTAGAAGTAGTAAACAACAATACTATTAGAAGTAGTAAATCTAAACAACAACAACAATACTATTAGAAGTAGTAAGCAACAACAACAATACTATTAGAAGTAGTAAACAACAACAACAATACTATTAGAAGTAGTAAACAACAACAATACTACTAGAAGTAGTAAACAACAACAATACTATTAGAAGTAGTAAACAACAACAACAATACTATTAGAAGTAGTAAACAACAACAACAATACTATTAGAAGTAGTAAACAATAACAACAATACTATTAGAAGTAGTAAACAACAACAACAATACTATTAGAAGTAGTAAACAACAACAACAATACTATTAGAAGTAGTAAACAACAACAAAAATACTATTAGAAGTAGTAAACAACAATACTATTAGAAGTAGTAAACAACAACAATACTATTAGAAGTAGTAAATCTAAACCACAACAACAATACTATTAGAAGTAGTAAACAACAACAATACTATTAGAAGTAGTAAACAACAACAATACTATTAGAAGTAGTAAACAACAACAACAATACTATTAGAAGTAGTAAACAACAACAACAATACTATTAGAAGTAGTAAACAACAACAACAATACTATTAGAAGTAGTAAATCTAAACAACAACAACAATACTACTAGAAGTAGTAAGCAACAACAATACTATTAGAAGTAGCAAACAACAACAATACTATTAGAAGTAGTAAACAACAATACTATTAGAAGTAGTAAACAACAACAACAATACTATTAGAAGTAGTAAACAACAACAACAATACTATTAGAAGTAGTAAACAACAACAACAATACTATTAGAAGTAGTAAACAACAACAATACTATTAGAAGTAGTAAACAACAATATTATTAGAAGTAGTAAACAACAATACTATTAGAAGTAGTAAACAACAATACTATTAGAAGTAGTAAACAACAACAACAATACTATTAGAAGTAGTAAACAACAATATTATTAAAAGTAGTAAACAACAATACTATTAGAAGTAGTAAACAACAACAACAATACTATTAGAAGTAGTAAGCAACAACAACAATACTATTAGAAGTAGTAAACAACAACAACAATACTATTAGAAGTAGTAAACAACAACAATACTACTAGAAGTAGTAAACAACAACAATACTATTAGAAGTAGTAAACAACAACAACAATACTATTAGAAGTAGTAAACAACAACAACAATACTATTAGAAGTAGTAAACAATAACAACAATACTATTAGAAGTAGTAAACAACAACAACAATACTATTAGAAGTAGTAAACAACAACAACAATACTATTAGAAGTAGTAAACAACAACAAAAATACTATTAGAAGTAGTAAACAACAATACTATTAGAAGTAGTAAACAACAACAATACTATTAGAAGTAGTAAATCTAAACCACAACAACAATACTATTAGAAGTAGTAAACAACAACAATACTATTAGAAGTAGTAAACAACAACAATACTATTAGAAGTAGTAAACAACAACAACAATACTATTAGAAGTAGTAAACAACAACAACAATACTATTAGAAGTAGTAAACAACAACAACAATACTATTAGAAGTAGTAAATCTAAACAACAACAACAATACTACTAGAAGTAGTAAGCAACAACAATACTATTAGAAGTAGCAAACAACAACAATACTATTAGAAGTAGTAAACAACAATACTATTAGAAGTAGTAAACAACAATACTATTAGAAGTAGTAAACAACAACAACAATACTATTAGAAGTAGTAAACAACAACAACAATACTATTAGAAGTAGTAAACAACAACAATACTATTAGAAGTAGTAAACAACAATATTATTAGAAGTAGTAAACAACAATACTATTAGAAGTAGTAAACAACAACAACAATACTATTAGAAGTAGTAAACAACAACAACAATACTATTAGAAGTAGTAAACAACAATATTATTAAAAGTAGTAAACAACAATACTATTAGAAGTAGTAAACAACAACAACAATACTATTAGAAGTAGTAAACAACAACAACAATACTATTAGAAGTAGTAAACAACAACAACCATACTATTAGAAGTAGTAAACAACAACAACAATACTATTAGAAGTAGTAAACAACAACAACAATACTATTAGAAGTAGTAAATCTAAACAACAACAACAATACTATTAGAAGTAGTAAACAACAACAAAAATACTATTAGAAGTAGTAAACAACAACAACAATACTATTAGAAGTAGTAAACAACAACAACAATACTATTAGAAGTAGTAAACAACAACAATACTATTAGAAGTAGTAAATAACATCAACAATACTATTAGAAGTAATAAACAACAACAATACTATTAGAAGTAGTAAACAACAACAACAATACTATTAGAAGTAGTAAACAACAACAATACTATTAGAAGTAGTAAATAACAACAACAATACTATTAGAAGTAGTAAATAACAACAACAATACTATTAGAAGTAGTAAATCTAAACAACAACAACAATACTATTAGAAGTAGTAAACAACAACAATACTATTAGAAGTAGTAAACAACAACAATACTATTAGAAGTAGTAAACAACAACAACAATACTATTAGAAGTAGTAAACAACAACAATATTATTAGAAGTAGTAAACAACAACAATACTATTAGAAGTAGTAAACAACAACAAAAATACTATTAGAAGTAGTAAACAACAATACTATTAGAAGTAGTAAATCTAAACAACAACAACAATACTATTAGAAGTAGTAAGCAACAACAACAATACTATTAGAAGTAGTAAACAACAACAACAATACTATTAGAAGTAGTAAACAACAACAATACTACTAGAAGTAGTAAACAACAACAATACTATTAGAAGTAGTAAACAACAACAACAATACTATTAGAAGTAGTAAACAACAACAACAATACTATTAGAAGTAGTAAACAATAACAACAATACTATTAGAAGTAGTAAACAACAACAACAATACTATTAGAAGTAGTAAACAACAACAACAATACTATTAGAAGTAGTAAACAACAACAAAAATACTATTAGAAGTAGTAAACAACAATACTATTAGAAGTAGTAAACAACAACAATACTATTAGAAGTAGTAAATCTAAACCACAACAACAATACTATTAGAAGTAGTAAACAACAACAATACTATTAGAAGTAGTAAACAACAACAATACTATTAGAAGTAGTAAACAACAACAACAATACTATTAGAAGTAGTAAACAACAACAACAATACTATTAGAAGTAGTAAACAACAACAACAATACTATTAGAAGTAGTAAATCTAAACAACAACAACAATACTACTAGAAGTAGTAAGCAACAACAATACTATTAGAAGTAGCAAACAACAACAATACTATTAGAAGTAGTAAACAACAATACTATTAGAAGTAGTAAACAACAACAACAATACTATTAGAAGTAGTAAACAACAACAACAATACTATTAGAAGTAGTAAACAACAACAACAATACTATTAGAAGTAGTAAACAACAATATTATTAGAAGTAGTAAACAACAATACTATTAGAAGTAGTAAACAACAACAACAATACTATTAGAAGTAGTAAACAACAACAACAATACTATTAGAAGTAGTAAACAACAATATTATTAAAAGTAGTAAACAACAATACTATTAGAAGTAGTAAACAACAACAACAATACTATTAGAAGTAGTAAACAACAACAACAATACTATTAGAAGTAGTAAACAACAACAACCATACTATTAGAAGTAGTAAACAACAACAACAATACTATTAGAAGTAGTAAACAACAACAACAATACTATTAGAAGTAGTAAATCTAAACAACAACAACAATACTATTAGAAGTAGTAAACAACAACAAAAATACTATTAGAAGTAGTAAACAACAACAACAATACTATTAGAAGTAGTAAACAACAACAACAATACTATTAGAAGTAGTAAACAACAACAATACTATTAGAAGTAGTAAATAACATCAACAATACTATTAGAAGTAATAAACAACAACAATACTATTAGAAGTAGTAAACAACAACAACAATACTATTAGAAGTAGTAAACAACAACAATACTATTAGAAGTAGTAAATAACAACAACAATACTATTAGAAGTAGTAAATAACAACAACAATACTATTAGAAGTAGTAAATCTAAACAACAACAACAATACTATTAGAAGTAGTAAACAACAACAATACTATTAGAAGTAGTAAACAACAACAATACTATTAGAAGTAGTAAACAACAACAACAATACTATTAGAAGTAGTAAACAACAACAATATTATTAGAAGTAGTAAACAACAACAATACTATTAGAAGTAGTAAACAACAACAATACTATTAGAAGTAGTAAACAACAACAACAATACTATTAGAAGTAGTAAACAACAATACTATTAGAAGTAGTAAACAACAATAATATTAGAAGTAGTAAACAACAACAATACTATTAGAAGTAGTAAACAACAACAACAATACTATTAGAAGTAGTAAATCTAAACAACAACAACAATACTATTAGAAGTAGTAAACAACAACAACAATACTATTAGAAGTAGTAAACAACAATACTATTAGAAGTAGTAAATCTAAACAACGACAACAATACTATTAGAAGTAGTAAATCTAAACAACGACAACAATACTATTAGAAGTAGTAAATCTAAACAACGACAACAATACTATTAGAAGTAGTAAACAACAACAACAATACTATTAGAAGTAGTAAACAACAACAACAATACTATTAGAAGTAGTAAACAACAACAATACTATTAGAAGGAGTAAATAACAACAACAATACTATTAGAAGTAGTAAATCTAAACAACAACAACAATACTATTAGAAGTAGTAAATCTAAACAACAACAACAATACTATTAGAAGTAGTAAACAACAACAATACTATTAGAAGTAGTAAACAACAATACTATTAAAAGTAGTAAACAACAATATTATTAGAAGTAGTAAACAACAACAACAATACTATTAGAAGTAGTAAGCAACAATACTATTAGAAGTAGTAAACAACAACAACAATACTATTAGAAGTAGTAAATCTAAACAACAACAACAATACTATTAGAAGTAGTAAACAACAACAATACTATTAGAAGTAGTAAGCAACAACAACAATACTATTAGAAGTAGTAAACAACAACAATACTATTAGAAGTAGTAAACAACAACAACAATACTATTAGAAGTAGTAAACAACAACAATACTATTAGAAGTAGTAAACAACAACAACAACAATACTATTAGAAGTAGTAAACAACAACAATACTATTAGAAGTAGTAAACAACAACAATACTATTAGAAGTAGTAAGCAACAACAACAATACTATTAGAAGTAGTAAACAACAACAATACTATTAGAAGTAGTAAACAACAACAACAATACTATTAGAAGTAGTAAATCTAAACAACAACAACAATACTATGGACTAAAGAAAAAGAAGAAAACGACAAACAAAGTTTGACATAACATCACACTGAAGAGCAACACGAACCCACTAAACATAGGTGTGAACTCAGACACTTCGGAGGTGTAAGCAGTTCCTACTCCACTAGTGGCACCCGTCGTGTTACTCTTGTTACAAACCAAACGATCAGTAATGAATGAGCAAAGGACATATTCTGATTACGACAAACGGAACATATCCGTGGTTATTGGTGACATAGATATTCGGTAACCGTTAACAGGGTCATGGTGGCCACCTTTAAACTTTCGAAATGATAAATTTCATTTAACCACTAGGAATCATTGGTTCAGTGGAGCCTTTGTTAGCAGCAATCCTCTATCAAGGACATCTTGATAGTAGTCACAAGCTCTGGAATATCGTATCAACTGAGATATATATTCCATATGCAGGTGCTGCTGAAATGTTGTTACATATCGTCGTCATATGCCGTGGTCTTCATTGTTCAATTATTTTACGTGAGAGGTAGTTATTCATTTCGCTGATGCTGATTGAATTGTTGATCATCACTTTTGATCTTTATTTTTCATAACCACTACACTCAGTAAATATTGTCATATAATAAATTACTTATATCACTACAGGATCTAAAATGGCTACAGGTAGAAAACCAGGTAAGTTTATATGTTTAAACCACAGTGAAACGTGTATAAATCAAACACTAATAAACTACAATCCTGAACTAAGCGAACTTTAAATAAATAAAAGTCCTATGTAGAGAATCTCTGTTAATTTAAGTTGTATAAAGCAAACTTCTGTCTGTTTGGTTTCATGGAGGTTAGCTTTAGACAGGGTTCACTGTATTTTGTAAAAGCACACGACCTCTTTCGTCGCTGTTCGATTCCTGATATGATCGTTTTCATTGGTTTCAGTTATTATGCTAAAAACCTATCGTTCTTGCTCTAGTCACATGGGATGAGTACTTCCTGTTTTATTCTTATGTGGTCTTTTATAAGAAGAGTTTGAAAATACCAAAGGGGTAATCAGAATATGATAAAGTGTGAATTCATTCCACAATATAGTTTAAATATAAATTGTGTATAAACCATCGGAATAATCATAAGTCGTCATCTGAAGAAGAATACACTGGCAGAACATTTTCAAAACCTAATAGAAAAATCGTAGAAAGAGGTCAAATTGATGCCCATAACAGATAATACAATGGTGTGTTGCTAGAAATGAACCGATGGAATAGGCAGCCACTCCATAACAGATAATACAATGGTGTGCTGCTAGAGATTAACCGATGGAATAGGCAGCCACTTCATAACAGATAATACAATGGTGTGTTGCTAGAGATGAACCAATGGAATAGGCAGCCACTCCATAACAGATAATACAATGGTGTGTTGCTAGAGATGAACCGATGGAATAGGCAGCCACTCCATAACAGATAATACAATGGTGTGTTGCTAGAGATGAACCGATGGAATAGGTATCCACTCCATAACAGATAATACAATGGTGTGTTGCTAGAGATGAACCGATGGAATAGGCAGCCACTTCATAACAGATAATACAATGGTGTGTTGCTAGAGATGAACCGATGGAATAGGCAGCCACTCCATAACAGATAATACAATGGTGTGTTGCTAGAGATGAACCGATGGAATAGACAGCCACTCCATAACAGATAATACAATGGTGTGTTGCTAGAGATGAACCGATGGAATAGACAGCCACTCCATAACAGATAATACAATGGTGTGCTGTTAGAGATGAACCGATGGAATAGGCAGCCACTCCATAAGGTGTGAAACCTATAATTAATTTTTTAAGGTTTTCTACTAAATTTGTGTTTTTTCGAGCCTACCTGGCCATTTCATCTTAAGTTTAACCTTTCGAAGACCATACATTTTCTGAAACGTCCATGATTCCTCGACGTTCTGTCAAAATATCAGGCCATGTCTAAAGTCTTGCAGTGAAATGCCAAGCTATCGAAAATACCTACTCTAAAAATAGCTCTGTCATCCCCCAGAAATTCCCTATTTATAGGTCATGCATCAAATCCTCCATATCCATATTAAAATACAACTAAATCAATCAAATTTGGATTCAAAATAATCCTTATACATTTAACTTCAATTATCAATTTAATTATTCCATTCCATTCAGTATTTGTCACAATACAACAAAGTGAAAAGAACTTTTTTCTTTAAAAGGGACTACTTTTGTATATGTTCTTAGCTCTGATTGGTTGAATTACTGGTTTGACACCATAACAGATACCGGGTAATACAATGGTGTGTTGTTAGAGATGAACCGATGGAATATGCAGCCACTCCATAACAGATAATACAATGGTGTATTGTTAGAGATGAACCGATGGAATAGGCAGCTACTCCATAACAGATAATACAATGATGTGTTGCTAGAGATGAACCGATGGAATAGGCAGTCACTCCATAACAGATAATACAATGGTGTGTTGCTAGGGATGAACCGATGGAATAGGCAGCCACTCCATAACAGATAATACAATCGTGTGTTGCTAGAGATGAACCGATGGAATAGGCAGCTACTCCATAACAGATAATACAATGGTGTGTTGCTAGAGATGAACCGATGGAATAGGCAGCCACTCCATAACAGATAATACAATGGTGTGTTGCTAGAGATGAACCGATGGAATAGGCAGCCACTCCATAACAGATAATACAATGGTGTGTTGCTAGAGATGAACCGATGGAATAGACAGCCACTCCATAACAGATAATACAATGGTGTGTTGCTAGAGATGAACCGATGGAATAGGCAGTCACTCCATAACAGATAATACAATGGTGTGTTGCTAGAGATGAACCGATGGAATAGGCTGCCACTCCATAACAGATAATACAATGGTGTGTTGCTAGAGATGAACCGATGGAATAGACAGCCACTCCATAACAGATAATACAATGGTGTGTTGCTAGAGATGAACCGATGGAATAGGCAGCCACTCCATAACAGATAATACAATGGTGTGTTGCTAGAGATGAACCGATGGAATAGACAGCCACTCCATAACAGATAATACAATGGTGTGTTGCTAGAGATGAACCGATGGAATAGGCAGTCACTCCATAACAGATAATACAATGGTGTGTTGCTAGAGATGAACCGATGGAATAGGCAGCCACTCCATAACAGATAATACAATGGTGTGTTGCTAGAGATGAACCGATGGAATAGGCAGTTACTCCATAACAGATAATACAATGGTGTGTTGCTAGAGATGAACCGATGGAATAGGCAGCCACTCCATAACAGATAATACAATGGTGTGTTGCTAGAGATGAACCGATGGAATAGGCTGCCACTCCATAACAGATAATACAATGGTGTGTTGCTAGAGATGAACCGATGGAATAGACAGCCACTCCATAACAGATAATACAATGGTGTGTTGCTAGAGATGAACCGATGGAATAGGCAGCCACTTTTGACCTGATAAAATGTGATTAAGACGCCAACTGAATACATAGCAAAAAGAAACTATATTATCTACATAACTTATATTTGAATATTCCAAGTTTTACATCAGTAGATGTGGTTATATGGATATGGAGTGTATCTCTCTCAGTTGACACGATATTCCAGAGCTTGTGGTTCCTATCAGGATTGCCTTAATAGAGGGTTGCTGCTAACAAGGAAGCTATTGAACCAAGGGTTCCTCTTGGTAAAGTTGAAGTCATTACTTCGAAAATTTTACGGTCGTCACTATGACTTGGGTGACCGTTATGGAATATCTGTGTCACAAATGACCACGGATATGTTCCACTATAGTCGTAATCACTTCCTCATTCATGACTTATCACCGGGTTTATAACTAGATTAACACGACGGGTGCCACTAGTGGAGCATGAACTGCTTACCCTTCCGGAGGACCTGAGTTCACCCCCTCCCGGATTTTAGTGGGGTTCGTGTTACTCTATCTTTAGTTTTATATGTATGTTTTGTAGGTCGTTGTTTGTCCTTTTGTACTTTTCCTTTTGGCCATTGTGTTGTCTGATCTTATTCGATATACGGATTCTGATCACCCCTTTGGTATCTTCAAACTCTTCTTAGCAGGCACAGCTGGTGTACATGAAATTGTCCGAAGAAACTGGAGGCGAATTTCTGATAACTAAATGGCTTCTAATGTTCATAGCAAACATTAGAATTTGCCAATATAAAAATATTATATGTTATTCAGCTATCAGACAGGGTATATAATGTGACATTCCCGGCTTAGGATCTATATTATATAGAATATATATCATAAGCCGGGAATGTCTGATAGCTGAATAACAGATATATTACGGATTTAACCATTGTTTTTTTTTAAATACAACATCCAACTGTATTAAATAAATTTGGGTCTTTTATTTTCATTTTCCGTATCTCTAGATGTCCGTTTCCGTACCTTTGACGTCATTCTTCAATGACGTCAAAATATGTGTCACGTCATATTTCAGGTATGGGGTGTCTCATGAAGAAAAATACTGTACTAAATTGCTAAATCAATACAGTTTCATATGTAGTAAATTTTATAAACTCTATAAATATAACATTAATATATCACATAACAAAACAACGGGTTTGCGAAACAGTTTCAATAATATAAATGTTAACAACATGTAAATAAAACCTTGGTGTGGCCCCATGACGTCGAAAGTTTTCAAGGCTCAACGTTTTGTTTATTTGTTATGGTACAGCCGTGGAACAAAGGAGTTTGCTGAATCGATCAGGTATTTGTGACGGAATTAACCGTTGTAATATTTTTTTGTTCATGCAGTCGTTTTGAGTATAAAAACAGCATTTAATTCGGTAAAAATACATTTATTATTCCGTATTATACCATTGATTCAGTGAAGCGTAATGTTTTGTCGTTCATGTTTTAATCGTTTTTGGGGACTGAAATATATACCCTGTCTGTTTTCCGAGTATATGCTGACATTCAGGGTTGAAGAACCAATGAAAATATGTGTAACAAACTAAATCCGTAATATATCACTATATCTGTATTTCTAGGAAATATAAATCAATAGTAATATATTTCTGAACGGTGAAATATATGAATAGAGTGGTGGATCATCTCAGTTGTACACTCCTATCAATCTATTACTGTAATTACCCCCTCTCTGAGCATACGATGGCCACTCGAAAGAAGATAAAAGACAAAGAATGGTCCACAGAAACATGGATCATTAACACGCGACGCGAACCACACTTAAACTGGAGATGAACTCAGGTGTTCCAAAATGGTGAACTGTTCCTGCTAAAATCATCAGAAATTCCTGGTTCATAATTAGCTTTCTCGTTGACAACAATCATCTATCTAGAATATTCTGATAGGAAACATAAACTTTGGAATATCGTATTAACCGAGATATACCTATTCCATATGTATGTGTTGCTGGAATGTGGCTATATAAATCTTCTGTAGGAAAGAATTACATTAAGATATGCTTGGTCCATATAGGAAAAGGGGGTACAGCAGTGTATGCCTACCATTATGTTTTATTGTGTGCAGGAATGGCATAATTTCAATGGTATGTCGTGTTGTAAGAGTATTATAGAAAACGAATTATCTTTCAGTATCAATTCTAAAGAAACCAGTGTCAGAACATGGTATCAAGTCAATACTGCTCCCACAGAAACCTGATACAACCTATAATATGAAAACGTTACTTACAAATAAACTAGATCTTAACAGTCATGAACCATTACTAATAAAGAGAAGCCCAAAACATTCTACCGATCAATCGATGATTCAAGCAAAATCAGTAGTAATAAGTAATAGAAGTTTTTCTTCAGAGAAATCGAAACAAATAAATAGCGTTATGCATCCATGTTCAAAGTCGGCTATGGGGCAGCTTACACCGAGCACTGAAATGATGAAACCAAAATTGTTGCGTTCTTATCAAATTTACGATGAAGGAAAATCTTCACATCGAAAATTGATGACAGAACGTACAAATGTTGATGTAAACAATGCCATGCAACCACTGTATAGACGAACAAGGGAAAAGGGAGACAAGCATGATGGGAAAAAGTAAATACCAAAATCAGGGGAAGGAACAATTAGTAATAATACACTGAAGCAAAAGCTATCAGACCATAATTATGATGTTCAAACTGTAACCCAGAAGAAAGAAGATTTAAAAAAAAGTAGAACGATTCCCTCGAGAGCTCAACAGGATCAAAGCTCTGTAGTTCATACCATAATACAGAAGACACAAGAAAAACAATACAAAAGTCCAACGTTTAATGGAAAGAAAGCGGAAGCCAAATCTGAGAACAAGACTTCATTAACAAAACAGTTGAAAACTAGTCATTCTAAAATATTTTCAAAAAATGGAAGAATCAGAGAATCATCAATCAGTAGTACAGACGAAAAAACCATGGAAACAAAAAAGTTTACTCCCAAAAGACACAATTGTAAATACTGATATCTCAAACACAAAGGAAAATAATGATTTCTCCCTGGTAGCTGCTATAGACTTCGGAACTATCTACTCGGGGTATGTATTTCTGTCGACAGATGAATATAACAGAAATCCTATGTCTGTTACAGCAAAAATGTGGTCAAGTCCGAATTACAATTCACTTAAGACACCTACTAATATTTTATTTGATTGTCATAAGCAATTCCATTCTTTTGGGTTCGAGGCAGAGTCTAAGTATCTACATCTGTTAGAGGATGAAGACGGTGATGCTGATGACTGGTATTATTTTACACACTTCAAGATGATATTATATCAGAATACGGTGTGTATAGAATTGTGTGTATGATAACCAGAACATACCAACATGACTACAAAGAATAGCTTATGTAGTAAAAGGAGGGATTCGGGAACAACAACAATACAGAAACTGACATTTAACACAATAAAAACAACACGAATATTCACAGTGCAAACGCATATGTCAAGCACAGACAACATACCCAGAAAATGTTATACTCGTACACTCGAACAACCATCAGAACATTGTACATAAGACTTAATCAGTTCTCATAGGACTAGTTTGGAGCATTAGTACAAAAATCGTAGTCGAAAGGTTTATGACCGTAAGATCAGGTGCTCCGGAAGGGTGATATTTACCTGAACTATTAATATTATGGAACAATGACATGAAATTTACGCGAAAGTCATGATGGATAAACAATACATAACGTAAAGCAAAATACTTAAAATTTGAAAGTACGAAGTTCTAAGAAAGCCCTTGTATAATTCAAATTAGTGATAGCACGTTTTATTTTATCTTTGTAAATAAATTAACGAATTACATTGTATCTCAAATGTTCGAATTTTATTATTTACTTCTACCCTAAATATATAATGATGATGAGTACATTTGATTGTCAATATCATTTAATAAAACTGTTACTATCTTTTGACTTGGTAAATGCGTAAGATGGTTTACTTTTGGAGAAAAAAATATTCACCTCGGAAATAAGTTTTAATTCAATATTAAAGTAATTAAATCCCTCGTATTTGTAATGTTGAAATTTACAGAATATTGGTACTAACACCAAACTAAGAGATAGTCAAGGAAAACAAATGTCTGCTATGAAAGTTTTCTCTGCCTCCATTAAATATCTGATGGAAGACATGTTTGCCATGTGCTACCAACAACATTTGCGGATTGGCCAAGAGAACATCCGGTGGGTGATAACTGTTCCCGCTCTTTGGAATGACAAAGCTAAAACATTTATGAGAGAAGCGGCAAACAAGGTTAGTTGTAAAAAAATATATCAATTAATTGCTTAATGGCAACTGAAAATTGAAAAAGTTCAATGGTGTATTAACACATTTACCAGAATTAACTGTCAATTTTACCTGCTGCGAAACAAAACTTCATCAAAGGTTCCTTATTCTATCTGTTTCTAAAACTCGTACAAATAAATTACATTTTTTCCGACAATATGTATAGACTAGTTATCTTGCATTGGTTCTATTTGAGCAGTAAAGTTGCATTTCCTGTATTATTGTTTTGTTATATTCGGTCACTGACCAAGATATTGCGTTTCTGGTACCCGATTCATATTGAGCAACGTTAAGAAACGATAACAATATAAGCACGGACGTCACCGATGACAACATTGAAAACGATTAGAACGACGTTTGTTTCTGTTCTTTTTAGACAATTTGGCAGTTGTTTTAGGCCTTTTGACATTGCAGGATAAACATAATATAGATACATTGTCGGAAAATATCAATTTAATTCCCACTCGCTGCGAAACAAGACAGTAAAGCTCGCAAAAAGCTCGTTTTTCTGCCTGTTTCTAAAGCTGATACAAATAAATTATATATTTTTTGACAATGTACGTATACAGTGTATTGTCTATTTCTACAGTTTTATTAATAGCGTACTTGATAGTCAAAATGACGGGTATCTCCACGTCCTCCGGTTTCCTCCACCAATAAAACTGACCGCCACGATATAGTTGAAATATTTTTGAAAGTGGCGTTAAGCACCATCAAACAAACAAACAAAAATGTTTATCGTTCATTTGTAATTGATGTTCTCAAGTTGCTTTTCAACTAATAACAATTAATAAATACAATGTATTCCTTCTTAATTTATTTCACTGAGATATTTTTGAGTTAACTTTGTTCATGGTATTACATTGAGTTGTAGCATTTCATCTTTTAATACAAACAGGCTGGAATACATAACAACAACCTAATCATGGCTATAGAACCAGAGGCTGCCTCACTGTATTGTATAGAATGTATGAAAAGGAGTGACGCTACAGAGCTTGGACGTGGTGAAAAGTTTATGGTTTTAGATGCTGGAGGTTAACTTTTTATAGTTTATATTTTATGTATCCACAATCTGCCATGAATTCATTCATTTGAGACAATAGCTGTTTCGACAGAGGAAGGGTATATTGATTGATCTAAAAATTAATGTTCTGATCATTTATACATGTTCCTGGTCATTCTTCCTATTACTATTTTCACGGATGTCCGTCAGCGACTCACAAGAAAGACAAATTGTTTAGACTTGCGGCTGAATTCGTTCTTGGCCAGTTTGCATTGAATATGCATATTGTTTTTAGCAGATATTAAATAGATATATACAATAAATTTCATAGATATACATTATTTCAAATCATGGAAGTATTAATTGAATCCTTGTGGTAGTTTCTAGATATCCAACAAGATATTCACAAATGTAAGAGAAAACAGAAGGGGCAATCGAGAATGAATGCAATAATTGAGGAATCATTAAATAATTACAATTCTACAAGTCTACGGTCAACATTAAGATATCTTCGGGTAGAGTCACATCAAATTCATATTCTACACTAAGTTGTTCAATTAATACACAGGTCATATTATTACGTACTACACAACATGTATAACACTAAACGTAGACCCCTACTATAACATTGTAGTGCACAAAAAAACAATTGATATCTACGTTTTCATCAATGGTGAGTGAAGTACAACACAAAAGTTCAATGATAAATACTGAATCACAATCGTGACCAGAAAGACAACACAAAACTTAAAAGGAAATTTTGATGACGTCAAAGCAGTAATCAGAAACCGTAAATCTAAGGAGGACATACAATACAATGAAAAGGGACAAAAAGGACGAACAATGATTTACAGAACAATATACAGAAAACTAATGATTTGAACAACACGTACACCACCAAAAACCGGAAATGAACTCGGTGTCCCGGAAGGGTTAACAGTTCCTGGTCCATTTGTGACATCCGTCATGTTACTGTTAAATGACACGAACATTATATGATATGAAAATCGTGTTGGACACCAGTATACCTAAATAAATACAGTGAATTAAACTCATGAGATCAAATGGGGAATGGAAATTTACAGTAGTAATGAATAGTGTTCATCGGAGGGATATCTTTTTGAATTCATTGCTTTTTTACAAGTACTAAGTTTATGTTTCAGGTGGGACTGTTGATATTGCTGTACAATACGAGAGCTCCACAAAGCTAATGGTGGAGAATGGGGTGGAATTAAGGTTGACTATGAGTTTAAGAGATTACTGAAAGATATAATGGGTAGAGATATACTTACAGAACTTGAGCAACAACACCAATCCGATTATTTAGATATATTCTATTCGTTTGAAAGAGCTAAGCGTATTTCCATGAACCCATTCAAGTGCCATCTTTTACTTACGTGGTTTGTGCTGTGGGGTGGTGAAGGTTATCAGGGCTCAAACCCAGAGCTATTCAACTTTTTCCCAGGTTGTGGATAGGGGATCCCTCTCTATGGGGGTTGTCGGATTATAATACGGAAAGCCTGACTGTGGACAATAGTGGATAACTTGTCTGAAGAGTGACTCTCCTTAAAGACCTCCTTTGTAGATTTCGAACAAGAGTAGGTACATTGTAGACGCTACAAGATTAACATTTTCGTCCTTATCCTAATCCTCATATTTTCCAGTGGCAGTTAAAAGTTGTTGACCTGGTTGGCCCAGCCTGCCCTTACTTCTATATATATAGTTTTTGTATGTTGTATTGAAATTGTCCTGTCCTGAATGGGGCCGTAGCTATAATCCGATAGTCCAGACGAAAAACAGTATATATAGGCCATATATATCCTGGCACAGTTGTTTATTTTGTCATATTCCGATGCTGTTTCTTTCCGTGATATAAGGGGTCACTTAGGGACAATTCCTTCAATCGTAACTTTTTATATATGCGCTTGTCGTAGAAAGCGACTATAGCAGGGTCACCCGTAGGAATTCCGGGGAATAAAAATAGGACCAACTTTTCGTCGGAAGAGACAGAAAAACAAGTTCCCTTGTTAAGTCGTTGCCCATGTTGACCCATCCCAGAGTTCCCTCTTTCTGATGTTTTGTTTACAAACTTTTCTGATCCTGAATATGACTGAAATATTGCTTGCTGGCCATCAATCAATCAATCAATCAATCAATCAATTCGCACACATTGGTGAGTAAACGGTTCAGTTTAATTTCTGGTGTCATATTACACATGTTATAGTGTTAACTTTCAAAGAAATAAAGCATTTGTCGGACCATCGGACTGTCGGATTATAGGTCGACCACTCCTGAAGAATCCGGGTCGTTTCGCCCCGAGAGTCGTTTCGCCCCTATTCCCTTTCGCTTCGGGTCGTTTCGCCCTCATTTATTAATAGTGTTTTAAAAAATGGAATATGGAAAATACCATTGCAAATATTCGTATTTTGGATGTTGTAAGGCTTGTTCATGGGTACTTTATTTTTGTCTACCTCATAATTAACATGCTTTCTTGACGTGTTTAATATTATGTATATGGCTTCACTTTCTTTGTTTGACACCTGATTAAATGTGTAAAATTTCTTTGTTCACTTTCATTGCTTGGCACCTGATTAAATTTGTAAAATTTCTTTGAACAATACAGTAATAAATTAGTATGTATGTATTGTTTGTTCTGCATGGCTTCAAATTAGTTGTTGACACCTATCAGTTATTTTTATTGTTCAATCACTTCATTGGGTCATAGTCGTATATAAATCCTTGATTAGGTCAATGGTTATCATATCTGTATTTCAGAGCATGAATAATATCTTTTTACATCTTATTTGTCGAGGTCGAACCTCCCCCCTTTTTTTTTAAACATTTAAACCTCCTGGTCACAAACTACACAAGGGAATGGCATTTTTATTAATTAGTCGATTTTAAAAGCTCATTAGAGCTTGTGTTATATGTATGATTTATATCGACTCTAAATAAAGCTTTGAATTGAATTGAATCTTGTGACATAGCACCCCTTTTTATACATACTCACCGAAAGATCAAAGAATTTCTCAAACTGAGTATATTGTTACAACACTTTTCTCAATATGCACAAGTTTGCAAAAGCTTGGGTCGGACAGGTTTCTATGAAAGCATGTAGCAACAACAATTAATTAGTAATTGACAGATCAAAGAATAAAAATAATTACAATTTTCAATTTTTAATTAATTTCTCTTTATTATTTTTTTGCAGTTTAATAAGTAATAATTGACCAATAATTATTAAATATAACATCATGATGATGTTAACTCCGTTGTTTATCATATATTTTTATTATTTTGATTTTATTTTTATGTTATTATTTTTTTTGTATACAACTAATGAATACATAATTACCAAAAAATTGTCGAAAAAAACTTCACCTATTATTATATAATACTGATTAAGTGGGGCGAATCGACTCACTTTCCGGGGCGCCCTCCTGAATATAGCTGAAATACTGCCCACTGGACCTTAAACAATAATCAATAAAATATTTTGACAGTTTTTCTTTACAAACTTTTAGGTTGTTAGGGTAATGGGTGTTTAATAAGTGAGTAATTTATATTTGAATGAGATGATCATGTCCGCCTTGTACTAGACCAAGAATTAGATTTGTCTAAAAAGTCCACAGGTACATACACATTATCCCAATTCCAAGCCAACCAGTGTTTGATATTACTCCTGAATGATACCTGATTAACAGAGCAGTACATACCAATTATATAGTTCTTGATTTAACCCATTCGGATCTCAAACCCACGATCTACCACACTCTAGGTGAGCACACTTACCAATAATCCACTGATGTATGGGTGCTTACTGTGATATACAACGATATTCTATTTATTGATGGAGTACAGAGAAAATCACCATTCTATCTAATGTCATTGAACAACTTTATCAGATAAAGTTGTATTGAGTACTACTCGCCATGAACAAACTCACAACCTCAGTGGTGATTGATCCTGATTACATACCATAAGATCATGAACCTAACCAATCGCCACGCAAAGGATTCTGGGTATTGTACATCAACCACTATCATCTCTGCCTCATCAACAAACTCTGGTCTTTGTTTACTAGCATTGAAGGCAAACAATTTAGTCCAGTCGAATGAATTAAATCTGTGGTTCAACTATAAAAAAGAGGAGCCTATTTTCTGATGTGTGATATTTTACGTTATATTTTTGAGTATAGTGAAATGGAACCAGTTATGTTCTCTGTGCTGGAGAGTGGCCCATGATGTCCCCTCCAAACTTTTGACATCAGTATTATAGATGTAGGATATATCTATTAGAGTCTATATAAGAGGGAGCCCTTCAATTCCATACAGATTACCTAAATTTACATAAGAATATTAAGGGCCGTCGTGGTCATGTGGTTGTTGGATTTATAACTAACTGTGCAATCAGTGCTCTATCTATCACTACTAAAGTTGTGAGTTCGAATTCCGCTCCTGGCGAGGTGTACTCGATACAACATTATGTGGTTAAGTTTGTCAGTGACTTGCGACAGGTGGGTGGTTTTTTCCATGTACTCCCCGTTTCCTCCACAAATAAAACTGACAGCCACGATAAAACTGAAATATTGTTGAAAGTGGCATTAAACACCATAAACCACCATCAAATAAGACAATGACAACAGATATAGCATAAAGCACTTTTATTTAAAAGTTCCATATTTATGCTGTGTGGCCCTCATCCAATCCAAACTACTCTACAAAATTTTAATTTACAAAAAAACATCCAATTGAATCTGTTTTTGTTAATTGCTTTAACAATATTTTATATTGTTTGGACAGTATTCATAGACAAATTAATAACTTTTCTTTGCAAAAAGTTCCTTAGAAAATAAAATAAAATAATTTACGATCACTTTATGTTTGGAGTTATAAATTCTCCATTTTGTATTGTTCACAAAAATATAAAGATGATAAAACATTAATTAATTAAACTAAACATGTATATATCTCTCACTTGATGGAATACCCTTCTGAAGTATTAAGTGGGACATGGAAAGAGATATATCTCTCACTTGATGGAATACCCTTCTGAAGTATTAAGTGGGACATGGAAAGAGATATATCTCTCACTTGATGGAATACCCTTCTGAAGTATTAAGTGGGACATGGAAAGAGATATATCTCTCACTTGATGGAATACCCTTCTGAAGTATTAAGTGGGACATGGAAAGAGATATATCTCTCACTTGATGGAATACCCTTCTGAAGTATTAAGTGGGACATGGAAAGAGATATATCTCTCACTTGATGGAATACCCTTCTGAAGTATTAAGTGGGACATGGAAAGAGATATATCTCTCACTTGATGGAATACCCTTCTGAAGTATTAAGTGGGACATGGAAAGAGATATATCTCTCACTTGATGGAATACCCTTCTGAAGTATAAAGTGGGACATGGAAAGAGATATATCTCTCACTTGATGGAATACCCTTCTGAAGTATTAAGTGGGACATGGAAAGAGATATATCTCTCACTTGATGGAATACCCTTCTGAAGTATTAAGTGGGACATGGAAAGAGATATATCTCTCACTTGATGGAATACCCTTCTGAAGTATTAAGTGGGACATGGAAAGAGATATATCTCTCACTTGATGGAATACCCTTCTGAAGTATTAAGTGGGGCATGGAAAGAGATATATCTCTCACTTGATGGAATACCCTTCTGAAGTATAAAGTGGGACATGGAAAGAGATATATCTCTCACTTGATGGAATACCCTTCTGAAGTAATAAGTGGGACATGGAAAGAGATATATCTCTCACTTGATGGAATACCCTTCTGAAGTATTAAGTGGGACATGGAAAGAGATATATCTCTCACTTGATGGAATACCCTTCTGAAGTATTAAGTGGGACATGGAAAGAGATATATCTCTCACTTGATGGAATACCCTTCTGAAGTATTAAGTGGGACATGGAAAGAGATATATCTCTCACTTGATGGAATACCCTTCTGAAGTATTAAGTGGGACATGGAAAGAGATATATCTCTCACTTGATGGAATACCCTTCTGAAGTATTAAGTGGGACATGGAAAGAGATATATCTCTCACTTGATGGAATACCCTTCTGAAGTATTAAGTGGGACATGGAAAGAGATATATCTTTCACTTGATGGAATACCCTTCTGAAGTATTAAGTGGGACATGGAAAGAGATATATCTCTCACTTGATGGAATACCCTTCTGAAGTATTAAGTGGGACATGGAAAGAGATATATCTCTCACTTGATGGAATACCCTTCTGAAGTATTAAGTGGGACATGGAAAGAGATATATCTCTCACTTGATGGAATACCCTTCTGAAGTATAAAGTGGGACATGGAAAGAGATATATCTCTCACTTGATGGAATACCCTTCTGAAGTATTAAGTGGGACATGGAAAGAGATATATCTCTCACTTGATGGAATACCCTTCTGAAGTATTAAGTGGGACATGGAAAGAGATATATCTCTCACTTGATGGAATACCCTTCTGAAGTATTAAGTGGGACATGGAAAGAGATATATCTCTCACTTGATGGAATACCCTTCTGAAGTATTAAGTGGGACATGGAAAGAGATATATCTCTCACTTGATGGAATACCCTTCTGAAGTATTAAGTGGGACACGGAAAGAGATATATCTCTCACTTGATGGAATACCCTTCTGAAGTATTAAGTGGGACATGGAAAGAGATATATCTCTCACTTGATGGAATACCCTTCTGAAGTATTAAGTGGGACATGGAAAGAGATATATCTCTCACTTGATGGAATACCCTTCTGAAGTATTAAGTGGGACATGGAAAGAGATATATCTCTCACTTGATGGAATACCCTTCTGAAGTATTAAGTGGGACATGGAAAGAGATATATCTCTCACTTGATGGAATACCCTTCTGAAGTATTAAGTGGGACATGGAAAGAGATATATCTCTCACTTGATGGAATACCCTTCTGAAGTATTAAGTGGGACATGGAAAGAGATATATCTCTCACTTGATGGAATACCCTTCTGAAGTATTAAGTGGGACATGGAAAGAGATATATCTCTCACTTGATGGAATACCCTTCTGAAGTATTAAGTGGGACATGGAGAGAGATATATCCACCTCTCACTTGATGGAATACCCTTCTGAAGTATAAAGTGGGACATGGAGAGAGATATATCCACCTCTCACTTGATGGAATACCCTTCTGAAGTATAAAGTGGGACATGGAGAGAGATATATCCACCTCTCACTTGATGGAATACCCTTCTGAAGTATTAAGTGGGACATGGAGAGAGATATATCCACCTCTCACTTGATGGAATACCCTTCTGAAGTATTAAGGAGACAGATTAGTAAAAATGACTTGTTTCTAAATCCTACAATATGTAATTTGACATTAGTGTTATATTTTAGCATGTAGACAAACCTGTCCTGGTAGTCATCTCTATTAAGCAGTCACCTGTCGCAAGTCACTGACAAACTTAACCACATAATGTTGTATCGAGTACACCTCGCCAGGAGCGGAATTCGAACTCACAACTTTAGTAGTGATAGATAGAGCACTGATTGCACAGTTAGTTATAAATCCAACAACCACATGACCACGACGGCCCTTAATATTCTTATGTAAATTTAGGTATTAAAAGGTCAACCTTTTCTTGTCCAGTAATAGAAAAATTCATATGAATTGAACTTCTTTTAAGAGGTCATCTGTCTTATAACGCCACTTTTCTTTGTCACAATGGTGACCTCTTAATACAGGTTTGACTGTATATTAAATATTTTAAATCTTTAAATAATTTGGCTGATTCCCCACAAAAAAATAATATGTGAGGTTCAGTAGGATGAATTATTTCTATATACCATTTCTGTTATTAATTGACTAGTTTTTATAACAGACATGTAAAATTAATACACAACAAACAGAACACACACAGTACTAAGAAGACAAATAGTTTTTTCTGAAAATCAAATAAAATGAAATTTAATCCGTTTTATTCAAGCACTTTGCTTTGAAGATAAAAATCTATTTTACATTAATTTATCAAGATAACTTTAGAAAGATTATATATGTACTATTCACTCTTAGAGCAATAGTACACAATTTATTTCCAATAAACAAATAGTATTTCAGGTAAAATGATCTCTAACTCTTCCCTAACCAATCAAAATAGAATTAATATGAATGGTTTTTATTACATTTTGAGGCAGTGGTTTCATTTAATTAAAAACAATCCAAAGTGTGAAAGGAAAGAAAATAACATGTTATTTTATAATTAATAATATTATAATGAGTTTGACGTCACACTGAACGATAATTACGTCGATATAAAAGTTCAGTGAGATTTGGATTCTATTGCTACAATACTAAACAATTTTAATGTAAGAAAAAAAAACTGAACATCTATAGATATAATACATCTAAAATGATAAGACAGATTTGGGCAAGAGATTCTTATTATCACAACTATCTAGTTTTAACATGATCACACCATAAATTGTTCATTTAATTTTCAGTTCTAAACTTTTCTATATATGTTAGCACACAAACAAAAATCAATTAACTACATCTATTTTAAAAATGAACACTTTAGTAGCTTACAAATGAACACTTTAGTGGTTTACAAATGAACACTTTAGTGGTTTACAAATGAACACTTTAGTAGCTTACAAATTAACACTTTAGTAGCTTACAAATGCACACTTTAGTAGCTTAAAATATTCTCATTCTTGTTGTATAGAGTTACCTAACTGTGTGATCATATACATATAATAACCTCCGGTTTATTCAGCCAAAATCTAATGATTAGGTTATACACAAATCAATGGACAGTCAGCATTGTGGTTGTTAATAAGATACAGCCAAAAGAAGCAATTGACAAGTTATTTACTGGGTTAGGGTAATGGTGTTTAACACCACTTTCAACAATATTTCAGTTATATACAGTGAAAGAAACCACCACTCGCCAACTCGCCAAAGCGAGAAGGGAAAAAATTTGGCGAGTATGCTTGTGTAAGAACTTGACAATCTAGCGACCGAACATCGTGAGGCGAGTTCCGATTATTTTGCACTCGCTCCTGTCAACCAACTTGATTAAGTAGTTTCTCAGTCAATGATTCTGAATTTTTTTTTATTCGACAATAAAAGATGTGAAGAATTCTTCAAAATCGTTGATAGGATTAGCGGTGCAATGTTTCACGTCCGCCATATTAACTTCTCTTATTGATAGAAAACGCTAAAAGATGGCGTCCTATTCCAAACCGGGATCAAATAAAATTAATATATACCTCCCAAAGTTCAATGCAAATGATTCAGATTATCTTAAATATGGATTCGGTAGAGTAAAACTTGATGATATCAAATAAAATTGGGTTTGGGTGGACTTTATATATGGTAAAAAGGTAAATGTTAAAAAATCGTAATTTTCGAGTCAGGGTCGGATTTTGCAGCAATTTGTATGCAGAATGAATTAAGATCTTATAAATCTTTGTTATTATTTCTCATGTAAAATATTTGCATTAGATCATTGGTGAGTAGAAATATCTACCCACTGGTCAAACTTGGCAAGTGCAATTCTAATTTGGCAAGTACAATTTTGAAGCAACTAGCCAAAATGGCAAGATAAGAGAGAAAAAAACGTTTCCCACACTGTATATACATGTAGTGGCTGCAAGTTAGCTACTGACATTAATTTATACTAAATTGAACCGTTCTGAATATATAGAAGTTAGGATTATTGATGCTTATCAGTTATAATGTGATTTCCAGAAATATTAGGGGTGGAAAACAGTCATAGCAAACTGAGAGTTGAAACTCTGACCTAGGGCAGGTTTCAGGAAATCTTACCAGTAAAAGTGCTATCATGGCACTAATGCATGTCAGTGATGCTATGTTTATGGTCTGAGGTCAATGGTAGACTCACAAAGTATTCATTTATGATTTAATTCTTTAATGCAGTTTTTCAGTTTTATCATTGCAACTTGTTTGGTGGAAAAAACCCTAACATATTGATAAGTCTTAGGGGAAATATTTTCACCTGAGGAACATATTGAATTTGAGGACAGATTAAACCAGAGGTTATAATAACATCTGGTCAATGAGAATGGCATATTCTATGTACAGGTAAAAAAATGTATATATAATTATAAAAACATAATTTCATTATTACAAAAAAAATCAATCCTGTAAACAGTATGAACACAGACGGTGATTATAATTTTTTCCTTGTATAATTGATACATAAAAATATACATCAATAATAATATTTTGCTTATATTTGTAAATATTGATTGTCAAAAAAAAATAAAAAATAAAAGGGAACAATCTTATCACAATTAATTTCACTAACCAAATTATCACATTAGGGTTTTCGTTATGGATGATTAACACCCCTCCCCCCCTCATTTCCTATTTCTTTTTAACAAAATTTGTTATATCATGATATTTATCACACTTAAAGGGAAACTTCACGATTTTTTACATGTTAGCTAAATGTTCCTGGTGATATAAAATACATATTCACAAAGTTTTATCGACATATTTCCACAAATAACGAAGCAAATCGCAAATTTGTAATTTTAATTTCTAATTTTTTCATGGGTTGTGACGTTTTAGCCCGATAATTGCATTGTGGGATTGAAATTTAAAGTCTGGGTCGCTGATGTTAAATTCGCTTCATTTAAAACGCTCAGAGGACTGTAATTTAAATCTAATAACCGTTGGAAAATTAAATACTGAAGTGAACAGCTACGTACCTTTTTGACAAACAACTATTTTAAATGAACAAAATGTTTCATTTCCTTTATATTTACAACGGAAAGAGTGTTTTACAACAGTCACCTATATTCACTATATGTAGGATCCCTTTTACAATTATGTTCATTTTGTTTTACTGCTAATGTGCTGAAAAATATAATGGATAATTTTGACAACGCGTAACTTGTGTATTGATCGGATAAATAAAATGGGAATTTGAATACACACTATTTGCTTTCCAAGACGAGTTGATAAATCGTTTATTATTTATTAAAGATAAAATATTTTTAAAACATTAGAATAAATATAAAGTTGAAATAACAGGAACAATTATAATTGTAATTATGTTTTAGATGATAAAAAAGTATACACCATCCTTGAAATTATAAGTTTTCATTATTAGAGGTGCCAAATTGGCCTAACTATATATAGCTGTCTCATCATAATTAATATGTATTCACAATTTTAACGATCGATGTTCATAAAAGATGTTTTAATTTTAATTAAAGAACTAAAAATTAAAGACTAGGAGATCGGGTGCGTGGCAACTGAGTTTACAAAGTTAGTGTTTAAAGAAGAAAAAAAACCCAGAAGGCACAAAACCTAAATACCGGTATATGATTTTTTTCAGCTCGGAACCCTGTAAGCAAACTTGACCTATAATTTTGATATCCACTAATATTCATTCAGACAAAGTTCGGAAGAGATCATGATCATGAGCAGTATAAACAGATGAAGAGCAGTCAAAATATACAGAGATTAGTCCACACCAAATTTACTTCTTGTTCTTCGGATTTTGTGCTAAAAACGTTGGAGTGAGCAAGTGATTTAAAAATGTTAATTTCTTTTCCTTTTTTTTTGCTTGTTTGTCATTTTTGATGAGCGAAACGTAAAATATTATGCGGAAAATATATTTCTTATATTTTTCATGTATTTTCAGAAGCGAGAGACCATATTTTGATTTTAAATATTTTATTCTTCAATAAATTAAGGCAAATAATTCCTGAAATAAGAAGTGAAAGGTGGGATTTACTTATTTTTATTCTGAAAACGACAGGTACATTCACACCGGTTCACTTAGCAGGGTACCTAATATTGTGTAATGAGTTTAGGTTCACACAGGCAGAATATACAAGTGTCATTTTACATCCGGTCGACGGGACTCTGACCGAATACTTGAATACATGTGTCTCAATCTTTGGCAATAATCAGAAACGCAATACACATTTTGTGACCCGTTAACGCTACCCGTGACTAGAATAGGAGATGCAATACACATTTTAAAGGTTCTAATAGGTGATCAAAATACACGACCCTGATCAAGTATGCATTAGGAATGGGTGCATATTAATGCACACTGGCGGATCAAAAGGAGGTGTTTGACAATTTAGTAAAATTCGTGTATAAATTGGGTAAAAACAAGAGCCTGGGACCCCGTTTTCAAAACTGTTGGATCCGCGCCTGATGCAGTAATGATTCTGGGGCTATTTTCACAAAAAAATCTTAAGATTAACATTGATTGTAAGTTAAATTGAATTGTTCATTTTTATCTTGATTTTTTTTGTGCCTCATCAGAATGATATAGCAACAACCAAAATTATGAAGTAAAGCAGGGTGAACAGGGCAGGGTAGAAAATTCTTCTTGCAAACCCCAAAAAGCAAAATATGCAATTTTTCCTTGTAAAAACAACAACCATATTTTTTATGACTATTTTGAGATTAATCAGAAGGGTCCGCCTGTTCAAAAGACGTGATTAAAATAAACAAAAAATGTTTTCTTTACACAGAGACATATTATATGTTACGTTTTGTTCAAATCAGAAATAACTGTTATGAAAACAGATTAATCTTTTTACTGTTGGCGAATAAGAATATTGCATTTCCATAAACAAATTATTATATTACGTAATAGATGTACCCTGAAGTTTTGCATAATAAACTTTAAAAGTATTTATAATACTCATCGTCTGTAATTGTCAAACGAAAACTATTACAAATTATATGTTTACATAATCCTCTCAATTTTATGGTTTCCTACCCTGTAACTATCTGTGCTTTTAGCTAAGAAGCAGAGCTTATGTGTAGCTTTATTGTAGTGCATGAACGATCGATTACAAAGTGCGATCATATAAATAATAAGATTAAAACAATTTTGCCCCGTAGTATAGGCCTATTTTTATTTTTTGCGAATTCATGGCATTGTTCCGATGTCTGTTCTTTTTTTCACATAATTTCGTAGTTCTTCAATTTTCGAAAAAAATCTTTTGTAAATGTGTCTCATTAAAGACGGACCGGTTTCTCCGATTCGTTTGTTTTGCCATAAGTATATAGAAACAAAACGTAAATCTGCAAAAAGTGATTTTGTAATAAATTCATATATTTAGAATAAGAAAAATAAAAAGAATTACGCCTAACAAGCCATATCGAAACTGAATGAGGACCCCCGGTTTAGTATCGAGATGCTATCAAAATGGCGACATCCATCTATCATTGACGGAATTTTAAAATCGATTTCATTCCCTTATCCAACATAATAAAACGCTAATATACATATAAACATCCATATTTATACATCAGGAAAAACATATAAAAAAATATTTTTTTTGCGAAGTTTCCCTTTAAAGGTATATTTCCATTGGAAAAGTCATGAATTGACAATTTTATACTTTTTAATTTTTCAAAATTTATAAAAAAAAAAACAACATCAAATAAAAACTTCAGCATTTAACATAAAAATCAGATGACATTTTTTTTTTGTAATTGTTTTTTTTCTGGGAAGATATAAATAATTTTAACATGTAATTCATGTAATTCAAAAAAAAATTCACATTTGAATAAATTGATTTTTTCCCAAATATATCATATGACTAAATTGTGGCAATTAGACAAGAGTAAAGATTGAACTTCATTTCTAAAGTTCAACAGTAATAATGTACATGTATATATAAAACCCTGTTAATAAGACAAAAAGTAAAAAAAAAGTAATCAGTAGAATTCAATCAAGAATGAAGCTCAGAAACAAATTATTCCACAATGACAAAAAAAACTATCACAGCTAAAATTGCAAAAAAAAAAAAAAAAAAATAATATTGCACACAAAATGACAAGCAAAAATACTGATTTATCTACAAATAAATGACATGGTCAGCTTTATACACATACAATGTAGTATACATGGTTCTTAACAATGGTGTTAAACACCATAATCCAATCCAATTTAATCCTAGCAATGATATAGAAATGGGTCAAATACTCAAAAAAATCATTGTATTAAGAGTGGTACTATTTTTATAGTGACCCAAATCATCTCTTCTCTAAAAGAAACAATAGGGAAATCTCTGACACCATTATGAAAAATTTATACTGACTTGATTAAGCTTTATCCCCAGATATTTATTCTAAATATCATGTCTTTAATTATCTATATATTGTACTTTCTTCTATTCATAGCATGCTTTACCAGTTGGTTAAATTTTCATAATATTTTTAATCACCATAGTGACTAAATTTCTGTATGAGAATTCCGCCAATTTTCATTTGATGATCATTAATGAAGGTAATTAACAACTAAAAAAATATTTTTTACGATATTTCTCCACACTCAATATTTAAATTTTCAAATATTAACTAATCTAAAAATTGATCTATAGATTGTTCTGGATTAGGATTATGGTTTCTAACACCACTTTCAACAATATTTCAGTTATATCATGGTCAGTTTTATTGGTGGAGGAAACTTGAAGTACCCGTGAGAAAATCACCGACCTGTCACAAGTCACTGACAAACTTTATCACATAATGTTGTATCAAGTACACCTCGCCATTAACAGGGTTCGAGCTCACAACTTTAGTGATAATAAGCACTGATTGTACAGGTTGTGGTAAATCCAACCATGATATGATCACGATCACAACCATGACATCCCCTGTTATCTATAGAGAGAGGAGAGCATTGTAATCCACAGTTAGCCAAGCTCAAGCTTTTAAACAAGATATGATTATAATCTAACGATTATGAAGTCTCCCAAACCGGCCACTGACAACAGGCTTAAATGAACACTTTGCATTGTGACAAATTCTGAGCTTGATTTTTTGCAGTATTGTGGTGGCCATTTTGAAAATGGAGACCGGTAGAAATTTTGCAATGTTGGGAATCAATTCCGGACATCATAATCTACCAACATATGAAATTTCGTTGAAATCGAACAATGTTGAATTTGTGCGGTATTGTGGTGGCCATTTTGAAAATGGCGACCGGTAGAAATTTTGCAATGTCGGGAATCAATTCGGGACATCATAATCTACCTACATATGAAATTTCGTTGAAATAGGACAATGTTGAATTTTTGCGGTATTGTGGTGGCCATTTTGAAAATGGCGACCGGTAGAAATTTTTCAATGTCGGGAATTAATTCGGGACATCATTATCTACCAACATATCAAATTTTGATGATATCGGACAATGTTGAATTTTTACCCCCCATTTTTATGCCGTGTTTTGGCAGCCATTTTGAATATGACAGACATCTTGATAATTTTGACAACGCAGAATTGCTCCTCTAATGGTTCCCTATCACTATGTCAAATTTTATGTCTCTATCATTATCCATTTAGAAGTTATCAACATTAATGTACAAAATTTCAAGTTTTCCATAGGATTCTATAGTAACCCCCATCCCATTTGAACCCCTAAAAATATGGCTTTGATCCCCTTTACCACAAATCTGAAAACTTAAAGATCAACTAGAAACATATATCTATAATTCCACCAAGTTTGTTGAAATTCTGTCCAGTAGTTTCCGAGATCTGCCGTGGTCATGTCGCACGGAAAGAAAGAAGAAAAATAATAATAAGAAACGGAGCAAAAACAACAAGTCTCCAAACGTTGTTTGGGAGACTTAATTAGAAGTTTGTTGCTCTTTCAACATCGATATCATTTGATATTTAATCATTTTAAAATATGGACAAGGTAATAGAATTTTATTCTCCTCTTATAAATAAATTCATGTATTTCACAATTGAAAACAAAATATAAACTATGTACAAATAAAAACATTTTTGCACCAAACTATGTCACTTGATGAATTAACATCAAAAACCTACATAACCTTATCTAATTTGTATTTGTTTCTAGCACTGACCAATGGATAGTACAGTTTCCTTCATTGAAGCGTTTTGTAGATAGATCATACAAAAGCTTGAAATAATATAATTTTGCTCAGTCTATTTCAAGCAAAAATTTGACACTGATTATAAAAAAAACATACATTGAAACAAAATTTTGTTATACTGTATGAACTTTATATTGTACTTTTAATGACACAAATTTTAAAACATTATTTCATTTAAAAAAAACCCCCATATTTCTATTTTATAACGGACTGCAAAAAAAATACCATGCGAAAATCACTGGTTGTCGTCTTCTAACGACCTCCCTGGTAATAATTCTGACACAGAAATGTTGTTGATTGGATAAATAACTGTCAATCTATATCATTAAAAAAAATGTTGATACTTTATATATCTTTTACTTGTTAAATGTCTTTTCATATGCCTTCCTATTAAGTTGATAAAAACTATTTTATCAGACTTTCTGAAATTATAAAGATTTTATAAATATTCCATTTCTTTTGATGAAACAATTTCTAAATTCTCTTAAATTGAAAAAAACAGTTAATCCTAGATTCAAATTTCATTTTCATACTAACTAAACTAAAATGCAAATATGACCAAAATCCTTGCTCATGTGTACAGCCATCAAATCCATTTATATATGAGAATTAACGAATTATAATACAATTCAAGGAAAAGCACTTGTGGTAATTCAAAAATACAATATTATGAATAAATTGTCAAAAAAATCTTTTTTTCTTTAAAATGTTAAAATAGATATCTTTATAAACCAGTTCCGACAGCTGTTTAAAATGCATCTTCCTTGCTCTTTCTTGTCCTTTAAAAATCAGTTCATACAGCTGTTTGACGTACATCTTCCTTGCTCTGCCTTGTCATTTGATTTAAGCCAAGTGTCTGACGTATATCTTCCTTGCTTACTTTACCCATCTGATGTAAATTTTCCTTGCTTTGCTTTGACGTCTTATTTTTTTCAGTCTTCAACTTTTTGTACTCCTTATTTGATTTCCTGTCAGTGTTATCGCTGTGCTGTGACAATCGATCTGACTGAAGAATATTTTCTTTGTTTTCTCTTGTCAAACTCTTCCTCCGCATAAATCTGCTAAGCTTCTGAGATTTGACTCCAGCTTCAGTGTTCTTCGGCTTCAGTACAGCTCTTGAAATTTTATTGAAGAAATTAGTAACAGAAGATCGTTTCTCTGGTTTCTTTTGTTTGGCTGGATCTGTCATGGGTTCTGGTAAATGTAGCTCAGTAAAGGGTAACTTCAGGATAGGTCCCTCTTGTAAAGAAAAATGATTAACCTCATTGTCATGTTTTTGTATTTCTTCGTAATGTTTTACATCTTCTCTATCTACAAACTTTCCATGTTTTTCCAGATTAAGGGTAGACAAAGCACACATACTTTCTGGCTCTACCAGTGGAGCAGGTAGCTCTTCATTCATAAATTCATGGTTTTTCATTTCTTCATATTTCATCCATTTATCTGTAATGAGAATGGAATCTGCAAGGTCACTACGACTACGATTATGATAAGGTCTTGGTTTAATGACTTGACATTTTAATTGTTCTATCCTCAGATTATTGAGAAGTTCATTAGTTTCTGCGATCTCTCTGTCAGTAATGTCTTGTTTGTCATGTTGGGTTTCGGTAACCATAGCAACAGCAACTGTTCTGAAAGGTTGTGCACTATCCAAGACTACTTCCTGTTTTAATGGTTGTGGTTCCTCCAACATGTCAACAACTTCTACCTTCTCAAACCTTGGTTCATCTAGTAATATATCAGCTGCTGAAATAAAATGAACTTACTTTTGAGTAAGAAAAGATTGAAGATACCAAATCACGTAAATCAAAGGACAGACAACACAATGGCAGAAAGAATAAAGACAAACAATCTACAAAACATATACATAAAACTAAAGATCGAGTAACACAAACTACCACTGAAAACTGGTGTGAACTCAGGTGCTCCTGAAGGATAAGCAGTTCCTGCTCCACTAGTGGTACCCATCATGCTACTCTAGTTACAAACATGTCACTTAGAATATACATGTAGTTTACAAACCATTACAAATCATTCGGAAATAAGATTGTACCATTTTTGTCATTTTTCAATCTAATTAAAATGAGATGGTTATTGGATCCTTTTGGTGCGTTATCTTGTGTCATACTACCAACTGACCAATTAGAGACAAGCCTACTATTGAGGCATCAAAAATCATTGTCGACACACAGACAAAACGTAATGTTCAATATTTTTGCTAATTTGTCTTTTAAGCAAAAATATTGAGAGAGGAGGTTATGGTACTTAACATCACTTTCAACAATATTTCAGTTATATCATGGCATGTCTTTTTTAAAATGTTGACTCCACATAAGGTTTACGAATAATCTAATTAATAGGTAATATAATGATTTTAATTTTTGCTTCTTCTAACTGTAATTAATTGTAATCAGGATTCTTATTGTGATTACAGTTTATTATTATTATTATTATTATTATGGATGCCACTGTTTTTTGTTAAAGTATATGTAGAGAATTGTTGTCTCATCTTAACTGTCTTACATATAATTGGATGGTCAAAGGTGTATGAAAGGTTACCTGACTTGAGATAGTAAACTAGTAAATTGTCCCCCTCAAGAGAGATTACCCTTCTTATAATGCTATGTTTTCATTACAGAAGGGGTGGCCTTATAAGACTGGGGCTACTGTATTACTCAATTCATTTTAATGATATATACAGAATATAAATGATATGGATGCTAGGAAATAAACCCAGTCCTCATGATAAACAGCGGTCCTCTGGCCCAAAACCAGTAAATTTTGCAGTTTTTATTTAGATATATATATATATATATATATACGTCTGAAAATTAAACCAAACAGTGTTAGAATTAGATTTTAGAGCTGTTAAATTTTTGTTCTTCCCTCGACAGGATTTGAACTCACATCATTGATACACTGCAGCACCATTCGCTTAGCCTTACGTCCAGCGCTCTAGACCACTTGACCACATCCACTTCCTAAAAAAAGGAGTTTCAATAATCATAGTGTTACCTTGTCTCGTAAGACAAATCTAGAGATAGATGCAAGACATGTGTATAAGCGTGTGTAGATGGTACATTATATATTTAATATTATAATTTGACAGCAATCTAACACAGCAATTTTTAATATATTGTATAGGATAATGAAGAATTCATTATACAGTCACAGGAAATAAAGTATATTATACAAACGTCTAAGCAAGTGACAACCATACAATATATCTGTCCCACTGGATATATATATATACAGTCAAACCTCGGTCCCTCGTACTCGGATGTGTCGAATACCATGGATGGCTCGAACTGATTTGAAAGTCCTGTCAATTTTCCTTATATTTCTAAGTAAAAAAAACTCTTTCGCTCGAACACCGATACCTCAAACAGTCGAACTCAATAAATGGTCCCGTCAATAATAAAATCATGAGTTTTACCCTGTCAAACTCGAACATTGCAATTTAATTGACAGATGTATGTTACAGTTGAATGTCCTTACTGCAAGGTGTGATAAATGTCAGATTACCAACAGATAATTGTTTACTTAACAATTACAGATAGAGGGATAAACTTGTCATAATTGGTGTTAATTAGTCGTTTAATTCAACTGTGGCTTGATTATCAATCATTAACTACGATTAATAAAGAACGATTATTGAACCTGACCCTCGTGTCGCTGATTGTACCAAGCCGAGCCTACACACGATAATAATTAAAACAATCAAATGTTTACAATCGTAATAAAGTTTATTAAAACAATATTTAAAGGGATATTGTCTACCACAATCGTAATTTTTTCATACCCAAAATTATTGTCGTTTTCCGTACTGACCTTCATAAAATGAAGATTAAACACCGAATTATTGGCGAATACGCTACGAAACGTTGTTTTTTCGAAATAAAAAAGCTGACCATCGTTACTGGAAGCTAATTAATTATTCACTGACCTGAGCGAGGCCAAATTAATTTTTATCTATTTTTATGCCAGTAGCCCGGATGCTGCAGCATGGATGTTAAAATTCGTGTTTGTTTACCTCGCAAATACGGCCGTTTTATGCTATTCATTGACAATAATTTGCTGTTGCCAGGTGCAAGATTACATATATTGAATAACATCTACCGAAAATGATCATAGGCATCATCATAAATTCATAAAATATGAAAAACGATTGAGAAAAGAAGGAAAAAACATGTTCGGCTTACCTATCAAACAAAATATTTGCAAATTCAGCGCGAGTTTGGACGCGTAGCACTTCCTTGAGTTCGTTCCAACGGTTCAACTAATCCCCTACATATATCCTGCATTTGTTCCATTTGGAAGATACTTCACTTCTATTCACCTTTCTCTCTGAATCCGTCAAAGTCCGCTTTCTTCCACACGTTGACAGTTTCTCTTTTGCCCAAGAACCACATGTTGTTTATTGTTTCTAAACAGTGCACATGCTCTAGATGTGTTCACATAGAAGGCCATATGAATAGATATGAATATTGTCATCCAGACAATAATTCTTGATAACGATAGTTTTGGGTCTTTTTTTGTCAAAAAATCGTATCTTTTGCAGCATAACTCGGTGTTAATCTTCATTTTATGAAGGTCAGTATGGAAAACGACAATAATTTTGGGTATGAAAAAATTTCGATTTTAGTAGACAATATCCCTTTAAAATTGTTATTACATGAATTATTATTATTGAGTGTTTTCTAATTTTTTTTTTATAGTTGCTGGGATCGAATAATATCAAACTACGTGGTTCATCTAAATACCCCAAACAAATAGAAATGTACTCGTACTGAAATTCTGATTAATGCGAATTTATATGTGTATATAATGTGAAAAGAAACAAATATAATTGCTTCAAATGCAAAAAAAAAAAGAAGAAAATGGCTGAAATTTGAAAATTGGCCATTAAAAATATATATTCGAATTATCAAGCATTATACCGATATCGATCCAAGTGTTAATACCCGACCACGTATTTCCTGTTTATAAAATAGATCGCGAACTAAGTGAAAAAAAACGTTTCTAAAGTAAGTTTGAAGATACCAAAGAGGTATTCTGAAGTCGTAGACTTTGAGAACTTTCTAAAGGATTAAATATTTTTTACGAGAAAGGCCCATTTGACTGCATCAGTTATCATGGCGTAATGAAACTGTCTCGGGTCAGAACCAGATTTTTTTCTCTCTAAAATTACGGGGTCTCGGTGGCTCGAACTTTCTATAGCTCGAACAGATTTTGAGTCCCTTCGAGTTCGAGCGAGCGAATTTCTACTGTATATATATAAATTCATTGCCATGATATAGCTGAAATACTGCTGAAAGTGGCGCTAAACACCAACAAATCAAATTAAATAAATTCAAGAATTTAATTCAGAGCAGTAAATTCAAATTTTCATTTGGAGGATTGTAAAACCTACCAGAACTTGGTTTGAGTTTAATTGCCAGATCTGTTGGTGACAGAATATCTTCTTCAGAAATGTATATACCACCAGTAAGTTGAGTCGATGGACTTTCTACAAAACTTATGTTACTGAATTCAAAGTGATCTAACTCCATCATATCTGGGGTATGTACTTCTGACTTAATAATAGGATGGAAGTTCCCACGGTGTAAATCATCCAAGATTTTCTCTAAAATCTTGTTCCTATCCTCTAACATTGATGAACTTGCACCTAGAATTAAAAAACATAATTTCACTGACATGAAATTCATTTATATGAGGGGCCATCGTGGTTATGATCGTATGGTAAATGGATTTATAACTATCTATTCAATCAGTGCCTATCACCACTAAAGTTGTGAGTTCGAATCTCGTTCAGGCAAAGTGTACTTGATAACATTATGTGATAAAGTTTGTCAGTGATTTGCGACAGGTCGGTGGTTATCTCCAGGTACTCCAGTTTCCTCCATCAATAAAACTGACTGCCACGATATAACTGAAATATCGTTGAAAGTGGCATTAAACACCATAAATCCATCCATTCATCTTCATTTATATTGATGTGATTGACGTAACCGGCGTCTAATAATCTTCAAACATCTTAACTTCTTTATACTGCAATCATTTACTCCTTATATAAAAGTACATGTATAAATCTTTACATTATTCGTCTTACTTTGACGTATAAAGTTTCCTGGTACCCTGTGTCTTTTGTAGAGTTTGTTTGTTTGTTTAATTGTGTTTAATGCCACCTTCAACTATATTTCAGTTATATCGTGGTAGTCAGTTTTATTGATGGAGGAAACCGGAGGACCTGGAGAAAACCACTGACAAACTTTATCACATAATGTTGTACACCTCGCCCTAATTGAGATTTTAACTCATAACATCAGTGGTAATAGGCACTGATTGCATAGGTATTTGTAAATCCAAATACCATTCGATCACAACCACGACGGCCCCTAATTTTTTTTTGAAGAGCAAAACACACTGGAATATGAACAGCACTGTAGACACACTATAAGAATATGAACAGCACTGTAGACACACTATAAGAGTATGAACAGCACTGTAGACACACTATAAGAGTATGAACAGCACTGTAGACACACTATAAGAGTATGAACAGCACTGTAGATACACTATAAGAATATGAACAGCACTGTAGACACACTATAAGTGTATGAACAGCACTGTAGATACACTATAAGAGTATGAACAGCACTGTAGATACACTATAAGAGTATGAACAGCACTGTAGACACACTATAAGAGTATGAACAGCACTGTAGACACACTATAAGAGTATGAACAGCACTGTAGACACACTATAAGAGTATGAACAGCACTGTAGACACACTATAAGAGTATGAACAGCACTGTAGACACACTATAAGAGTATGAACAGCACTGTAGATACACTATAAGAATATGAACAGCACTGTAGACACACTATAAGTGTATGAACAGCACTGTAGATACACTATAAGAGTATGAACAGCACTGTAGATACACTATAAGAGTATGAACAGCACTGTAGACACACTATAAGAGTATGAACAGCACTGTAGACACACTATAAGAGTATGAACAGCACTGTAGACACACTATAAGAGTATGAACAGCACTGTAGACACACTATAAGAGTATGAACAGCACTGTAGACACACTATAAGAGTATGAACAGCACTGTAGACACACTATAAGAGTATGAACAGCACTGTAGACACACTATAAGAGTATGAACAGCACTGTAGATACACTATAAGAATATGAACAGCACTGTAGACACACTATAAGAGTATGAACAGCACTGTAGACACACTATAAGAGTATGAACAGCACTGTAGACACACTATAAGAGTATGAACAGCACTGTAGACACACTATAAGAGTATGAACAGCACTGTAGACACACTATAAGAGTATGAACAGCACTGTAGACACACTATAAGAATATGAACAGCACTGTAGACACACTATAAGAGTATGAACAGCACTGTAGATACACTATAAGAATATGAACAGCACTGTAGACACACTATAAGAATATGAACAGCACTGTAGACACACTATAAGAATATGAACAGCACTGTAGACACACTATAAGAGTATGAACAGCACTGTAGACACACTATAAGAATATGAACAGCACTGTAGACACACTATAAGAGTATGAACAGCACTGTAGACACACTATAAGAGTATGAACAGCACTGTAGACACACTATAAGAATATGAACAGCACTGTAGACACACTATAAGAGTATGAACAGCACTGTAGACACACTATAAGAGTATGAACAGCACTGTAGACACACTATAAGAGTATGAACAGCACTGTAGACACACTATAAGAGTATGAACAGCACTGTAGACACACTATAAGAGTATGAACAGCACTGTAGCCACACTATAAGAATATGAACAGCACTGTAGACACACTATAAGAGTATGAACAGCACTGTAGACACACTATAAGAGTATGAACAGCACTGTAGACACACTATAAGAGTATGAACAGCACTGTAGACACACTATAAGAGTATGAACAGCACTGTAGACACACTATAAGAGTATGAACAGCACTGTAGACACACTATAAGAGTATGAACAGCACTGTAGACACACTATAAGAGTATGAACAGCACTGTAGACACACTATAAGAGTATGAACAGCACTGTAGCCACACTATAAGAATATGAACAGCACTGTAGACACACTATAAGAGTATGAACAGCACTGTAGACACACTATAAGAGTATGAACAGCACTGTAGACACACTATAAGAATATGAACAGCACTGTAGACACACTATAAGAATATGAACAGCACTGTAGACACACTATAAGAGTATGAACAGCACTGTAGCCACACTATAAGAATATGAACAGCACTGTAGACACACTATAAGAGTATGAACAGCACTGTAGACACACTATAAGAATATGAACAGCACTGTAGACACACTATAAGAATATGAACAGTACTGTAGACACACTATAAGAGTATGAACAGCACTGTAGACACACTATAAGAATAGAAACAGCACTGTAGACACACTATAAGAATATGAACAGCACTGTAGACACACTATAAGAGTATGAACAGCACTGTAGACACACTATAAGAGTATGAACAGCACTGTAGACACACTATAAGAGTATGAACAGCACTGTAGACACACTATAAGAATATGAACAGCACTGTAGACACACTATAAGAGTATGAACAGCACTGTAGACACACTATAAGAATATGAACAGCACTGTAGACACACTATAAGAGTATGAACAGCACTGTAGACACACTATAAGAGTATGAACAGCACTGTAGACACACTATACGAGTATGAACAGCACTGTAGACACACTATAAGAATATGAACAGCACTGTAGACACACTATAAGAGTATGAACAGCACTGTAGACACACTATAAGAATATGAACAGCACTGTAGACACACTATAAGAATATGAACAGCACTGTAGACACACTATAAGAGTATGAACAGCACTGTAGACACACTATAAGAGTATGAACAGCACTGTAGACACACTATAAGAATATGAACAGCACTGTAGACACACTATAAGAGTATGAACAGCACTGTAGACACACTATAAGAGTATGAACAGCACTGTAGACACACAATAAGAATATGAACAGCACTGTAGACACACTATAAGAGTATGAACAGCACTGTAGACACACTATAAGAGTATGAACAGCACTGTAGACACACTATAAGAGTATGAACAGCACTGTAGACACACTATAAGAATATGAACAGCACTGTAGACACACTATAAGAGTATGAACAGCACTGTAGACACACTATAAGAATATCAACAGCACTGTAGACACACTATAAGAGTATGAACAGCACTGTAGACACACTATAAGAGTATTTAACAGCACTGTAGACACACTATAAGAGTATGCACAGCACTGTAGACACACTATAAGAGTATGAACAGCACTGTAGACACACTATAAGAGTATGAACAGCACTGTAGACACACTATAAGAATATGAACAGCACTGTAGACACACTATAAGAGTATGAACAGCACTGTAGACACACTATAAGAGTATGAACAGCACTGTAGACACACTATAAGAGTATGAACAGCACTGTAGACACACTATAAGAATATGAACAGCACTGTAGACACACTATAAGAGTATGAACAGCACTGTAGACACACTATAAGAATATCAACAGCACTGTAGACACACTATAAGAGTATGAACAGCACTGTAGACACACTATAAGAGTATTTAACAGCACTGTAGACACACTATAAGAGTATGCACAGCACTGTAGACACACTATAAGAGTATGAACAGCACTGTAGACACACTATAAGAGTATGAACAGCACTGTAGACACACTATAAGAATATGAACAGCACTGTAGACACACTATAAGAGTATGAACAGCACTGTAGACACACTATAAGAATATGAACAGCACTGTAGACACACTATAAGAGTATGAACAGCACTGTAAACACACTATAAGTGTATGAACAGCACTGTAGACACACTATAAGAATATGAACAGCACTGTAGACACACTATAAGAGTATGAACAGCACTGTAGACACACTATAAGAGTATGAACAGCACTGTAGACACACTATAAGAGTATTTAACAGCACTGTATACACACTATAAGAGTATGCACAGCACTGTAGACACACTATAAGAGTATGAACAGCACTGTAGACACACTATAAGAGTATGAACAGCACTGTAGACACACTATAAGAGTATGAACAGCACTGTAGACACACTATAAGAGTATGAACAGCACTGTAGACACACAATAAGAGTATGAACAGCACTGTAGACACACTATAAGAATATGAACAGCACTGTAGACACACTATAAGAGTATGAACAGCACTGTAGACACACTATAAGAGTATGAACAACACTGTAGACACACTATAAGAGTATGAACAGCACTGTAGACACACTATAAGAGTATGAACAGCACTGTAGACACACTATAAGAGTATGAACAACACTGTAGACACACTATAAGAGTATGAACAGCACTGTAGACACACTATAAGAGTATGAACAGCACTGTAGACACACTATACGAGTATGAACAGCACTGTAGACACACTATAAGAATATGAACAGCACTGTAGACACACTATAAGAGTATGAACAGCACTGTAGACACACTATAAGAATATGAACAGCACTGTAGACACACTATAAGAATATGAACAGCACTGTAGACACACTATAAGAGTATGAACAGCACTGTAGACACACTATAAGAGTATGAACAGCACTGTAGACACACTATAAGAATATGAACAGCACTGTAGACACACTATAAGAGTATGAACAGCACTGTAGACACACTATAAGAGTATGAACAGCACTGTAGACACACAATAAGAATATGAACAGCACTGTAGACACACTATAAGAGTATGAACAGCACTGTAGACACACTATAAGAGTATGAACAGCACTGTAGACACACTATAAGAGTATGAACAGCACTGTAGACACACTATAAGAATATGAACAGCACTGTAGACACACTATAAGAGTATGAACAGCACTGTAGACACACTATAAGAATATCAACAGCACTGTAGACACACTATAAGAGTATGAACAGCACTGTAGACACACTATAAGAGTATTTAACAGCACTGTAGACACACTATAAGAGTATGCACAGCACTGTAGACACACTATAAGAGTATGAACAGCACTGTAGACACACTATAAGAGTATGAACAGCACTGTAGACACACTATAAGAATATGAACAGCACTGTAGACACACTATAAGAGTATGAACAGCACTGTAGACACACTATAAGAATATGAACAGCACTGTAGACACACTATAAGAGTATGAACAGCACTGTAAACACACTATAAGTGTATGAACAGCACTGTAGACACACTATAAGAATATGAACAGCACTGTAGACACACTATAAGAGTATGAACAGCACTGTAGACACACTATAAGAGTATGAACAGCACTGTAGACACACTATAAGAGTATTTAACAGCACTGTATACACACTATAAGAGTATGCACAGCACTGTAGACACACTATAAGAGTATGAACAGCACTGTAGACACACTATAAGAGTATGAACAGCACTGTAGACACACTATAAGAGTATGAACAGCACTGTAGACACACTATAAGAGTATGAACAGCACTGTAGACACACAATAAGAGTATGAACAGCACTGTAGACACACTATAAGAATATGAACAGCGCTGTAGACACACTATAAGAGTATGAACAGCACTGTAGACACACTATAAGAGTATGAACAACACTGTAGACACACTATAAGAGTATGAACAGCACTGTAGACACACTATAAGAGTATGAACAGCACTGTAGACACACTATAAGAGTATGAACAACACTGTAGACACACTATAAGAGTATGAACAGCACTGTAGACACACTATAAGAGTATGAACAGCACTGTAGACACACTATAGAGTATGAACAGCACTGTAGACACACTATAAGAATATGAACAGCACTGTAGACACACTATAAGAGTATGAACAGCACTGTAGACACACTATAAGAATATGAACAGCACTGTAGACACACTATAAGAATATGAACAGCACTGTAGACACACTATAAGAGTATGAACAGCACTGTAGACACACTATAAGAGTATGAACAGCACTGTAGACACACTATAAGAATATGAACAGCACTGTAGACACACTATAAGAGTATGAACAGCACTGTAGACACACTATAAGAGTATGAACAGCACTGTAGACACACAATAAGAATATGAACAGCACTGTAGACACACTATAAGAGTATGAACAGCACTGTAGACACACTATAAGAGTATGAACAGCACTGTAGACACACTATAAGAGTATGAACAGCACTGTAGACACACTATAAGAATATGAACAGCACTGTAGACACACTATAAGAGTATGAACAGCACTGTAGACACACTATAAGAATATCAACAGCACTGTAGACACACTATAAGAGTATGAACAGCACTGTAGACACACTATAAGAGTATTTAACAGCACTGTAGACACACTATAAGAGTATGCACAGCACTGTAGACACACTATAAGAGTATGAACAGCACTGTAGACACACTATAAGAGTATGAACAGCACTGTAGACACACTATAAGAATATGAACAGCACTGTAGACACACTATAAGAGTATGAACAGCACTGTAGACACACTATAAGAATATGAACAGCACTGTAGACACACTATAAGAGTATGAACAGCACTGTAAACACACTATAAGTGTATGAACAGCACTGTAGACACACTATAAGAATATGAACAGCACTGTAGACACACTATAAGAGTATGAACAGCACTGTAGACACACTATAAGAGTATGAACAGCACTGTAGACACACTATAAGAGTATTTAACAGCACTGTATACACACTATAAGAGTATGCACAGCACTGTAGACACACTATAAGAGTATGAACAGCACTGTAGACACACTATAAGAGTATGAACAGCACTGTAGACACACTATAAGAGTATGAACAGCACTGTAGACACACTATAAGAGTATGAACAGCACTGTAGACACACTATAAGAATATGAACAGCACTGTAGACACACTATAAGAGTATGAACAGCACTGTAGACACACTATAAGAGTATGAACAACACTGTAGACACACTATAAGAGTATGAACAGCACTGTAGACACACTATAAGAGTATGAACAGCACTGTAGACACACTATAAGAGTATGAACAACACTGTAGACACACTATAAGAGTATGAACAGCACTGTAGACACACTATAAGAGTATGAACAGCACTGTAGACACACTATAAGAGTATGAACAGCACTGTAGACACACTATAAGAGTATGAACAGCACTGTAGACACACTATAAGAGTATGAACAGCACTGTAGACACACTATAAGAGTATGAACAGCACTGTAGACACACTATAAGAATATGAACAGCACTGTAGACACACTATAAGAGTATGAACAGCACTGTAGACACACTATAAGAGTATGAACAGCACTGTAGACACACTATAAGAGTATGAACAGCACTGTAGACACACTATAAGAGTATGAACAGCACTGTAGACACACTATAAGAATATGAACAGCACTGTAGACACACTATAAGAGTATGAACAGCACTGTAGACACACTATAAGAATATGAACAGCACTGTAGACACACTATAAGAGTATGAACAGCATGTAGACACACTATAAGAGTATGAACAGCACTGTAGACACACTATAAGAGTATGAACAGCACTGTAGACACACTATAAGAGTATGAACAGCACTGTAGACACACTATAAGAATATGAACAGCACTGTAGACACACTATAAGAGTATGAACAACACTGTAGACACACTATAAGAGTATGAACAACACTGTAGACACACTATAAGAGTATGAACAACACTGTAGACACACTATAAGAGTATGAACAGCACTGTAGACACACTATAAGAGTATAAACAGCACTGTAGACACACTATAAGAGTATGAACAGCACTGTAGACACACTATAAGAGTATGAACAGCACTGTAGACACACTATAAGTGTATGAACAGCACTGTAGACACACTATAAGAGTATGAACAGCACTGTAGACACACTATAAGAGTATGAACAGCACTGTAGACACACTATAAGAGTATGAACAGCACTGTAGACACACTATAAGTGTATGAACAGCACTGTAGACACACTATAAGAGTATGAACAGCACTGTAGACACACTATAAGAGTATGAACAGCACTGTAGACACACTATAAGAGTATGAACAACACTGTAGACACACTATAAGAGTATGAACAACACTGTAGACACACTATAAGAGTATGAACAACACTGTAGACACACTATAAGAGTATGAACAGCAATGTAGACACACTATAAGAGTATAAACAGCACTGTAGACACACTATAAGAGTATGAACAGCACTGTAGACACACTATAAGAGTATGAACAGCACTGTAGACACACTATAAGATTATGAACAGCACTGTAGACACACTATAAGAATATGAACAGCACTGTAGATACACTATAAGAGTATGAACAGCACTGTAGACACACTATAAGAGTATGAACAGCACTGTAGACACACTATAAGAATATGAACAGCACTGTAGACACACTATAAGAGTATGAACAGCACTGTAGACACACTATAAGAATATGAACAGCACTGTAGACACACTATAAGAGTATGAACAGCATGTAGACACACTATAAGAGTATGAACAGCACTGTAGACACACTATAAGAGTATGAACAGCACTGTAGACACACTAAGAATATGAACAGCACTGTAGACACACTATAAGAGTATGAACAACACTGTAGACACACTATAAGAGTATGTACAACACTGTAGACACACTATAAGGGTATGAACAACACTGTAGACACACTATAAGAGTATGAACAGCAATGTAGACACACTATAAGAGTATGAACAGCACTGTAGCCACACTATAAGAATATGAACAGCACTGTAGACACACTATAAGAGTATGAACAGCACTGTAGACACACTATAAGAATATCAACAGCACTGTAGACACACAATAAGAATATGAACAGCACTGTAGACACACTATAAGAGTATGAACAGCATGTAGACACACTATAAGAGTATGAACAGCACTGTAGACACACTATAAGAGTATGAACAGCACTGTAGACACACTATAAGAGTATGAACAGCACTGTAGACACACTAAGAATATGAACAGCACTGTAGACACACTATAAGAGTATGAACAACACTGTAGACACACTATAAGAGTATGAACAACACTGTAGACACACTATAAGGGTATGAACAACACTGTAGACACACTATAAGAGTATGAACAGCAATGTAGACACACTATAAGAGTATAAACAGCACTGTAGACACACTATAAGAGTATGAACAGCACTGTAGACACACTATAAGAGTATGAACAGCACTGTAGACACACTATAAGTGTATGAACAGCACTGTAGACACACTATAAGAGTATGAACAGCACTGTAGACACACTATAAGAGTATGAACAGCACTGTAGACACACTATAAGAGTATGAACAGCACTGTAGACACACTATAAGTGTATGAACAGCACTGTAGACACACTATAAGAGTATGAACAGCACTGTAGACACACTATAAGAGTATGAACAGCACTGTAGACACACTATAAGAGTATGAACAACACTGTAGACACACTATAAGAGTATGAACAACACTGTATACACACTATAAGAGTATGAACAACACTGTAGACACACTATAAGAGTATGAACAGCAATGTAGACACACTATAAGAGTATAAACAGCACTGTAGACACACTATAAGAGTATGAACAGCACTGTAGACACACTATAAGAGTATGAACAGCACTGTAGACACACTATAAGATTATGAACAGCACTGTAGACACACTATAAGAATATCAACAGCACTGTAGATACACTATAAGAGTATGAACAGCACTGTAGACACACTATAAGAATATCAACAGCACTGTAGACACACTATAAGAGTATGAACAGCACTGTAGACACACTATAAGAATATCAACAGCACTATAGACACACTATAAGAGTATGAACAGCACTGTAGACACACTATAAGAATATCAACGGCACTGTAGACACACTATAAGAGTATGAACAGCACTGTAGACACACTATAAGAGTATGAACAGCACTGTAGACACACAATAAGAATATGAACAGCACTGTAGACACACTATAAGAGTATGAACAGCACTGTAGACACACTATAAGAGTATGAACAGCACTGTAGACACACTATAAGAGTATGAACAGCACTGTAGACACACTATAAGAATATGAACAGCACTGTAGACACACTATAAGAGTATGAACAGCACTGTAGACACACTATAAGAATATCAACAGCACTGTAGACACACTATAAGAGTATGAACAGCACTGTAGACACACTATAAGAGTATTTAACAGCACTGTAGACACACTATAAGAGTATGCACAGCACTGTAGACACACTATAAGAGTATGAACAGCACTGTAGACACACTATAAGAGTATGAACAGCACTGTAGACACACTATAAGAATATGAACAGCACTGTAGACACACTATAAGAGTATGAACAGCACTGTAGACACACTATAAGAATATGAACAGCACTGTAGACACACTATAAGAGTATGAACAGCACTGTAAACACACTATAAGTGTATGAACAGCACTGTAGACACACTATAAGAATATGAACAGCACTGTAGACACACTATAAGAGTATGAACAGCACTGTAGACACACTATAAGAGTATGAACAGCACTGTAGACACACTATAAGAGTATTTAACAGCACTGTATACACACTATAAGAGTATGCACAGCACTGTAGACACACTATAAGAGTATGAACAGCACTGTAGACACACTATAAGAGTATGGACAGCACTGTAGACACACTATACGAGTATGAACAGCACTGTAGACACACTATAAGAGTATGAACAGCACTGTAGACACACTATAAGAATATGAACAGCACTGTAGACACACTATAAGAGTATGAACAGCACTGTAGACACACTATAAGAGTATGAACAACACTGTAGACACACTATAAGAGTATGAACAGCACTGTAGACACACTATAAGAGTATGAACAGCACTGTAGACACACTATAAGAGTATGAACAGCACTGTAGACACACTATAAGAGTATGAACAGCACTGTAGACACACTATAAGAGTATGAACAGCACTGTAGACACACTATAAGAATATGAACAGCACTGTAGACACACTATAAGAATATGAACAGCACTGTAGACACACTATAAGAGTATGAACAGCACTGTAGACACACTATAAGAATATGAACAGCACTGTAGACACACTATAAGAATATGAACAGCACTGTAGACACACTATAAGAGTATGAACAGCACTGTAGACACACTATAAGAGTATGAACAGCACTGTAGACACACTATAAGAGTATGAACAGCACTGTAGACACACTATAAGAGTATGAACAGCACTGTAGACACACTATAAGAATATGAACAGCACTGTAGACACACTATAAGAGTATGAACAGCACTGTAGACACACTATAAGAGTATGAACAGCACTGTAGACACACTATAAGAGTATGAACAGCACTGTAGACACACTATAAGAGTATGAACAACACTGTAGACACACTATAAGAGTATGAACAACACTGTAGACACACTATAAGAGTATGAACAGCACTGTAGACGCACTATAAGAGTATGAACAGCACTGTAGACACACTATAAGAGTATGAACAGCACTGTAGACACACTATAAGAGTATGAACAGCACTGTAGACACACTATAAGAGTATGAACAGCACTGTAGACACACTATAAGAGTATGAACAGCACTGTAGACACACTATAAGAATATGAACAGCACTGTAGACACACTATAAGAGTATGAACAGCACTGTAGACACACTATAAGAATATGAACAGCACTGTAGACACACTATAAGAGTATGAACAGCATGTAGACACACTATAAGAGTATGAACAGCACTGTAGACACACTATAAGAGTATGAACAGCACTGTAGACACACTATAAGAGTATGAACAGCACTGTAGACACACTATAAGAATATGAACAGCACTGTAGACACACTATAAGAGTATGAACAACACTGTAGACACACTATAAGAGTATGAACAACACTGTAGACACACTATAAGAGTATGAACAACACTGTAGACACACTATAAGAGTATGAACAGCAATGTAGACACACTATAAGAGTATAAACAGCACTGTAGACACACTATAAGAGTATGAACAGCACTGTAGACACACTATAAGAGTATGAACAGCACTGTAGACACACTATAAGTGTATGAACAGCACTGTAGACACACTATAAGAGTATGAACAGCACTGTAGACACACTATAAGAGTATGAACAGCACTGTAGACACACTATAAGAGTATGAACAGCACTGTAGACACACTATAAGTGTATGAACAGCACTGTAGACACACTATAAGAGTATGAACAGCACTGTAGACACACTATAAGAGTATGAACAGCACTGTAGACACACTATAAGAGTATGAACAACACTGTAGACACACTATAAGAGTATGAACAACACTGTAGACACACTATAAGAGTATGAACAACACTGTAGACACACTATAAGAGTATGAACAGCAATGTAGACACACTATAAGAGTATAAACAGCACTGTAGACACACTATAAGAGTATGAACAGCACTGTAGACACACTATAAGAGTATGAACAGCACTGTAGACACACTATAAGATTATGAACAGCACTGTAGACACACTATAAGAATATGAACAGCACTGTAGATACACTATAAGAGTATGAACAGCACTGTAGACACACTATAAGAGTATGAACAGCACTGTAGACACACTATAAGAATATGAACAGCACTGTAGACACACTATAAGAGTATGAACAGCACTGTAGACACACTATAAGAATATGAACAGCACTGTAGACACACTATAAGAGTATGAACAGCATGTAGACACACTATAAGAGTATGAACAGCACTGTAGACACACTATAAGAGTATGAACAGCACTGTAGACACACTATAAGAGTATGAACAGCACTGTAGACACACTAAGAATATGAACAGCACTGTAGACACACTATAAGAGTATGAACAACACTGTAGACACACTATAAGAGTATGAACAACACTGTAGACACACTATAAGGGTATGAACAACACTGTAGACACACTATAAGAGTATGAACAGCAATGTAGACACACTATAAGAGTATGAACAGCACTGTAGCCACACTATAAGAATATGAACAGCACTGTAGACACACTATAAGAGTATGAACAGCACTGTAGACACACTATAAGAATATGAACAGCACTGTAGACACACTATAAGAATATGAACAGCACTGTAGACACACTATAAGAGTATGAACAGCATGTAGACACACTATAAGAGTATGAACAGCACTGTAGACACACTATAAGAGTATGAACAGCACTGTAGACACACTATAAGAGTATGAACAGCACTGTAGACACACTATAAGAGTATGAACAACACTGTAGACACACTATAAGAGTATGAACAACACTGTAGACACACTATAAGGGTATGAACAACACTGTAGACACACTATAAGAGTATGAACAGCAATGTAGACACACTATAAGAGTATAAACAGCACTGTAGACACACTATAAGAGTATGAACAGCACTGTAGACACACTATAAGAGTATGAACAGCACTGTAGACACACTATAAGTGTATGAACAGCACTGTAGACACACTATAAGAGTATGAACAGCACTGTAGACACACTATAAGAGTATGAACAGCACTGTAGACACACTATAAGAGTATGAACAGCACTGTAGACACACTATAAGTGTATGAACAGCACTGTAGACACACTATAAGAGTATGAACAGCACTGTAGACACACTATAAGAGTATGAACAGCACTGTAGACACACTATAAGAGTATGAACAACACTGTAGACACACTATAAGAGTATGAACAACACTGTATACACACTATAAGAGTATGAACAACACTGTAGACACACTATAAGAGTATGAACAGCAATGTAGACACACTATAAGAGTATAAACAGCACTGTAGACACACTATAAGAGTATGAACAGCACTGTAGACACACTATAAGAGTATGAACAGCACTGTAGACACACTATAAGATTATGAACAGCACTGTAGACACACTATAAGAATATGAACAGCACTGTAGATACACTATAAGAGTATGAACAGCACTGTAGACACACTATAAGAATATCAACAGCACTGTAGACACACTATAAGAGTATGAACAGCACTGTAGACACACTATAAGAATATCAACAGCACTGTAGACACACTATAAGAGTATGAACAGCACTGTAGACACACTATAAGAATATCAACGGCACTGTAGACACACTATAAGAGTATGAACAGCACTGTAGACACACTATAAGAGTATGAACAGCACTGTAGACACACTATAAGAGTATGAACAGCACTGTAGACACACTATAAGAGTATGAACAGCACTGTAGACACACTATAAGAGTATGAACAGCACTGTAGACACACTATAAGAGTATGAACAGCACTGTAGACACACTATAAGAGTATGAACAGCACTGTAGACACACTATAAGAGTATGAACAGCACTGTAGACACACTATAAGAGTATGAACAACACTGTAGACACACTATAAGAGTATGAACAGCACTGTAGACACACTATAAGATTATGAACAGCACTGTAGACACACTATAAGAGTATGAACAGCACTGTAGACACACTATAAGAATATGAACAGGACTGTAGACACACTATAAGAATATGAACAGCACTGTAGACACACTATAAGAGTATGAACAGCACTGTAGACACACTATAAGAATATGAACAGCACTGTAGACACACTATAAGAATATGAACAGGACTGTAGACACACTATAAGAGTATGAACAGCACTGTAGACACACTATAAGAGTATGAACAGCACTGTAGACACACTATAAGATTATGAACAGCACTGTAGACACACTATAAGAGTATGAACAGCACTGTAGACACACTATAAGAATATGAACAGCACTGTAGACACACTATAAGAATATGAACAGGACTGTAGACACACTATAAGAATATGAACAGCACTGTAGACACACTATAAGAGTATGAACAGCACTGTAGACACACTATAAGAGTATGAACAACACTGTAGACACACTATAAGAGTATGAACAGCACTGTAGACACACTATAAGAGTATGAACAGCACTGTAGACACACTATAAGAGTATGAACAGCACTGTAGACACACTATAAGAATATGAACAGCACTGTAGACACACTATACGAGTATGAACAGCACTGTAGACACACTATAAGAGTATGAACAGCACTGTAGACACACTATAAGAGTATGAACAGCACTGTAGACACACTATACGAGTATGAACAGCACTGTAGACACACTATAAGAATATGAACAGCACTGTAGACACACTATAAGAATATCAACAGCACTGTAGATACACTAAGAATATCAACAGCACTGTAGACACACTATAAGAGTATGAACAGCACTGTAGACACACTATAAGAATATGAACAGCACTGTAGACACACTATAAGAGTATGAACAGCACTGTAGACACACTATAAGAGTATGAACAGCACTGTAGACACACTATAAGAGTATGAACAGCACTGTAGACACACTATAAGAATATCAACAGCACTGTAGACACACTATAAGAGTATGAACAGCACTGTAGACACACTATAAGAGTATGAACAGCACTGTAGACACACTATAAGAATATCAACAGCACTGTAGACACACTATAAGAAATCCAACCAAAATGTCTAATGTTTTACCTTTTTTTTCGAGTATATTTAAAGAGGCATTAGCTACGATTTTGACCAAAAAAATTATATGTTTTGGAAATCGGTAAATAGCTTTAAAATGATGAAATAAAGGTAAATATTTCACATTAAACAGCTTATCGTACCACTTTTTGCCTTTTGAGAACGAAAATTACCATCGATTTATTATTTCCTTGCAAGTAAATAATTTGCCCTCGCGTTCTCTATGCAACTGACCTTACTAGTGACAGGTAAAAACAAATAATTTGTATTTTGTCGCTTATTAACTGCAAACTTGCATGGTTCTTTGTCCGTAATTAACGCCGACTAAAAGCAGACTCACAGAAAATAAGAAATAAGTGCATTGTTGTATTGATTTAATGACGATTCGGCAAACTCCTTAAACAATGCTGATAATTAATAAGATGGCGTCCATTTCTTGATCGATCTCAAATCACGAGCAGTTGCACCTTTTTCCCCCGATGTGCGTACATTTCATAACATTTATAAGTTACAGAAACACGTTTTATTAAGGCATCAATCATATCTGATAGTTTTTATGATTTATGGGTAACAAAAATTTACGATTTTGGCAGATAATGCCCCTTTAACAATTTTTTGCATACATGAAATTGCAGAATAAACACAATATACATACATTGGTAGGAAAATATCAATTTTATGCTGATCTTGCCTCGAACCAGGGAAGGAGAGGTTGCGAAATGACTTTTGTCCTGTTTCTAAAGCTTGTACAAATACATTTTATATTTGCTGACAAGGTACATATATTGCCTATTTAACTCTCACAATATAGCTGACAAACTTTGAGTAAATGATAGTAATAAAGAGAGTAATGAGTAAATGATAGTAATAAAGAGAGTAATGAGTAAATGATAGTAATAAAGAGAGTAATGAGTAAATGATAGTAATAAAGAGAGTAATCTGTTTAAATTTATGGTTACAAATAGTTTTCAAATTAAAGTGAAAGTTTCATTCTGTGGTGGTCCACTTTATCAACCAATCAGGATGTGGCAGAGTCAAATGTAGTATTTACTGAAACAAAGTACAAGTAGTTCAACTTATACTTTGCATTGGAGTGTTGTTATTGAATGGATGAAAGACTATGATAGACATGTGTTGATAGAAAAATGTACAGCTTCAGTGACTATTTGATGAAGTGCAGCAATAACTATACTGTATATTTCCCCAAGTTTCATATGGAAATTAAGGAGGCCGTCGTGGTTGTGACCATATGGTAGTTAAATTTACAACTACCTGTGCAATCAGTACCTATCACCACTAAAGTTTGAACCCCATTCATCGCGAGGTGTACTCGATACAACATTATGTGATAAAGTTTGTCAGTGACTTGCGACAGGTCAGTGGTTTTCTGGAGGTACTCCCGTTTCCTCCACCAATAAAACTGATCGCCATGATATAACTGAAATATTATTGAAAGTGGCGTAAAACACCATTAACCAAATCAAACCAACTATATGGATTTTCAGTCTTGTTTCCTTACATCAAAATCTTTCCATGTCACACATATAAATATTTACTTACCTGCATCTTTACCAAATGCTAGTGCCATCAATCTATTTTTGAAGTAACATTTGAGCTGTTCATTTTTTTTCTTTGCTAGATGTGATTGTTTATGGAAGCTGGCATTATCCTAAATACAACAACATTTTGTAGATAAGTATAACATTATTCATTTGATCATTTTTTTTCTTTGCTAGATGTGATTGTTTATGGAAGCTGGCATTATCCTATATACAACAACATTTTGTAGATAAGTATAACATTATTCATTTGATCATTTTTTGTATTATTGCTTAATGCCCAGAGAGCAGTATTTCAGCTTTATTCAGGACGAGAACTGGTCCAAGAATACATAAACTATATAGAACTGAGGGAAGGGATGGAATAACCGGGTGAGCAACTGTTTTTTACTGCCATTGAAAAATTATGAAGAGCTGGGTAGGGACAGAAAATTTAGTATTTAATAGTGGCTACAATACACATACACTTTTTCGAAATCTACAAAAGAGATCTTTAGCATGTAGTGTGCATGGCACTCTCCAAACACAGTACCCATTATGGTTGACTGTCAGGTCTTCTGTGTTATAACCTGATAACATCTTAGCGAGAGGGCTTTTGTAATGTCCCTATAACATCTTAGCGACAGGGCTTTTGTAATGTCCCTGATTATGATGTCATCATTTCTATAAGAGATCTTTTAAAGTTGAAGCAAACAGTGAAGGTTTTTATTGTTAGGAGATTATGTTATCAAGATGGGAATTAATTAACTGTTTTAACCAGCCACAATGTTTCCCTCTAATACATGTAAATGTTTTTGTAGATATTTGTTGTTGAGGTTGATTATATTGTCAACCATTACTGCTTAATTTCTTATTTTGAATCAACCAAAATTAAAGTTTTACCAAACATACTATGATGAGGGTTATGGTGTTTAATGCCACTTTCAACCTGGTTATAAAGGTATGGTTAAAATATGGTTAAAAGTGACACTAAACAAACATTCAATCAATCAATGATTTCTATGATAGTTCTAGTGTACATACTACTTGACATTTTCTGACTTGTCTACAGAATTTCTGGAGAACCTTGAAGGTATTTTCAAGGTCAAAGTTCGTGAAATCTTCACAGAAATAAGCAGAAACTTTTTCTGACAAATTTCTCAGTTGAACGGTAACAGCTTGTATATTGATAAGCTCAGCTCTCACATTCTGAAGAATAACAAAGAAAAATGTTTATTCTTCTTAAAGATCTGCAACAATGAATATCTATAGAACAACAATATTTCTAAAACAAGCTTCAATAAAAGGTCATCATTATCTTGTTTAGAACCTATGATAGAACATATCTGTCAAATGAATATTTTATGAACAACATAAAACAAATATTGTTTGTCGCAAAATATTCTAAAATAATAATAATAATATTTCACATCAACTGCAAAAATATATCTGAGAATTTGACAGCATGAATCGATATCTGATACGATGATAAAAATATATGTGGAAAAAAAAACGTGAATTGTTGGGTCTAACTCTTTATATTACAAATTCTGTGATGTCCCAAAGTTGTCTTGATATGAGTGATTGAGAGTGATTATTGTACTTGACTAACACACTGAGTTGGATTTCTATAGTGTTAGCTCACTGAAACAACAGTTTGGGGGTACACATTATTCTAATACTGAGCCAACCAGTTCTTTGTTCCTTAAGTGCTACCTATTTAGCAGAGAAGCTACAAATATCAATTTTACAGTCTTTGGTTTGATAAGATACTCCGAAATTGTCTAGAAAGCTGTTACAGCCATACAGAAATGAGATGCATTGAGTAAAACCTATTATTACTTAAAATATAATAAAAAGGTGATGAACTTTGTCCCTTTTCTCCTATCTGGACCCATATTTTCTTTCCAATGCATCAAGGGTACTTATCATTATAACAATTGAAATCTACTCTCAATTAGCTTTCTATAGATATATAACAACACTATTTTCAATAGATTTCATAATTTTGGACCCACCCGTTTGAACCCCTAAAAAAATATCATTAGACCCCCAACTCTAAATCAATATATTTTAGGATTAACTAGACAACCATGCCTAACACACTTTAATAATACAGCTAGGATTTTCTAACTGCAAATATATTCCCGATTTTTATGGAGCTAAATACTGTATTCTGTAATGGAAAAGTGGCCTTATAAGAAGGATGGTCTCTCTTGAGGACAATTTATTAGTATTTTACTATCTGAGTGTAATTCGACCAGATAAAAGGGGTGGTGGTCTTTGGTGGGAGTGGCCTTATAAAAGGGGGACATACTGTATTAGAGACAGCATGTTTAGTACCTACCTCTATAAATTTGCTAAACTTGTCTTTAAGTTTGTGATCAGCTATATGGAAGTGGCTTTATAAGATTTGATTTTTGGTGATTTAATGCCACTTTCAGCAATATTTCAGCTATATCATGGCGACCAGTCTTAGTGGTGGAAGAAGCCGGAGTACCCGGAGAGAGCCACCGACCATGGGCAAGCAACTGGTAAACTTAAATCACTTGCGGCGGCAAGTCGAGTGCACCCTTTTTTGTAATCTACAAAGCCAGGCGCTAACCCAGGCCATATTGGTGATAGGCTTGTGTGAGTTGTTAGTTAATCCAACTACCTAACTCATTGAGCCACCCGGGCCCTGGCTTTATAAGAGGGGGGACTGTTGTATTGGTGACGGCATGTTCTGTACCTACCTCTATAAACTTGTTAAACTTGTCTCTAAGTTTGTGATCAGCTGTATGAAGATGTTGTATAAATCTACACATCTGTTTACTAAAACTGTTGATGTCCTGTCTAAGATCATTCAACGATGTGCTAAAATTAAATAATTACTACTTACATTCACAAGACATTGTCTAGCATGTCTAGTTTTTCTTGTGAAAAAAACCCAAAAAACCAGAGGCTCTCAAGAGCCTGTATCGTTCACCTGGTTATAAAAAGAACCAATTGGTCCTATGTAAAAACTATGTCCTCTTGGAATTCCGATCAACATAAAAAACACAAAGTTTGTAAAGGACCTTCCAATGATTGATGCCCAGTTTAGGTTCAATCAGTGCAATAGCTTCAGAGCAGAACATATTTCTGTATTTTCCCCATATGGTCCTGTGTTAATACTATGACCTGTGGTGGCAGCCATCTTGGATTTCCGATCGGCATAAAAAACAAATACTTTGTAGAGGACCTTCCAATGATCATTCCTGGGCAGTTTGATTTCAATTGTCTTAGTGGTTTCAGAGAAGAAGCGTTTTGAAACATTTTTCCCATAGAGTCCAATGCTAAACTAAGTCCTGCCGTAGCCGCCATTTTGAATTTCATATCGGAACAAAAAACCTAAAGTTTGTAGAGGACCATCCAATGAACACTCATGTACAGTTTGGCTTTAATTATATTTGTAGTTTCTGAGAAGAAGGCATTTGAACATTTTCCCATAGGGTCCAATGTTAATCTATGTATTGTGGTGGTGGCCATCTTGGATTTCCGATCGGCATAAAAAACATAAACTTTGTAGAGGACCTTCCAATGATCATTCCTGGACAGTTTGGTTTCAATTGTCTTAGTGGTTTCAGAGAAGAAGCGTTTTGAAACATTTTTCCCATATGGTCCAATGTTAAACTAAGTCCTGCCATAGCCGCCATTTTGAATTACATATCAGAACAAAAAACATAAAGTTTGTAGAGGACCATCCAATGAACATTCATGTACAGTTTGGCTTTAATCATATTTGTAGTTTCTGAGAAGAAGGCATTTGAACATTTTCCCATAGGGTCCAATGTTAATCTATGTCCTGCGGTGGTAGCCATCTTGGATTTCCGATCGGCATAACAGAAACTTTGTAGAGGACCTTCCAATGATCATTCCTGGGCAGTTTGGTTTCAATTGTCCAAATGGTTTCAGAGAAGAAGCATTTTGAAACATTTTTCCCATAGGGTCCAATGTTAAACTAAGTCCTGCCGTAGCCGCCATTTTGAATTTCATTTCGGAGCAAAAAACCTAAAGTTTGTAGAGGACCATCCAATGAACATTCATGTACAGTTTGGCTTTAATCATATTTGTAGTTTCTGAGAAGAAGGCATTTGAACATTTTCCCATAGGGTCCAATGTTAATCTATGGCCTGCGGTGGTGGCCATCTTGGATTTCTGATCGGAATAAAAGACAGATACTTTGTAGAGAACCTTCCAATGATCATTCCTGGGCAGTTTGGTTTCAATTGTCCAAGTGGTTTCAGAGAAGAAGCGTTTTGAAACATTTTTCCCATAGGGTCCAATGTTAAACTAAGTCCTGCCGTAGCCGCCATTTTGAATTTCATATCGGAACAAAAAACCTAAAGTGTGTAGAGGACCACCCAATGAACACTCATGTACAGTTTGGCTTTAATTATATTTATAGTTTCTGAGAAGAAGGCATTTGAACATTTTCCCATAGGGTCCAATGTTAATCTATGTATTGCGGTGGTGGCCATCTTGGATTTCCGATCGGCATAAAAAACAGAACTTTGTAGAGGACCTTCCAATGATCATTCCTGGGCAATTTGTTTTCAATTGTCTTAGTGGTTCCAGAGAAGCGTTTTGAAACATTTTTCCCATAGGGTCCAATGTTAAACTAAGTCCTGCCATAGCTGCCATTTTGAATTTCATATCGGAACAAAAAACCAAAAATTTGTAGAGGACCATCCAATGAACATTCATGTACAGTTTGGCTTTAATCATATTTGTAGTTTCTGAGAAGAAGGCATTTAAGCATTTTTCCATAGGGTCCAATGTTAATCTATGTCCTGTGGTGGTGGCCATCTTGGATTTCCGATCGGAATAAAAGACAGAAAATTTGTAGAGGACCTTCCAATGATCATTCCTGGGCAGTTTGGTTTCAATTGTCCAAGTGGTTTCAGAGAAGAAGCGTTTTGAAACATTTTTCCCATTGGGTCCAATGTTAAACTAAGTTCTGCCGTAGCCGCCATTTTGAATTTCATATCGGAACAAAAAACCTAGTGTGTAGAGGACCATCCAATGAACACTCATGTACAGTTTGGCTTTAATCATATTTGTAGTTTCTGAGAAGAAGACATTTGAACATTTTCCCATAGGGTTCAATGTTAATCTATGTCCTGTGGTGGTGGCCATCTTGGATTTCCGATCGGCATAAAAAACAGAAAATTTGTAAAGGACCTTCCAATGATCATTCCTGGGCAGTTTGGTTTCAATTGTCCAAGTGGTTTCAGAGAAGAAGCGTTTTGAAACATTTTTCCCATAGGGTCCAATGTTAAACAAAGTCCTGCCGTAGCCACCATTTTGAATTTCATATCAGAACAAAAAACATAAAGTTTGTAGAGGACCATCCAATGAACACTCATGTACAGTTTGGCTTTAATTATATTTGTAGTTTCTGAGAAGAAGGCATTTGAACATTTTCCCATAGGGTCCAATGTTAATCTATGTATTGTGGTGGTAGCCATCTTGGATTTCCGATCGGCATAACAGAAACTTTGTAGAGGACCTTCCAATGATCATTCATGGGCAGTTTGGTTTCAATTGTCCAAGTGGTTTCAGAGAAGAAGCATTTTGAAACATTTTTCCCATAGGGTCCAATGTTAAAATAAGTTCTGCCGTAGCCGCCATTTTGAATTTCATATCGGAGCAAAAAACCTAAAATTTGTAGAGGACCATCCAATGAACATTCATGTACAGTTTGGCTTTAATCATATTTGTAGTTTCTGAGAAGAAGGCATTTAAACATTTTTCCATAGGGTCCAATGTTAATCTATATTCTGCGGTGGTGGCCATCTTGGATTTCCGATCGGAATAAAAGACAAGAAAATTTGTAGAGGATCTTCCAATGATCATTCCTGGGCAGTTTGGTTTCCATTGTCCAAGTGGTTTCAGAGAAGCGTTTTGAAACATTTTCCCCATAGGGTCCAATGTTAAACTAAGTCCTGCCGTAGCCGCCATTTTGAATTTCATATCGGAACAAAAAACCTAAAGTGGGTAGAGGACCATCCAATGAACACTCATGTACAATTTGGCTTTAATTATATTTGTAGTTTCTGAGAAGAAGGCATTTGAACATTTTCCCATAGGGTTCAATGTTAATCTATGTATTGCGGTGGTGGCCATCTTGGATTTCCGATCGGCATAAAAAACAGAACTTTCTTCCAATGATCATTCCTGGGCAGTTTGGTTTCCATTGTCCAAGTGGTTTCAGAGAAGCGTTTTGAAACATTTTTCCCATAGGGTCCAATGTTAAACTAAGTCCTGCCATAGCTGCCATTTTGAATTTCATATCGGAACAAAAAACCTAAAATTTGTAGAGGACCATCCAATGAACATTCATGTACAGTTTGGCTTTAATCATATTTGTAGTTTCTGAGATGAAGGAATTTGAACATTTTCCCATAGGGTCCAATGTTAATCTATGTTCTGCGGTGGTGGCCATCTTGGATTTCCGATTGGCATAAAAAACAAAAATTTTGTAGAGGACCTTCCAATGATCATTCCTGGGCAGTTTGGGTTCAGTCAGTTCATTAGTTTCAGAGAACAAGAACTTTGAAATTTCAGCCAATCAGAGCATATTATTGGTCCTGGCAGCCATGTTGAATATCCAACTGGAACGAAAAACAGAACTTTGTAGAGGACCATCCAAGGAACATTCCTGCTAAGTTTGGTTCCAATTGGCCCAGTCGTTTCGGAGAAGAAGCTTGAAATGTGAAAAGTTTACAGACGACAGACGACGGACACCAAGTGATGGCAATAGTTCACATGGACCTTTTGGTCCAGGTGAACTAAAAAACAACAAATGTGTATTATAACAATGAGGAATAACCCCCTCACCTAATGCTTGTGTAATATGTATGTTGTAGTATTTTTTTCTTAAACACAGGGCATAATATTGTAGTTTGATTTACATCTACTGCCAGTACCAATACCAATAAAAATCAGTGTCGCTCATGGTCAGGTGTACTCAATACAACATTATGTAATAAAGTTTATCAGTGACTTGCGGCAGGTCTGTGGTTTTCTCCGGTTTCCTCCATCAATAAAATGGACAGTCACGATATAACTGAAATATTGTTGCATAAAGTGGCATAAAACACCATAACCCTAACCCTAATATCAGTGTCTATCCCCGCATTGTAAGTTCTATTTCTACCCATGGCATGATAAAAATTTACTTAAGGATCGATCGCAATTTTTGTTCGGTTCATGAAGAAATAACCTCAATCAGGTTGTATACACCATGTAACCCTGTAGCGGGTTACACAAGGGTGTGTACAACCTGATTGAGGTTATTTCGAATGAACCGAACAAATATTTTCGATCAATCCTTATAAATTAATTCAAACTTTTTTTGTTATGATATTGAAAAATATATTTATTTTTTCAAAATAAGGCAAATAATCGGAAATAAATTTAAATAACCCCAAAGATGCCTCATTTAAAGAAAATCACCTGATGACAACACCATGCGACGCCTTGAGAACGACGTCTATTTTTAGATTCCGTTCATTGACAAATAACCTCAACTTTTTAAACCAATCAAAGCACGTATAAAATGACATGTGACTCTAAAATTAATTTAAATCACAATGTTTATCAACAGCACCTTTGGGACAAAGGAAAAATAATTGATAACATGTGACTGCTTATTTAAAGTTGATCAATCCAGATTATCAGCTCTGGTCTGTAATGATTCGTATGTTACTGTTATTGCAAGGTAATTATTTGGGAAATATGGTGGTTGCTTTTTAATGCTGCTGTGTTTTTGCAACAACTTAAGAGTTAATTTGATGGCATATTTAATACTATTGTGTATTGAGAACACCTCGAAAGTTAATTGCCGATGAATTTTCAAATTCTAAAATGAAAACTGACCGGTAAACTGATATGATGGTATAAACTTGCTGACCGCATTAGTGAGGTTACTGTTTATTTGAGTTAAAATAACACGTAAATCAGGTCGGCAGGGTTTTAAACTGACCATATACAGCAAGTGACCTGCAATTCAATTTTGACTGTAACTAAAATATTGTTGAAAGTGACATTAAAAAAATCATAACCCCAAAAAAAACATATGTAATATAAAAAGCAACATTCCAAACATTATAAAAACAAGACTTAATCAGCCATCGGAATATCATGCAAAAACAATTGAAATCCATATCTCATCGCCATGGATAACACAGCATGAAATGGTCATTGGACCATTAAACAAAATTAATAAATCACATTTGAAAAGTGGACACTTAGGTACAACTAACTGCATTCTAAATATTACTGATCTATAACTGTCTCAATCTACCATAATTCAATAAGATAACAAACGACTCTAACAACCCATACACCATTTTCAGAAACAGCAACACCTTAAAAACTTTTATCCAGCACTAGTTCTATTTGAGCAGTCAATTTGTATTCACTGGATGAATTTTTGTTGTATACGGTCACTGACTAAGATATAGTTTTTCATGTAAAGCGATTGTAACAAAATAAGCACAGATGCCACCGAGAACATTGTTGAAAACTATTAGAACAACGCTTGTTTCTGCTATTTTCAGATAATTTGACTTGTTTTTGACTTTTTGACATTGCAGTACAAACACAATATATATACATTGTTGGTAAATATATAAAATCTATTTGCCAGATGCTTTCTTTTTTTCCTGTTTCTAAAGCTCGTACAAATAAATTTTATATTTGGCGACAATGATGTATATTGTCTGTATTTAAATCATACCTTGCAACTTTGTCCAGTGGTTGTAAGTCAGAAAGGAACTTCAACAATGAAGTGTCAACGTCTTGTGCCATTTTAATCATGTAGTGTAGTAGAGATTGGTTGGGGGTCATTGATTTGATCTCCATCATACGCTCTAGACTTGTCAACTTAAATCCTGCTGCTTCTCCTTGTAAACATTCCTGAAAAGTAAAATAACGATGCATCTTTGAACTCCAATTGACCTTCCTTGTGGCAATCAAACATCTGTACATTTGTACAAGATAAAAAAAAAAGAAAAATATTCAAAGTTAAAAAAAAAACAAAATAAAGACATTTGCATGCTAGTCCATCCCAGTGCCAACTTTTTACCAGAATGATGTATTGTTGTAAAAGCTTTCTCGTCATGAATATAGTCGAAACACTGTTCACATGAACGCTAAACAACAATCAATCAATCTTTCAAGGACAATCGGAAGTTTTGAAAATATAATAAAATCGGTTATTGAAGGTGAATCCGAATTCACACAGACGTTTATCAAAATGTAGAAAAAACATAATACAGTCACACAGACCACAGGAACAAAATCAACATGATCGTTCTAAAAAGCTTTAATAAATCAGAACCAAGTGTAGACAGATCTGTGTCTTGCCTGCCCCCTGCAAATTGTTTGCGTGAAATATTTTTTAGCAAATAAACTAAATCAATGTATCATGAAATTGAAATAAAGTTAAGGTGACATATGCATAAATATGCTCATGTACCCTCCATGATCAGTATGTAGACCAAACATGGTAAGCCTAGGTTGTATGCTACTAGAGAAATAGAGAAACTGACCCAATCACGAAAGATATTTCTGTTGTTAATTTATAGAAAAATAATTTCACAATTAAAACTATTAGGAGCTTGTGAGCTTACATAATTGAGAAAGTTCCCAGCATTCAACAGGAAGTGGAAGAATTCTTTGAGATGTGGATTTTCTAATATGACCTTGCTGACATCCACCATGATCCCAAGTGAGCTCTTCAATTTGGTCATACTTGTGTTGTACTCTGCCATCATTAAATGACCTTCGATCAGAATGTCAAAGTCAGGGATGTCAGCTATTAGTAGTATAAACTGCTCTGCCGTGCCTAGTTCCAGACGACGTCCACCATAAGACAGTAACATATCTATCTATAAAAACAAATTAAAAAAACCTTTTATTTTTGTAAATTTACCAGTAGTTTAATAAAACTAGGACAATGGCAGCAGCAGGAAAATAATTTATTAAATTTGTTCTCGTCAGGATATAAGCTGAAATACTGCTAAAGTTGGCATTAAACACCAATAAATCAATCAACAATGATGAATGTTAAAAGTATTATAAAGATGGTTTAGTTATAAGATGTCTGTAAAATTATTCACAAATCAGTCTGTACAGAGCTGTCCGGTGTTATCGCGCACCTAAGGGTTCAGTGGTTAATTTCACAGCTTACCAAAATTTATTTGAATTAATTTAAATCATCCTCAAATACTTTGAAGTATTATCTTTGTGGTCCTTATCCGGATTCCGCTACAATTTTTAACACTTCAGTGACAAATGTTGCAATGTCCGGTGATATCGCACATGCATACTTTGGATGGTTCTTAAAATGAATAAAGGAAAGATTTTATTTTCAAAGTTTTCGAAATTGAAGTTTATACCTATTCCTTCAAAATAAGCTCAAATTTGAAAACATTTTACATCTTTTAATATAATTAGAGTTAATCCTCACATAGCAGTAGTCTCCATCTGAACTTTTCCAATGATTTTGCAATTGACATGTAAATACGTATGCGCGGAATCACCGGATGCGCGAACACCGGTGCCAAGACAGTAATTGTTTTCTCAAAAAAAGTGTTTCACATGATTCATTGTTTGTAAACTTGTTGTCTTCATGAATCTAGTAGAAATACTAGCTGCTGTCTTATGACATAGTAGAACCCTTAGTTATGTCTTCATGAATCTAGTAGAAATACTAGCTGCTGTCTTATGTAAAGTAGAATTCTTAGTTATGTCTTCATGAATCTAGTAGAAATACTTGCTGCTGTCTTATGTAAAGTAGAACCCTTAGTTATGTCTTCATGAATCTAGTAGAAATACTAGCTGCTGTCTTATGTAAAGTAGAATTCTTAGTTATGTCTTCATGAATCTAGTAGAAATACTAGCTGCTGTCTAATGTAAAGTAGAACTCTTAGTTATGTCTTCATGAATCTAGTAGAAATACTAGCTGCTGTCTAATGTAAAGTAGAACTCTTAGTTATGTCTTCATGAATCTAGTAGAAATACTTGCTGCTGTCTTATGTAAAGTAGAACTCTTAGTTATGTCTTCATGAATCTAGTAGAAATACTAGCTGCTGTCTTATGTAAAGTAGAACTGTTAGTTATGTCTTCATGAATCTAGTAGAAATACTAGCTGCTGTCTAATGTAAAGTAGAACTCTTAGTTATGTCTTCATGAATCTAGTAGAAATACTAGCTGCTGTCTTATGTAAAGTAGAACTCTTAGTTATGTCTTCATGAATCTAGTAGAAATACTTGCTGCTGTCTTATGTAAAGTAGAACTCTTAGTTATGTCTTCATGAATCTAGTAGAAATACTAGCTGCTGTCTAATGTAAAGTAGAACTCTTAGTTATGTCTTCATGAATCTAGTAGAAATACTAGCTGCTGTCTTATGTAAAGTAGAACTCTTAGTTATGTCTTCATGAATCTAGTAGAAATACTTGCTGCTGTCTTATGTAAAGTAGAACCCTTAGTTATGTCTTCATGAATCTAGTAGAAATACTTGCTGCTGTCTAATGTAAAGTAGAACTCTTAGTTATGTCTTCATGAATCTAGTAGAAATACTTGCTGCTGTCTTATGTAAAGTAGAACCCTTAGTTATGTCTTCATGAATCTAGTAGAAATACTAGCTGCTGTCTTATGTAAAGTAGAATTCTTAGTTATGTCTTCATGAATCTAGTAGAAATACTTGCTGCTGTCTTATGTAAAGTAGAACTCTTAGTTATGTCTTCATGAATCTAGTAGAAATACTAGCTGCTGTCTAATGTAAAGTAGAACTCTTAGTTATGTCTTCATGAATCTAGTAGAAATACTAGCTGCTGTCTTATGTAAAGTAGAACTCTTAGTTATGTCTTCATGAATCTAGTAGAAATACTAGCTGCTGTCTTATGTAAAGTAGAATTCTTAGTTATGTCTTCATGAATCTAGTAGAAATACTTGCTGCTGTCTTATGTAAAGTAGAACTCTTAGTTATGTCTTCATGAATCTAGTAGAAATACTAGCTGCTGTCTAATGTAAAGTAGAACTCTTAGTTATGTCTTCATGAATCTAGTAGAAATACTTGCTGCTGTCTTATGTAAAGTAGAACCCTTAGTTATGTCTTCATGAATCTAGTAGAAATACTAGCTGCTGTCTTATGTAAAGTAGAATTCTTAGTTATGTCTTCATGAATCTAGTAGAAATACTTGCTGCTGTCTTATGTAAAGTAGAACTCTTAGTTATGTCTTCATGAATCTAGTAGAAATACTTGCTGCTGTCTAATGTAAAGTAGAACTCTTAGTTATGTCTTCATGAATCTAGTAGAAATACTTGCTGCTGTCTTATGTAAAGTAGAACTCTTAGTTATGTCTTCATGAATCTAGTAGAAATACTAGCTGCTGTCTTATGTAAAGTAGAATTCTTAGTTATGTCTTCATGAATCTAGTAGAAATACTTGCTGCTGTCTTATGTAAAGTAGAACTCTTAGTTATGTCTTCATGAATCTAGTAGAAATACTTGCTGCTGTCTAATGTAAAGTAGAACTCTTAGTTATGTCTTCATGAATCTAGTAGAAATACTAGCTGCTGTCTTATGTAAAGTAGAACTCTTAGTTATGTCTTCATGAATCTAGTAGAAATACTTGCTGCTGTCTAATGTAAAGTAGAACTCTTAGTTATGTCTTCATGAATCTAGTAGAAATACTAGCTGCTGTCTTATGTAAAGTAGAACTCTTAGTTATGTCTTCATGAATCTAGTAGAAATACTAGCTGCTGTCTTATGTAAAGTAGAACTCTTAGTTATGTCTTCATGAATCTAGTAGAAATACTAGCTGCTGTCTAATGTAAAGTAGAACTCTTAGTTATGTCTTCATGAATCTAGTAGAAATACTAGCTGCTGTCTAATGTAAAGTAGAACTCTTAGTTATGTCTTCATGAATCTAGTAGAAATACTAGCTGCTGTCTTATGTAAAGTAGAACTCTTAGTTATGTCTTCATGAATCTAGTAGAAATACTAGCTGCTGTCTTATGTAAAGTAGAACTCTTAGTTATGTCTTCATGAATCTAGTAGAAATACTAGCTGCTGTCTTATGTAAAGTAGAACTCTTAGTTATGTCTTCATGAATCTAGTAGAAATACTTGCTGCTGTCTTATGTAAAGTAGAACTCTTAGTTATGTCTTCATGAATCTAGTAGAAATACTAGCTGCTGTCTTATGTAAAGTAGAACTCTTAGTTATGTCTTCATGAATCTAGTAGAAATACTAGCTGCTGTCTAATGTAAAGTAGAACTCTTAGTTATGTCTTCATGAATCTAGTAGAAATACTAGCTGCTGTCTTATGTAAAGTAGAACTCTTAGTTATGTCTTCATGAATCTAGTAGAAATACTAGCTGCTGTCTTATGTAAAGTAGAACTCTTAGTTATGTCTTCATGAATCTAGTAGAAATACTAGCTGCTGTCTTATGTAAAGTAGAACTCTTAGTTATGTCTTCATGAATCTAGTAGAAATACTAGCTGCTGTCTTATGTAAAGTAGAACTCTTAGTTATGTCTTCATGAATCTAGTAGAAATACTAGCTGCTGTCTAATGTAAAGTAGAACTCTTAGTTATGTCTTCATGAATCTAGTAGAAATACTTGCTGCTGTCTTATGTAAAGTAGAACTCTTAGTTATGTCTTCATGAATCTAGTAGAAATACTAGCTGCTGTCTTATGTAAAGTAGAACTCTTAGTTATGTCTTCATGAATCTAGTAGAAATACTAGCTGCTGTCTAATGTAAAGTAGAACTCTTAGTTATGTCTTCATGAATCTAGTAGAAATACTTGCTGCTGTCTTATGTAAAGTAGAACTCTTAGTTATGTCTTCATGAATCTAGTAGAAATACTAGCTGCTGTCTAATGTAAAGTAGAACTCTTAGTTATGTCTTCATGAATCTAGTAGAAATACTTGCTGCTGTCTTATGTAAAGTAGAACTCTTAGTTATGTCTTCATGAATCTAGTAGAAATACTAGCTGCTGTCTAATGTAAAGTAGAACTCTTAGTTATGTCTTCATGAATCTAGTAGAAATACTAGCTGCTGTCTTATGTAAAGTAGAACTCTTAGTTATGTCTTCATGAATCTAGTAGAAATACTAGCTGCTGTCTTATGTAAAGTAGAACTCTTAGTTATGTCTTCATGAATCTAGTAGAAATACTAGCTGCTGTCTTATGTAAAGTAGAACTCTTAGTTATGTCTTCATGAATCTAGTAGAAATACTTGCTGCTGTCTCATGTAAAGTAGAACTCTTAGTTATGTCTTCATGAATCTAGTAGAAATACTAGCTGCTGTCTTATGTAAAGTAGAACTCTTAGTTATGTCTTCATGAATCTAGTAGAAATACTAGCTGCTGTCTTATGTAAAGTAGAACTCTTAGTTATGTCTTCATGAATCTAGTAGAAATACTAGCTGCTGTCTTATGTAAAGTAGAACTCTTAGTTATGTCTTCATGAATCTAGTAGAAATACTAGCTGCTGTCTAATGTAAAGTAGAACTCTTAGTTATGTCTTCATGAATCTAGTAGAAATACTTGCTGCTGTCTTATGTAAAGTAGAACTCTTAGTTATGTCTTCATGAATCTAGTAGAAATACTAGCTGCTGTCTAATGTAAAGTAGAACTCTTAGTTATGTCTTCATGAATCTAGTAGCAATACTAGCTGCTGTCTAATGTAAAGTAGAACTCTTAGTTATGTCTTCATGAATCTAGTAGCAATACTAGCTGCTGTCTAATGTAAAGTAGAACTCTTAGTTATGTCTTCATGAATCTAGTAGAAATACTAGCTGCTGTCTAATGTAAAGTAGAACTCTTAGTTATGTCTTCATGAATCTAGTAGAAATACTAGCTGCTGTCTTTATGTAAAGTAGAACTCTTAGTTATGTCTTCATGAATCTAGTAGAAATACTAGCTGCTGTCTTATGTAAAGTAGAACTCTTAGTTATGTCTTCATGAATCTAGTAGAAATACTAGCTGCTGTCTTATGTAAAGTAGAACTCTTAGTTATGTCTTCATGAATCTAGTAGAAATACTAGCTGCTGTCTTATGTAAAGTAGAACTCTTAGTTATGTCTTCATGAATCTAGTAGCAATACTAGCTGCTGTCTTATGTAAAGTAGAACTCTTAGTTATGTCTTCATGAATCTAGTAGAAATACTTGCTGCTGTCTTATGTAAAGTAGAACCCTTAGTTATGTCTTCATGAATCTAGTAGAAATACTAGCTGCTGTCTTATGTAAAGTAGAACTCTTAGTTATGTCTTCATGAATCTAGTAGAAATACTAGCTGCTGTCTTATGTAAAGTAGAACTCTTAGTTATGTCTTCATGAATCTAGTAGAAATACTAGCTGCTGTCTTATGTAAAGTAGAACTCTTAGTTATGTCTTCATGAATCTAGTAGCAATACTAGCTGCTGTCTTATGTAAAGTAGAACTCTTAGTTATGTCTTCATGAATCTAGTAGCAATACTTGCTGCTGTCTTATGTAAAGTAGAACCCTTAGTTATGTCTTCATGAATCTGGTAGAAATACTTGCTGCTGTCTTATGTAAAGTAGAACTCTTAGTTATGTCTTCATGAATCTAGTAGAAATACTAGCTGCTGTCTTATGTAAAGTAGAACTCTTAGTTATGTCTTCATGAATCTAGTAGAAATACTAGCTGCTGTCTTATGTAAAGTAGAACTCTTAGTTATGTCTTCATGAATCTAGTAGAAATACTAGCTGCTGTCTAATGTAAAGTA